>JAWRVZ010000033.1:330000-930000 GCA_037043235.1 Rhodeus uyekii
TTCTGTCCTGAAACCATCTTTGACCGCAGGCGATCTTGACCCATGCATGGACATGCTCATCGCGGTAAACCACGCCACCAGTATTACATTGTCAATCACACTTCTAAACAATTATACATTTTTATCAGCCAACTCTCTTCTCAGATCTTCAACAACGAGCTGTTTGGAGCCGTAGCTGAGGAGAAGGATATCAAAGGGATCGTTTCCAAAGTGATGGAGGCTCGTCACAGCAAAAGCTCCGACTCGTACGAGCTCCTCGGACAGTTCTGCAGTCAGGAGCGTGTTGTCCACCTCATCCTGCCACTCAAAGAGGTAAATAACTGGTGAGCTGCATCTCAACAACAGCTGCATGATTTCTCAAGGGATTGATCTGGTCTTGATCTTCCTTTCAGGTGCTTGAGAACACGGTCAGTTTGAAGGTGTCGAGGCGAGTGCATGCTGTGTTGAGGAGGATTGTGGCAGGACTTTTGCTCAATCAGAGCTTGAACCCTCAGTCAATCCTACTGCTCTGCCACGGACTCATCAGTCAGAGCCTCCCGCTCATTACCAGCAAGAACAAGTACGTAGCACGCACACACTGTTTCTCCACTGGTTCAATCAGATCTAATTTAAACTGTTTAACATCCTATTTTCAGAGAGAAGCATCATCCACCTCCAGATCCTCGCCTGGCTCCACCAAGTTGTTTACTTCTGCCAGTCACTCCTAAGAGAGTAGGGTTGAAAGCCGCCGTTAGTAGCAGAACAAACATCCATATCCTGGTGGAAACGGGTCTCAGTGTAAGAGAGCATGCTTTGGTTTTTGATTGACTGCTGGGAGAATGTATGTGGATGTGGTTCAATCCCAAGAGGAAATTACTAATCATGCTTTAGGGAATTGTACATCAGTAGTCCTGTCTCAAATGGAAAACTTCATATGCACTTATGGTCTTGTGGACTTACGATGGCACACGTGTGATTGCGAGGTCCATGAAAACCATAGGGTGAACCATTGGTCAGTTTAGGTTTCAAGAGGAGGCTCGCAAACTCTCCCTTTGTGGTCATTATGCACCCTTGATAACTCGTTAGAAGACAGCAAGTATTTGGGACTTGACCAAACTGAATGATGAATGGAAAGCAACCAATTTAGACTGTTTTAATCTATTTTGAATAAATTAGTTTACACCAGTTTGGGGTTGGGATGATTTAAAAAATAATAATAATGTTTTTGAATTCTCTTATTCTCACCACAGCTGTAATTATTTGATTTAAAAATACAGAAAAAAATAATATTGTGAAAAATTTATTAATATTTATACTATTCTATTTTAATACATTTTATAATGTAATTTATTCCTGCGATGCAAAGCTGAATTTTCCATCTTAAGTCACATGAGCCTTCAGAAATCATTCTAATAAACCAATTTGGTGTTCAAGAAACACTGGATTTCACAAATATTCACTTGTTTTTTTTTATTGCATTATTGCTTTAAACCCCAAAATGCCTCTCCTGCAGTTGCTTCATTGTAGTCTGAAGAGTTCAAAGATCAACTCATCTGGCCCGTCAGTAAAGGAGATGTTGGATCCTTTTGTATCTCTCCTCCTGGACTGTCTTAACTCCATGCATGTAAAGGTCAGTACTACTCAGCATATGTTTAATTCATGCGTTTTGTCGTGCACAATCACTTTTTCCCCAACTGCTGTTCCTTTATACTCCCGTGATTGCATGAATACAGCTAAAAATCCTGTGTCCTGTGCACATTAGGTGATTACCGAGGCTCTGCAGGCCTTCATCTGGATCTTGAAGTTTCCTCTGCCAGCAGTGGAAGAGAATTACGACCAGCTGACCAAGCAGCTCTTTGTCCTGTTGAAGGACTATGCCAAAGCTGGAGCCGCCCGTGGCGAGAACTTCCACCTGGTCCAGAACTGCTTTAAGGTGCGAGAGACCCTCACCGCTTTCACATTTATTAACCCTTTCGCGCGTACAATCACATCGGCCCTGGAGGGTACGATCACACCGGTGTGATTTGAACGTTCGTGCTTCACGTCATCAACTGCTAAATTCAAACGTGTTTTCGCGCGTCATCTGGCGCCAATTCAGAGAGGGGCGCGCTTAGAGCTTGTCATATATCACAACTACTCAGTGTTTTCAACCACATAAGGTTTATTTTCAGTTTCAGACATTTAAATACTCATAAGTACTTGCAAAACAATACATCTCTAGTATCTAGTATACATCTCTAGTTTGAAAAATACACACTGACGTCCATAAAAGCAGAAATAGCAATCATTCATTTATAAATTGATCAGATACACATTGCATAGGTAACCATAAAGTTCACTGTATTCTTCTCTCACTTCACTGGTCACTTACTGTCACGTTTTTCGGGAGAAGCGACTGAATTTGCGTTATAAATCAGCCTGATCAGATTCTCCGAACTGCGGCACAAATAAACATGGCGGCGCCCATCGCGCATCGTAGACCAGTTAATATGATCATTATAAAAGGTTTTAAACGACAAAACGCATTCATTTCCACATATTTGAGAATCGAAATATCAGGTAGTTGATAACATAGCCAACAAGTGTGTGAATATTTTGAATAAATAAGACATACACTAAATAAATGCGATGCACATGTCATAAAGCGCTTCTGAGGCTGCCGTGTGTCAACGTGACAAGCATGACGCGTCGCCATGGGAACAATAAGGTAAACATTCTAAAATAACGGTCGCCTAAAAAAACTCACGCTGTGGGGTCAGAGAGAATATTTAGAACTTACGTGCGAAAGGGTTAAGTCCTCGTTATAAATGTTAAATCAAAGTGTTCTGTTTTATAGGCCATAACGGTTTTGGTAAAGAGTGTGACAAAACAAATAACAGAAACGCAGCTGCAAGTGCTTCTGGGATATGCTGAGGAGGACATTTATGATCACTCTCGGCAAGCCACCGCATTCGGCCTTCTGAGGGTAAGTTAAAACTTCCATGGTCATGGAAGACATATAGTTAATATACATTTTTACTAGTTATGCTCAAACAATAAAACAACATGATTTAATGGAAATATCCATTAAATTTAAAGTACTAATATAGCTAAAATGAAAGATATTTATAAACATAAAAAGGTAATACTAACAAAAAGTAAGAAACAAAGAAATGACAGTCTTTACAACAATGAAATCTCATTTAAATAATTATCAAAAACTATAATAATGTATCATTGATATTCACCTGTACGACCTGTTACTAAAGCACTTCTCCTCATCCTGGATTCTGGATGTAGAAAATGGCATTTGAAGGTCATTTCTGATGACTGACATCACAGAGTATTTTGGTACTGATGTGTGAATGTTATCTAACGGGGAAAAACTGAACAGAACTTTTGTGTATTTATTGTGTGAAAGGGGCTAGTGAGTCAAACTGATGATTCACTACTGAAAAGAGGTTTTTAAATTCTTCTCCGGTAATCATGGAAATGTCACGGAAAGCAATTCTGGGTTTGTTTATCTTGCAGGCGATTCTGTCTAGGAAACTGGTGGTGCCCGAGATGGAGGATGTTATGAAAAAAATGGCCAAGTTTGCCATAGACGGGTCAAACGAACAGGTCCGCATGCGCTGCAGACAGGTCAGTTAGGATATTGCCTTCATCATCGTCATCGTCCAGGATTATTTTGATCCTGCTTGTCGTAACTATCATCAGACTGATATCTGTCCTGTGACTGCAGATCTATCTGAAGTACCTGATGGATTATCCACTGGGGAAGAAACTGAGGAAACATTTCGACTTCATAG
Organism: Rhodeus uyekii; assembly: GCA_037043235.1. Classification (NCBI taxonomy): domain Eukaryota; kingdom Metazoa; phylum Chordata; class Actinopteri; order Cypriniformes; family Acheilognathidae; genus Rhodeus; species Rhodeus uyekii. Next base: position 333,768 of record JAWRVZ010000033.1, read on the forward strand.
TTGCTCAGCTTACGTATGTTTGTTTTTTAGCATCTGATTCATATACGGTAATGGACAGAAATGGGTATTGTTTCCTTCATGTGAGGCAAATGAATTTTTTTCTTGTTTTCAGTTATGAATACGACACTGGGAGACAGTCTGCCCTTGAGTTGATGGCTTACATTTTCCAGAAATTTCCTCAGGTATTGTTACACAACCAACTGAATGAAGGCTTAGAGAGTAGTTTTTTTATTCATATTTTGAATTACACTTTTTATCTTTTTTTTTATTTTCTATGTAATTTCTTGTATTTGTATTTTTCTTGTATACTTGTTTTATTTATCATTTGAGTTTATCCATTTTTTTATTGTTTTTTTAAAATGTATTTTTACTTGTTTTTTAGTACATCAAATGTTTTGTATATTTTATTTCAGTTGATTTTTATTTTATTTCAAGGAACAAATTTTGTTTTTAATGTTTTATTTTTAGTGAAATATAATCCTGAACATTACATTATAAACATAAATGCACATTTCTACTCTTACTATTTTGAAGAAAAAAGTTTTTCTTTTTGGAAAAAATTGCTATGCCTCTGGAACTTAACCAATTTATTTATTCAACCCAAATCCTGCTCAATTCTGGCATTATCCAGTGAAATCCTGCTGGATCCCGTTCTAACCGTTTCCCCTCATTGAATATCCTGTTTGACTTGTAAATGCTTTGTATTATGCAAGTTAACTGATGAAGAAAAAAGCTAGATTCTATACTTGATTGATCTGTTCTTTGTTCACAGGCTATCTTGCACGAGCACTGTGGTTTGTTCTTTGTGCCTTTGTCGTTGGCCATGTTGAACGACGATTCTGCGTCCTGTAAGAAAATGGCGGCTCTGGCCATCAAGTCTCTGCTGAATCAGTTGGATTTTCAGCATCAGAATTCCATGTTTAACCTGGTTAACAGCTGGATTACAGCCGAGAAGGCAAGTAGGAAAACAATACATGGAAAAAATACATGGTATGGGTGTGGGTTTTAACAGTTGTGTGTTTGTTCTTTTGCAGATGGCTCTGCGGAGACTGGGAGCTCAGGTTTGTGGGCTGTTTGTGGAAGTTGAAGGGGAAAAGTTCAGCCAGAAACTGGAAGTCCTAATTCCTCTCATCGAGAAAGAGATCCGGACTTCCAACTTTGAAGACGTGAGTGCACAAGAGTTTAATAGTATGGACTTCATTCGCATGACTTTGAGTCTGACAATGCCAGTGTTATGATTGCTCAGATTGAGGAAGAGGAGGATGAGAAGGCTGCTGACAGACTGCTGTTCTGCTACCTCACGCTCATCGTCAAACTCATCAAAGAATGCGGCTTTTTGGAGCTCCACAAACCTGCAGACCTGCTCAACAACATCTGGGGTATGAGCGCATACAGAACGTCTTTGTTAACTCTTTCCATGCCAGTATTTCATACAATACTAATACTAGAATACCAGTATTATTTCGCAAAAGAGGGGTTTAAAGAGACACTGAGAAAGAGGTGATGGTGCAATGTATATTATGAGAAACTTTTTTTTTTGGACGTTGCATGCATGCATGTCTCAATGTTGGGGAAACGCTGTCATAATGACAGAAAATCTTGTCAATGGAGGGGAAAGTTAATAAACATTCGCTTATAAACCTAAGATATTGTCATACATGCGTCATGACCTATCTCTCTCTCTCTCCAGGTCATATTGAATCACATCTGCGTTACCCTCATTCCTGGGTGTGGCTGACCGCCTCTCAGATCTTTGGATTGCTGTTTGCTGTTCATAAACCCGAGGAACTGTTGGCTTTATGGAGTTCTCAGGAGAATAAAACTACGCACCCTGTAGCCTCCGTTTTTATCATAGACAACCTGTATCAGAAGGCAAGAGTCTCGAGAATGTGCACTTAAAACCCTCATTTCATAAAAGCAGACTGTAATGAATGAATTCCTCTTTCATTTCTAAACCGCTAGATGAGAGAGCTGGTCCTGTCCTTCTGTTACCAGCTGCAGTCCAAGTTCTTGGATATTTCTGCTGGGGAGCAGGTAGGAAATAATTGAATGTTTATATAATAATTTAATTAAAATATTATTCATTCCATTTATTTATTAAACGCATTGGAAAACAATATACCTGTTGTATATAGTTATTTAGTGTTGATGTTATAATTATTGTTATAAATATATTAACTACAACTAAAACTATTTTAAAAGTTATCTTTATTTAAATAAAGCTGAAAAAAATAAAGCTAATATTAGTTGAAATCTTAAAATGACAAAGTACAATCACTAAAAATTTAATTTAAATTCTCTTGAAAAAATTATAGTTTAATTGTAGGTTAATTATATTAATAAAACTAAAATATTTTATTTTCTTACAGAACACAAAATGTTGATCATGTTAATGAACCTTCATTTTAATATTTGAGTTGTATTTATTTATTTTTTAGACTATAGTGTTTTTCATTTTTGTTACTGAAATACCTAAACCTTTTGCATTTATTTTTTTTATAAAATGCAACTGTATAAACTTTAATTGTAACTCTTTAGTATGATGTTAATTAGATTTAATCTCAGGCAAAAATCCCTACAGACATTAAAACTAGTGTGAATTTTGAATTGTGTTAGAATTATATTAGATCTTGTGACAAAAAACAACATGGGATTTGTTCCTGAGATGCTTTAAAAAAAATCAGAAACACCTTTGAATCGCGTGCTGGGATTGGCTTTCTCGTCTTTGAAGGGAAGGTGTGTGATTGTAGTGATAAAAAACAGCTAATGGTGATCTGATGCTGCTGTTTTTATGTGGCCCTTGATTAGGTGGTGAAGAACTTGCTTTACGTGGCCAAGGTGATCTACCTCATCTCACCAGAGTCAGAGGCCCTGAATCCAACTGAAGAACAGGAGGAGGAGGAAGCGATGGATAAAACAGAGGGGAATGAAGGGGACGAGGAAGATAAGGAGAAGAACAAGCCAGCGTCTCTCCTCTGGGTGATGAAGAAACTTTCATTACTGGCCAAAAGAGAAGCAGCAGACACACCGAAAGTGCCTCTGAAGGTGGGTGTTGAATCTGTCTTTGTGTCTTCAAATGATGTTGTAGATTGCTGAGTAAAGACACGTTTTTCTGCCACTTTTCTGTTTTTAGAGAACTTGTGTTTTCAAGTTTTTGGGAGCCATAGCTGTGGATCTCGGAAAAGATCGGCTTGGACCGTATCTGACCACTATCATTGCTCCTCTCTACAGAGAGCTGGACAGCACATATGCTGACCAAGGTCAGTCCACATAGTATCAACAGAAAAAAAACACGTTTTAAGAAACTGCTCAAAACATCTCTTTAGTGAGGCTTTTTGATGTGTATGAACCATTGTATCATATTTTATGCATTATTTTGCTTTTTTTTGTACTGCGTTGTAGCGCTGCAAGTATTTAAAGGCTCATTACAAATCAAATTTATTATAAGGTCTCGTTTGTTAACAGTAATGCATTCATTAACAATAGACAAGTTTTTTTTTTTAAGTACTTGGTAAAAATCAAATTGCTCATTGTTTGGTAATGTTACCAAATACAACTTTCTATTTTAACAATTAATTAGTAAATATTGAAATGACCAGTGAGTAATATATTAATTTAATAATAATTAAATAATGCTTAATAAATAAATATGTAAATATTGTTTGTTGTTGGTTAATATTGTATAATGTTACCATTTTTATTATTATTGCGTAGAACACGATAAAACACTGTTTGCATAGCAGTGTTAATGAAAAATGAAAAGGAAGCATTACCTGAAATAATAAAATACCGTAATTGGGGCTAAGAAACAAACTTAAACCAAACAAAGATTTCCTTGATGCTGTCTGTTAGTATAACTTTTATTGATCAAGCTTTTATTTTATTTTTTTAAATCCCATCAAAAATGCTGATATAAGTCAAATCAAAATATTATTTGAAAACAGATTGATGTTACTCCCTCAACCTGAAACTGCCTTTCATCAGTACTTTTCTTTCTTTTTTGGTGCTTTTCTCAGACCCCACACTGAAGAACCTGGCACAGGAGTTGATCGAGCTGTTGAAGAAGCTGGTCGGTCTGGAGCGATTCTCTCTGGCTTTTGCTGCCGTGCAGAAAGAGGCCAACCAGAGACGAGCTTCACGCAAGAAAGTCAAGGCCATGCAGGTGAGAAGCACTGCTCAAGTCTTCCCAGAATATCTGCGTTCATCTTAAACCTGAAATGCGTCATGTATTATTTCCTCCTCTAATATTTAGAGGTAACTAGAAGTAAAGGTCCATTCACACCAAGGACGAAAAGGATAAAAATTGCATAAATATAACGATATTGTTGGAATCACTTTCAGAACAACCTTTTCCCCCCCAGCTGATAAATGATAAAAACATAGATATCAAAATCAACCTGACTTTAAAGATCTTGGGCATTTAAAGTGGCAGACCACAAAACTGCAATTTATAATTATTTGTTTAACCATTTGTTGCATAGTTTCCAGGTTACACATCTTCATAACAGAAGTAAAAGTTAAATAACGATTATATATCAAATTTCTTAAACCATGCATTCTTTCCCTCCCCAAAACAGGCAGTTGTCAATCCCGATATTGCTGCCCGAAAGAAGATAAAGAAGCAGCTTAAGAAAAACGAGGCCAAAAAGAGGAAAATGGAGTTTGTACGTACAGGACACAAAGCAAAGAAATATAAAAGCAGCTCACTGAGGGACTTGGCCATGATCAGTTGATCCATTTTGCTGCAAACTAATACATCAAATGTATAGAGTAGAGAGGGAGACTGCAGGACCATTACCTGAACCCCGTTTCTGTAGTAAGATGACTGATGCTCAATGTCAGTACATGGATATGTGCAATGTTTTTAAATAAAAACAAAATAGCCCAGCCATTGTTTATGCATGATGCATTGTGTGTAGACTGCATATTTATTTCACAGTCATAACACAGGAGTGCACTCCCCTGTACACGTGCAAATATAAATATGCTATTTCAAATCCAAAGCATACAAATGACAGTTAGTCTTAAATATCTACCCATGTAATATTAAAACTGAACTCCTATACCAACTGCAACAATTATGAATCGGGGGGTGGGGCTAAATCTAAAAAGCAAACACCTTTGAAATAACAAACGTAGTGGATATAGTTCACCAAAAGTAAGCAAAAGAGGGAAAACATTTGAAGAGTTCGTTCATAATCCATTCGCTTCGGTCTCCAGAGAACGATCTTCACAGAACAGGAAGAAGCAGTCACTGGTCCAACGGACACCCAATAAAAAGTCTCTGAAGTTACAATATACAAGATTTTTTGGCAAGTGAATTTACTGCCGGCTCTTTAGTGACTCCACTAGCCTGAAATATCAAACAAGGTGGTATTTGGTAAACAACGCAAAGTTCATATTTCAAATGTTTGTATAAAAAGAATAAAACCTACCATTCCATCGCCTCATCCAGGCCTGTGCCTTTAGTAGCAGACGTCTTGAAGATCTGCCATTTCCTGTCTTTGAGAGCAGGTAAACCGAGAGAGTTGGCCACTTCAGTAGGAGTCATGGCCTGTTCCATGTCCTGCTTGTTTGCAAACACAACCAGGATGGCTTTCTTTAGCTCCTCCTCCTGAAAGACAAGAATGATCATGTTCAAATGCACTGATAACAATAGAACATTACGTGACAATGCACATCTTACAAACCTCTAACATGGCCACCAGCTCAGATTTAGAGATTCCCATCCGGTCGCGGTCACTGCTGTCCACCACGTAAATCACTGCGTCTGTGTTGGAGTAGTAACACCGCCAGTATGGCCTGGGGAGGGAAAACATCACATCTTGAGCTTGGTTTCCTTTTTTAATAAATAGAATTACAAAGCAAAAGAAATAAACCTCTTGCCTGATACTTGTCTGTCCACCAAGGTCCCATACTTGAAACTTCAAGTTCTTGTATGTCACAGTCTCCACATTAAAACCAATTGCTGGGAGTAAAAGAAAGAAGAGGTACATGAATTAGTTTACAGTACATCACGTCAAAAGTTGTGTATATAAATCTACAATAAACAGTGTTTACACATACTAGGAATTGTTGTGACCACTTCTCCCACTTGAAGTCTGTATAATATAGTGGTTTTTCCAGCTCCATCCAGACCCAAAATGAGGATTCTCATCTCTCTGGTGCCAAACAGGCCAGAGAAGAGGCTGGAGAAGAACCCCCCTGTGGAAATATAGCCATTTGAGCAAAATAAAGTGATTTTTTTAAAAGACATTCAAAACACCATTTAAAATCGAAACGTCCATTATACGAAACGCAAATCTCAAAGAATTTATACTAAACACAGTCGATTAAAACACTTATCAGCATCACGAAAACAAAACGGCTTTATAATGAGCTTTTCAATAAGATATGAGTTGTTACCTACAATGCTAACAAACTAGCGACAGCAGCCTGCTGAACAAACGTATATTTGTAAGCGTGACGGTAAATTACCCTTTAAGATAGATACGTAAACTATCTATAATGTCCAAAAACAATTGTTTTAAGTCACGCAGACCTACCCATCTTAGATGAAATACTTTAGTAGCGCTGTCTTTCTGACGGACGATCCGTACAAACACTTCCGTGCTCGAGCTACTGAACGACGTGTCACACGGACACGTGCACGAGCATCTTTAGGGCGATTCACCGTCCGCACATTCGACACTCATTGATTTAAACTCGAGTCGAATCTGCTGTTGACGGTTCAAATTATGTTCACTATAAAAAAGTTAAAGGTATTCCTCTTATTATTTACAAGTTGAAGCTGGCGTTCTTGTACAATAAATGTATAATATCTAAATTATATACAGTAAATAATATCTTGTATCACTTATTCAAATCAAATAATTAATAAAGTTTCGCTCCAGCCTCATTGAAACACTTGAAACTACTACAAACTTCCAGATAGGTGCGATGGAATGTTTCCTGGGCAAATAAGATCTATTTACATTTGTAACAGTCTGAGTTTGACATGTAAAGAGTTAAAAATAGTTCTTAATGGAAATTCTCATGATTGTGTGTGCATTTGGTAATATTTCAGTCACTCGTGTTAGTCATTTGACTAATTTGAATCGTTTGTTGTACATGTGGTTGAAATAAATATCATAGAGCTGTTTTAAAATCATCTAAAAAGTACACAGAATTTCTGTCACACAAATGAACAAGTGTGCAAGAAGTTGTTCGGTGACTCATGATCTTAAACCAGTAAGAGCTGACAATGCCAACACAAATATACTTTAATTCAGATTAAAAACCGTTGCTAAAATTAAATGCATGAAGAAAAGACTTCTAGATTCACTACAGGCTCTGTGGATGATTGGCTGCTTATTCTGAGTTGAAGTTTTGAGTTTCAAACCTATGATTATTCAAGTTATCATCAAACTTTCAATAAACCCCCTTCCCAAACTCAAATGAGCTCCAGTGTCTCCGCAGTTAAAGCATCTTACAGTCCTGAGTTCAAATACCATTATTGATTACATTCAATTGTTGTCACTGTCAAAGTGGCCCAAACACCAGTGTTCAGTGTGAAAGTCACAGTGGTGCTAGTGGCTAAACATGTGGTTTCTTGTGACAGAGCTGTGGGTTCAAACCCTCCTGTTGTTTCCATTAAATTACAGTCATTATAACCAACAAAGTAAAAAAAAACAGTAACATTTCAGTAAGTCACAGTGGTTTAAGTGTTTAAACACACCTTCTCTGTTGATGAGGCTGTGATAAAACACATCCTGATTTGTGGTGAAAATAATCAACTGAACCCTGCTAAACCCATTTTATTTGTGAAATCTCACATTTGAAGAGTGAACTATATGTTCCTTCACATATTTCAGTAAGAGATCTGTGGCTCACAAGTAAGAGCATCGCCTCATGGGTTCAGAGATTGCTGGTTCAATCCCAGCTGTTTATGCTTCTAGATATAATGAAATAAAAATGAGGTGTATAACAAAAAGACTCAACCGCAATTATTCAGTATGAAAGTCACAGTGATGCAAGGGGTTGAACCCATGTTCCCTCTTGACGAGGCTGTGGGTTCAAACCCATCCTGATGTGTTGAGAAGACAGTCAACCAACAGAGATGCTGTCAATGCTTTATTGTGAAATAATAATTTGAAGAGAGAAATATAAGTTCCTTCACAAAGTTCAGCAAGAGATCTGTGGCTCACAGGTAAGAGCATCGCCTCATGGGTTCAGAGGTTGCTGGTTCAACCCCAGCCAGATCTCTGCGATATGAATGAATGGTATGAGAGAGTGTGTGTGAAGGGTGCACCCGAAGGTGGGGGGGACCGTTGTGGTCCCCCCCCGAACTCCCAGGATGATGTCCAGCAGTGGTTATACTTTTGAACTGACTGGAAAGTAAAAAGAGTACAAACAAAAAAGAATCATCACTATAAAATGTTAATTTGCCGTCTCTTCCTCATCTACTCAGATTACCATCATTTGCTTTTTAAAGGGGTGACCCTCCAAAAGGAAAATTATGTAATCTACACATTTAGCACCAAACAACACAGTCACACGTTACAAGTCTCACCTGTCCATGAGCAGAAGTCCATCATTACGGTGACTGTCTGTCCACACGTCCCAGAACTCCAAAACACATCCCGGATTCTGGAGGAAAACACACATAAACACAAATATTAATACATAATAAATATCTAAAACATCAGAATTAATTTAGTCAAAATAATAATTATGTAGGTAAACTGACGATAACAACAATAAAAAAACAAGTCTTAAAGCTGTAGTGTGAAAATATGTTGCTGAGTAAATGAAAATTAGCTCGTAACTTGAGTTGCTTGTATCTCAACAAATTTTTTCCCACAATAAATAACAGAATCTTTTTTTTTAATCTGTTCCGGCCCTCTAAAAAAAACTCCCCTATTAGTGCTAATAACAATGGAATTTGTTATTTTAATTGCTATCGAGACATACACACAGACAGAAAATTATAGTATATAAGGATTCCTGTGATATAAAATAAAATGTGGCTTTAATTATGAGTTCTTACCTTCGAGACAGACGATACAGTAGCAGCTTGTGCAGAGGAGGGACGGATTACGTAGACCATGTAAATTACGTAGATAACACAAACACAATACGGAAGTGTAACGTTTCTTCCCGTCTAGTGTATTGGATAGACTACACGCACAATAATTTATGCCTCAGAACTACATATTTATTATTATTGAACACACAACTAGTGCTGATCCCTGATTAATACTTGTGAATCACTCGTCGCCCCAGTAACCCTGCTATTAAACCAAGGTGGCCCTATAGTGGAGACCATATGCAATTACCCCATAAATGTATATAACATACACCACAGGAAGACTCGCGGGAAATGTGTAAGGAAGTCGACAAACGAGTGAGGCGCGTGTGCTCCCAGGGTACGCACACATAGCGTCGGCGTCTGTAAGCGTACTTGGATCTCAAATCTTTACTCGTATCTCAAAGCAAAAAATTGCTCAAAGGCTTGCTCGTATCTCAAGGTATTACTGTATATGGCGGTTTTTTTAATCAGGAGAAAATCACTGGAGCAGAAACTTTACGCACCAACTGACTCTTAACAAACTAGATTCCATACAGTAACACAACCTTCCTATTCCACTTCATTATATGAAGATCAGAATGACTGATTCAAAGTTAATCAGTGTAACGCGAGAATTAGATGGGTTTATCTAAAGCTCTAACAGTTCACCCACCAAAAAAACCCAAAATGAGCACATTCACACATTACAAGTCTTACCTGTCCATGAGCAGAAGTCCATCATTACAGTGACTGTCTGTCCACTCCAAAACACATCCTGGATTCTGGAGGGGAACAGAAATACAGTACAACAATTACATTCTAAATTTACCTTCTAAATATCAAATGTTTAAAGTTAGTCTAAATAACAGTTGATAAATATAAGTCCTGCCTACTAGACAGAATGCCATATTTTGCACACTGCAACTCACCAAAAGCATGAAACCGCAAGAACATCACAGATCTTTTATAACATGAACATCAGAGGATGATTATGTGAAAAATTATAAAGGTGAAGCTACAATTCAGTAGTTCTTGTAAAGCCACTGACAATGAATTCAGCAAGAAAACAAATCCGATCAAACTTCACAGAAACAAGCCAAACAACAAGAGTTTAAGATTAAGAACACCATCAATATGACTGTTCATCACATGAATCTAAATGACTTTTACAAGAACATTTCAGTTTAAACTAAAGGATACGTACTAGTGGCTCTCGACTCCCGCAGCGTGAGTCGGTTTTCTTTACTGATCTTAGATTCTGTGCTGGTTAATAACGACATTAAGCGTCTCTCACTGAGCTGTCATCTGTACTTTAAACTGCACGTGTTGCGGTGACTGTCATCAAGCAGCAGATTCTGCTCACGCCGCCTAGTGGAGAAGACGAGAAACTGCACTTCAGGCTCTGCCAGAAGAGATAGAAAGTTGGTTGAGTTGAGGTTTTAACTTAACTCCAAAACATCTCGCCTACCTTAGCAATCGCAAACTAAAAGCAAAGGTGCCGTTTAACTGTCTAAACTACGTAAAAAATAGCTGACCATCAGCTCTCTCTTGTGGCCAATAAGCGTATCAGCATTAATAAATAAAACCACACAAAAGGCGTTTTTAATCATTTAGAATTGTTTACAATCAGCCGGCCTCCATAATCTCTATTTTTGGAATTTATGATACAGAAATGGTACATTTTATCATTTAAGATATCAAATAAAACAAAACAATTTAGGTAGTAGTAATTTTGGGACAAATCAAGTGTGTAGTGATGAGATTTAACCACTAATCAATTTAATTAATCTGCCTTGAGCTCTTATAATCCAAGTACAGATCATCCAGACAGGTAAACAGCAATGAATGACATGCAAGAGGTGACATTTTGTTTATTCAATAAATAAAACACACAGGCACTAAATTACAGGTAAGGTAAATATATAAACCATTTGATAAATTATGGTCTAGTCTAGTGGACATTTGGAATGAAACAAACATTCATGAACAACCTCTCTAATATCAGAACAGTGCAGCTTCATGTAGCTTTATCAAGTATACGGTAACTGTAAAGCAGGAACGTAAGCTACAAAAACGAGTTAATCTAGATATACATAAACCAAAAAAAATACATTTAAAATAATGAACGCATTACATAATTTTAAATACCTCATAAAAAAAGTGTTGCTTAATCAGAGTATTTCATGTTTTAACTGCGCTGAGACACAGATGAGGCTCAGGAACTTGCATGATAAATAAATACTAGAAAAGTTTTTGATGCACGTCTCTTTGATGATGTTTGGATGATCCTGCATGCTGGATTCGTCCCTATGTAAGGGAACATATATGCACTAAAGTCAATGTTTTGTGTCTTTTTGTTTTGCTGAAATTCCTATCCTGGTTAAATGATGGCAAGAGTTGTGTTGCTCCAGGAGGCATGTTTCAGTTTGATCCGTCTTCCTGGTTCTCCAGAATGGGATCTGCATGGAAATACAAATGGAGTGTTTTCACTACCCGTTCGCCTTCTAAATAACTTCCCAAACGTAATGAGCAGCAGTACCTGTCAGCGTTCCAAGAGGCAGGACAGAATTAGTGCTGATGTCTTCATTAGACGGAATAAAGCTGCTTGGAGACGGAACCATGAGGACGGCTCCTTCGTCCATCCCAGAACTCTCTACCGTTTCCTCAACTTTAGGAGAGTCAAGAGCCTAAACCAAGAAAGGAGAATTACCGTATATTAATAGGAAGGTGGCATGAACATTTTTAGAAAGTTTTTGGAAAAAGACACTACCTTTTCTCCTTGTATATCTTTTGATCTCTCATTACTCTGTTCTTCTTCCTCAGAGTTGTTTAGGTTTTCTGAAGGCTCTTCCTTCACAAGCTCCTGCTCTCCCTCCAGCTCTGATTGGCTGAGAGTGTCCGAGAGGTCTTCTGAGGTCACTGTCTGGATGATAATGCCAGGGTGGGACATCTGAACGGTCACATTCTCAGTGTCAGTCTGATGGGGACAGAGAAAAGAATATGTTACTTTATTTCAATTAACAAATCCTTTTTTGATAGTTTAAGTACACAAAGGTTTTACCGTGAGGCTGTGTAAAATAATCTGGTCTGGTGAAGACGGCGAAGCTGCAGCTGTGAGAGTGACAGTGGGATTGGCTGACAGTGTGAGTGGAAGGCTCTGATTGGTTCCTGTTTGGAGGAAATAAGTCCCAGGGGTGCCAGTGGGCTGCAGGTGAAATGACTAGGGAGGAAATCACACAAATTATTAATTTACTATTATTTAATACTTAAAAAATGCAACAAAAATAGTGAAACTATTATCTGAGATACTCACAGGCAGTAATTCAAAGGTCTGTAAGGCTCCGGAGTTCAATGTGATCGTTTCACTATCTGAAGTCACACTTGCACCGTCTGAAGAAGCTGTGTAAGGAGGAAATAAACCAATATAAACCTATGAAACTCCATTAAAACCATAATAACTCCTCTAGATGCAAGACAAATCACAAGCTGTTCATTGAAAGCACATGATTATTTTACTCACAGACATGTGTGATCTGCACTGGAATCTGGACCGGGATCTGCAGTGCAGTGAGGGGGCTGGGTGACGCATTAGCAGATCGGGAACCAACCACCACAACCTTGCTCATGGTAGACGGGGGGGCCTCCACAACATCCTGCAGCCCTTTCAACAAGACTACATACACAGAGAACATTGCTTCAGTGTTTGAACTCATATTATAGCAGTCATGTTGAACTTTGGAGACTCACTGGGAAAGGGAAGTTCCTTGTGATTGGCCACTTGTCTTTTGATGGTCCACCATTTGCTACGGAGCCACTGAGGCGAGCGAACGCTGCTCCACCCACCAGCCAGAATGTCCCAATTAATGTCATTCTCATCCTCCACATCCAGCTCGGCTATCCTGCTCATACAGAGTAATGTTTAATGAGTCATGTTTACAGTAGCATCCATGCTGCCCTTTTGCTGTGACAGACCTGCGTACGAGGTTGATATCATCTTCTTTGGTCCACTCTGTGCCACCGCTCTGTTTCCAGTTAAGGTAGTTGAGCCATTTGGAGCGGCACTGTTTCTCTGAACGAGTGCCGACAAGTTCAGCCACTGATGCCCAAGAGACTCCCTGAGTTACAACATCACCCACCTCTGTGCCAGTCAACTCGTGGACCACCTCTGCCAGCCTTCTCTCTTCCTCCTCTGTCCATTTTCCTAAACCATTAGAGTCACGCAAAAAAGTATAATAGTTTATATATATAAAGTTATTAAATGTATAATAATATTATACCATTTTTTATAATAAGTTTAAGGTTATATAAGTATAAGGTTTAATATGCATATATTTTATATATAACAATTCAATAAAAACACTATTACTTTTATTCTTTATTTATTTAATAATTCCTAGAAGTATACTATATAACCATAATTATTTGTAATAATAAATAAATAAATTATATAATATAAATGAAAACATTTGAACACATTTGGAAATATTTATGTATATATATATATATATATATATATATATATATATATATATATATATATATATATATATATATATAAAAATAAATAATGGATAACATTTTTTAAATGTGTTAAAATGTTTTCATTTTATTCAATATATATATATATATATATATATATATATATATATATATATATATATTAACTGGTAATAATATACATTTCTCCTAGTGTAAAAGAAAATGCAATATGATTTTTGCAATATGATGAACAGTACAATTAAATTTTGGCAAACTGACCGGTGTTGCATGTGTCCTTCATGAGTCGGCAGCGGTCCTTCACAGACGATGCACTCCGGCCAAGTGCTGCCCCAATGGTAGCCCAGTCATTTCCATGTTTCTCCCTCAGCCTAATAACACGCACCGAAAGCTGACAATGTAAACTCACAAAATCACATTACACTTCATGCCATCAAAGATTCATGGTTCAACTTACTCTTTCAATTTATTGATTTCCTCATCAGTGTATCTAAATTACAAGAAAAGCACATATCAGACATTTTTGGTGTATATATGACTTGTAAATCTCCTTCAAAAGAAATGAAATCAACTATGTCCTTACTTGCCTACGTGGTTTCGATTATCATACATTCGTAGTACGCGTCTGTATACAGCAAACAGTGGTCTGTTCAAACCGCACGCTATACTGCGGTAAAAATCCTTTCGTTCCTCTTTTGACATCTCAAAGATGATCTCCGCAGGGTCCTGGATCCCTCGGTTCTGAGTTTGGAAGCACAGACGGTTGAAGAATGAGTGTGGCACCACCAGCAAATGTGAAACTTAAAGCCTAAATAAAGCCTGCTCACCTTTAGATAACGCTCTATGTTGCTCATCAGGAGGTCAATCTCCTCTTTTGACCACATACCCTGTTTCCATTTGTGACCTGAGAATATATAACAAATAACAGGTCCTGTATTTCTTATGCTGGGTGTGTATGATAATACAGATCTGTATATATGCAGAATAGGCCAAACTTACCCTTGTTAACCAGTGTGTCTTTATCCTCTTTCGTGGTGAACCACGCTTGACTGACAGCTGACACATCTTCACCTTTCTTTTGCACAGGTGAATCCTTATCCTGTTGATAAACAACATTTTACATCTGTCTAGATTCATATTTAATATAAACTAATAAATAATATATATTGGCTGGTTTCACAGACAAGGCTTAGATTAAGCTAGGCTTGGGATTTAGTTCAATATTAGGGCATTTAAGTAGCTTTATAAACATGCTTTAGGAAAAGAAACATTACTGGTGTGCATCTTGAGACAAAACAATGGCACTAATATATATGAAGATATACCTCTGAAACATGCTTTCAGTTAAATCTACTCCAATATGCATTTTTTAGGCTTAGGTCTTGTCTGTGAAAGGTAGCAGTGAAAGGTGATAACTAAGCAGTATGTACTCATAAGAGAATGAAGTAGGGTTTCTACCGGTGTTTCAGAAAGATCATCCGATTCCAGCTCTCCATCTCTCATCTCTGTGGCAGTCATTGTCACCTCGAAGCTTTCATCACCTTCTGTAACTGAAATCAGCACAAACCAGTTCATCTTTACAGTTCAGTGCAAGTGATTTTTCTAAATTATTATTTGTATTTTTTTAAATAATTTTAAATCTTAAAATATTATTAGTAAATAAATGTAATTATTTATCATATAGACATGTATTTATTATTAAAACATCTATTTAAATATTAAGCTGCTCAACTTAAGGCATTTGGGTAATGACTAATCATTTCAAAACAGTCAATATTTGCATTATCATTTGGTATACATCTGTAAACTGTGTTTCTACTCACTTGGCAGAGTGACAACCGAGTATTCCGTTGAGGAAGAGTCCTGAGGGTCATCTCCATCTTCGTTGGACAGTCGCAGACGTTTGTGAACAGGTTCAGTGGTCCCGTCTGAACCCAGGTCCTCCCCATCTACATGTCCAAACCATACAAGCATATTATACACACAAATACATACAACACAAGATAATGAAGCACAATAAAATGAGGTCACAGGTTGTTTTACCGTTCTGAGGGCAGTGCAGAATTATGTTTCCATCAGTGTCCTGAGTAAACGTGACAGAATTGACGGATTCAAGGGTCACAGTTTGCGGGACATCCCCTGTGTTCATGCTCAGCCTACAGGTTCATTCATTGACACACAGACAGACTCACTTATAATATGCTGTCAAAGATAAGCATAAACACTTTATTTCTATTGTACAGGTTTTAAAATGTTACCATTTTAATTCAGATTTTTAAATTCTGAATTGCATTTTAATACTGTATATATTTCACCATAGATCCACAAGACATTTGTATGAAACACATAAATGCAACACAAACACAAACTTGAATGAAACACACAAATGCACGACTCGAGGCCTTAGTTAAAATAATATCAGCATAAAATAATATTAGGTACCATTTTGAGTATTGCTTATTGTTAAGTTCCTATGTGCTCATTTAATATAAGCATATGAGGAATAACGAGACGCCATGTTTATGTGCAACATGAAGTCTTGAAGGATCGACGACATTTATTCGATGTCGGTGCATTATTTTATTATGTACAGAATAAAACAATACGGGTCCAGAGCACAGCAGCGACGAAAGTGAAATTTAGCTATGTTTTTGGTACTTACTTCCTGTTTTGGGTACGGGGACTTCGCAATGACCAGGATGAAGGCAAATACCAGGATGGAGGAAAATACGCTTTTTTCCTTCCTCTTCTCATTCAGAGCGGAAGTACCTACAGAAGCCCCGCAGTGACTTCCGGTTTCTCCTTGAATGTTTTCTGTCTGTATAAAGTGCATGTTTATACGGCTTGTCGCATTATAGCGCGCTAATACTCGCATGTGAAGTGAAAGGTTGTATTATGGAGGTTAAACTCACGTATGTGAATAACGGCTGGTGTGTTGAAACGCGTTCAGATTCGTGCCCGGGTCAACAGCGCCATCTGCTGTTGATTCAAACATATCTTTAGGGGAAATAAAATATTGATTTGTTTATTGACCTGGAAAAACACTGTTAAAACATTTACGAGTTAAAATTAATGTTATATACAATACTGTTCTTAATTTCTTTATTTTTATTTTTGCTGCAACAATTTTGAAATTAAAATTTGTGATTTTCTTTTTAGGTTTCATCTTTATGATAGTGTGAAAATTATTATGATCACGGGTGATATTCTTACAAGATTCTACATAAAAGAAAGAGCGAAGGACGAACAGTCTGTTTTACAGTCAGGACGAAAAATAGATAGATAGATGATGGGTGGATAGATAGATAACACGTTTTAATCCTGAAAATAAATAAATTAGATTGTGTAATGTGTATTACTGTGTATTAATGTGTATTACTTAATTAATATTATTAATATGGATGGATGGATGATGGGTGGATGGATGTATTGGATGGATGTTGGGTGGATAGATAACACAATCCTGAAAATAAATAAATGAGATTGTGTAATGTCTAATATTACTGAATTAATATTATGAATATGGATGATGGGTGGATAGGTGGATGAAGTTGGATGGATGATGGGTAGATGGATGGATGACAGGTGGATGCATGGTTGATGGGTGGATGATGTGTAGATAGATAGATGGATGGATGGATGGATGATGGGTGGATAGATAGATGCATATTATGATGCACATTAGATACATGTTTCAATCCTGAAAATAAATAAATTAGATTGTGAAATGTGTAATATTACTGAATTAATATTATTAATATGGATGATGTGTGGATGGATGGTTGATGGGTGGATGGATGGATGGATGATGTGTGGATAGATGACACATTTACATCCTGAAAATAGATAAATGAGATTCTGTAATGTGTAATATTACTGTGTTAATATTATTAATATGGATGGATGGATGACGGGTGGATGGGTGGATGAATATATTGGATGGATGGTAGTTGATGGGTGAGTGGATGGGTGATGGGTGGACGAATGGTTGATGGGTGGATGGATGGATGGATGGTGTGATAGATAGATTTACATTGTGTAAATGTGAAATATTACTGAATTATTTATAGTGCATTGTCTCTGGTGTTCTTCCAGCATGACTTTCTCACTGCGCGTAACTGTAAATAATAAAAGAGCATCGTGTGAGAGTTCAACATTTTATGCATCAACTAAGCATCATAAATAGACCATTAAACAATAACCTGCCTGGCATTTTAGAAGTTATTGCATTAATATTATAAATACACAGTTGAGTTTTTCAGTGAATCCAAAATGGTTGAGTTTACAAAAAAAAGGTTAATCTTGCCTAAATAAAAGATGGCATGTGAATGGACGAGCGTGACGTCAGACGCGCCTGTCAATCAAAGCCGCATAAGCGCAACTACAGTAGGAGCTTATCGCTGAACAGAGAGCAGTGCGTTCGTATTTCAGTCTGTAGTTTATGCATAGACATCGCGAAACCTCGTTATCTTCATCTGGATCCTTGACATTTCTGGTTTTCCTGCCTTTATGAGATGGAGAAGAGGGCGCTTTGGACATCCTGTTATTTTGTGCGCTTTGTAACCCTCATCCTCTGCGCACGAGCGTCAGGCAACCTGCCCCAGTGTAAAGAGGTAAACGACAACACCACACTCTTCTGTAAAACAAGTGCATTTGAAAAATCACGACCATTTTAAACCAGTTACAACCTTGACAAATCTTCTTTCTGCTTTTGACAGAACTATTTAAAATCCACTGTAAGATGTTATATGGATGATACATGACTGTGAGCTTCTAAAATGCCTATTGTTATCATTATATATTATTTGTTTTTAATACATAAACATAATGGTTATTTATGCACAAAAAACGGGATGAAAAAGCAAAAAGAACATCTTGTTTTTGACATTAAACTGGTTGGATCCGAGACGGACGAGGATCCTATAATATGATGACGCGGTGCTCAGCTGACCAATCAGATGACAGCTCGGTTGTTGTGCGTTATGCGCTGTATTTGCTTTTTAGCTTGTAAAATGGATTCATTTGAACTTTAAACATGAGCTCTTTGGATCTCCACCCTCCATTTGATTTGATTTGTTCTTGTACAATTACACTGATTTGCCTCATCCATGTTTGCATGGCCACAACTGAAAGGATGGATTCTGGGAAGAATGGCAGTCTCGGTTATCATTTCCTTTTAATACATAGGAGAACATTATTTGTATCTTAAATACGGGCTCCGGTCAACTTGGGATGAGTAATAATGATAATGGGATAATGATGACAGAATCTTAATTTTTGGATTGTACTGTTCCTTTAAGAGCATGTGTAAGAGAGGCTGTGACAATAGTGGCAGGTGCAGGTGCACCATTAGGGATAATGGGTGTTCTGTAACCAAGCATTACCAGATGACAAGCACCTCCAGGGGGATGCATTTATCACCTTACTGACGGCAGTGTAGCAACAACTTCATTACACTCTATACAACATTTATTGTGGTATACTAAGCTACGTAATTTAATACATGGCATGCACTCTTCCCTCTGTGTGTATCCGGTAAAGTTGGCTTTTGTGTGTGTAGCTGGACCCTAAGGGACTGGAGAACAATCAGTGTGTTTCAGGGCTTTGAACACACACTGATTTGCATAACAGATCTGTCAACAAAAAAGCACACACAGGAGGTATTTAGATGTCCTCATTATTTCAGGTTGTTATCAGTGTATATCAGACTCTAAGTCATTACCATCCACAACCAATTGCATTGAGTGATTGTCATGACAACAATCACAGGGCTCCTGGCTGTTGCCCTGGTGACTGTCCGGGGACAGAAGGCAGAGAGACAGAGAGTCCCATTCCCTCCTCCCATTGTACACACACACATGCATACACACACAATATATATGTGCCTGGGAGTTTGTGTGTTTTGGAAACAGTTTAAGATCAGTTAGTGGGGTAAGATGTGTCACCTGCTTAAACAGAAATTATGTAATGTGACCATATGTTTAGAAAGGGCACATTCTGTAAAGCTGCCTGTGTTTTTGAAAAGAGCAAAAGAGTTTTTCTTTTTGGATGTCAAAATTTTGCAAATGTATCCAGGATTTTATATATATATATATATATATATATATATATATATATATATATATATATATATATATATATATATATATATATATATATATATATATATTTCTTACTTGCTGGTGTATGTATAAAATGATTTAAATTATTTTGCTAAAGATTATTATTTTAATTTTGTATTTTAAATGTTAAATTTTATTTGATTATTTTATACAGAATGACGCCTGTGCAGTAAAGGAGAAAGCCATCAAATGAAACTCTATTACAAAATGTGCAAATGTAAATGTCTGAATATGTCAATACATATATGTATATGTTTCAGACATATGTTAGTAGTAACATTACAAAAAAAACAATTCATCTTTGTATAAATATGAATCCTTTTCTTGCTGGTTTATGAACAAAAAAACATACGATAACTTACGTTTGATGTAAATATGTCTGAATATGTCGATATCTGCATGTGTTTCAGACAGAATACTACTTTGAGTACACAGAATGTGACAGCACAGGCTCCAGATGGAGAGTTGCCATTCCTCACAGACAGGGGAGCTGCACGGGCCTGCCAGAGCCAGTCAGAGGCACAGACTGCAGTAAGAAAAGAACCAAATATAGACACGCTTCATCAGAATGCATTACATTGCTTAGAATATCAAACCAAGTGGCATTTCATTTAAGTCAAAAACACTATGCTGCTCAAAATGAAGAATTTCTGGAACTTGTTCAAAATGATCTGGCTTCATACATACACAAAATCACATTGAAACAAGGCTGTTAATAGTCATTGCAAAACTAGATCAAAGTTAGCTTTGATAAAAGCTCTATTTTTAGCATTTGAATGCTCTGGGAGCATTTCCTTGGTTTAATATTTAGTTGTCAATAACAATCATTTCATTTAAATGCTTTTTTTGTGTACACACAAAAGGAGGTTTACACATTAATGCCGGCACAGAAGAACAATTTTTGGTTCCCCAAAGAACCTTTAATTAAACATTTAAAAAAAACAACTAATAATTTAAAGAATATTCCTTTTGTGCAATATTAAGGTCCATGAATGTTAAAGGTCGTACAAGGACCCATCAATGCCAATAAAGAGTGTATTGCATATTTTTAAGAGTGTATTGCAAACACTGTCTATTCTTACTTGTTGTACAGCTTTTTCTTGTGAAGCTGGGGAGTTTTTAGAGATGTCATCCCAGCAGTGCACATCGTGTGCGGCTGGCTCTTATTCGTTGGGCAGCGGTGTCCGATTCGACCAGTGGGATTCCATCCCTGCGGGATTCAGCAGTCTGGCAACATACATGGACTCAGGAGGTTCAGGAGATGAATCGATGACCTGCAACAAGTCGGTGCCAAATTTGAAATATATATTCTGTTTATAAAGCATTCTATTCTCTATTATATTTACCTTGTGCTGTTCACTTGCAGTTCTTCATGGACAACTCAGGGAACTCACTTGGAGTCCAATCGTGACGACTGCACAGTGTCGCTGGTGTACGCGGTGCATCTCATGAAGCAGGGATCCGTCTCCTTTGATTACCAATATGTCGACAGCAACGTCTTCTTTGAGTTCTTTGTGCGTTTTACTTGATACATTTTGCAGATTATTACACAAATGTGTTGTAAGCGAAACTACATCTCCAAAAATAACCTTTGGTGCAGATTCAGAATGATCAATGTCAGGAGATGGACCAGACAGGGAGTGAGAAATGGATCAAACTCACCACCAGCGGAGAATGGGGAACCCATACGGTTAGTAATGTTGCATGGTTTATTAATATTAAATGATCTGGAAGTTAATTGACATCTAATGTAGCTTTTCTATGTCACAGGTAAATCTGAAGTCAGGAACAAATATTCTGTATTGGAGAACCACAGGAATGCTGTTGGGTGGCAAACCAGTGAAGCCCGTGCTTTTGAAGAACATCCAAATCGAAGGTGTGAGATTCTGCCGAAATTGTGTGTGCATGTGTGACCCGTACCCTTATTAATGACAAATGAATTGTATTTTTTACATGTTTTGTGAGCAGGTGTGGCGTACACATCAGAGTGTTTTCCGTGCAGGCCGGGCACCTTCAGTAAAACTCCAGGCTCTTCCACATGTGACCTTTGTCCCAGGAACACTTACTCTGGAAAGGGAGCCAGTTCATGTACACATTGCTCCGAGACACAGTATTCCCGTACGAATGCAGACGATTTCTTACTTTCGCAACTACATATGGCTTATTGTGATCAATTACAATCCAGTAACTAAAACACACTTTTCTCAGCGCTGGTTTGTGTAATGCTTTTCTACATGTTCTAGAGGAGGGATGGTCGCTGTGTAAAGAGAGGCCTCCTTGTTCAGAGAAAGATTATTTTCAAATCCACACAGCCTGTGATAGTGAAGGCAAGGTAGGATATATTGCACAATGTGTTTTAAATGTTGTGTTGATAATTTGTTCATTTTTAACATTGCTGTATAATTTTAGACCCAGACACTGTACAGGTGGGTGGAGCCTCAGGTGTGTGTGGAGAATGTGACCGGCTCTGTGACACTGCCCCCTTCTGGAGAAAAAGAGGATTGTCCACCCTGTAATCCAGGCTTCTACATGCACAACTCTTCTACCTGTTTACCTTGCCCGCAAGGGACTTATTCTGATGGAACCGCAGGTATGTAGACACACACGTCAACATACATACTCATGTGTATTATTAAGTTACATGTTTGTTTTACTGGTATTGTAATGGAAAAGATTTCATTTGGCACAGAATGTCAAAGATGCCCAGGAGGAACTGAACCTTCTTTAGGGTATGAATACAAGTGGTGGAACATCCTGCCGAGGAATATGAAAACATCTTGCTTTAATGTGGGAAACTCCAAGTGTGACGAAATGAATGGTAAGTGTAATGAAAAAAATTCTGTGACATGCATTTTTACTTAAAATCTTGAATCTATCTATCTATCTACTCATCCATCCATCCAATACATCCATCCACCCATCAACCATACGTCCACCCGTCATCCATCCATCCACCCTTTATCCATCCATATTAATAATATTAATTCAGTAATATTACACATTACACAATCTCATTTGTTTATTTTCGGGATGTAAACGTGTTATCTATCCACCCATCATCCATCCATCTACCCATCATCCATCCAATCCAATCCTATCTATCTATCTATCTATCTATCTATCTATCTATCTATCTATCTATCTATCTATCTATCTATCTATCTATCTATCTATCTATCTATCTATCTATCTATCTATCTATCTATCTATCTATCTATCTATCTATCTATCTATCATCCATCCATCACATTAAAGCTAAATACAAAAAAATATAAAATTACTAATACTTTAAAATAGTCTGTGTGTGTATATATATATATATATATATATGTGTATATACATCTGTAAAATATATGTATATATATAAAATGATATCATATTATATGTAGCACATTTGCTTCTGTAGGTTGGGAGGTGGCTGGTGACCATATTCGTAGTGGAGTGGGCGGCTCAGATAATGATTACCTCATCTTAAATTTACGAGTGCCTGGATTCAAGTGAGTCAGATCTAAAATTCTAGTGTAAAAATTGGGACTGTACATAAAACATTTACAGATTATCTCACCTTTTATCTCTCTCAGACTTCCTACTTCTGTGGACGATGCTTCAGCTACTGAGTTTGGCCGAATCACGTTCATCTTCGAGACCAAATGCAGTGCAGACTGTGAACTCTATTTCATGATAGTAAGATAAAAAATATAATAATAAAAAATAAAATATATATACACTTATGTACTTTTTTTTTCTACAAAAACAGAATGTGAAACATTGTGCTTTGTGCAAGATAAATAAAGATAAATAAAAAATGTAGCGTTCTACACTGTCACAGGACATTTAATTCAGCAAGTCCCCCAATCATTATGATAAATTAAGTTATTTAATGCATCCGTGTTTTCTCTGTAGGATGTAAACAGGAAGAGCACAAATGTTGTGGAGTCATGGGTAGGGAGTAAAATCAGACAAGCATACACCCACATCATGACCAAAAATGCTTCTGTGTCTTACACATGGGCTTTCCAACGTACCAACAAAGCCATTGATGTAAGTATTCACCAGAAATTAGTCTAAAGTACCTTTTTGTTGCATGGGAAATGTCCTCATTCACCGTCTTTCTCTCCTAGGTGCGGCACTATGTAAATGACATTGCAAAGATCTACTCGATCACGGTGACTAATGCGATGGATGGCTCGGCGTCTGGTTGCCACGCCTGTGCAATGATGAGTCAGCAGGATGGCTCTTCTTGTGTCCCCTGTCCCGCTGGGCACTTCATCAACAAAGACACTAATCAGTGCCAGGAGTGCCCGCCCAACACCTTCCTCTCTGGGCATCACATCTACGGGCACGAGGCTTGTCAGCCCTGCGGTCCTGGTAGTAAGAGCAACAAGGTAAATGTATAACCAGAGGAAAAGCATGAACATGTATGACAGTATTAACATCTAAAATGTGGGGTTTTTTTTTGTGTGTGTGTGTGTGTGTCTAGGAGCACTCTGTGTGTTTTAACAACTGCACCTTCTCGCATATGGACCAGAACCGAACGCTGACCTATGACTTGAGTGTCTTAAGTTCAGTGGGGTCAATCATGAATGGGCCGAGTTTCACCTCCAAGGGAACAAAATACTACCACCAGTTTAATATCAGTCTGTGTGGGGTTGAGGTACTTTCACATACAAACATCTCTATTTTTAACTGACTTCGGTCTAGCTAATAATAGAAATAGGAACAACTGCTTTTTTTGTTTTGTTTTTTACTTCTTAAGATGATCTACAAAGTCAACTTGCGCATTTTACTCTCTGTCGCAGGGGAAGAAGGTGGCGGTGTGCACTGACAATGTCACAGATCTGTCCAGTAAGGACGTGCAAAGTGAATCTGCTGACCTCAACAACTTCGTTGAGACTTTTGTGTGCCAATCTACCATCATTCCTGCGGATGGGCGAGGCTTCAGAACAGCCCTGTCATCTCAGTCCATCAGCCTGGCTGACACTTTCCTTGGTGAGATTATGTGGTCTGTAACCTTATTTAATGTTATTCAACATACACTACCTTTCAGAAGTTTGTGAACATTGAGATTTTTTAAAATGTTTTTGAAAACATATATTATAATTTTAAATCACTGTTTTGCATTTTAATATATAATTTATTCCTGTAATTACAAAACTGAATTTTCAGCAGCTATTACTTTAGAGATCCTTCACAATCATTGTAATATGTTGATTTGCTGCTCAAGAAAAAAGAAATATTCCGTGATTAATAGAAAGTTCAAAACAACATTTATTTGAAATCTTTATTATATTATAAATGCCTTTACTGTCAATGATCAATTGAATGCATCCTTGCTGACTCCAAACTTTTGAATGGGAGTGTACATTAAATACTTTGATGTCAGTCTTTTATCTCCTTCTCTAAGTGAGTCTGCTCAGGGATCAGTGTCAAGCCTGAGTCAGTGTCTTTGTCACAGTGAAACTCTTAACCTGCAATAATCTACAGCAGGGGTTCTCAAGATCCACTTTCACCGTGATCAAATTTCCCTGCCTATAACTTCCCAGGCTGTCTGAAATCACCCCCTATACCCTTAAATAGAGCACAATTCTGGGGGACAGCCATTTGTAGTGGTGTCCGAAAACAGAGTGGACTCATTTAATCCTGCAATGCACCACAAAAACGTGTGTACAACTGATGTATGCTCAACTGCACAGAATACCCATAATGCACTGTGAGAATACCTGAAGATTGCACCCACAGCTGGATCCAGCCATTCATTCATTCTGCTGGTTCAATGTGGCAACAGCGTAATATCATTCCAGTATAGTGAAAGAGCATATAGGGGATGTAAGAACACCTTGATTAGTTTGTTCAGATGAGTTTTATTAGTGTTAGACCAAAGCTCTGCAGGAACGTGGACCTTGAGAATCACTTTAGCCCCTGATCTGGCATGTAAAGGCATGTTTGTGTTTAGTTCCTTACAGAATAGAGGTGTTTGAATTGCTTGTGTCTCACTTCCTTCATGCTTCCATTTCTCAGGAGCTTCTGTTGATAGCAGTCTGGATGGGGTTACTGTCAGCACAGACCTGTTCCCTGAGTCGACACAGAAAGTTCCAGATATCAACTTCTTCTATCGGTAAATTAATAAATATTGTAAAAAATATGTAACTGTGCAATGATATTATATTCACAATAAGTATTTTTTTCTCACTCCAACTCTCAGCTCTCCGCAGCCAACAGCATCTTGTCTGAATGGCCGTAGCACAGTCGTGACTCTGCGATGCAATCCTGGAAAGAGCGCACGCGGAGAACTCACTGTACCAAGGTCTGTCTGTTTTCTGCTTTAGTTCTATGTAGTTTATGAATGCATTTATTCAACTTGACAAAACTTTCTTCCATTTAATGTTCCATTAAAATGTGCATAGCAGAGTAGCTCAGTAAATGGAGAAAAACTTCCTTTTGGATAATTTATTTATATATAAAACCCAGACGGGACGTGTAACAAAAGTCAGCAGCATTCTTTGTATATGGTGAATTATCAAAGCTCAACAAATTAAATATCACCCATGAGTGAAACTCCATTATTAATATATATGCTAATACGAATACCAGCGAAGGTTTGTAAGCCAGTTGCAAATATGCAATGAATATAGAATTTTTGCAGATTTGCTTTTTCAAATTTACATTTCCCATGTGTGAAATTAAAAATGTTGATTATGTGAGTGAGACGGGTCAGGAATGTACTAAAATGTATGATTCTGCTACAAATGTCATCCACAAAAATCGCCAGACCAAATAATTAGATTTACAGACAATTGCATTTGCTTAAAGAAAAGACAATGTGGAAACGTTAATCACAAAATACAATATTAACTTGTTTTTTTATTACTTTTATACAAACAAAAAATGAAATGTGAACAACAACAAATTTTTTTTTTTTGACTGGCTAAAATGTGTTTCAAGAATGATGATATACCGCTCATCAGTGTTTGTTCCAAACAGACAGTCTGTGAATTTGGTAGTAAGATTTTTTCCAGGAACTCTATCTTTAATTCAGTAAGTGACTGTTTTTATGAGGGAATTATTGAATCATTCACTTAATAAATTTGTTTTAAAACACTGATTCAATCGGCAACGCTAGTAGTTTAGAATTATTTTTGTTTGCAGAACAAAACAATACTTTATATTTTATTTTAAATATTTTCAAATGCTGTTGATCTGACATTTCTTGATTGTGTTTAGCAAATGCCCAGCAGGTACATGCAATGGCTGTGAGTTTCATTTCCTCTGGGAGAGCTCTAGTGCTTGTCCTCTCTGCACTGAAGCAGACTATCACTCTATAGAAGGAGCGTGCAAAGGAGGAGTGCAGGTACATTTCTAATTATACCACAAATTAATCTAGTTATCCAATTTATTTTACACCTGCCTGATCTTAATTCATCCGTCTCATAACAGGACACCCTCTATGTGTGGAACGAACCAAAACTCTGCACCAAAGGGGTTGCACTCCTGAACAAGACCTCTGCGCACTGTGAGGTGGTCAGCTTATGGGTGAAGGCTGGAATCGGGGGCGGAGCCTTCATGGCCGCCCTCTTGGTTTCTCTCACATGCTATTTCTGGAAAAAGAACAAGAGGTAACAATCTG
Source organism: Rhodeus uyekii (assembly GCA_037043235.1). NCBI lineage: Eukaryota > Metazoa > Chordata > Actinopteri > Cypriniformes > Acheilognathidae > Rhodeus > Rhodeus uyekii. Next base: position 361,060 of record JAWRVZ010000033.1, read on the forward strand.
TCAATGGAAATTTAGCTTCAGCTGTAAAGAGTGCTTTGAAATTGTATTCATCTTTTCCTTTTCTGAACAGGCTTGAATATAAATACTCCAGACTCGTGATGTCAGCCAATAAGGACTGCGAGTTGCCAGCAGCGGACAGTTGTGCACTAGCGGAGGGGGAGGGGGAGGAGAATGAGGACGATGTCGTTTATTCAAATACTCCTTCGTTACTGGGTAAACTGAAAGCTATCGCGAGCAAGGTCAGTTACAAATGTAATTTCGATGAATTTATTTTAATGCCTTATTTTACACTTACATTTAAAAGTTTAGGGCTGGTAAGACTTTTAAATGTTTTTAAAATAAGTGTTTTCTGCTCAGCAATGGTGGCATACGTTGAAATTGTGAATTATAATTTTAAAATGACCGTTTTCTATTTTAATATATTTTAACGTATGCTTAATATGATCATTCGGGGCTTGAGAAACATTTCTTAAAATGATCATTGATGAAAAAGTTCAAAGTAATAGCATTTATTTTATATAGAAATTGTGAAAGTCAGTACTGTCACTTCTGATGAGTTTAAATGCATCCTTGTTGAATAAAATTTAAAGAAAATCTTACTGACCTGAAACTTTTGAAGGGTAATGCATAGAAATTGTAAACAGTCTGTTTTACAAATGTGTTGAACGAGTATCATATGATACCTGATATTATTAACAGGCACAAGAATTTTACTACCTAGTCATATTATTATATAATAAAAACAATAAGCAGTTTTTATAAACATCAAAATAAACACTATGAGGCAGCATATATAGCAGAAAAGGAAACAAGACCTCAAAAGAACTTTTGTGGAAATTGATAAGAAATTTAAGTTGACAAAACAAAACATTTTTTGTAGCTTTTGTAATAAACAGATGGTACAAGCTTTCAGCTTTCTGTGGTAATCGACAGCATGCCACACATAGAGCTTTTGTGGTGTTGTTTTTTTGTCATTTCATTGTTTTGCTTAAATTTGTTTGGCTGCAGGCAGATGGAGACAACAGCGAGTCAGTACAACTGAAGTCTTCTCAGTCAGAGAGATGGGTTTGGGGATAACTGGAGAAAAAAAAAGAGGACCACTACTGATGGAGAAAAAGAGACAAATACTCAGAGTTTTCAGACACTCCCTTTTCACTTTCTCAATATTTACAGCCATCCCCCATCAAATGTCTCAGAACGTATCTCTGTAGGGTCAAAATACAATGCGTTGAGAGTCAAAAAAGCAGGAAATCTCTCTCTGTAAAATTAAACATCACATATATAATGCTAGGACATTGCTCTCTGAAACACTACAATATAAAAACACAAGCATACAAAAATCCAATGTCCATCCAAGCACAGGGGGCAACAGAGACACATTTGAATCAGGTGTGTGCATGTGTGTGTGAGAACCATTGAATCTAATGATGTGCAGTGCAAAACAAGCCTGAATTCAGATGTTTGGAGGTATGTGTATAAGAGTATATCTTCATTTTTAAGTTATATTTTTCACACACTAGCAGTCACACAACTGTGTCTAGTGTTTGGCCAACAGATGGAGACAGAGCCTTACCGCCACAAAGCTTCTTTAGACAGCAGCTTTAGTTTCATCTCAATGCCAAACACTAAACAGCAGATCTAAAAGAGTCAACAAAGGCCCTTCCTTTATGTATTACAGAACGGTCCGTCCTCTCTCTTCTGAGGAGAATAAGGGACAATGCAGTTTTCTACTTTGTATTTTGTATTGTTGTGTATTTTGAGCTGTATAAAATTGTTATAATATGTTTTGTTTTACTCCCTGATACGGTTTATGTTTTAATAAAATTTAAGAGCGCTTTAAATGTGAATCAAGTGTGTTAAAGTGTACAGAAACAAACTCCAGACTAGCAGTTCGACTCTTTAGCGACCAGAACCATTTCACTAGAAGATTCTTCAGATAAATAAAGGTCCACTGTCTTCATACTGTCAATATCTTGCAGAATGAATTTTAAAAAAGCTAAATATTCCATTTATCAGAGAAAAACAGGATGTGACTCGCCTAGTTTATTCCTTGGCTACCTAATAGAAAATCCATAAGTTTGAGAAAAGGATTATCTGGACATCCCATGGTGTGAGTTACTAGACAGCCAATAGAAAAATAGTTTGCGCTCTATAAAATTAGCATGGAAAGCATAAAAAACTATCAAACTGGCCACTGAAATGCATTGATTTAACATGTTTGCACAATGTATCTCTGCAACGCATTCTGGAATGAATAACTAATATTTTTCCTCCTTTTTGAAGGCAGATATTTTGTAAGACAGTGTACTTAAAACATTGTTTTGTTTTTATTTAAAATAATATATGGGGTTAAACAGTAATGCAGATATAACACATGGTAATAAATTATCCATATAATTCAATACTTTGTAACGATGCAGCTATTTAATCTGTGGATTAAAATCTACATATAGACCTCAAAAAACGGATTACGAGTAGGAATGTATTTTAGGAAAATTACAGAAACAGCTCGCCGAGGTTATGGCTTATGAGTTAACTCTCATTGCACTCTTTCAGATGTCATTGCATGATACTGTTTGTTTTCAGGAGAGGCCGTTATTAGGTCCTTCTTCCTCTCTATTTCCTAACCTCTATATCCTGCATCCTTTGATCTCATCTCACTCTCTTCCCTGACGGTAGGCGGAGTAGGACAGCTCGTTTGCCTCCTGGCAGTACAGATGCACTTTGAAAAGATCAGTGAGCGAGAAAACAAAGAGAGTAGACAGAGACGAGAAGAGAGTCACCAGGACACGAAGTCCCAGAGCCAGCAGATGACTAGCCCAGACTCTCGCTCTCATACAAATAACATACTTTTTACAAAAAAAACACATTCATACTCATATTAACTGCAAGTAGGGGAGAGTTAGGTAAGCCGTGACACCTTTTCAAATGTGAAATTGATAGAAATATCTAGATATACAGAATATGTAAAGCCCAAATTTAGTGAATAGGTATTTCTAAAGCTATGAATAAATGTAAAGTACACTTTATTCTGAATATATATATTCTGAATAAAATGTACTTGACATACACATATATATATAAACATTTAGAGCCTTTCTGATTATCTAATGTCAAAAAATGTGCACAGTTTTTGGTAGATTAAGGGGCTGATATATCTTACCCCACTCTCCCTAACACTGAAGTCATCAGATAAAGGATTGTTTGTGTGCAATTGTACAGTACGCTTATGTCAATGTGAAACACATACAGCATGCGATTGATATATTACATCAACTAAGGGAATTGTTTCTACATGTACACAACTGTCAAAAAGAGAAATAATGATTGTATTCTTTTACCAATCTTACATGATGTGGGCATTTTTTTACAGTTCATATGCTAATGGAGTATTTCCAAAACCCGCTTAATGGCTGCAAACACCCATAGTTGATTCTCACAATGTATTCCCTTCATTAGTTTTCATCTTACGGTTGCTGTTAGACCTCAGGCCAAAATAAAAAAAATCAGCCACTCAGCAGCCGAGCAAAAAATATCTACAGTCTGTTCTACATAATTAAATCTGATAGACTCAGAAAAAAAGCTTCATTTTCAGTGGTAATAGTTTGTGATGGCATGAAACGGAGCTTTGAAATAATACATAAGGTGTTCAGAGTTTTTTTGAAGTGTGTAACCGGGCGTCTTCTAGGCATCATACTTCTTTCCCGCTCTGTGAATCTGCTGGTATAAGGTCATGGAGAAGGCCATCCCAAGCAGCTGCAGAACAGAGGAAATGACATCAGCATGAGTGTGCATCAAACAGGATGTGACAACATTAGAAGCAAAGCTATTATCAAAACATGTTAGGATGAGTATGAATGTAAAGCTTGTACCTGTAAGACCAGAACACACATTGCAATGGTTCCAAGCAAATGTTTGTTGTCATTCAGCCATTCCTCAACTTTCTCGTAGCAGCCCTAAGGGTCAGAGAGAAGAGATGTGTTAGACTGTGCAATACGATTAGGAGTCATGTTGGGGAGGCTGTTTTGAAACTGTTTGAAAATGAATGAAAATTTGTGACGTGCACAATATTCATAAACAGTCAGCTATGGTACAAGCTAGCAATAAAAAGTAGCCAACTATATTAAAGCTAATTACGTGTGGGTTAGCCTATATAACTCAGTTACATTATTAATCGGGACAATCACAGAAGAATTTATGAATACAGTAAAATCTAGTTTAAAACAATCCAAAAATGTCCTAACTAATTACAGTTTCACTTATCTTGACTCACGGTTAACTCGCCAATACTATTATCTCAACGTTTTTGAAGTGGAACCGCCAAAGCATTTACATTCTTTTACGTCGCCAAATTCTGATATATCGAGCACAAAAGAGGGGCAAATTCATCACTTCACATGGTTAACTCGTGACTCCTAATTGTACCTAGTTCACTGCGCATGCGCTGAGCTCGCTGCACGTGCATGCCATGACCATTTTTGGTCTTTTCGGCTGCTTGTCATTTTGTGATTTTACAGCGGTAAGACGCATGAGTTTGTCATGTCAAAAGGGCTTTATGTTGTGTAATTGATGATTTCATGATATATAATTGTGACCTCAAGCCCTTTGTAATATATGATGTTTTATTAACAAAGTTCGGGAGGAGCACGTTCAAATGATTAATACAATCAACACGTCATCAGCAATTACACCTCATCCTATCAGCAGGAGAGGAAGTACGTATATATGGATGGTTTTCCCATAATCGTAAATACCCATGACGCACCGCGGCGGCGGACATGGTGTACGGCAAGAACAGCGTGCAATTCAATATTTGTGAAGCGCAAACAATCGATAATGTCAACAACGGACACGAAAATTATATCGCCAGAGGCAGTCCAGTCAAAAGTGCTGTACAGAGATTCTCTGGACACAATTACCAAGGCAAGATACTTAGACAAGATGAAAATAATTGATGGTAAAGACCCGTATGAAATCAACAAAGCTGAATGAGCTTTAAAGTGTCGTACAGAGATTCTCCTCTTTGCAGTCGAGGCCGCAGTGAAGATCAGAAACACCAAAACAGTGACACAAGAAAAGGTATACTGGCTTTTAGCATCATCAATATCAAAGGTATGTTTCAGCATAACTACTTACCATTTTATTAGATATACACAATGTATTAAATAATGGGGAAAAAATGATTTCATTTTGCCTGACTGTTCTGTAGTTATTACATTTTTTATAGTGCTTACAAAATGCATGTACTGTATTTATATTTCTGCTGTTAACACATCTATTTGTATTAAGCTGGAGAGCTTGATGAATTAGAGTTCAACAAGCTAAATACAATTGTTGATGTTTTAATTTTTCAGGTGAACTACAAAACAGTGCAAGAAATAGACTTTACATCGGCAAAAACAAAGAAAAGGCTACTTGATCAAGCAACTTGGATTGCTTTCAAGAAACACATTGACATTCTAATCAGTTCTTGTTTTCCCTGGGAATCAAACCCATGATCTTGTAGACATATTTCATGAATCTTTTATTACAAATTATTTATATGCATTGTTTACACTTAATAAAACAGACTTTAAATGTGTGAACAATGAGTGACTGTCCTCTGCTGTTTTTTCTGCTGGTTCAAGAAAGAACTGAACTTTTTCAACATGTTCATTAACAATGGGAACATTTTCATCAATGTCTGGATTGGTAACTGATGTTTGAAGAGTCAAAAGTGCTGTTGTATCTTCTTCCTTTCATCCCTCTGTTTGGATCTTTCATAACGTTTCTTCAGACAAATTAGCTGAGGTCTCCTTTTCGACAGATCCTATTTTTAAAGATGGTTCCCAATTAGGATTTGTCTTGTCATGAAATATATAAATATAATATAAGTATACACAAATTAAAGAAAAGAGATTTAAATACATGTACTATATTAATATTAACATGAAAAATGAAATGTGACAATGAATACAACAAAAGTACAACATTTACTTGCTAGGGCACAATAATCAATATTATTACATATGTACATGCATATATTACAGCATACTAGTAGTAAATGTAGTGTATGTAGTAAACACATTCTGACATGTATATGTACTGGAATTCTGTGCATTTACACATTCGTGTACCATTCATGCACATTGTACAGCTTTCAATTTAGTCTTTTAAACATATTACAATAAATCTGAGATTTGAGATTTAAATGCATATTTTGTAGTTACTATTTTTCCTCTTTTCCAAAACATCAAATAATGAATAAATAGTCAATATTTGTTTTCTTTTGGAAGTTTTTTGGAACAGCTAGCTAGGCAATCATGTCTGTCATGCACTTTTACATTAATTTAGAAGTAAAAATCGAAATACTTGCCCGAAATAAAATGTTCAGAGCAGACTTTGTACTGTCCTTTCCTTGGATCAGGGTTGAAATCAGCACGGTTGATAGCCACAGCATCCTTCTCTCTTTCCAAATGTCCTGCGTCTGCTTCCCTTGGTGATAGATCACTTTTGGTATGTCAAAAAACTTGATCTTACGCTCTTCATTGCCAGATCGGTCGGTACAACCTCACACAACACAGGTATTTACCATTATTTACGTTTTTTTGTGTATTTAATCCGATTTGATTTAAAAATGACCGGTATTGGCTTTCATTACCTTTTGATCGATACGTCTATTGCCGTTCATCATGGCGGACGGAGGTATTGTGGGCGGTAACGTGACGTCATAGGAAAACCATCCATAGACACGTTTGACTCACCTACAGCTCTTTGACATTTTTCGGCAGCTCGACAGTTTACGGCATTGTGGCTCCGCCTTCTGGTTGCCATACACCCGAAATCGAGCTCCACTCGTTAGATGGATTCTCCACGAAAACCTCCGGACCCAGTAGCGATCCTCATCCGCTCAACACCATGCTAACTATATTATATCACCCTCAGCAATACATCACGGGTGCCAGACCAAACAAACGGGTCCTAAGCAACAACAAGCAACGCACAGTAAGACTTGAGGCCGTTCTCGCCACCAAGTAAACATCCGTATCCAGCAGCTCTACATCGGCTTTTAATCGCTCCTGCCATTGAGAAAGGACGATAAAGCTGGTCGAGCTACAAGCTCGACTCTCAGGCAACGCCGCTTTCTTCCTGCTAGCCAGGCCGCCGCGAGCCTCAGCAGACCGCGCTGCAGCTTCAGCTCACACTCTCTCTGTCCGTCAGCTCACACAAACAAGAGCAGCTGTAATCCTTCCCGGCGCTTTTATTTCTGCATCGCTAAATCACGAGCAGTTGTGCCCTCTCAATACTACTGTTCCGGGGAACCCACGTCGGAGATGTGATTGTTCTAAAGTAACGCGCTGCTTCCTCGCAACTCAAGCAGTAGCGCGCACCGAAGCCAGATCGCGCGCAGTACAGTCCGATCGCGCGCTCAGCCGCCCACACAAGAATCAAGCACTTATTGCCAACGCTGCCTTGTTGTTTCAACTTAATCGGCTATTAAGTGGACTCGCTGAAAAGAAACCATATGCACTTTCTTTTTCAAAGTAATTCTTTGCCTTCACTGTTTCAATCCTTTAAGTCCATGATAAGCTTTATAAGTCTATGATATTTGGATGAACCCCTGCTCAGGGTTTATTCAAAACCAATAAGTTTGTGAACTTTCATAAACTTTGATATTTCGATTTCCAACAGGTAAGTTTGTTTTGAAATTAAATATGCAACATGCATCTGACATAAATTCAACTGTCAATTTTATAATGGAAAGGTTTTACTTACGGAAATCAATGTTTTTACAAACCATATTGATTGTTTTTTGTTGTTGTTTCTCGCGTGTATTTAGACGTCTGTAACCAAAATAATTCAAGAGATTGAAACACTGAACAGCAACAAGCTTTGAGCGCTTTCTCTGGCTCAGCGCCAGCCAATGTGTTCAAATTTAGCAGGCGATCATGTGATGCCCCGCCTTTCGCCACATTGTCCAAGACCAGGGGCGGCCAACCCGCATGCGGCTCTTTGACTGCCCTTTCGCGGCTCTCATCCGGCCCGCTGAGACCTTTTTGTCTACAAAAACATAAATTTACATATATCCTGCCAAGATCAGCCGCCGCTCACGTGGACACGATGTTTTTACCGAATTCAAATAGAGGCGCGCAGAAGCGCGTTCCCTTTCGAGAGTAGGAACGAGATGTTTAATGAAATGCATTTGGGAACTCCTCCCCTTCACGTCATTTCTGAAAATTTATGGATAACAGCAGTTGACAACTGGCCAATCGTAGCGCGATGCAGATCCGGCTGCCAGACGGTATAAATATCTTAAATAGCATTTTCTTCATACTTCTCTAAACGGAATATGTTTAAATTCAGAGGTTACGATAGTAACCGGAGACGTTTTCCAACCGATCACTACATTACCAAGGCTGCTTACTTTTATACTTCCTGTCACCGTCAATGAGATGATATATCGTTTTTTCCCGCATATATAATTCACAGACGCATTGTCTCTGCATGCTTGTATAGCTCGTGGGGTGCCATATGTAAAAAAAAAACAAAAAAAAAATGCGCGATATATGTGCGAGACCTTTGTAATGTCAAAAACCCCATCACCAAATGCGAATTTAACAGTCTGTCATGCGGCTCTCCGCAGCCTCCATGAGCTTATTTCGAGTCTCATGCTGAACAGGTTGGCCACCCCTGTCCAAGATTGAGATGTACCAGTTTCACGATAAACTCTTCCTCTTCCTATCCCACTGTCGAAAGGAGCTCATGCACTCAACAAACACTGCAACCGAGCCTCCAACAACACCACGCGGTCGCCAGCTCTTCCGCTCCGTTGTCGCACCCTATGACGCCGAGGCTTGCCTTCACCTCCACCATCAAGACATCCACCTTCTTCTTGCCCAACTTCCTACGACACCTCAGCACTCGTATCAATAGTAAAGGAGGACGACCAAAGCAAATTAACTAGAATAGGTCTCGCTCCAGTCAGCTGTACCATCTCCAAATCAACTCTACCTTCAAAATGTCTCAAACGTACGTTCCTTAAATCTTCATATCTCTCCCTTGCAAAACCAGATTTCCAAGCGTTAAGACGCAGCAGCACTGCAGTTTTCCAGCACTGCACCTCACATGCCAGCACCTAGCGACAAACGCCGCCCTTTAAGTGCGAGCTTGCCTCCGCCAGCGGTGCAGGGTTAGCAACGGCAGCACGTACCTAACCTTTCCCCTACGTTAGGCCTGCAGCCCGGCCTTCCGATCCTAGCGTGAGGCTGCCTCCGCAAGTGGCTTCGCCCCTGGCCTTTCCCACCTAATTCTCTCCACCATGCTAATTCTCCTTTCATCCCGTTCTCTGCTATGCCATTCCACAAACACTGCTGCTTAGAACCACCTCTGTCGCCAACAACAGTTGAACGCAAATCCCAACTGAAGTTAAGGCTGCTGCCACCAGAGGTGGACCTATTCCCAACCAGTACATCAATACTCAGAGTTGATATTTATCGACGCTAAACGTTCATTCTTCAAGCTTTCGCTTCAAACCACTCCCTCGGAGGATTACATGTGGAGTGGAAAAGTTCAAGACTTTCCACTCCACATGTGGTCTGCTCCTCACGGTCTCTACCCACTACCACCGACTCGTATTGCATTCCAATAACACCAAGAACTTCCAAGCCAGCTTCACCATGGGTTACCTAGGCGAAATCTACTTCTCACTACCGAAACCTAATCCTCTGCTCATCAAAGGTATATCAAGAACGCAACCCACCAGCTCAGACACCAGACAATCAATCATGTTGGAAATCCGTACCCCTACTCTCCGCCAAGGATTCTACCCAAATGTCGTCCGACCACTCAACGCCATGGTCGAGCCATATAGATTCCAGTTCCTCTGATTCTATCACATCCAACCTTAATCCAAATCCGTCCATATTCTGACTCGTCAGCGCCGCACAACGAAAGTAAGAGAGACCAAACTGTAAGGCTTTTACTCCAACAGCAACAATCCTTCGTTGCCAACCTTCATTTAAGAGATCAGGCCAAACTCTCATCCGACCCACTCTTCACAGAAGACTTAAATCACCCCACCACATGCCGCGTCCCAAAACCTGCAGATCCAAGCACTGGGCCGCAGGTCATCGGAAGCTTCAGGAGTTACATTCGATCAAATCAGTCTCTCCAGAAATGGCTTTCACCGCCACAAGAGACAACAGAAGTCGAGGAAATGGACAATCTCCATCATCCAACTCGCGATTAGTTCAGAGGAAGTTCTCCTTTTCCGCAGTAGTGATGCACCTCCACACTCCCGCATGAGCTCAGTTCAAATGGAAATTATTCCACCGCCGCCTCCATTGCCGCAGCAATGATGTTCCCCCACACTCCCGCAGGAGTCAGCAAAGGGGGAAGTTTCCCACTGCCGCAGCAGTGAAGCCACGTTCACACTGGCTTGGTTACCTCAGATGCTCATGACTCACCATCACATCCACTCAGCCTACTTTCATTTCAGAAACTCGCAGGCTAAACTCCCATCCGTCCCACTCTCTATAGACGATTCCACCCCATTACAAATTCCGGTTCCAAACTTCTTAAAGCTACGCTACCCCAAACCGGATTCCCAACAGACCATTCATCCAGCCATCCTTTTCGCATAGGTGCAACAACCACGGCCGTGCAAAGGCCTTTCCCAACAGTAAATACAAGCATTGCGCCGCTGGTCTCCAGAAGCTTTCAAGAGCCACATCAGACCAAACAGACCGCACATTCAAACAAGGTCTTCTGTTAAGCATCAGCTCCTCCCCACTTACAACTTCATGGCCACTGCTTTCCATTGCCGCAGCAGTGACGCTCCCGCAGGAGCAAGCTCTCTCTAACTCTCACTGCCGCAGCAGTGACGCTCCCGCAGGAGCAAGCACTCGCTAACTTCCACTGCCGCAGCAGTGACGCTCCCCCAGGAGCCAGCTTCTAATTGCATATGATATAAATTCAACTGTCAATTCATAATTGAAAGGTTTCTTATGCTTTTACAAACCATACTGATTTTGTTATTTCTTGAGTGTATTTAGACGTCTGTAACCAAAGTAATTTCAAGACTCCCTTTAAGTCTGTGATAAGCGTTATAAGTCTATAATACTTGGATGAACCCCTGCTCTGGGTTTATCCAAAGCCAATAAGTTTGTGAACTTTCACAAACTTTGATATTCCGATCTCCAACAGGTAAGCTTGTTTCGACAGGTAAGTTCGTTTTGTAATTAAATATGCAACATGCATCTGATATAAATTCAACTGTCAATTTATAATTGAAAGGTTTTACCCATGCTTTTCCAAACCATATTGATTTTGTTATTTCTTGAGTGTATTTAGACGTCTGTAACCAAAATAATTTCAAGAGACTACAACACTGAACAGAACTCCCACTGCCGCAGCAGTGACGCTCCCGCAGGAGCAAGCTCTCTCTATCTTCCAGCTCTCTCTAACTTCCACTGCCGCAGCAGTGACGCTCCCGCAGGAGCAAGCTCTCTCTATCTTCCAGCTCTCTCTAACTTCCACTGCCGCAGCAGTGACGCTCCCGCAGGAGCAAGCTCTCTCTATCTTCCAGCTCTCTCTAACTTCCACTGCCGCAGCAGTGACGCTCCCGCAGGAGCAAGCTCTCTCTATCTTCCAGCTCTCTCTAACTTCCACTGCCGCAGCAGTGACGCTCCCGCAGGAGCAAGCTCTCTCTATCTTCCAGCTCTCTCTAACTCCCACTGCCGCAGCAGTGACGCTCCCGCAGGAGCAAGCACTCGCTAACTTCCACTGCCGCAGCAGTGACGCTCCCCCAGGAGCCAGCTTCTAATTGCATATGATATAAATTCAACTGTCAATTCATAATTGAAAGGTTTCTTATGCTTTTACAAACCATACTGATTTTGTTATTTCTTGAGTGTATTTAGACGTCTGTAACCAAAGTAATTTCAAGACTCCCTTTAAGTCTGTGATAAGCGTTATAAGTCTATAATACTTGGATGAACCCCTGCTCTGGGTTTATCCAAAGCCAATAAGTTTGTGAACTTTCACAAACTTTGATATTCCGATCTCCAACAGGTAAGCTTGTTTCGACAGGTAAGTTCGTTTTGTAATTAAATATGCAACATGCATCTGATATAAATTCAACTGTCAATTTATAATTGAAAGGTTTTACCCATGCTTTTCCAAACCATATTGATTTTGTTATTTCTTGAGTGTATTTAGACGTCTGTAACCAAAATAATTTCAAGAGACTACAACACTGAACAGAACTCCCACTGCCGCAGCAGTGACGCTCCCGCAGGAGCAAGCTCTCTCTATCTTCCAGCTCTCTCTAACTCCCACTGCCGCAGCAGTGACGCTCCCGCAGGAGTAAGCTCTCTCTATCTTCCAGCTCTCTCTAACTTCCACTGCCGCAGCGGTGACGCTCCCGCAGGAGCAAGCTTCTAATTTCCACTGCCGCAGCAGTGACGCTCCCGCAGGAGCAAGCTCTCTCTATCTTCCAGCTCTCTCTAACTTCCACTGCCGCAGCAGTGACGCTCCCGCAGGAGCAAGCTCTCTCTATCTTCCAGCTCTCTCTAACTTCCACTGCCGCAGCAGTGACGCTCCCGCAGGAGCAAGCTCTCTCTATCTTCCAGCTCTCTCTAACTTCCACTGCCGCAGCAGTGACGCTCCCGCAGGAGCAAGCTCTCTCTATCTTCCAGCTCTCTCTAACTCCCACTACCGCAGCAGTGACGCTCCCGCAGGAGCAAGCTCTCTCTATCTTCCAGCTCTCTCTAACTTCCACTGCCGCAGCAGTGACGCTCCCGCAGGAGCAAGCTCTCTCTATCTTCCAGCTCTCTCTAACTTCCACTGCCGCAGCAGTGACGCTCCCGCAGGAGCAAGCTCTCTCTATCTTCCAGCTCTCTCTAACTTCCACTGCCGCAGCAGTGACGCTCCCGCAGGAGCAAGCTCTCTCTATCTTCCAGCTCTCTCTAACTCCCACTGCCGCAGCAGTGACGCTCCCGCAGGAGTAAGCTCTCTCTATCTTCCAGCTCTCTCTAATTTCCACTGCCGCAGCAGTGACGCTCCCGCAGGAGCAAGCTCTCTCTATCTTCCAGCTCTCTCTAACTTCCACTGCCGCAGCAGTGACGCTCCCGCAGGAGCAAGCTCTCTCTATCTTCCAGCTCTCTCTAACTTCCACTGCCGCAGCAGTGACGCTCCCGCAGGAGCAAGCTCTCTCTATCTTCCAGCTCTCTCTAACTTCCACTGCCGCAGCAGTGACGCTCCCGCAGGAGCAAGCTCTCTCTATCTTCCAGCTCTCTCTAACTTCCACTGCCGCAGCAGTGACGCTCCCGCAGGAGCAAGCTCTCTCTATCTTCCAGCTCTCTCTAACTCCCACTGCCGCAGCAGTGACGCTCCCGCAGGAGCAAGCACTCGCTAACTTCCACTGCCGCAGCAGTGACGCTCCCCCAGGAGCCAGCTTCTAATTGCATATGATATAAATTCAACTGTCAATTCATAATTGAAAGGTTTCTTATGCTTTTACAAACCATACTGATTTTGTTATTTCTTGAGTGTATTTAGACGTCTGTAACCAAAGTAATTTCAAGACTCCCTTTAAGTCTGTGATAAGCGTTATAAGTCTATAATACTTGGATGAACCCCTGCTCTGGGTTTATCCAAAGCCAATAAGTTTGTGAACTTTCACAAACTTTGATATTCCGATCTCCAACAGGTAAGCTTGTTTCGACAGGTAAGTTCGTTTTGTAATTAAATATGCAACATGCATCTGATATAAATTCAACTGTCAATTTATAATTGAAAGGTTTTACCCATGCTTTTCCAAACCATATTGATTTTGTTATTTCTTGAGTGTATTTAGACGTCTGTAACCAAAATAATTTCAAGAGACTACAACACTGAACAGAACTCGCAGTGACGCTCCCGCAGGAGCAAGCTCTTTCTATCTTCCAGCTCTCTCTAACTCCCACTGCCGCAGCAGTGACGCTCCCGCAGGAGTAAGCTCTCTCTATCTTCCAGCTCTCTCTAACTTCCACTGCCGCAGCGGTGACGCTCCCGCAGGAGCAAGCTTCTAATTTCCACTGCCGCAGCAGTGACGCTCCCGCAGGAGCAAGCTCTCTCTATCTTCCAGCTCTCTCTAACTTCCACTGCCGCAGCAGTGACGCTCCCGCAGGAGCAAGCTCTCTCTATCTTCCAGCTCTCTCTAACTTCCACTGCCGCAGCAGTGACGCTCCCGCAGGAGCAAGCTCTCTCTATCTTCCAGCTCTCTCTAACTTCCACTGCCGCAGCAGTGACGCTCCCGCAGGAGCAAGCTCTCTCTATCTTCCAGCTCTCTCTAACTCCCACTACCGCAGCAGTGACGCTCCCGCAGGAGCAAGCTCTCTCTATCTTCCAGCTCTCTCTAACTTCCACTGCCGCAGCAGTGACGCTCCCGCAGGAGCAAGCTCTCTCTATCTTCCAGCTCTCTCTAACTTCCACTGCCGCAGCAGTGACGCTCCCGCAGGAGCAAGCTCTCTCTATCTTCCAGCTCTCTCTAACTCCCACTGCCGCAGCAGTGACGCTCCCGCAGGAGTAAGCTCTCTCTATCTTCCAGCTCTCTCTAATTTCCACTGCCGCAGCAGTGACGCTCCCGCAGGAGCAAGCTCTCTCTATCTTCCAGCTCTCTCTAATTTCCACTGCCGCAGCAGTGACGCTCCCGCAGGAGCAAGCTCTCTCTATCTTCCAGCTCTCTCTAACTTCCACTGCCGCAGCAGTGACGCTCCCGCAGGAGCAAGCTCTCTCTATCTTCCAGCTCTCTCTAACTTCCACTGCCGCAGCAGTGACGCTCCCGCAGGAGCAAGCTCTCTCTATCTTCCAGCTCTCTCTAACTTCCACTGCCGCAGCAGTGACGCTCCCGCAGGAGCAAGCTCTCTCTATCTTCCAGCTCTCTCTAACTTCCACTGCCGCAGCAGTGACGCTCCCGCAGGAGCAAGCTTCTAAATTCCACTGCCGCAGCAGTGACGCTCCCGCAGGAGCAAGCTTCTAAATTCATTTATATGCCCTCCCGAACTCACATTTTCCCCCCCCTCAGCCATAACTTCGCAATTCTTCGGGGGGTCATCAAAATCTTTAGCGGCTGTCCGACTAGGTTGCAATTTTTGGGGGAGTGCTCCAGGTTCGGGCTAATACCGAGCTCGGAGCCCTCTCCTCGGACAGCTCGCCAAATACGCTTACCATTCATTGCTCCTGAATCATTCGTAAGTGTGAACTCGTGAAATGATGTTTTATTAACAAAGTTCGGGAGGAGTACGTTCAAATGATTAATACAATCAACACGTCATCAGCAATTACACCTCATCCTATCAGCAGGAGAGGAAGTACGTATATATAGACACGTTTGACTCACCTACAGCTCTTTGACATTTTTCGGCATCCCTCCACCACCCCAACTCCTCACACTTAATTGTTCCTATCAAAGTCAGGATACGGGGGGAGTGCTCCAGGTTCGGGCTAATACCGAGCTCGGAGCCCTCTCCTCGGACAGCTCGCCAAATACGCTTACCATTCATTGCTCCTGAATCATTCGTAAGTGTGAACTCGTGAAACACAATGTTTCGTTGATTATTTTTCTTCTTAAATATTTTTCTTCTTCTTTTCTTCTCTTTACTCTTTACTCTTTCACAGAGTTAAAGAAACCATAGTAACCGCGTGTGCAATACTATTCAGAACTGTGTCCGAGCGAAATGACTGTTATGAGCGAATGTGTTTATGTGACTGTTTATGCTGTGAGCGAAATTGCGTTTGCAGTGTTGGAGAATATGATTAAAGGTTTGTATCGAGAATCGAAGGTGGTTTTTATCGTATACTGGTAAATCTTGCACTGGCTGTCAGAGTGGTTGACGACTGCCCAGATGACGAGGTTTATAGATGGGTTTCACACTCTTCTCAAACTTGTAAAGAGCGCAAGCACAAACCAGGAAAAAGAAAACACTCTGACAAACATCTCTAATAAAAGAAGGAAAATAGAAACAGTAGATTAGGCTATATAACAGTCAACGGTAGAGCGGCCATCTCTCTCCTCACTCAAACGCACTCTCCTCCCCGCGCACAGAACTACATACGCCGTCTTAAAGGTATGTTCCCAACATAAAGTAGCAATCTCAAAACAAAAAGAGTTACAATCTCTGCTTTTACTTGGTGCACATATGCCTTTTGTTGTTAGCAAACATATTCAGTGTATGTACGTTTTTATAGCATGCCGATCGCTTCATTCAAATAAATCGCCATATTGGCTATCTCGCTAAACGGTTATCTCGACGCTTTTTTTGCAACCCCCGAGGGCATCAAGATAACCGCATTCCACTGTATTTTATTTTTTTTTACATTTATATGCCCCAATAAACAGCAGCATAAATTGATACTGTCACACCACATGGACTTTTCTGTTCAGTTTCATTCAGTCACATGTTTCTTTGCTTTAGGGTGCGTCTCAATCAGCTCTCTGGTTCAGTGACCAGGGCACTAATCAGGGAGTCGGACATTTTAAGGGTCGTCTCAATTGCAGAATTTTTCCAGTGCATCGATGCTCACTATGACAAATCATTTGAGCCTACTCACTACACATAACACACAATGTTTAAAAAAATGCACACCATTATTTTATTATATTTCACCATAAACATACTTTGTTAGGCAGGTAATGAACATAGTCTAAGCTAACATTTATCAATTATTTATGGCTGAAATGTTTTACGCATATGTAACAAGCTAAGTATTTATCATAATTTACATTTATGCATTTGGCAGACGCTTTTATCCAAAGCGACTTACATTCATGCAAGATAGACATTGACATTCTAATCAGTTCTTGCTTTCCCTGGGAATCAAACCCATGACCTTGTTGTTGCAAGCGCCACACTCTACTGTTTGAGCAACAGGAAAGCCTAATGTACTTTAAATAACATTAATCCAGTATTTAAGTAATTAAACATTGATAATATTGATTTTGCTTTTGTTAATAAATGCCAGTAGTGATGTTTTCATGTCGAGTCATCAGTATCCCAACGTGTGTAGCGAGACAGTGACTTACTGTCCTTACCACTGACCAAATTTGTGAACACGATCTACTGATTCACGAGCTCGGGAACTAATTGATGACCGAACACTCATCAGATTCCATGGACGTTTCCATGAACGTTAAACGATTCCCTCAGTTTATCATAACTGTGTGTCGTTAAATTCTCTTCACCTTCAGATTGTGATTATCGGTTGTTGTTTGTGTTTTTGAGTTCGCAAGACACGCAAACTAATCCATCGTCTCGGTGGATTACCAGTTTATTTTCATTAAAAAAAACAGTCTTTGTCATGCGACACTAAAACAGTATAAAGGAAGTACAAATGATTGAATGTTTTGAATTAATTTCCTGAAACAATTATTTTGAAATATAGAAATTAGTCTAGCCAGTCCGCATTTTTGCCATTTAGTTTTAAATCAGAGATAAAATGACTGAATGACTTAAAAGTAATAAAATAACATAAAATTAGTATAATGATACATTTAAAAAGTCATTAAAATAAGGTTCCAGTAATAAAAATAAAATAAAAAATAAAATAAAAAAGCCGTACCTGTGACCAGAAGATATTAGTGGCGTTGCGACCGCACTCTCTGTAGTGCTCCTGGCAGCATCTGTCTGGCACGGTTTTCTCCTGCAGGGCATCATGCCAGTCTGTGTGCCCAGTTACCCCACAACACTCCCACTGAGAGACAGAGTGAATACTCAGATGCAGCATTCCCACATCATTAAAAACTATATTTTTTTGCAGATGCCTGGCTATTGTTCAATACTGGATGCTTCATGACTTATCTTGCACAATTCTCTGGAAAGCAGCTGCGGACTGACACGACCAAATCAACCACCTGTACCCACCATTACGGTCACTGACAACCATATATCACACCTGCACTCATGCACACACACCTCAGCTTGGATAATGTTCCAGGCATTGCGGAGGCCGACGTTATTGTCTGTGTTGTAGAGCCGCAGACCGTCTTTAAGATCCTGTTTGGCGTTCTCGCTCACCTGCAGAAGAGTTTAAAGTCACATTTTCTCCACAAATCAAGTAAACTGTTAAAAATACTGAGAGTAAACCAGGATAGCAGGCGTGTGGGCTGTTGTCAGGATTGGTGTGGGTAATGAGAGTCTGTGCACAGTGGGTGGTTATTTCTGTGTTTGTGCAATAGATAGATTGAGTGTTTACACTGTACCTTGTCCGTGTACACGAAGAAAAGGATGAGCAAAATCAGCTCTACCAGCAGAATAATTAACAGAACAATGAAGAACTACAAGAAGAAAAAAAAAAAAAAGAGTAAAAGGAAAACATTTATATACAACAAAGTGATTTACAGAAGACATACTGTACATGCCTAGTATACTGTGGAATAATTGATTGTGAGTGGTCAATTGCACCATTGAGTTGTCAGTACATAGATATGCTAACTTTAGTTTAGTGTCCAATTCTCACTATGAACTAGTTGCTTATTAACATGCATATTAGCTGTTTATTAGTACTTATAAAGCACATATTAATGCCTTATTTTGCATCTATTAATGCTACCCCATATTTAAACTTATCAACTACATTAACTATTAATAAGCAGTTTATTGAGTAAAAAGTCAGTCAATAGTTAGTTAATAGTGAGAATTGGACCATAAAGTATAGGTAAGATTATAAAATTATTTAAAACTTAAATCAATATTTCATGACTATTTAGTTATAATAAATGGTATAATGTAATCAACCAGTGCATAAATTAATAAATAAATAAAAGATTATTATTATATTCACAGAAGCCAAAAGGCACAGAGTGGGGGTCACACTTTAGTTTAGGGTCCAATTCTTAATATTAACTAACTATTAACTATTTTTCCCTCATTAAACTCCTAACTACTGCTTATTAATATTTAGTAAGGTAGTTGTTAAGTTTTGGTATTGGGTAGGATTAAGAGATGTAGAAGATGGTCATGCAGAACAAGGCATTACTATCCTGGTAATATGCATGCTATTACTGATTAGAACATCAATGTGTTTTTTTAATGCAATGTAAGTCGCTTTGGATAAAAGCATCTGTCAAATGCATAAATGTAAACGTAAATGCTAATAAGCAATTCATGTTGAGTATTAGACCCTAAACGTAAGTGTTACGTTGAATTTGACATGTTTTTGCAGTGCTCATGACAATGGTAGCAGTTGAATGTGGGAATGGAGATAGGCACGCTTTTGACTCTCACTCGCATCTCCGGAGCACAGCTTTCTCTCCTCTCCCACTTTCCTTCAACGCAGCGCTACAAAAGCTCCTGATGCTGCATGCCATATTGTGAATCATTTACATATGGTCCTCCAACTAGTTGAGTAGTTTTCTGGACAACTAGTAAAAATGCTTTACTATATAGACATAATCAAAGGTAGTCTTTAAGGTAGAAAAAAAAAATCTAATTTCAATGTTTAACACTACCTGTATTTTACCACAATACATTTACAAAAAAATCATTCAATCAAAAACTAGGTTTTGTGAGGGAGCTGCGGTGGGTTGATGAAAAGCTAATAATTAAACTAAAATTGTCAAATTTAAAAAGACTAATTCAATGTGACCATTAACCAACATCAAAGAACAATGTTTTATTAAATTACTGAAATATTAATTTCAGAGGGTATTGAAGTAAATATTTTAGGTCTTATCTGATGAAAAAAGTTTTTTGAATTCTAAACAATTAAATATTTATGTGCTTCATAACATGTATTATTAAGATTAAGGTTTTGCAAATGTACTATGTGAAATCTTAAAACCTGACAACCTAGGATTGCACTAACCCAGGGTTAAAATAATCCTGGGTTAACAATTATTTAATTATGCAGTGTGCATGGTGTCGACTTACACTTAGCAACAGGCACTTGTTCTCCTTGATGGCACCGAGGCAACCCAGGAAGCCCGTTACCATGACGACGGAGCCCAAGGTAATGACCAGATTGGCGGCCGAGAGGGAAGGGAAGGAGGGAGAGAATGTGGCAAAACTGCCCTGAGAAACGGACAGCCAAATGCCTACACCTAACAACCCACAGCCCGACAACTGAGGAGAGACAGAGAGAGTGTTTTATGTTAATAAACACAGAAACTGGATCAAACAAGAATAAGTTCATCAGTATTTACACTTGTACTTGAGCAAAAGTTTAAGTATTAGACCAGCTCTTCAGTTTCCATCACTGCAGTCAGTAGGTCTCTACCACTTTGCCAACTCAAGTTCACTCAAGGTAAGTTATAGTTACTGTTGCAGGACTGAAGTAGTATGTGTGCACATGTCTAATCAACTAAACGATACCGGTATCAGCTCTCCCTGCTGTGAGAGCAATATAAATGCTAATAGAACTGCAATAAAGGTTGTTGTTGAGTACTGAAGTGTGAATTTTGTGTCGACCGTACAAGGTGTGCTTGCTCACATCTCGTCTAGGGAGAAACTTGTAATTTCATGCTCAGGTAACCGAAATGTAAAAGTAGTCCAGTCTGCAGAAGGCAAGGCAAAAGAAGAAAGTTAGCTAACACACCTGGACCAGCTCCAAATAAAGGAGGAGAATGTGCTGTATTTGCGGCACAAGGTGGTACATGTGTGCACGTGTATGCAAATCAGATCATTTTGTTGAAATAAATATATTAAAACAATTGCTGTCAAATAAATTAAATTGCAGCTAACAAAAGTTTGTAAAAAAAAAAATATATATACACACACAACATAAAATTATATATTTTTTATATACATGTATAATCATTTTATATATATATATATATATATATATTTTTTTTTTAGACAGCCCTAATTAAAATAAATATTAAAATGTAGAAATGACATAAAAACTAAATCAATTGCTTTAAATGTGAATTTAGGCATCAACAACATTATGATAGTATGAAAAATGCACATTCATTTTCTAAAGATTACATTTAACAATGCTAAATAATTGTTGTTTTCAAAGATTGACTTATTATAAATGCAAGTAAAAAAGGAAGAAATATTTTAATATACAAGTCTAATAATATATAATTAAATGAAAATGTCAGCAGGACAAGATGTTCCCTGTTAATTCCCTCTCATTTTACATGTGATTTTGCAAAATATGCCCTCAGCTGCAGTGGTCTGGCTCCCCACACGCTCTTCTTTTGAGTTTAACTGAAGGTGAAAAGCTGTGTCATTCAGTTCCCTCGAGAAAATACCCAGCATGCACTCTGAGAACCACAAAGAATCTGAAATCAGCCACAATCCTTACGCTCGGAAAAAGATGAGTATGAAAAATAAGAGATAAAACAGGTGTGCGTGATAAAGAGCGAGAGAGAGAGAGAAAGAAAGAGAGTGAGAGAGCAGCAAGTCAGAAAAATAGGTTAAAAATGATGAAAACTTTTGAAAGCCATGAAAGTGAAAAGTATTGCACAGTAATCAAAACGTCTGAGAGGAAATAATTAGGGAGCAAATGCAAGTAAAAAAAAAAAGCGAAAGAGGACAAACTAGAAAATAACAAAATAAAGCATAAACAGGAAGAGCCGAGAATACGATTATTCTGTCCACAGGAGCAGACAGACCAGGCTGGATAATAAACAGCTTTTAACCCAAATTTTAGTATTCACGATGCACTACCAGAAAGACGACACACACAAATCAAATTGAATTCAATCTATTCTCTCTGCCTTTGGAAAATCCTTTATAATGGGTTTGTTCTACCTAATCCTGCATTTCAAACGGGGGGGGGGGGGGGACGGTTAGTACGTGAGGTTTTTATTTACAGTGCACACGCATTCACTAGATAAATGCTCTGACGTAGCCAGCATTGAACAATTTAAGGTGTGTGTGAAGACCGTAGAAAGGAAAGAAGAGACAACAGAAAGAAGGAAAATATTAATAAAGGATGAGAACAAGAGTAAAAGAAAGAATTAAAAATGGAAGAACATGGCATATGAATGAAAATGGCCTAGGAAAGACAAGTACCTGTAATAATAGGAAAAAAAGAAAAGACAAAGGTCAGGAAAGGGTTGTGAAAACATAGAATAGAAAGAGAAGCAAATAAAAAAGGACAGGAATGGGAAAAAAGAAAAATGTAAGAGGAAATGAATAGAAAAGGACAGGGAAAAGGAATACAGTCGGAAGTAAAAACACCATTCATATTCTCCATAGAGAAATTGATTTTTAATAACTTATAAAACGTTAAAGACAGCCCTACAGTAAGCTTCAAGGTTTTTAATCAATGGTATTTGCATCTGTTGAAGCTGTCAGCCTGCATTATTATTATGGCCCAAGCACTAAAAGGACTGGAGCTGGAGGCCGGCATAGCGGGGAGGGGGGGGGCGAGATATCGCGAACAGTTCGGCTGTGGCGTTGAAACTAATTTATAACAGGAAATGTGTTATAACTTCAGCATACATTGACTGATCTGAATGAAACTTCAGGTGTGTGTTCGTTAATTTTACAGCCCCTTAATTTTTCCCAATTTTCTTCAAACTTTATCAGTATAATGTCAACACACAGTAGATTTAGATCGGTGAAAGGTTTTTTGATATTGTAAATACATTTGTCATGGAATTGACATGCACTTGAGGCAAGCTTCAAATTGCATGAACTGGACACACACATCAGAGAGGCCAGCCAGAAGACATGGGAAAAGACCTAGAAACAGGTGTGGAGGAGGTGCTCTACAGCGCCACATTTTGTCAAAAATGGGGGGTTAATTTTACCTAAAGTAATGAAACGGTACATGTTGCTCTTGTCAAGCTGGACAACTTCTAATTTTCTAATTCTAATTAGCTCCGATGGACAGGAAGTCCGCTATTGTGGTTCGAATTTGGATTATTTGAATAACCAGGCTCTGATTTTTTAAGTGCAACTCCTAGGGAATTAACATGAAACAAAGACATTGAAGATGCTAAATTTAGAACGATTATAGGATATCGTGAACCATCTTGCCATGGCGAGAGGTTAAAGTGAAGTGAAGACAAAAAAAGTGAATGTCTCATATCCGGTAAAGTCATTATTTCAATTAAATTAAGATACATCTTAAAATATATCAGTACCATTGTTTTATCTCAAGATGCACACCAGTAATGTTTCTTTTTATTAAGGCACATTTATAAAAGTAGCCTAATTTGACTAAAGGTTTAATCCTGTCATAATCTAAACGGTGTATGTGAAAAAGAACGGAAAAATGTAGAATGGAAAGGAACTAAACATGGCATTGATAAATAAGTATTAGAAATAAGATGCCACAATACAGAGAAAAGCTGAGTCAGTCATTAACACACCCCACATGCAAAACTAATCTTAAAATCACTAATGAGAGTACTGCGTGTTTGTGACCTTGTACAAAAGAGAGAGAGAGAGAGAGAGAGAGAGAAGTGAGCCTGGCCTTAACTTTCTGACTCATGTATTAAACATGGAGCTGAGAGCCATCAGGCTTAGCAATGTCAACCACATGAAATATAGATTAACAGAGACCTAAAACACCTCCTCAACTCCACTTAGAAACATCATTACCACCCCATTTACATCCAAGTCAAAAAATAATTTAAAAATTATAATATGCGCACCATTTGTCAACTACAGTGGTACCTCGGTTTACGAGCGACTTGGTATACGAGAAAATCGGTGTACGAGCATGGAGGGTTGAATCGGTGTACGAGCTTTGTATCGGAGTGCGAGCAAATTTTTCCCTCACCCACGCGCATTTTTGTCCTAACGCTCTGCATCTTCACGGGCATTTGTACTGGAAATATCCTAATGACAGCCTCTCATAACACAGTCACGCAGGCCCAACCCCTTTATCACCCCTTAAAGCATTCATTCTGTCAGCCTCGCTCTGTCAGCAGTTTAACTTCTCTCAGCCTCTATTGTTCACGTAGTGAAATATATATGGGGTTCATGAATTAATTGTCTCCTCACTTCTCTCCACTCTGGAGCTCGAGTCTCCCGGCGCTGGCGTCGCGCGAGTCTCCCGGCGCTGGCGCGGTGGCGTCGCGCGAGTCTCCCGGCGCTGGCGCGGTGGCGTCGCGCGAGTCTCCCGGCGCTGGCGCGGTGGCGTCGCGCGAGTCTCCCGGCGCTGGCGCGGTGGCGTCGCGCGAGTCTCCCGGCGCTGGCGCGGTGGCGTCGCGCGAGTCTCCCGTTCCACAACTTTCACTCTGGATTATCACTTTGTTTGTTTTCTGCACTATTATAATAAATTCACTCATTTGCACGTGAATCCAGGTTTTGTGTTTTCCCCCTCCCTCGTCTGTCTCTCATCTCCTTCATGCCAGCAGACGCTGCTCAAAGTGAGTTACAGTAAATTGTCAAGTATTTTTAGAGTTGAATTGTCTAAAGTTTAATTGTCTGTTTAAAGAGTATTTATATGAGATCTTAATGGTTATCATTTTAACTGTAATTAATAGGGTAAAATAAAAACTAAATATTTAAAATGGGCATTTATGGTCGTGTGGAACGAATTAATTGATTTTTAATGCATTCTTATGGGGGGGATTGTTTTGGTGTACGAGCATTTTGGGATACGAGCTCGCTCTTGGAACGAATTAAACTCGTAAACCGAGGTATTACTGTATATTTCACATAAGCTGGCAGATCAACGGGTTTTTGCATTACGTTATGAGAAGAAAAGGAAAGTAATTTCCCTTCAATGGAAAAATTAACTCAAACTCCAGCAAACCAAAAGAAAACCAAACTGCTTAGAAAAACCGTTCCATCTCAAGGTAATTCTATATAAAGCTTTCCGTGTCTCCTTTTCAAATTACTTTTATCTTCCTTTCTATCACCCTCCTCCATCTCTTTTATTCCCTCACCGCCCACAGTTTTAAAGTGCACAGTGCGTAAAGTCTCCAGGCCTTTGCAATCTTTTCATAATTTCCCTATTCTTTTGTGTTCCCATTCCATCACTACATGACCGTATATGTGGGTGTGTGTGTGTGTGTAGAGGGAGATTTCAGATCAGTCGGGAGTTTTTCTCAAGTTTCCTGCTTGTAATTTGGTGCTTCCGTCATTAAATCAGCTCAGAATCAAATAAACAACAACACACACTCACACACACAGCAGATCAAACGAGTAAAATCTCAGAACTCACAGAAGCATAATCTGGCACACAGGCTTCCTGTTGTACATACACAACCACAACAACAACATAAATGAATGAAAAGTTAAACGATGAGCCTATAAGAGATGTTAGAATGATAAAGAGCGAGAGGAAAAGAAGAGGGTTTGTTTGAGTGCTCTGGTTCAGATGAATATGTATTACTGTCTTTGATCTAAGAGCATGTAACACCTCATGAGGAACCTCCTTTCCTCCAATCACATGACAGCCCTTTGAAACATGTCTCCATGATCACCAATATACTACAGTTATTACCAAGAGCATCATGCCCATTTAAACAGATTTCTGAGCTAAGATTTACTTTGAATTTAAAATGTAAATATAATTGTATAAACAAGCAAATAAAAATAATTTGTATAATTAGTATAGTCTTGTATACGTTTAATTTCTGATGAGGGTTACATTTATGTGATTTTCCACTTTCCATCTTTAGAATTTTTTACTGCATTCATTACTACCAGTTTTTAGAGTCATTTAGAGATTAACTAGATTAACTCTAAAAATGCTATAAAAATATTTTTCAAGCAATTTTACATAAAGACCAAATTTAGCTATTTGACCAAAATTGCTGTTTTTATATTATCTAATATTTTCATGATTATGGGAGAAAATAAACCATATATATGTGCAAAACATAAACACCACGTATTTAATTCCAAACTGCATCTGTCAATCATTTCACATAAACATCCACAGTCTGAAAACCCACATACTCTCCTGGCACAACAATAGTGCAAATAGCCATCCTTTTCCATTTTCTAAGGAAAACTCGAGTAGTATACAGTATGTTCGAGTGTTGTGGATGGTTGTCAGGGTGTTTCTATTCGGTTACTTAAGTGTTTTACTATGTGGCTGCGAGGTGTTGTGGACTACAAGCCCATATTTAATACAAGTCTCAAGGCTTCTTTCAGTATAAATCAATGGGATTATGTTGCAGATATAGAGTAAAAGATGCACAATATGATTTATTTAATATTTTAGGGTTAAGGATTTAGACAATTCTACAATCCCTAGTATGAGTGGTAATAATAGTGATGCTTATCAAACAGCACTAATGATCTGCTGGAAACTCACATCAACGGCTGAGCGATTCAAACAGCGCACTGTTTTGAAAGTGCTAGAGACACCATATTCACTTTTTGGAAAAATTATCAGTCTCTACGCATTAAAGTTAACATTAGAGAAAGCATTTTGACGACAAACAAGTCTGGATAATTCATGCTGTAGTTTGATACTCACCCAGAACAGCAGGTTGAAGAGGAACATCATGTATTTGACACAGCACAGGCATCCACGAGCCATCTTCAGCTTCTCAAACTCTAGGAGCAACACAAACGACAAGTCCAGGTAAAACACAACATACTTCCCACCGGGAGAGATGCGCTTATCCTGAGGCTTTCCTCCCAGCGGGACCGCAACAACTGCTCCATCATTCTGTCCTGTTTGATCTTTAATATTTGAGCCCCGGGAGCCATAGAAGGCCCCCACTGCCAGGCGGTGACCCCGACGGGCCGCCCGGGTAAATTCTGACTCTGCGCTGTCTAATGAGGGGCTCCGCTGGACCTCGGATTCGTGGCTCTCACACCTCTGCATCATCGGATGAAGGCAGAGCGGAGGGCATGTTTCACACACAAACTCGAACAGGCTGCAACTTAGCAAATCTTCAAAGTTGCCATTTGAAGGAAAAGGATTTAAATGAAACAAACAGACACGCTCACATAAACACAAGAACTAAGACAGGTTACAGCAGTCTTAGTGTCTTCAGGAGAGATTTTGATCCGAAATTCCGCTGCACTGAGCACGTCTTACTCCCTGTATTCCTATTTATTTTTTTCTTCTTTCTGCCTTTTCTATCGTGGATGTGGGAATGCAGAGCAAGTCCTTTCAAATTTCCCCGCTCTCGCTCCATTGCAATCTTTCACTGATCTGGTTCGGCATGATTTGCTTTGCTGCATGTACCACTTTTTTCTCTGCTCGCCTCCCTGCAGTGCTATTATTAGAGATTTCCTCTCCCGGCTCTTTCCATCCCAACTGGTGCTCCGTCCCCCTCTCTCTCTCCCTCTCTCTTTCTTTGGCTCCTCCTACTGCACTTCGGCCAATCTGTTTGCAGGTCAATGGATCCGTTATTTCACTTGCCACGTTCCTTTTGACAGTATCAGAAGCCAACCGGGAAAATTAAAGCTGACTGAGGGAATAAAACAAATCTTAGCACATATCTTTGCAGTAATATATGTAACACCTGCGAGTTTGCCTATGCATCTGCATACCATCTCGCCTAATAAGAGCAATTGTACAGTGCTAATGTTTTAAAATAATTTTTTTGTCATACACCACATAAGTTTAAAGAGTCCATATGATTTTTTGTTTTTGCCGATCTGTGATCGTGCTCTTCATGAACTGTATATTTGCCAGCTGAAAATATAAAACTATTAATAGTAATGAATAGTAGTAATATCTAAAATAGTAATATTTTGTTAGAATATAAAACTCTGGAAAACATGGATTGTGAAAATGAAATGTAACATAGGAGCTTGAGGCAATACAACCTACTGAACTGACTGTATGCATTTAATTTGGACCAAATATCATTCTGTTTGATAAGCTACATCATTCATACCTCACTGCAGAGGGAAATAATCCTAGCCAGTGGTTAAATCAGGATCACTAGCAGCAGAAACAATATATATGCATACACACACACAAACACACACCAACTGCTTAGCAATGCCATAGAAACTACCCTGAACAACACTGCACTAATAGATCACCTTTAACTTTGAGGGATCTGAAGCTACAATCTTTCAGATGCCAGTCCAGGCTGCAGTCTCTCAATCCCATTACAATTTCTCAAACCAATATAACATTCAAAGAGAGTCGTGCCTGCTGTAAATGCTGAAATCTTGATTTAACCACTGGCTAGGATTATTTCCCTCTAAAGTGAGCCACAGTGAAGTGTGAATGATGTAGCTTGTCAAACAGAATGATATTTGGTCCAAATTAATCACATGCATTCAGTTCAGTAGGTTGTACTGCCTCAAGCTCCTGTGTCACATTTCATTTTCAGAATCCATGTTTTCCAGAGGTGTTTTTTGGTTTTGTTCTTTACCGCCAGAGAATGTTCTGGGGATACGCATTACCAGTGTTGCATCAGGTGAATGATTGACACTGCTAAACAACAGCATAATTTACCAGAAATTAAACATGGCATCTTCCCTAACTAAGAGTCATACAAAATGCAGCAAAATATTGACAAAATATACCACTGGGTATGCCATAGTTTGTAAAAACTATTAGCCTGAAGTATCATAAATTATATATTATAGAAATGTGTTGAAATATACAGATATGTATATATGTATGCATATTTCTTTGTTTTCTCTTTATATATATATATATATATATATATATATATATATATATACACACACACATACACATGCATACAAATACACAAATAATGTTTAGTTGCATAAATACCATATACTAAGTATATGGTATGTATTTATGTAACTAAACGTGATTGTGTATGTATATTTCTGTGGAGATCATCATGTGTTACAGCTTGGTGATTTTTTTAGCTTTAATTCTGTTTTCCCTCCAGTGCTCTTTCCACTGTGATTAAATAGCATTGCAATATTGTGTAACAGTGTGTGTGTGTATGTGCCTGTGTGGTGTATGGAGCTGACTGTGCATTTTGCCCTGAGGTGGATTTGTGAGATCTGATGTTCTCAGGAAACTCATTAGACAGGATTTTATTAATTGAACAGTGTTTATTTTGCTGTAATGGTGAATAAAACTTTCCCACAGCTCCAGACACTGCCAGAAAACTTCTACACCTATACTTTTGATGACCTCCCATAAAGATGGTTCCTCAGTTTTTAATGTGCCTATTTTGGCACATTTTTTTAATTGTGAATTTTCATCATAACAACAATAACAAAGTTATAATTGTACGGTCTCACTGTACAGCACACTACACTTCAAAGATTAGGAATCACTGAGAAAATGTATTTATGCTTCCAAAATAAAATAATAAAAAACAATATATTGAGCATTTACCTTTAAAAAAAAAGTCAAAAACATAATTTGCAATAGGTTTAATAATTATTTTTGCAATAATTAATGCATTTAGGCATCTTGAAGAGCATTTTAACAAGCATTTAATAATGTAGATTAAAATTTACTTCTAAACATATTTTTGTTTATTCTTAATTCATGTTTGTTCCTAATAGACTAAATAATGTTAATTTCTACAACCAAAACTGAGATTTGTCATGACTGACAGACAGCCATGACTGGGCAATTAACAAAAGGTAATCAATGTCAATTCCTTTAAAAAACATAAGCATTGAATAGTGATTCCAAAACTTGCAATGGGATTATGAGATCATAATTTGAGATTGCAAAACAAGTTCACTATTTGCTAAAATTAAACTTCTGATTCTGTTCTGTTTTTACAGGAACAGCGCACGTAGTACTACACGCCTAACTGTCAAACTCGAACAGCGGCACCAGTAACACTCCACACTCTTATGGAATATTTTATGGTTTGTGAATCTCACGTAGCTGCTGTCTGGGTGCCTGAATGGAACATAACAGGAGACATAGTGCAGAATATCTGTTCACAGGTACTTAACACATCCACAGCCAAGAACAGAAGTCATTTATTATACATACAGAGAACAGAAGACAGAGAAGATTGCAAGAGTGAGAGTGAGGGAGTAAGAGGTATTCAAGTCCATTGTTTTTCTTAATACTATACTTACCAAAGTCTTGTTGATTGTATATCTTATAGTATGTCATTCTTGTTTTATATTACCATTTCCTGCATCTTTTGTGCAAGTTCATGTATTGGTGCTGTGTAAAGCAGGCCAGAAAGGTACTACGCCTGGAGAACTTTTTTTTATTTTTTATATATGCTTTAAGAGATTTACAGCTACTCAGTAAGCATACAAAAATCACATATGCACTATTTTGAGTGGTAAAAATGTTTTTATTTAGCTTTTTATTCTGATTTTTTAAATTATATTATACAATCATTATATTAAATGTGGAGAAATAGTACAGAATCTTTATTATTTCTCATTAACCTTCATAATAATAGATCTTCATTGTGGTCAGTGTGGATTTTTTTAAATCCTACAGCACATAGTAAATGCTGTCCAGATGTGTGTTTAAGTATTAATTAAACAGACTCTGAGGAAGCACAATCTGCCACCTCGTACAACGCTATAATGAACATCTGCCTGTCAATCTGCTCAGAGTTTCTCACACACACACACACACAATGACAATGTGCTTAAATCCTTCTAAGACAACGAGATTTTCTAGTCTTTATAGGAACGTTTCTCACTATACATGACTGTGGTTTCAAACAGGCCATTTTGTTCGGTTGGACACGCCGGCTTGCATGTAAACCGCATTCTCAGGCACTCAACAGGGATTTATTCGTGAACAGTCTGCCCTATATGTAAATCAACGACCATTAACTCTCCATCCAGGGAATGCTGGTTGACTTGCTTGCAAAAAAGCTTTTTCCAACACTTTTTTTTAGGGAAATGGAAGTTGCGTACTGGGAGTTTTCATCCTCCAGCGAGCAAAAAGCTATTTCAACCTGCTATACTTTTTCTTTCTAAGAATTAAACAGCAGCTACAGCCAATAAAAGAGCATGGAAATGCAGATGAAGTCACGTATGGCATGTCATATGCAAAAGCTTAATAAACTACACAGGCGTAGAGACATAACCTTTCTACCTAACAAGAATCACTATTTGCATACTAACAGAGTGCGCAATTATACATAATACTGCATGCTAGGTTAGTATTAATGGGCTCTAAATAAAAACATGTTAAAAACAGTATTTTTCAGGTACTCCAAATGTATACTATTTACAAGTATGCATTCAAATATGCATGCTTACAGTGCTAATATTGCCCACAACCCCCAAAAACACAGGTTTTCTAATGGCTCTCTGATGCAAATTTACACAGATGAGACAAATCATTATGACCAGTCACAGATGAAGTGAATATGGTTGATTATCTCCTAACAAGAACACATATTAAGGTCTGCAAACAAAGATTTCTGTGGTATAATGTTATGATGCAATACTACACTCATATGTTTTTCAACACTTCTTGTTTTCACACTTAAAAGCCTTTTAAGCCATTCACTTGGGTTTGTAACTAGTTATTGTATTGTTGAAATGTCTATTAATACAAATCATGCCCATGCTAAACAGTAATACGTGAGACAACAAGTCCTACTGACTAAAACAACAGCAGAAACAGAACAACCTGTTTGATATTTTTTTATAACAACTGGCATTTTAATTAGACCAGCTGTTTCAAGCAATAGCATCTCTAATGTTTAGCTTCCATGGACAAGCATGAATATTAAAGCTGCATTCCATGCAGGAAATTACATTTTCACTGTCAGAACAGAAAGAAGGCCTTGGATAAATTAGATTTTACCTTTAACAGGTAAATGAATTCCATCGAAACCTAACAAAGGCAATGTGCATAAGTTGTTTTGAACGTGTGTGGAATTTAAGGTTAGCTGAAGAACGACATAAAAGGATTAGTCATTGTAAAAATGCCCTTTGATGTGAACGTTCAGCACAGGACGTACTCTTCGTGCGTGACAGCCTGAGGGCTTGTCTCTACCACTGTCTCAGTCCTTATGTCATTAGTGCTGTATTCTGCTCTCTATTCAGAAGACACTGTGTCCAGCTTCAATTCACACTTGATCTCTTTTTTGTCTGTTTTAATTACACAATTCAGCTCTAATCACGTGACCTCTTTGGAGCTGCAAGCAATTTTGTAATGCACTGCCCTCTAGTGGTTTTAGGGTCAGATACTGTGCTATCTCTACTATCTTGGCTGGCTGCTAGTGGTTTGGCTGGTGCTGGACAGCCTGAGCTGAATACATAAGTTGTAAAGTATGTAAAGAAGAGAGGCTTTAAAAATAAAAATAAAGTATTTAACATGGCGTAAAATCCCAAATGGTGAAAGGTCATAGCTTGTTCTCCAAACAGTATAGGGCAAACCATAAATTAACCAATTTTCTGAACATTTAGTTCACCCAGAAATGAAAATGGTCATTAATTACTCGCTCTCATGTCGTTCCAAACATGGGCAAAACCTTTCGTTCATCTATGGAACACAAATAAACATTTTTGATCAATTTGACGATTTCTGGTCTCTCCAGAGATCGTAAAGCGAATCCACATGAATTGAGCGGTTCAGTCCAGATTTGATTTAGGCTTTTATTCCCATATAAACATTGATCAACACACACATCAGTTGTGGTAAACAGAAGCTCGAGCATGTTCACTTGATGTGCAGGAACAAAGTTCATTCTTGTTTGTTACACAGCACGCTTGAACTTCAGGCGTCAAGAAAGTTTGGTTGAACTTTTGTTTACGTTTGCTGATTAATGTTTATATGCGATTAAAAGCCTAAATTCAGCTCTCAGATCTCATCAAAAGATCTTCATTTTTTGTTTAAAAGATTAACAAAAGTCTTACGGGTTTGGAATGACATGAGTGTGAGAAATTAATGACAGGATTTTTATTTTGGGGTGAACTAAGCCTTTAATACAGTGTCGTTACCTGGAAGATCCACAGCTGTTTTTTGGTGTTGTTTTGTTTTTTGGATCATTATTAATGAGACCCCTTGTTTGTCCTGAACGGTTAAACTGCCCACCGTTGTTCAGAAAAATCCTCCAGGTTCCGCAAATTCTTTGGGACATTTAAACCTTTACCAGCAGTGACTGCATGATTTTTCACACTGCGAGCAAATGAGAGACTCAACTACTCCACAACTACTATGAAACATGATATTTTTATAAATTCTACTTTTATTTTGTCTTGTGGTTTACATGTAAACACCTTTAATGTAAAAATATCTCAGGACAGTACTAAGCAAAATTAAACATGCATTTTAAATAACCACTCTTATTTTGCTAAAATAATTTACATGTGTGTATACAGTCGTGGTCAAACGTTTACATACACTTTGCAGAATCTGCAAAATGTTGTGTGTGTTTGTATATACACACACACATATTCTAAAATATCTAAACTTGTTTTTGTTTAAATACTCAATGAAAATAAATGTTTAAATGTCCACCAATCTAACACCAAAAATTTGGATATACAGTATTTAGTTATCAATAATAAACATTTATGTATTTTGCGTCCATGTATTTTAAGACATTTAACATGTCTTATATCATTTATCATCTTATTTTAAGAATATTGAGTTCATATTGAATTATTTAAATAGTAATGCGGGAGCTTTATTAATCCGATTTAATATGACCACATTGGATATATTCAGAACATGTTGATTTACAGTAATATCCAGATTAAAGGATTAACACAAACACAGATGGGAACAGGGCAGAAGTTCCCATGAGTCAACTCGCTCTTTAATTGCGCCGATTCTGCAAATTCCAGCGCTAATCACAGCCTGCCGTCTGAACAACCAGGCACGAGTTTCCTGGACGCCAAAAAGCTCAGTTTGACTAAACTGTAGGCCTTGAACACAAGCTACACTTCACGAGAACAGAGCCAAATCCATTCCATCAATATCCGCATATTTTTCCATTTCCGTAAATCATTTCTTCCCCCAGTCTGACACGCTTAAGCCTTCATATACTTTTGTTTTTGCTTAAACAACACATTACAGCAAAACAACGAAACAAAACTGGAAATATTTCCCAAAACTTCCACGAGCGACTGATAAACATCTACAGTGAAACAACCTAAGAGAGTAACCGCCCTAGTAAACCATTGTAAATGTTAAAAATAGACATTTTCGTATAAAAGTATAACATTTAAAGCCTTACTTGCCTTATTGGAAGCCCGACTTGCGTTTTCCGACTTGCGTTCTTCTTTCCGGATGAAACTCTCCCTCAGTTTCGTTTGCTTTTTTTGTTTGTATGGCAGTAAATGCTGTTTTAACTGTGACCAATAGACGTTAAACGCGTGTAAACTACCTGTAAGGAGACTTTTGCTCTCATTGTAGTCGGAAAAAGTTGTGGGGTAGTGGAAAAGGCAGTAAGTTTTCCCACGAACGGAAACAGTGTAGCAGGAAAGATGGAGAGGCGTGACTTCTGGAAAGACACAGGGAAAAATAAAACTACTAGCGTTTTCTAGCAGGGGGCGCCCGTTCACACACGAAGATTATTAAAAATAATACGAAATATTTAGACTTGTAATTCTCATAAATATGGACACAAGGCACTTTTGGTCCCAGAAATGCAGAGTTATTTTTTATTTTAATAATGTGAGGACATTTGGAGGAAATTTTGACTGACAGCTTCAAGAGGTCAAACTCAAATATTGGATGTTTTTTACATATTGGGAAATGACATTTTTTACCTAAAAATAGAGTTTTAACATTGTGTTCAATCTCTATTGTGTAATTGTCATTTTCTACCAATAGGGATTATGTAAATATCAAGATTAATTAGACAAATGGTATAAAGCTAGTGATTTAAAAACAAAAAAATAAAAAAAAATAATAATTTTGGTAATTACAAAATTATTACGTTTTTATTTTTTTACATATCAGAATGAGAATTATTACTAATGCATAAAAAAGGTGATAGGACACCAAAGTGTATCAAACTCATGGATTTCATGCCAAACAATAATGGTGGTCAAAGTCCACATGAAAATGTAATAGTCCACACATTTTTCTCAAATGAAAAGATTTTTAATGCAAGGAAGTGTTACAGAATGAAATATAACAACAACAACAAAACAACATGTAAAATGCTGTTACGCTGGAAAAAATCTAAATAATAATAATAATAAAAAACATATTTCAGCCATTAAATTAATGTACTGCAAGTCTTTATACTGAGAACCGACAATGTGTGTGAGGCTAGAATATGCAGGTTAAACAGCAGCAACGGTTGTAAATTAGGAGAAAAAAGAAAAAGAAAAATATCCAAATCACACATTAAAACAGGCATTATCTCGTGTATCTAAGCTTGCATGCGCCAGCCTGCACACCACAATGACAATGTGTTATATATGACAATTCACATTCATTTCTGTCAAGTCAAAACATGATGGATCTGGGTAAAATTACAGCTATATCTTAACTTTACCAAGCTGTTTGAAATAAGATGACAAAAAGATATTCCTTTGTAATAGTAGCATAGCAGTCTTAGAGGAGCATTATTTGGCATCAAGACATCACCACTCATCCCGATCTTTATTTTGCATCTCAGATAACTGAGAATCACAAACTGGCCAACATCTTGCTGAGTCCTGGTGTTCATTATTTAGACACTTATGTAGTTGCACATTCAGCCTAGAATGCAGGCGGACAGGCCTGTTTGGACCAATGAAAACAGAGCAGCTGCATATTTTTTAAAGCACAAACAGGGACAGAGTAGCCCTTCAAGCACTATGATGAGCGTTGTGCGCATGTCAGTCCCAGTGCATATTGAAGCCCTTAGACAGCATGACAGCCTCCAGGTCACCATCCTCCTCTTTTTCCCTCACTCGCTGCTCCTCCAGCAAGGCCACCAGCGCATCCCTCTGCTCCACCACATCCAGCATCTCGTTCAAAATACGCCTCTCCTCCGCCAGCTCGTCCTCTCCCTTCAGATCATCTGAGAGAGAGAAGGAGGTGTGACTGCTATGAAAACTGAAGAACCAGTCTGCAAAAATTAAGTGATTATATATATATATATATATATATATATATATATATATATATATATATATATATATATTAATGAGCTATTTATATCCTAACCATCCACAGCCATACGCTCTCTCAGCTCCTGCTGCAGACGGCTCTGCCTGTCCTCCAGCTCCAGTTCACGTGCACTGCAGACAGAAAACAGAGATGAGCACATAGATCAGATAGAGAAGGAAACACTTGCATAATAGCTGACCACACAGATCAGTGCAAATCACACAGTGCCAGGTCAATCTGCATAGTTTAGAAACCTGAACGTAAAATACTTACAATATCATGAGCTCAGATTCATAGCGCACAAGAGCATTCTTCTCCTGCACAAGCTTAAACCACTGATGCATTAAACTGGGGTCATCTTTTTTCCCCATTCCTATGAGAGAGAGAGAGAGAGAGAGAGAGAGAAGAGGAGGATGGGACCTGGTATGTGACGGACATGCAAAGATACACATGCAGGAATATGCTTATAATAGGGTCCACATGAACACTTATCAAGCACTAAAATGCAAGGAAATATTGGCTTTGCTTTTATCCCTCAATATAACATGGTTAAACTATAAGTAACGAGAGTCTAAAAGACATGTAAGTCAAATGAAAGACAAAGGAAAAAGATAACATACAATATAAAATATTGCGTCTGTAATATTAAAGTTAATTTTATTATCAAAAATATTTGTATTTTTTAAATTCATATTATACTATTGTTTAAAAACAATATTGAATTAAAAAAATCTGACTTCTGGGTTCAGTAAGATTTTTATTGGATAAATCTCATAAAAGCAGCATTTATCTGATCAAAAATATCGTAAACACAATAATATTGTCAACTATTATTACAATTTAAAATAACTGTTTTCTATTTTAATATATTATTAAAATATAATGTATGCTTGTGATGGCAAAGCTGAATTTTTAGCATCATTGTGTCACATGATCCATTAGCTGATTTGGTGTTGAAGAGATATTTCTTATCAATGATGAAAACAATTGTGCTGATTAATATTTTAGGATTCTTTGATAAATAGAAAGAATAAACAGAAAATGCATTTATATGAAATAGAAATCTTATATGTCACTTTTGATCTATTTAATGCATCCTTCTTTCAACAACAACAACAACAACAAAAATCTTACTGACCCTGAACAGGATTTATAGAAATTAATAAAAATGTGCAAGCAGACAAAAACAAATAGGGCACTGATACAGACAAGACAATAACACATAAACATCTTCACATACATACACTCATGCTTTCTTTTCATACAGCAATTCCCGAATAAGACTCCATCATGAAAGGTTATAGAGCGTAAACTGAGATTGCAGGAGATAAATAACATACTTAGCTGGTGAAGTGGAGGTTCTTGCACTACGTAAAGAAAAAAGACTGTACAGACATAAACTGAATGATCGTGTTCTGTCCCTTTAGCTTTGGCTGTGTAAAGCAGCATAAATGAAGACCGAAGAGAGGAGAGAAAAGGGAGGATTTAGTAATTATAGCTCAGACAAAATCGGCACTAGAAAGGTGAGACAGGAAGCTGGGGTGGTGTTACCTTCAGAGGAACAGCAAGGACAGAGATAGACAGGCCTTCTACGGGGAGAACCAAGAAAAGGCTCAACTAAGACCGAAGAGACAAGCAGAAAAAAAGAGGCAGAGAAGGTATTCAGGAGAGAAAAAAAGCTAGGGAAGGAAAAATGAAGAAATGGAAGGTTCAAAGCTGAAATGGGTTGAGTTGGATGATCATGTCCAGGCAGTGGTCTGACTGAGAATCTGCTCTCTTATAAAGTAGGCCACCAAAAAGATCAGCTTTAACGTTCCCCTGTCTTTCTAAGTTAAAACCTAAAATCTGGATTTGTATTACTAACAGTCCTGCTTCATCTCACACAGTCACACTCACCAGACGATACAAACCAAATAATGCTACCACAAGCATCTAGATTCAATTCACACACAAAGCTAACAGTGTCCACAGCACGAAAAAAACACCACCACATCAACAATAACATTAATACATTAAAACGGATGTTATTACATTAACTAATGAGCCTTTAAGACGGTAAACCTGTTTATTAGTGCTCATTCGAACCGAATGTTTTGTACATACCACCCAGATGTATGTCCAAGAGGTCAGAGGTACTAGAGTCTTCCCAGTAGTCTATATCATGAGGAAGGACACATCATGAGGACAGTGACCCTTAAAATTCACGGGAAACATAATATCCTGTGCTGCTCTGTCTCTTCAATGTGTTTCAGCAAATATGCTAATATGATAAATGTAGAAATTAAAGATGATGTGCATTGTGTGGGCATGAACCGTGAGAGATGATGATTTGTGAGATTGAAGCTTAACGGAAGTGAAAATACACTTATATTTAAGAAAAAATCGATGAAAATAAGCCATTGAAAAATTAAACCTATGTTATTTTACTGGTTTTACAGTGGTTTTGGGAATCTTTCAGCCAGTCAGGCTGGGAGACTTGCTAAATACTAGGTCAATCAAGCTTGAGACTAGTGAAAACCAACTGATAGCAGCTAAGATCCAACAAATCAGGGGCCAGTTGCATAAACATAGTCATTATGTTAATATTTAAGGGCCTGGTTTCACAGACAGGTCTCAGATTAAGCCAGGATTAGCCCTTAGTTCAATATTAGGACATTTCAGTAGCTTTTATAAACATCCCTAAGAAAAAAAATATTACTTGAGACAAAACAGTGACGCTGATATATTTTACGATATGCCTGTGCAAGTTACCGTACTTTCGGTCAAAACAGCACAAGCATGCATTTTAGTCTGGGTCTATCTTAAGCCTTGTCTGTGAAACCAGGGGAAGATGTCTTAAGACATCTGGCTCTAGCTTAGTCTAGTTTAAGAAGGTTTTTCAGCAGGCTTAATTTCTCATGCAGCATTTTAGGATTTTATTATACGATTATTTTGATATTTTTATCTATTTTATATTATACTTTGATAAATGGAAAGTTAAAAAGAACAGAATTTATATAAAATACTTGTCTTTACTGTCACCTTTAATCAATTTACTGCATCATTGGTGTATCCAAGTTATTTAGATATTAGATATTTCATCTATTTTATTATATAAAATGATATTTATATTGTTGCATCATAATTTTCATGAAACAACACAGACAGTAGTAGAAGTAGAAGTAGTAGAAGTACAGAAGTACTTTTTAAAGTTATTATAATTTTTTTAATTACCGTACTGAATGCAACTCAATCAGTTCTATGTATCTTTAAAGGACCAAATTGATAAGTGATTTTCTATCAAATTGTATTACCGAGGCTCATCAGTTTGACGAGAAAATGACAGGTGAATGAAAGGTACCTGCTTCGCCTCTGAGGGCCTTCTCCACTGCCACACCCTTCTCCTCCAGCTGTCTCTGCTTTACCTCCACCTGCTCCAACTGACGCTGAATTATCTGAGGCGACATACACAAAAATAAATACACATCATAAACATAAATCATCATGCTTCAAACCACGTCTCACACACACCTGTGCCCTGTGCAGCCTCCGCAGCTCCTCCTGCTTGGCCTGTCTGCGCGCTGCTCTCTGCACTCGCCGTGTCAGCTTTGCATTGAGTTCCTCTTCTGTTCCCGCTCTCTGAAACAGCGTGGTACACAAACTTATGCTGGAGGGGTCCGGGAACACCACCCAAACACCTACCACCTCTGACGGACATGATGACTCTGGGGTGGGCATCTTGGTTGGCAGCTCAGGAAAAACACTGCGTTTCTATTGAGGAACAACATGCTGAGAGTTTCTGATTCAGCTGCCAATGGGATAAAAGATAAAAGGTTGAAGGGGCTCAACACATGGGAAGTAAAAAGATGCTACCTTAACAGCGTATGCCCTCTTGAATGCCAACGCGTGAGGTACGTAAAGCGTCTCGGGAGAGAGGAGGTAGAAAATGTATTAATCTAAACTGTATTTTTAAGTACAACAGCTAATAATGGCCAAGCACAGCACAAGCTTCAGGTATAACCATAACAAAATAAACACCTATGTGCTACCAACCACAGAAAACTGTGCTTTACTTTCAGCGTCACGATCTAGAGCTCATCTAAAGAAGATTCAGTGCAATAACATGATACCTCTTCCCCTTCGTGTACTTCTTCATATATTGTTTCTTTCTGAATGTCTGACTTGGTGTCAAACAATTCCTCCCTCATCTGAGAGCACAGCAGTCAGAAACAAAGACATTTGATTGCCTCCAAAGTTTGATCATAAAAATCCCAGAGTTAAATGATTCTATCAGTCCAGGGATTCACGGATGAATGCCAGACAAAGAGACCTATTGTCATACTCAGAAAGATTGAGAATAATTGAAATAATCGAAGACTGAAGAGAAATATAAGAATACATACAGTAAAATACAAAAATCAATACAAGAAGACAAGCTTAAGGCAAAAATAAAAAGAGGGGTATACAGTGAAAAATCATAATGTCCTCAACAAAAGGACTATGAAAACATATTATCGTTCAGAATATAAAAACACAATTTATTGGAACTAAGCTGTAAAAATCCTTAAGGCATCTGACACAAAGCTCCATATGTGAAAAGGACGTTTACATACAGCACAAGTTTTAAAGGCACAGCAGCAAAAATGGTTTTATTCCATTTAATTCTAAGGATCAGAGAGAGGGTGAAATGGTCATGAAGAGAAAACTAATAATTGTTAAAAAAGATTATTTGTATAATATGGACTATAAAATACAAATATATTACAAAACAAATAGGCTAACATTAAAATGAACCACAGAAAAAAGTATGTGAAATATGAAATAGAAATATTTAAAAAATAAAATATTCATATTCAGAAGGAAAGGAAATGAAATAAACTGAGAATGCAAGAAGAGGGAATGTTTTACTGTACCTGAACTCTGAGAGGACATCTTTCTAGAAGAGCATGGCAGGACAGGTCTGTGTCTTCAGAAAAACTTGGATTCTTCCGGAAACACAGGTCTGACGTGGAAAGACAAAAAAACTCACAGCCACTAGTTCATGTGATCCTGTTTATTTATAAATCCATCTATCTCACCTGTGGTTCTGTTCATACTCGGCACTTTCCTCTTGCTCTCAATGTTAGGGGCGACAGGTAGAGTTTCTGCCACCACCACTGTCTCCTTCCTCTTTTTGTCCTTCTTATACACTGAAAACACGGTCTTCCAGAGGGACTTCTGCTTCCCTGGTTCCTGCTGGATCTCAGCTGCTGCATTCATGCTCTTCTTGCTTTTACGGGGCGAAAACAACGAGGTGCGCTTTTTCTCCTTCTCCTTCTCCTCCACACCCGTGTCCGCCCCCCACAGCTTTATCTCTGACCTACGAAGCCTAACCTCTGGTCCCCCTGCCAGCAGTGGGGCGACCACCCGGTCTGGGAGCGTCCTCCTGTGCTCTAGCCTACGGTTGTCCATCTGGCTGACCACGTTGTTGGTCTCCACGACGGCAGATCTTTCTGGCAGTCTGGAATCCGTTTCCGCCTCATCTCCGCACAGGATCTCAATTTCAGTAGGAGGAAGACTCCGAGCTTGATCGAGTTCTGGTTTAAAACCATCCCTCTGTGAAACACGAGCAGCATAGGTAGATGTGAAGACCATAACCTCTCTGTCCAGTATGGGTTCGGAATGGTGAAGGGCGCGACACTGCTTGCTAATAAGAGGTGAGTGAGATGGGCTGTAGGGAGGGGTCGGAAGACCTGCGTCTGAGTTCAAAACACTTTCATTACCAAATGAAGTGGAATTGGGTTCCAAACCCTGCTTGTCCGCCGTCACACAACCTTCTACAGTGATACTGAGTCTGTGGATTACAGAACAGCGGCCCATCGCCTCTTCTAAAGCAATGCCTGCATCGCCATTAATAGTGGGAGATGGTCCACGTGGGAATGTACTTTGAAAGTCTGTCAGAGAAGAAGTTTGTGTGCTGGAGTCACAGTTTCTTGTCATTTGGTTGTCAGAATCTAAAGCAGTGGTATTGCAGGACGGTATGTATGCGACTGAGGTGTAAAAGCTTTCTTTAGAATTAGATCCTTGTGTTGCCAAATGTTTAGGGTGAAATTCTCTAGGCAGCGGAGCCAGGCCTAAACTCTTCCTGATCTCGGCACTCTTCAGCCAGAACTCCTCTACGACCTCTGACCTCTTGGCAGGTGGGTTCTCAGGGTTTGTCGACAGCTCCGGTGAGGATGTGTGGTCTGATTCTGGTTGTTTCAAGGAGGGTGGAAACTCTGTAGAGGTAGGAGACCGGTGGATTGGAATGGACTCGTCCTGTTCCTGTTGATCACATGATTCGGACTTCCTGATTGAGCTGACATCTATATCTGGGTTGTCGCTGTACCCTTCACAGGACTCTGGTTAACAAAAATGAAAGGATAAAGAAAAAAATCAAATAAGAATGTGAAAGAATTGTGGAATCTAGAAAAAATATGGAGTTTTATTGAGAATCTTCTTAACAAAACAGTTTTGAGGGGGAAGCGATGCATCCTTTCAGATGCTCTTAAACAAGCAGTGAAAAAAAAGCCTGAAAAAAAATATAATAAAGATGGAATGGGTCATTCATGATACAAATAAACTGAGGTAAATTCATTTTATAATTCTGGAGGTTTTTCACTTTCACAGATCCAGATGTTGCATGTACAATATCTATACATAGTAAAATTACTTGTATCATGTGCAACATTACATTTTTGTGTATGTTTTTCAGTGCATCAATTTTTTATGTCTAGGATCTATAAAGTAGAGAAAAGTCTTTATGTATACTTCATAAACTACAAAAGTGATTACCACCAGGCATAGTCCATTAAGGCGCTGAAACACATTTTACTGGCCAGTTGCTCTTGATTTCTTGTTGCAGGCACAATACAAAGACTCACTCCTTAGTGAAATCTTATTGGTTCAAAAAAAATCACACACTATTTCCACCTCATTTTGCAATGCAGAAGTAAGCTATTTTCTGTGAGTGTGCAAGACTTATAGAGTAATGGTACTATGGTTAAAAGTGCAGTAAATGGTAAAACTATTTGTGACACTACAAACCAGTGTGAAAATATGACAATAATGTGATAAGAAATACCAGATTGCAATCAAGCAGCAAAACTAGCTGTTTTGTACAGCTAAACATAACAGCAAATTGGTAAAAACCGAAAGCATCACACATTCAAGTTTCAAATGGCTACTCTCGCGCTTACGTTCAAAATAAGGTGGACAGCAAGTTATTTTCTGATTGCTTACATTATCCATTGTAAAAATGTGTTGTGTCACGCCTGAGTAGGACACAGTTATGAACAATTTGCCAAATATTTAAAAACAGCCAAACTAAAACAAATGCAAATTATTTCAATAAAATCCAGCACAACCCCAAAACATAAAAAGCAAATGCAATTGAAAAATTTACACAGATTAAAACACATTATTAATCATGCACAGCCTGCAAATGAAATAACCTGCAAACAAGCTTGAGTCTTTTGAGTTAAAGTAATGCAGCAGATACTAAAGAAGGCCATCAATGGTCATCGGGGGTGGCACTACCTTTAACAAACCCCGCCTCCTCTTCCTCAAGCCACACCCCTGAGAGCCGTTCCTTCTCCCAAGGGCAGTACTCACCCTCTACGCGCACACACACACACACACACACACACACACACACACACACACACACACACACACACACACACACACACACACACACACACACACACACACACACACACACACACACACACACACACACACACACACACACACACACACACACACACACACACATTAATGTAAACAACCAAAAATACACACACATACATTGGTAAATACACAACAATAAACACATACAAACAAGCATGACAATATTTATCTTGCACACAAATACACTGACCAAAATATATGACACTAAAAAATGGATAAGACATTAAATTAAACAATACCTCAGATTATGATGATTTTCTCTGAAATAAAGCTTTAAAGTCAAAAACAATTTCAGATAAGATTCAACTTTGCTAATTTTATTTCATCATTTCCAAAGATAATAAATATGAACACACACCATCACTAGAATCTCCCTCGTCCTGTTCTTCTTCTGAAACTTCTTCTTCCTCCTCCTCCTCCTCCTCAACCTCCTCTTCATTTTCCTGGTTCTTCCCTCCCTCTTCTTCCTTTAGCCCCTCCTCTAGGTTTAATGCTCTATCTCCACTGGTCCTGAAACGCAACTCCTCCCCTTTCTTCCAGGCAAGCTCCTCCTCCTCTAGGTCTGACTCAGAGCTACTAAATACCAAAAAAGAAACATATTTACCAGATCAAAACATTCCAGGAAATATTAGGAGCAAAACGAGCATGTTTGGAGACC
This sequence comes from Rhodeus uyekii, assembly GCA_037043235.1. Classification (NCBI taxonomy): domain Eukaryota; kingdom Metazoa; phylum Chordata; class Actinopteri; order Cypriniformes; family Acheilognathidae; genus Rhodeus; species Rhodeus uyekii. The sequence continues at coordinate 405,254 of JAWRVZ010000033.1, forward strand.
TGGACTGCTCTTCTGTGTTCTTCTCCTGCAGGCTAGCACTGAGGTTGTGCTGCGCGAGCGTCTCCTCTGGAACTTCCCGCAGTGGGCTGTCCTGTTGCTGTGGACAGGGTTTGTAGTTCTCCAGCTCAATGCGCTCTGGTGTACCACACAATCTCTTGGCCAGGCTGGATGCCATGTCTGTGTGGGTACTGGAGGACCAGCAGTCTGGCGGAGTGGCTGTGCCCACTGACCCGGGAGAAGACAGAGACGCTGAAGTTGAGGATGGAGCAGGAGGAGCCTGAGCCTGTTTGTATACATACATACATGAATACCACACGCGCGCACATATGCTCACACATACACACACACACACACACACACACACACACACACACACACACACACACACACACACACACACACACACACACACACACACACACACACACACACACACACACACACACACACACACACACACACACACACACACACAAGAGTACTGGTAATGGAAAATGCTTTGCTCAAAGACAAAAACAATAATCTATCATATAAGAGTAAAAAGGTTTACAGAAAATATAGAATAAATTGAGAAGGCACCAAGAACGATGACTAGTCCACGTTAATGGACGATAATATTCTATTTATTGTAAGCACATTTATTGTAAGCACATATTATATAATGTTGATTAATTGTATTTATAAAATGTCAATTATTTTTTATATAAATTGATATAAAATATTATTTTACATAAAATACATACAAATATTTAAATAAATAATGTGAAATTATGAAATTGTACATTCAGTGTATATATTTATATATATTTATAATAATATATTTATATATAAATATATATATACACACATACACACACACACAAACACACACACACACACACACGTATGTGTGTGTATGTAAATATAAATATATTTAAAAAAAATATATTAAACAAAAAAAGACTGGTGTTGATTATACTATTTACAAAAGTGCTACTTAATTTTAATTCAGTTGAGTCATAATTCTGTCAGACATATTCGTTATATTGATAATGCATGTACACTATAAAACAGACATTATATAATTATAAAACACATAGAGGATCTAAAAGAAGAATAACAATGATCTGATAAATGATAACTTTACCTGAGCATGTCTCTTTCTCGGAGCCATGCTATCCAGTCTGAAGCCGAAGTGGTGCTTACAGTAAAACTTCCCTGTACAGACCAAAACAAAGGGAAAGAAGTGAGAGAAGTAGCTGATGCAGGGACTAAATGTCTTATATATACTGTAGCAGAAATTGTTGTGAATGCCGCCTCTTTTTTAAATTTGAAGTGTTTGAATCATGTGATCAACAAAACCCTATATCAGTTACAACGTTTTGGTGTTTTGACCCCTATTTTAAAAAACTGTTTAAGTGGCAATTTGCTGAGGGCCTTCAGTTTGTGTCTGTGTGTGTTTGTGTGTGCCCTACTGCCGTACAACAATAAAAGCCCTGTCCCAACACATACACACACATTGCAGACCTTATGACTACACAATGGTAACAAAAGAGCAGTTTGTTTGGCCAAAAAACATTAGCCCACAGCAACAACAGGGAATTTTCACACTCTATGTCGCCCGTCTTGTGACAACATCCATAAAAAGCTATTATTTTAATTAGGAGCATTAAATCTTAGAATCACTAATTAATGGTAATTATCATTTTATCAGTGGAAGTATTAAATGGTTAATTGTACACACACACACACACACACACACACACCATGTAAATGGTCATAAGCGTAGTTGGAAAGGCGTAAAGTGGAGCTGCAGTGGTCACACTGGAAGCAGCTCCTGTGGAAGAACTTTCCCTCCGCGCTCAGCCTCTCCATGACATAAACGCGACGGCCGCAGAAATAACACACATCACTGCCGCCCACATTCAAAGAAAACTCCTTTTGAGATCCCTACAGGTGAAAGTCAAAGGTCAACAGTCAGGACACAGATCACATGGTTACAGACCTGTGAATAAATTCCCTCTGAAAAATTCCCACTTTCATTATTATTTTATATTGCATTATATTACATTTTAATACATTTAGAAGAATTTTAATATAATACATCAAAATATGGCTAATGGAATGCTTCAAACAGAAGCACAAATTTCACCAGATGCCATAGACAAAAGTTTATCATTACAATAAATTATATTTGATAGCAGCACTTTCATGGAACGACACTTTGAGTGTGATCAGTCTAAGAAAGCTGTAAAGCGTAGAGCCTTATTAGAGAAAGTGGATTAAAGCAGGAACTCACACACTCACAGTAATTAGCAAATATAACAAGAAACTAAATTCAACGCTGGGTTACAGGCCTCAAACACACAGTAACACAGGCACTTAAAGAGACACAAGAACGTTCACACTGTTAGCACAGATTTGTTGCCACTACAGGAGAACTCTTACCAACTCCCTACTGTGAGCTTGATCCTGCTGACTCTGAATCTGACTGGCTATCTGCTGAGCCAATGAGCTCACTCCGCCTGTGTACATCTGAACGTAGCTCTACAAATCAAAAGATGAGCATGGAAAACAAGCAGGAATGGAAAATAATAATATATGAAAGTAAAAAGGTTTGACTGATAACTCTGGGAAAGAATGAACGATAACTATAAAGACAGCTATAACAATAACTATATTAGTGTCCACACGCAGCTATGACACTTTAAATGATCTTTGAAGTTTTTAAAAGTGAATTCTGATTCATCAGCTTGAAAAAATCATTTTGAATTGTTTCTCTGTTGTTATTGTTATAGTGATGACGTGGACTTATTGTATTAGAACCATTTTTAAAACTTTATAGTTATAGTTATCATTATACAGTAGTTTCTATTAAAAAAACAACAACCTGTCAGTCTAATCATTCTATCTTAGATTCTGCAGTTAAGACCCTCAAATCACATGTCCCAAAGTCTCCAGTCACTGATAGACTGTTGAGCCCCAGGCCACCTCGCACACAGAGCTCCTTCATCCTGGGCCAACAGTCCCTGACCCACACCAGAGACCAAAAAAGCTTAAAGCAGAACCAGATTAGCCATTTTTACCACAAAAATTTACCAAATGGATTCATTTTATCTAAATGCATTTTTTTTCTACTTCTCACTTCTAATTGGCAAATATTGATTATTTTTCCTGTAGCGTAAACCCTGTGCGGTAGGTAGAGTGAACATCAAAATGTTATGCATTGTACAGTAAACGACTAAACATCCAATAAATCATCTTTTACCACTGCAGTTGTTACTGTCAACCTCCTAAATGGCTTTAAATCTAATAAAATGCCTGATGAACCCTGGCTAATGTACGTTAAAGAGGCTTTGCGGTTGAGTCAGCAGCTTTCGCTTGGGGCAAGTTGAACTAATTCACTTTACTTTAGGAATACATAACAACATGGCAAACAGAGACACTGTGACATTTTATCACAACCAAAACAAACTGCTTCATCTCTCATCAAATACTTTTTTTGTGACTATAAGACTGTCAGAATCAGAACGTGACTAATCAAGCTAAGTGAAACCATAAAGCATTAAATCCAATCTCTTGCTTGGCATCCATTTCTGTCATGTCATGCTTCTTAGCCCCGCCAACAGCAAAAACCCACTCCACATTTAGTTTTAAGTATAGAGAGAAAAATTGTGTTGCACCAGATCAGGAGTCAGGACACAGTGTAAATCAACTTGTACGCATGTTAAAATACACATGCATCACATAAATACTCACACACCTGTCTGCGCAATGCAGGGGCTGAGGCCGATGATGAGTTCTCCTCAAATTTAGCAAGCAGTAGCGTTGCCATGGACCGAACCTTGCTGTGACCCTCTGCGACCTTCGGTTCTGACCCGGGAGTTGCTCCTGAAGTCATATTTTCTTTGGTATCCTGAGGAACGTCCTCCTAAATCAGGAAAATATCACAAATAATAAGAAGATTAGTAATAAAGAGGTTTAACAGATGATAGATGATAGATGAACTTCACAGGTCATTATACAAAGCACAGCATGCCACTTACACCTATATACAGATGTATCTATTAATGTTTGTGTGTGTGTATATATATATATGTTCTGATACACGCTCTGCTCAGCGTGTAAGAACAATATGTGCCTTCACTTCAGAGAGTGCAGTGAACTAGGTACGCTCATTAGTCACGAGATAACCATGTGAAGTGGCTAATTTATCCCTCTTTTGTGCTCGAGATACTAGGATTCGGCGACATAAAAGAATCGACATTACCGAAAAGAAAATTCTATGACAAATAGGGAGTTTGGCGGTTCCACTTCAAAAAATGTCTACATAATAGGATTGCGAGTTAACCGTGAGTCGAGATAAGTGAACTCCACTCTATATACATAAAAGTGTGTGTGCGTATGTGTGTGTATATATATACACACACGACTCACTTCCTCTGACTGGCCAGCCTGGCTTGTTCTCCTTCGCTTTCCAACACTATCTACTTCCTTCTCTTTCTTATCCTGACAGAGATGAAAAATAGATCAGCTTAAAATATGGGTTACGTACAGTAAAAGAGCAGTTGTGTAATTGTGAGCGAGTGAGTGTGTACCTTGGGGTTGCGTTTGCGGGACAGACTCTGTCCCAGTTTGCTGAGCAGTGAGATGGGTGACCTGGTGCTGGAGAACAGAGCAGCTCTCTCTTCTGAACTTTGGTTTTCTGTATGGAGAACAAAGTGCTTGTTCACATAAAAAACATAAAAGGTCAAAAATATGGCTCAAATAAAAACAAAATCAAAGACGATGTCTAATTCTGACCACGAGGTGGCGCTGTGTCTTTGAGGAGCTCATGTAGTTGACTGAGGTACATGACCATGCAGAGGGAGTCACTCTCTTCCAGTGCACTCATCTCCTTGCCGGTCATTATAGGACAAATACCAAATTCCTGCTCCGCCATGTTCAAACCCAACTGACCATTAAGCTCCGCCTCACTCTCCTCCAGAGACGCAAACTCACTGCAAGAAACAAAGGCACTAGTATCAGAATCACACTTTCAGAAAAACTCAATATAATACAGTCAGCCCACACTTTTAGTTCCTAAATCTCTTTTTGATGCACTAAAACCGCTTTAAACTCCACAAATGTTTTCCAGCTTTTAGTTTAGAGTCCATCAATATAGTATTATGGAGGATTGGGATATTTAATATTAGGATATTTAACGCACACTTAATATTCAATAATGTAACTATGCTGCTGAATGAGAACTGAACTGAGATGAACAATGAAATAATCTTTATATTTTTTAACTGATGATCTTTATGATGAAACTGAATCAACACTGTAGTAACTTCAGCTGAACAACTGCAGAAATGCATCCTTATCTGGTTATCACTGTAAAGCTGCAAAAATATTGTAAAAAGTGTTATATAAATAAAGGTGACCTGATTTGATTCAAAGTGCCATATTAATATACAGTATAAATATAAAATCATAAGATTTAATAAATTAATGAATGAAATGTGTCAATAAATGAATGAATAAATACATATGGCAATTAAAAAAAATGCAAAATATCAATGTCCAATAGAAATGTAATTTACATTTCATAATTTGTATTTTATGTATTGATTTATATTTATTAACTATATAGTGTTAAACTCACAAATGTCATAAATATTTAAATGTACATATTTAAAACGTACTGTCTCTTACTGGGAAGTAGATTTTAAATAAATATTGAAGCCGCAGTCACATAATACAAATTATACTACTAAACTTATATTACTAGCCTGTGTCAGTAAAACACAACATTACAACCCTCATTCACACCCAGATTAAAGAGTGTGGACTCACATGAGGTCAGGTCTGAATCTGTGAATGAGAGCGCACAGGGCCAGGCCGCTCCTCCAGGAAGTTGTGAAGTCTGTCACGCACACATTCATGTAACCGTGTGTCTGCTCCTGACACCAGGTCAGCAGCTTACTGTATCGAGCCATTGACTCTACACACACACACACACACACACACACACACACATGAGAGAACGTGAGATTGTGTTTGACTGTATATGTGGGAGATCCTATATATGAAGTCACACACACCTTGCCGTGTAAGTCTTGGGTGTGGGGAGCTAACTGCATCAAGACACAAAACAGGACCCTCACCTGTGTCGATGAGATGACGCACCTGCACACAAATTTTTAGCATCATCATCATAATCACCATTACTAGTTATGACTCAATTAGGACAGCATGTTTCTAACCTGAGCAGCACCAATGAGTTGCATATTGATGTTGGGATAGCGGCTAGCAGGATCCACGCTGTACTGGCTAAAGTTTTTATTGATGTTTTCTGGTGTTGTCTGAGGAAGCAACCGATACACACTCTCTCTGAGATGGTGAAGAAACAGAGGCAGAGTATTAGAACACAATTCAAATTCCTTTATTGTCAATGGTTAAACTGAATGTTAATCAATCATTTGGATCCCTTTTAGCTCTGACCTCTCAGCCAGAACCTCTAAAGGGGTGTTGCCCTGACCCCAGCTGCGAACCATCCAGGCCGTGTCCATGGCTGCCAGGAAACCCCGAGCAATTCCTGTTCCCATTGGCCAGAATGGCTAGGGGGGGAACATTTTTTAAATCAACTAAATCAGAGGCAACTATACCTGAAAATATGACAAAAATCAGGGTGTTTTAAATATTTTCCAATCAAAATACCTAGTTTTTAAAGTGTGGTTTATATTTGTAGACTTTTAAGGTTTGGGATTATGATGGAATTTTATAAATGATATGTTTTCTTTTTCCTTCTTATATATGATTATATTTTGTTACATGACATTATTGATTATTGTGTGACATTAATTGCATTTTTATTCTGTAGAACTAGTAAGTAAAATATAATAAGTCTGAAGAAATACGTTTGAGGTATAGAGAGGGTAACGTGTTCCTGATAAGGAATGGAAAATTACAACTGAGCCTTTAGCCTTGACTAGAGATATAAGTGCCGAAGCGGCCCTCCCTTCTTTGTCACACTCTGCAGGGCGGCTTCGGATGTCAGCATGACTGTTGAGCTTTTCTTGCAAGAAAATAAACCTTTTTAAATTACAATTGGGATATTTGTCTCTTATTCAGAATTGATAATTTTTTTTGCCACCACAGGATATTTAACTGCAAAACCAGAAAAACGGCTTAATAGTACAAATATTTGCATTGCTTATCCTTCTTGTTCTCACCTCTAGTAAACTATCCCCCACCAGAGCGACCAGCAGAGGGTGTCCCCTGCGCTGGCGCACCAGTGCTGCGTTCTCAGAGGCGTACATGCAGGTAAAGTCAAACATGGCCACATCTGGCTGCCCATAGTGGTTGATGGCAAAGTCTAGAGTAGGAAGCTGATGATTGGTGGAGAAATCAGCTGCTTCACGAGCGTATGAGAGCAGTGCATTCTGGTCCACGTTATCCCTTGACAGTAGCGTCTCAGTGTCAGCATAATCCTGCAAAAAAAAGAATAATCGTTCACAATGGTATGTGTACGAAATGCACACAACATTAGATAATGTGACGACTCACGTGCAGAATGACTCCTTTGTCCAGAAGACTTTGTTTTTTGGCGGTCATTACAAAGTAGTGAGTGTCGTCTTTATAATATACTATATTCTCTAGATCGATTCCTGCACAGAAAAGATGTTGATTGATATTCATTATGTTTATATCATCTCAAACACTAACAAATAATAAAAACTTTGCATTGGCAATACATAAGGTCTTGGCCTATATTAAGTGTAATGTTTTAGTTCAGTACCGTTAGCTTGCCGGAGGTCCTGGAAAAACCTCTGGTTGAAGATGAAGGCGACGCCGCTGATCTCCTCCACTTTAGCCTCGGCGGTGGTGTTGCGATTGATGAAGTTCGCTGTGATGGCGATGGCCAGTTTCCCCCGAAACTCCTTCCTGCGAAACCCTTCAGGACACAGACAAATCAAACCCTTACACAGTAGTTTAAAACTCCAGAAAATGAATTAGTGATATGAAGACATCAAAAGCAGGGTTAAATTTAGAAGAGGGGAACTGTCTGTCATACATGACTTTGAAAAGTTGGGAGCATGTGATACACTTCTTGTCATCTCTAGTCACTCTTCAAAAACATTCCTCAGTTCTTGATGATATTACACAAGATGATATATTTTACTGCTGTATAATACTTCTATATATCTTTATTTTTAGCTTTTTATTCTAGTATGACACTAATACATTATATTATATATATATATATATATATATATATATATATATATATATATATATATATATATATATATATATATATATATATATCACATATGTCTTTTCACATATTTAGCTTAAAGCAGAAGGATTGCCACTAATAAGCACAATATGAGTGTGTCATTTCCTATGACTCACACTAATGTACAAACTAGAGAACAAATTGTCTGCACAACATATTTTTGGGTTTTGGTTTCATAGCTTCCCTGTTGCTCAAACAGTAGAGTGTGATGCTTGCAACACTAGGGTCATGCGTTCGATTCCCAGGGAAAGCAAGATCTGATTAGAATGCAAATGTATTACTTGAATGCAATGCAAGTCGCTTTGGATAAAAGCATCTGCTAAACAGACAATACAAAAAAAGGAAGATGAGTAAAAATAAACTAAGGAACTACAGTTTCTAAATGGTGTGAGCCTAGGAAGACACTACCATCATGACCAATCAGGGTTTAAGTTAACTGCCGACTAAAGCATCTGTTTGGCGCATTTCTGAAAGGATAATCTGTGAGTACAGTAGGTCTGAAACCGAAGTGTTTTTGGCAGATACCTGGTAAGGTGTTTCTTCTGCCGTCTGCCCCAATAACCACATCAAACTCCATCTGTCTGACTGGATGAGAGTTTGGATGGACCTCTGCTCGCCAGCCAACACCTGAACAGGACAAACATGAAAAGATTCAGTTAATTTGCAGTTAAAATCAGGGTGGAATTGTTACATTTCTCTTACGTTTCTTCTGGTCTTCTGGAGGTTCTAATAGTTGTTTGAACTCCACATTCACGTGAACCTCAACACCCAATAACAAGGCCACCTTCAAAAGCATCAGCTGCAGCTGACGAATACCTGCACAGAAATAGATATTTGATCAAACTTAAAATTAACAATTTGATTCAAATTATTTTATTGAGCAGGAAATACAACTCAAACCAATTCTACTCTTGTAATCTTAAAACAAGCAAAATATGAGGGAAAAGGTAGTGACAGTAAATCGTGTAAATACACTAAACTGTTTAGAAATAGACTAATTTAATTCAATGAGAATATCACAAATGCTTTCAAAATTCACTTTAAAAACTCATACTGTTAATAACTAATCAATGTCTTTGTCTTTTTTTAAATATATAAAAATCCTTAAAGTAGGATTAAACTGAGAAGCAAAACTGCATGGTTTTCAAGTATATTGCATATTTCATGTAAAGCTCACTCAAATTTGTTATGAAATGTATGAATAAAAGATTACATTTGCCAAATCAAATTACAGCTATATTTAGACTGTTTAATTATTTTTTTAGTCATTTTTATATAGGCTACAGACTACATTAATTTAATACACAAGATGTAGATTATGTTTAGTATTTAAGAAAATTAAATGGTAAACATAAATGGTAAATCTAAAAATAGAGGGAATAAAAAAAATTATACTAATTGAAAAATCAACCACTACTAATAGATTAAAAGGAAAATCTGCACATATGTTGTTAAAATCAATTAAAAATATATATATTTTAAATTTCTCTATGTTCCAAAAATTTTTTTGTAACGTATAATGTAACGAGAAAAAGGTCAGGACACTTATTAATTCACTGGGAATTGATTGGATTGTAAAAAGTGGGCATTGACAAATAGACAGATGATGTCATTCAAAAAGAAAGTTGTTTTAGAGGTAAAGCAATTTTGCTGAAGGATTATGAAAGTAGACTATTTTTCCCCCCAAGCAAATGATTTGCACTGATAAACTGTGCACAGTAAAACCATGAATACATGTGAAGGAGAAAAAAAAAAGTCAAATCTTGATCTCACGTTTACTCACTGATATGGTCAATGGCTCCAGCACAGAACTTTCCGTAGAACTTTTTGGCCCCCAACCCACGGAGATCTTGAATGGTGAAGGGCCAGAGATGAAGAACATTGTTCCGTGAGAAAGCATCGCGCTTTTCCACAAGAACCACCCTGGCACCCAGAAATCCCAGCTCTATAGCCGCCCGCAGTCCACACGGACCTGCGCCTATGATCAGACACTGAACACACAGCAAAACAGCCTTCAGCGCACCAGCGAAGAGAACTCTCTCTTGCAATGCATTGCAGGCGACCTTATGTTCGTACCGTGGTGCTGGTGCAAGCGTGGCCTCTCATGTACTCTTTCTGGCTGGCTCTTTTGTCCAGTTTGGCCCAGAGAGCTTTGGCCTTCCAGTAGTGCAGTCTGCTCCTCAAGGTGTGGTAGAACTGAGGCTGGCCGACGGGATGCAGCTTCAGCTCTTCACACAGCTCCTGGAAGGCCCTGAGGGTCTCCTTACATGTGCCAGCCTGCATGAAGGCATCGAACAGGCCGTGTGTCTGACACGTCTCAGACCGTCCGTCCCACATATCCACACAGGAGTCAGCTCACCTCCAGAACGCACCAGGAACAGGACATCTGAGAAAGGATTTCCAGGGCTGCAGGGTGATTCTGGGCAGACAGGGAAGAGATGAACATGGAACAGAGAATTTGATCTCCATCGGAATGATGGAGATTAAAAAAAGGAAAGCAATTCACATAGATAGTCAGCAAAACCTCTGCCACCTTCCTCAATCTCTCTATTCATTTGCACGTTCCACTCAGACACACGTCTCTCAGTAACTCATCAACTGTCAATAAAATGCTCAAGGAAAATAGGTATTTATATTGAAGTTAAATATATTGAATTTGAAATATTACATGTCTCATACTCTGACTACTCCAGTGCTGCACATATGCACAATACTTGGATATGCACTATCCAACAAATTAGTTCAATAAATAATTAGCAAGAGAATATAGTATAATATTTGGATGGTTCAGAGAGATTAATGAGCTAATATCTGGACATTTTATGATCATCATTATTGTCAGTTCCACAAAAGTTAATTATGAATGCAAAATCTCTGTTCTCAAATAGTGAATTTTGAGTAATAAAGAGAATAATAGTGGTTTAATTTGAATAATAAAAAAAAAGTTTAAAAGTGTTGTTCCCCAGTTTTGCAAGTCTTATTAACTATATATATATATATATATATATATATATATATTTTTTTTTTTTTTTTTTTTTTTTACATATTTATAGACATAAACATGAAGTTGAGTAATTGATGAAAGCATTTTCATTTTGGGGTAAATGATCCCTTTTAGGCATGCTTTTCACACACATACACACACACACACACACACACACACAAATACTATATATGTATGTATAATGTCATATAACGTATAATATATTTTGTAAACAATAAAAATAAAATGCTTCAATGTGTCTGCAGTGGTCAGTTGCTCCAGCGCTGATTCTGAATGGCTGTTGAGTGAGGAGGGGGGGGGGGGGGGGGGGGGGTTGCAGTGCTCCTTGGGGTCAGCAATAAATGACAGACTGTAAACCACATCATTACACATTGCAAAAGATTACAGTAACTGCATTGTCTCAATTCATTCAGCCATGCAATCCAGACTGCATGAATAGTTTGACCTCTAAGCGCCTACATAACAATGACTCATTAAATGAGTTTGCAGATGATGCCTGATTTGATATCTCATGATTATATGCAATGATAAGCAGACTATAAGTGTGATGTTGAATCATTTTTACGGCTGATTTTCTTTCCCTCTAGCACGCACTTGTCTTTTAAATTAGTGACAGCTTAATCCATGCAAATCTGTGTCTTGTCTCTAAAACAGGATATGACACATCAAGTGTGCTTTGATTGTTTAACACCACTAAAGCAGACACATAGTCTGGACAATGGGAGATCTTCAGAGGTGCATGGGGTCAGCATGGCATTTACTGTTGCAAATGCAACCCACTGGGAGAAAAGGGGGGTTATGGGTTAAACAAGGTGACTGCCAATATTTCTTCTATTAACATTACTAACTGTGCTGACGCAAAAAAAACAAAAAAAAACAAAAACAAACGTTTATCGTGATTAGGAAAACTGAATGGTAACCAGGAGCTGTTAAGCTCCCAAAATGACCAATAGCACATTAAAAGGATCATAAACTAATCCTCCTGATGATATATATTAGCTTTTTTTAATAGGAGCAAAGCAAAATTGTATTTGTTTTTGCTGATAATCTTCCCCACAGGCACACACCTCATTTACCACATCATATGGAGCCCCTAAAGGGACATAATGATGGGAAAATGGTATGCTAGTGCTTCATAAATGTTTCCCCAGAGAATGCATTTGGTTGCAAAAAGTTTTGAAATATTGATTTTTTTTGTCCCATTTCATACATTTTCCACCACCACAAAAGGTTTGACATTAATGATGCCAAATTAATTTGTTCTCATGACTCATAACTGCTCGTAAAGTAGCACATTTCAACATAATACCGTACTCAAATCCTAAAAATGTAATTTCGGTCTGTTATTCATGCAAAGCTATTTTAGATTTTGGATGACACACAAGTCTACTTTTATGGTATTTTTAGTCTCTTTTGTAGCTTGACATTCACTTACACTGCACCGAAAAGAGCAGCATGAACATTCTGCTAAACATCTCCTTTACGCTTCACAGAAAAAAGAAAGTCAAACCCGGTTTGATCGTGCTTAAATAATGACTGAATTTTAATTTCCATCCCTTTAGGCAAAGAATATCCTCTCAAGCATTGCATGTAAACTCTACAGGAAGACGAAGAACTGCAAGTGACTCTCAAAATGAAAATTCCACTGCATTGGACGTCATCCACACATGATCACGTCCAACATAAATGGAGGGCGAATCCCTGGAGTATCATCATAAAAATGAATGACTTGTATCAATATACTTATTCCCCTCTGTCCCTCTCTCTTCTCAAATGTCTCTGTGATTGACTACTGTGCCATTTGAGAGCAGAGGATTACAGAGAGCAAGGAAAGTGCTGCAGAAAGAGAATCGATCAGTTTTTCCTCTAGTCAGCCATTCAGACATTGATTACACTGAGAAACTATAAAGGCATAGGCACATATTAATGAAACTATATGGCTAATCATTGAATACATACAGCAGAGTCAAAGTGTTACGATGTAAGCATGTACTATGAATGACTACCCAGCAGCTGCAGTCTCTTCCCATGTCCTATTGAGCATTTGAATCAACGTAGGCCGTTTCAGACTGTCACAAAACATCAACACTGCTGCACCAGAGACAAATGCATTCGATTCAACACTAGCAAGTGATATTTACCATGCTGCTCCTCTGTGTGTTGCACATGCTGCTGACATGCTTTCCTTCCTCTTCTCTTGCTCGGTTTCACTCTGCCAAGTTCCCAAGTGGATTTGGAGCTGTTGGAGCCACATTAACTCTGGTGTCATATACACAGCTGCAGTGCAGGAATTAGCTCCACCGCTTCACACACACACACTCTGTCCTCTTTCTCTCTCCATCTCTCTGTAGCCAAGGTCAGAGGAAGGAGCTACCAGGCACATGCTGACTCCTCCTCCATTCACACATATGCTTTCAAACAGGCAACAAACACAAACATTGTCTTTCAGGACACACACGTGCATCTCTATATTCCAAGCAGAGCATGTTAATCGTGCAGATTCAGGATTGCAGTGGATCTGCTGGTGGTTCGTGTTGGGAGTGTTATAGAAAGCAGCCCTAAATCTAAGCTGATTTGTCCCGGGACGGAGGCTTCTTAAAGAGATTACTGAGTGCAGGTGAAGGGAGGGTGAGAGGAGAAGTGGAGGAAAGAGAGAGAGATTTACCTTAAACTGTAACACTTTTGACTACTTGATCTTTAGCTCTGCGGACCACAAAAAGAGGGTAATGTCTCCCTCAAGTGGTTGCATTTTGGATTGAGAAATTTACATTCATAATAAAAAAATAATAATAATACAAAAATAAAAACATTTTGAAGTTTTCAGTCCCTTTCAGGAACCCCTGGGGGCCACAACGAAGTGACAGGGGGTCCATTGAAAAGTCTAGAGAAAAACTGTTAAAAAAGTAAAATAAAAAGATTAAAATCAATAAGTAAATAGATAGATTAGATTAAAACGAATAATTTTTTTAAAGATTATTTATTAAACTTATTTACATTTTAATTATAGCCTAAAAACTAACTTTAGATTTGTAATATTCATGTTTCAAGATGATCATATTTGACGTCCATGGCATTTGAAAGATTGATAACATGTTAATATGCTATTGATGAAAATATGAGAAGGAAATAAATAAAATAAACTATAAATGTCCTTAAATAGTCCTTTCATTCAGGACTATAAATGAATGAAAATGACACGCACAATCACACACACACAAAAAAAAACTAAACAAAGAATATTTTTTGTCAAAAGACAAAAATTATGACCAAAACAAAATTGTTTTGTGCGCACCAAAATGAAAAATAAATGATAAAATGTTGGCATATACCTTAGCTTAGACGATCCATACACTTATGGACTATATATGCAAGCAGATATAGAATGCTTTAAAAAAAAAAAACTCTCTATGAGTTTGACCTCTAATATTCCAATAGGAAACATGTTAAGACAGTAAAACGGGTTTTTAAAAGATTTTACAATAACACAGGCAACCAAATTGATTAAACAAACAGTTTCAGCTTTAATATGAGATCAAGTTTTGTTACAAAAGTGCAATTGTTCTTTGTTTACATTAAGGTGTATTTCAGGCTTGTTGCTGAAATTGAGGGGGAAAAAACAAAAAATTTAAATTGTAAGAGAGAAAGAAATTCATCTTAATTTGACAACAGTGAAAAGTTGCTTTGAGAGTTGTGAAGTTGCTTACCAGTAATGCACGTCCTCTGGTCTCAATGGGCATAAAGGCCACTCCCACCGCACAAATCACACATGCTATGGCGAACGGTGACATGGCCAAAATCACAGACCGAGACATTAACACCTATGACACCAGCAAACAATGTTATTTTTGTGGAAATCAAAAGTTTTAAACTCAAAATGAACATAGATTTATTTGCACACACACACACACACACACACACACATGCAAAGTCAAACACAGAGCACCTGTGCAATAAAAGGTGCGATCATTCCTCCAACTCGACTGAAGGATGTGCAAAAGCCCATTCCTATTGAGCGCACGGATGTGGGATAAACCTGCAAACACACACCAACCATTACACTTTAACTTCCTTTAAAGGTTAAGATCACACTGAAATGAAAACTCTGTCAACAATTACTCAACCTCATGTCATTCCAAATCCATAAGACTTTGAAATCTGAGAGATTTCTGTCCCTCCACTGAATGTGTATTAGCTCAAAAATATATGAATGGATATTTTGGATATATTAGAATGATATGAAGTTGAGTATTTTCATTTTGGGGTGAATGATCCCTTTAAGACATCAAGAGGAAGTGGAGTTTTGATGTGCCAGGGCTCACCTCTGCTGTGTAAATATAGACCACATTAAAATTCATGGAAACCACAGAGCGGATAAGGAAGAGCAGTACAGTGAAGCCAAACCTGTACAGGGACAGATATATAATTCAGTCATTTCCGACACAAAAGAGGAAATTTTGTTTGAACACACTTTGTTTGAACACACTTATTGTAAGTAAACAGATAGCATATGTTCTGCAGCATAATTTATGTACACTGTTCAAAGTGTCTATGTGAATATGTAAAACGGATGGTACTATAATTACTAAAGCAACAATAAGAGCAATATGTACTTACAAGGCGTATTTTCATAGAATGACAAATGCACATGAAATAAATAAACATTGTCATGTAAAGTGTGGCCAATGAAAAGCAGTGTTATTTTAGTATCGTTAATATGTTATTACAATTTTTATTAATATTTTGAATTAGCAATTTTTATACTTTCCTTTCTCATTTTAATTTTAATGCTGTTTTTGTTTTTTTATGCCCTTTTAATTTTATATTTCCTTTATTTATGTTTTAGTTATTTTAACATTTCCACTTAAATTAAACAACAACTTGGCAAGTACGGGTAACTGAAATATATATTTTTTATGTATTTTCTTTTTTTTACTTAACATTATTTTATATTGACATGAATTAAAAAAATATTTTACACTTACACAAACATTTTCCATACTGTATATTATGTTGTGATGTCGAAATGACGTTTTTGTAGAATTTTAATATCTGTCAACAATTATCGGTTATCTGCCATAATTTGAAAATAATCGGTTTGGTCTTTTATTTTTAATATCAGTGCAGGTGCATCCTCACTAAATATATATATAATCTACATTAGGTGTTATAAAATGGTATTATAGGTATTATATTAGGTATTATAAAATGATTTACACCAATTAGAAACAAAATAATTTCATATTTTATTACAGCTAATGTTTATTTTATTTTCTAATGTTTAAATTTACATTTCTGCATTTGGCAGACTCTTTTATCCTGGATTATTTATATTGCATTCAAATGGTTGTAATGTACAAAAATGCTTTTTTAATTTCAAATCATTTTAGAGAACAAGAGAACAATATACTCACATTGTTGTGCAAATATTAACAAGCATGAAAAAAACAGCAGACAGCACCAGCAGTATGGCCATGCTGGGCTTCCGTCCGAATACATTTAACAAGCCGATATTGAGAGGGATGACTGCAGAGGAAACACATGCAATCAGCTTTTAATACATGTATGTGAAACTGGGGTGAGTGTGAGGTCAAAGGTCACTCACGTGCCACCTCGCCCAAACAGCTGATGAGGAGGGTCTGGTAATCAGCCATGTTGAAGGGGATGCAGTAACACAGAGCCTCCTCCTGGTTGTGTTTGATCTGGTGCTCTGGGTCGGCATCTGTCACACATAGAAGGTTCTTCTCCAGTAACTCAGAGCCGCTCAGGACGGAGCCGTAATAGGTGAAGGAAGCCACAAACCTGTGGATAAACAATACAGCACATCTCACGTCTAGCAAAAAAAATGTGCAAAAGAACTGAAGAGTATCTGATTTCACACACGCACATGCACACACACGAACATTAAGCAAAGGGAAATGTATTAGACATTACCATGAGTACCACAACAAAAGTGAAGTTCTTCTAAAAGCCGGGCTGATCAGAGTGAAGGCATTTCCTCTTTCTGTCTGAATACAAACAGTCCTGTGAGCTGAACTCTTATACTGGTATAAAAGCAGAAATTAATTTGACGGAATATAGTGTCCTTCCTAACGGTTCAAATGTACCTACAAAGCATTTATATATTTTGAATTCAGGCTTCATTTCATTGAGTTCATACACATATTATATAAGGAAGTAAATATGATATATGTAAATGATACACCCCTAAACATTTTTCAAAGCATTTCTGTCTTAGAGACACAAAAAATAAATAAATAAATAGGCTCCATATTGGTTATTGGCCATTTTCATAACCTAAGCTGAAAATGATATAAAATATTATGCAATGATTTACAGATGATTTATGCAATGATTTATTTATTTTACTTGCTTAACTGAAAGTCACAAAAGACAGATAAAACATCTCACTTACCACTTCAGGTTCTCTTAGTTCTCCTTCTGGTAGGGTGGCGCCATTCATCCTGGCGATCCAATTAAGTGTAGACATGGCTCCTTGTATGTTACCTGCCGAGACCTGGAACCGTGCCGACTCAGGAATTAACTGAGACAAAGGAAAAGAGTGAGAGAGTGAGTTGAGGACAAATTTCTACTTCCATTTCCTTCAGCATGATTCAGCACCATTTAGACAAAACTTACCAAGAAGAGGCCAATGAGTACGATGCTGGGAATGATGGAAAAACGGATCATCCAACGCCAGCCCATCGTGGGAACCACCGTCATACCGAGAATGATAATAAGCATAGAGCCCAACATCCAGAAGATCTGTCGATAAACAGTTGCAGGTCAAACATAAACTTAAAAAGTGTCTTGAGAAGCTCCTTTAAAAGGTGCTATAGAAATGTTATTAATAAAGATTTTCATTAGCCACTCACTGAGGCAAGAGGCAGCAGGGTTGCTCTGTGTTTAGCCGGGATGAATTCGGTTTTCAAAACAAACCTTTAGAAAGAAAATAGCAGAGCGCTTTGGAGAGTTATTCAAAGTTGAATTATTGTTTTTATGTATTCTGGAAAATCGAGGATTCTGGATTAAGGTGTAACAAATATTTTGATTCAGACAGATTTCCAAATGAATCATATTTTTGAACCAGTTTGATAAACTGAAAAGAAATAATCAGCTTGCTCACAAAATGAACATGCACTCACCTAAAGGATTTTTAGGAACACCTGTTAAATTTCTCATTAATGCCATTGTCTAATCAACCAATCACATGGCAGTTGCTTCAATGCATTTAGGGGTTGGTCCTGGTCAAGACAATCTCCTGAACTCCAAACTGAATGTCAGAATGGGAAAGAAAGGTGATTTAAGCAATTCTGAGCATGGCATGGTTGTTGGTGCCAGAGAGGCCGGTCTGAGTATTCCACAATCTGCTCAGTTACTGGGATTTTCATGCACAACCATTTCTAGGGTTTACAAAGACTGGAGTGAAAATGGAAAAACATCCAGTATGCGGCTGTTTTGTGGGCGAAAATGTCTTGTTGATGCTAGAGGTCAGAGGAGAATGCACCGACTGATTCAAGCTGATAAAAGAGAAACTTTAACTGAAATAACCACTGTTACAACCGAGGTATGCAGCAAAGCATTTGTGAAGCCACAACATGCACAACCTTGAGGTGGATCGGCTACAACAGCAGAACACCCCACCGGGTACCACTCATCTCCACTACAAATAGGAAAAAGAGGCTACAATTTGCACAAGCTCACCAAAAATGGACAGTTGAAGACTGAAAAAATGTTGCCTGGTCTGATGAGTTTCGATTTCTGTTGAGATATTCAGATGGTAGAGTCAGAATTTGGCGTAAACAGAATGAGAACATGGATCCATCATGCCTTGTTACCACTGTGCAGGCTGGTGATGGTGGTGTAATGGTGTGGGGGATGTTTTCTTGGCACACTTTAGGCCCCTTAGTGCCAATTGGGCATCATTTAAATGTCACGGCCTACCTGAGCATTGTTTCTGACCATGTCCATTCCTTTATGACCACCATGTACCCATCCTCTAATGACTACTTCCAGCAGGATAATACACCATGTCACAAAGCTCGAATCATTTCAAATTGGTTTCTTGAACATGACAATGAGTTCACTGTACTAAAATGGCCCCCACAGTCACCAGATCTCAACCCAATAGAGCATCTTTGGGATGTGGTGGAACGGCAGCTTCGTGCCCTGGGTGTGCATCGCACAAATCTCCATCAACTGCAAGATGCTATCCTATCAATATGGGCCAACATTTCTAAAGAATGCTTTCAGCACCTTGTTGCATCAATGCCACGTATTAGTATGGTGTTTCTAATAATCCTTTAGGTGAGTGTAGGTATTCCTCACAAGCAAGATGCTGTCTAATGAAGAGATATTTTACAGCAAAGCATGTCTAGAAAAAATTATTAATGTACATTTCCAAAACCCTCCAGACCTGAAAAACACTATTTAAATCAAATTCCTTGACATTTCCAGGATTGCGTGTATTAAGTTTGTGCGTACAGTACGTTTTGCGTAAATCTCACCCTTGAGATGTGGCTGCAACACCGCAACCCACCATACAGCGCAGGAAGATGAACCAGCCGTAAGATGGTGAGAATGAAGTGAGCAGAGAAAAATATGATGCCCATATAAAGCCACCAAACACCACCTGTGCACACAAACACATATTTGTGCCCAAAACCTAAATTCACCCTAAAATATACCACTTATGACTAAAACAAAATATTGTCTGACCTTCCAGCGTCCATATTTGTCGGCAACATAACCACAGAGGATCCCAAATACCATAAAACCCATGAACACCATCTAATACCAGACAAAAATAAGTCCTTTAATGACAATCTCTGAATATTATAGAAGGAACATACGATAGAAGGCATTTTAATATTGAAAAAAAGTTACATCACTTTTAAAAAGATACAAAAAAGATCAATCAAACTGGTTGGATAGGCACACGTGTGTATCTCGCACGACAACATTCCATTCCTGTCAAACTTAAAAAGGAAAACAAAATAAATGGCTCTGATTGGAGGAGCTCCTCACCGTGGAGACAAGGGCCACCTGCCAATCCTCTAGACGCCATTCACAGCGGATCTCGGGAGAAACCACAGCCAACAACATGATCTCCATTGCCTCCACTATCTACACACACAAACACACATCAGCAATAAAACATACGCTGTAAAAAGAGGTTAATGAACTACAGAAACAAACACACTTGTCTTACATTAGCACTACCCATGATGACAAATAGCAGAACATGGAAGCGTCCAAATCCGATGCTCTCCACAGCCTCCTCAACAGTGTAGCATTTCGGTTCTGTGTGGGCTAAAGAGGTCAAAATCCCCCTGGATTAGACGCCTGGAAGCTACCTGACTAGTTTAAGGATATCTACTTTAAGTGTTTTTGTTTGCTTGCTCCTCACCTTTGGCCTCAGCAGGTTTAGCAGGGGTATTACTGCAGCTACTGGTGTTGATCTCTTCTTCCAGCTCGAATTCCTGAAGCTGGATGCCATTGACCAGCTGGGTCTTCATGGAAGACGATCGCTTTAATGCCATCCTTTCTGAAAAGTCGACTTATATCTTGAATCGTAGACACTGAAAAGTTTGGATGAAACGTAAACAAAAAAAGCAAAGATCTAAAAATCAACAGATGAATGCTTACAAAAATAGTGTGATGCATCATACTTTTTGGGACATTGTAGCATGGTAATACCATGATTTTTGTGGAAATTTACCATGTTTTTTGGCATGGTACCATGGTAAATATCATGATAATACCAAGTTTTCGAACATGAACACTGATTACTGTTTTCATAAGTACCATGATTAAGTATCATTATTAATAAATACTATGGTATATGAATAGGTTTTATCCTCCAGTAGCATTTTATGTCTTCACTGTACAGTCAGAGTATGGTTTTGAAAGTGCTCGAATGATTAATGTTACAGTGTGAGCCATAATTGCATCACACAGCACACTATTCTATTTAATACTGATATGCCTTTCTAATGAAACGTATATTGCTTATGTGAGCAAATAAATACATTCTTACTATAACATCCGATGATGAGGTCATCAAACACGATTCTTCGTCATGTCGAAGCTTTTCCCATCGCATCTCACCGCGATTGACTCTTTCTCCGACAGGCAGGTGTTCAACAATTCTCCGTATGTTGTGCCAAGACTTTTCAGCGATTTATGTAGATCAGTCTCGCCAAACAATGATTTGAACGATAAAATCCTATTTACTCCAGATTGTGGACTCGACATCAAACTCACTCTCGACACGCAAACACCTGTCGAAAGGTGAACAACGTCACAGCCTGTGTAATGTGTGTGTAATGGATTTCTCGTAACTTTTAAAGGGACATGTCTCTCGCTCTCGCTCTCTCCCTCTCTCTCAATTTCTCCCTCTCCCTCTCCTATAATAACACACCCAATATCGTGTTACTTTGGTGTATTTGTAAGGAACTGTGGGTGTGATTATTTGGCTGTTTCTCGGGAGTGGACGCAGCCACTGCAAGCGGTCAAACAGGTTTTAGTGTTGCTCACTGACCTAAATCTAGTAAACAAAGCTGACGTGTTTAAAGTGTCCATACAGCGTACATGCCCATCATAAGGAAACATATGCAGTTGCACAGACTCGTCAGGCAAGAGAAGTGAGTAATGTTACAGGTTTCAGCCGAAGGTGTGACCAAAATATCCTGATTGGCGACATTAGTTACCATTTCTTCAGAACAGTTGATGTAGCTACTCACCCTGAATATATGTTTGTTTGAAAAAGTGTTACATTAAACGTACAGTAATACCTCTAGATAGGAGCATAATCCGTTCGAGGACGGAGCTCGTAACTCGAATTGTTCGTATCTCGAATCATGTTTTCCCATAAGAAATAATAGAAAACAAATTAATCCGTTTCAAACCCGTAACAATGGGGAAAAAAGTTGTTATTGGTATACACACACACACAATTATAGTACAGTATGTTGATACAGAAGAGTAAATTAATCCTTTACATGTTTACAGTTTATAATTAGGCCTATTTTATTTTTATTTAAGCCATATCTGAATTTTGAACTAGTAGCTTCTTCCCAGATGGATAGATAGATAGATAGATAGATAGATAGATAGATAGATAGATAGATAGATAGATAGATAGATAGATAGATAGATAGATAGATAGATAGAAATGAGCACTTGCCACTTGGGATTCATCTTGTGGCCTATTACAAGACCAGTAGCTTCAAATAAATTTGTATTGTTAATCTTTTCTTTTTAGATTCATGCTGCATTACAGATTGTATTAGAGTAGACGAATGAACTCTGCCCAGTACTGACACAAAAGAGACGTAAATGACGGCACATTGTTTATTATTTAATTTACACGACAATATAGAGACATTAAACATCAAATATTGGGATGCAGTTTGCAGAGACCAAGAGAGAAAGAAACAAGACAGAAGTACACACCTTCATGATTTTATCACAATGATGGTGTTAGCATCTTTCTTCAACAAAAAAGATGGTAATGTAGTTAGATTTCAGGTAGTTTAAATGAAATGAAAAATGACCTTTCTGTAATATTTAGTTTACATTCCTATGGCATCCACTATGGCACAGACATAGGGACAGGGGAGGTATACTATTGCAGACATGTACACACACACACACACACACTGCATTCAGTTAATCTCAGCATTTGTACATTGTAATTGCTATAAATGTGATTTAGTTCAGTTCAACGCTCTAAGGTTTTGATGGTTTCAGACAGTCAAAATACCTTACACAGACAGACGCGCACACACACACATTGTGTATTGAGTATAGCACCATGTTAATCAACTGACTGTAATATAACTCTTGTTCTCAGTCTCAATTTAGTCTTTTATGAATGTGTACACTTCTCATTAAGAAATCTGCAAAAAATAAAAAATGAAAGAAAAGAAAATATCCCAGTTGGTCTTTGCACAGTGGGAAAGGGGCGTCAATCAATGATGTTTGCCTCTCACTGGTCAACTGTGGACTACATACTGAATATTTAAATATGGAGAAATGTCCATTTACATATTAATACTCTTTCTATGAGATATATTTTAGTCATAAATATTGATTTTCAAATACTTTCAAAAATATTATTCAGGTTTAAAAATGACAAAATACTGAAAATTTCTTTTTTTTGATGATCAGGATGGTTTTTCTGTGCTTTGACCATTGGTTTTTAGTCTAATGAACCATTACATAGTAGTCTTTCAAAGTAGGCTAAATTCTATCAAGCTTGTTTGTAATACTTTTCAATATTATTCTAGAGACTATTAGCATGCCCATCAAGACATTATCACACAAAATAAACAAGGAAGAAATAAAGCATAATCCATCACTTCACATGCGCACCAATTTAAGGCCTGCCAGGAGTCTGATTGGTAGAAATATAGAAAGAATGAAGAACAGAAGATTCTACATTTAAAAAAAGACAGAGATCTTAAGGAGAAAGAAAAAACAGAGTTTCCACACTTTTTGACCAAAACATTTTCATGACTTTACAATTAGTTTATTATTGATTATAGTCATGATCATTGGATAGTGATTTGTTAAATCATTTTATTGCACTCCCAAATGGCAATTTTGAGCTAATTAAATATTTACTAGATATATATGATGTACCCTGAAATCTAGAAAATATTATATTAATTATAGAGCTTTTGATGATCTTTCCTTGACCTTTTTTCAGTCTTGAAAAATAAGAATTTTCCATGTGTGGGAACCCTATATGACCAAGTAAATAAATAAAAGAAAAGAAAGAGAGGAACAATAGAACAGACCATTACAAAGGAATTTGAACAAGGCCTTTAACCTCAACACATTTCCTTACAACACCTGACCATATACATGAAAATACATTGAGAATGCCTACGAATTACGAAGCTAAAGGAACTATATGCCTCAACAGTGATTTGGTCTTTTTTAAATGTTCCATAGCAACACTTTTCCCACATCTTTAATACATTTCATAACAATAAAAATAAATACAATCTAATATGTTTAACATATAATCTAACATATAATCAGATTGTGCTCAATGAGTTGATACATTAATATGCAATATATATATATATATTTGTATATGAACTCACTTATATCTTTCTTTATATATGTATATAGTTACTGTATAATGTACTCTCTTTTCCACAATAAACTCTTTAACTGATTGACTTCCATTATCACCATAATATGAATGTGCAAAGATGAGAAAATGTGCAAAATGAATTATCAACTGAGAAACTACCTCAGCCATACTTTAAAGACACTGAACTGATTGGACAGCCAACATTCATAACCCACTGGCAAAAAGAGCTCAAAAGAATATACACGGGCATCGTGAATGTTTGATTTGATACCTTTCCTCAGATCCAGATAGGTTGGACAAAGTCATGTGATGTTATCAGCATTTAAACCATGCTGGTCGGCGACTGAGCATCCTCTCCACATGTTTCCTGGCCCAAAAAACTTCACTGTTTACAATCCCAACAAAATCTGCTTTCCTCCCCTGCTGAGTTTGAAGTACTCAGAGTTCAAATATAAGGCAAGACCCGAAGATAGCTCTGTTCCAAAACCTAGTGAGCTTCCGCACTGCCTACATGGGCAGGATCCCAATTGTCACGGACCCTCATAAGTGGCTCATTTGGAACACTACATTTGACTCGATTTCAAATCAATCGAGTGTAACGTTAGCATGTTGCTAAGCTAACTGCGTGATACTCTAAAGTGAACTCATAAGTGCTGGGTAAAATAATATATGCAACTAGTATAAGTAAATATTACACTATAAAATACATTTATTTTGCCTAGTTTAGAGTTTAATGTTAGCATTTTGCTAAGCTAACTCTCTTAATAAGTATAAAAATACACAGAACTTGTTGGGCAAAATAATAGATTTTAACATTATCGAATGAAATATAACTTTATACCCGACATTTATCTTGCCCTGACTTTAATGTTAACAATTTGCTAAGCTAATGGCATGACACTCCAATAAGTGTAAAAATACAAATATGTTAGGAAAAATAATTAATTTAATTTTTTTTATACATATATAGAACTTTATAGTGGACATTTATCTTACTTCGTTCACCATGATTGTGGGTTTGCCTTCTCTGTGAAGAATTCATGCAATGCTGTTTTATAATTTGGCTGAAATCTCATAAGGCATCTTATAAGAGAAATTATTATGTTGGCTACCTTTTTCAAGCAGATCACTAGGTTGTGGAACAGAGCATATTTCCACTTGATAAACTGTCTTGAATAAATTGAAGAACAGGACAGCGGCAAAAAAAGAGGAGGAAGAAGAAAAAAGAATGCCACTTTAGAGTTTTTGGGCAGGGCTCTATTGTGGCAGAGCCCAGAAATGATTTTTAGCACCAGAGGAAGTCCGGAGACACGAAGATGACCCATTTGAAGGAAGCACTTTAAGAGACATGGAACTGAATGGGAGTGATTTTCACATTAGCAACAGTCAGAAATAACTCTTGAAGGTTCACTGCTCTCAGCATGCAAATTGAGAGTCTGAATATGGGGTAACTTTATCTATTTTTCTAAACAGTCTGGACATGACGTTTAGGGCGAGTTTTTTTTCTTTGTGAATTATAGGAGAGAGTATTTAAGTGTATTTTCTGCATGTCAGCAGTGAAATTTAAATTGTGGATTTTTCCTGCCAATACAAGCATGGATGATTGCTAGTATTTCTTCATATGTAACAGACCAGCCGTACTTGAATTTGAAGATTTTGGTTCAGGTTTTTGTGTAAAGCAGTTTCTCAGCCATTGAGCTGTGTTGGGATTTGTGAGGTTGTTTATGTGGTACATTGGGAAGTTAACCAGGACTGAAGTTTTGGGTCTTTCTCAACTGTGGTAGCTAACAACAGCAGCCTGTTTCTGAGAAAGTCTCTGGAGTTCTTCCCTTATGGCCTTGATGAGAGAGGCAGAGGAGTTAGGGGGTGGAGATCGCTCCTCAGGGGCAATGTACCCCGCGCTCGAGGCTTCCAGATGGGCCTGGGGTGTCGTGGGATCCTGCAGGGACGTCCTGGGCATCTGGAAAACAGGTGATGAAGAGTATTCTGGGAATGACAGTATCTGTGAGAAACAGAGAGGGAGAGAGAAGTAATGAATAAAATACCAACAATTAAAAAAAACATATAGATAAATATGCAAATATGAAATTCAGCTAAATATGCACTATGTAACAAATTATATACACTTAAATTATATTACTTAAAATTAAGTAAACAATTAAAATGGTTTCAATTATCTTGATTTCAAAATTAAATCAAATTAAACCAATTAAATGATGTAAGCTATTATTACTTGCCCATTCACATTATTGCCATTATACTTTATAGGATTTTTATTGTATCTATGCTTTGGAAATACAATAGCACAGTTTTGGGATTTTATAACATCCCATATTACCATCCCAAGTACAATTCTGATAAAAGTATTATGAATTTGCATGTATGATTTACAGCCTCTCGGTTGGATCCTGGTCTAGAGATCTCCTCATCTGAGCGGTACTGAGCCCAGCTTGATCCTGAAGGTCCAGATACACTACGGCCAACTCCAGGATACAGTCCAATCCGGCTTGACAAGCCCACTTGTGTCAGCTGATGCAACTGTGCACCTACACACACACACACCAGATATGAATTATCATGGCACATTAAACCACATGTAAAACTCAACTAATAAGACGTTTACCTGTGCTGCCCCCTACTGGTCGTGGCCGAGAAGACGATGGCATCTCTTCTCCATACTGCCCCCTGCTGGAGTATCCAGGATCTGACTGCATCTCTGCTGATGCCAGATACGCAGAACCTTGGTTCTGCCTGTCAAAATTATACAAACAAGTCACTTTCTAAGAATTATATCTAAAACTGATCAATATTTATACACTAGTAGACAAAGTAGCGTTAGTTTTTCTGTTTATTCTAAAAACAAACACTTCTTCATTCTAATTTTGTAAAAAAATTACACGATGGAAAGTTTTTATTGATATTTTTAACTGAGCATCACCAAATAATACCCGGTTATACCAGGCCTTTTTTTTGCAAATCAACACAATTAGTTTTTTTTAAGATTCAGGACTGTGTAACCATGTTTAACAAGGAACATCATCCTTCTTAATCATGTTTACATATTAAATTGCTTCCTCCCAACTGTTCTTGTTAGTTTATCCATAAAACCTCCCAGAATCCTCCTCACCTCTGCAGTAAACCCTGTACCGATGTGGGAGACATTCCTAACTCGGCATACCTCTACAGAGCAAAGAGAGAAGAGAAATTTCACATTAGTTGAATGTATTCCTTTTTGTATTCCTCAAATTATTATTTGATAATCCTTTAGATAAAAGCGTCTGCTAAATGAATAAATGTAAATTAGGTGCATTCAAATTCTATCATTCAAATATTCACAGTCACTCACCGCAGAGAAAGGACTGTGCGCAGGGGCTGCTGGGTAAGAAGAGGAACCCCACTGGCGTGGAGGACGCGAGGACGGGCTGGAGGGTTGACCAGGGCTGATTCCTCCCACGCCAGTGACCGCAGTTATGCCAGTGAACGTCAGAGGAGCGGGGCTTCCTTGAGAAGATGGTGAGACGAGAGCAAAAGCATCATCCAACAAAGAGTGCATTTGCTGTCGGGCTTCTTCGATGGTTGGGACGTAGGAGGGCGGAGCAGGAGCGGGGCCAGACGGTGGTGATCCAGGGTCCAAAAACACCTCATCAGTAGGAGAAGGGCTTCCTGCATCTGGCAGCTGATCTGCATCGGACTACAGGGAGAGAATCGGTGAGTTTGCGTGTTTAAGTTCAGGGAAATCACATATATGCATGTGTGTGTCCTACCACATAGGCTACATTGTTGACCCCGGGGTACTTCCTGTAGGTGGCATCTCCGTCAGTAATGAGGCGATCTTTGTCTCTGAGACTTCCGCTTCCACTCAAATGTTGCCTCGGTCTGTGTCTGGGAGAGCGTTTTCCCCTGGAACTGCAAAACAAATTTCATTCACTTTCCTTGATAGCAAACAAGCCAGGGAAAGTACAAGCCAGATTTATTTACACTGACCTTTTGCGTGGCTCTCCGCACGATGAAGGCGTGTGTTCCTCAGAATGCAGGATCTTGTGTATCTGCTCCTGAGCTTGTTGATACACTCGCTGCTGCTCTGAGCTGTCGGAGAACGCTGCCATGATGTCTTCCATGGAGGGGAACTCATAGTGGCCCTTTCTCTTGGCACGCAGGCGGATCTTATTGCGATGGTGTTCAATCTCGGATTTATGCCTTAAGGCCACTTGGATCTGCGTCAGTTGGAAGAATGGGAATAAGTTCTGAATGTTTTCTTAAAGATGACATGAAGTCAAAGTCATACATAATTTATTGATGAATATTCTGGGAAATGTCACATTACGTAAGAGTGTATGTCAAGCATACACACATGCATTTGTGTATGAAAAGAGGAGTTTGCTAACCTCACTGTTGACCTTTGAACCGTCAGGCATATTGTCCGTCAGGTTGGGACTCAGGGCTTGGCCATGTGGATGGGAGGGCGGGCTTGGCATGGGTTGCATGGCGATAAGCTGTATCTTATTGGATACTCTGCGTGTTCCATCTGACGAACCTCGAGACAGGCGATCCACATGCTCAAATATGGACGACGAGGACAACTGCTCATCCACGCCACTCCCAGGCTGAGTACCTGAACGTCAAGGTCAAAGGTCACACACATTTTGTAAGTAACAACATACAAATGCAATATGACTATAGGTTGAAGAAACTTACCAAGTTTGTTTTTTGCTGTTGAACCATGGGAATAAATGGAGAGAAAGAGATTTAATTTCTTTAATTTTATTTGATATGTAATTTAATTGAGCTTTTCACATGACAAATCATTCCAAAGCAACTTTATATTACATTTTTTATTATTAATAAGGAAGTTTTATGATCAATTTTAATAATATTAAATATTTATATTAGGGCTGTCAAGCACTTAATCTTTTTAATCTAATTAATTAAATGATGTGCTGACTAATTATTGTATTAAATGAGCATCAAATAGACATTACAAAAAGATTTAACATGGAATTTATGGTGCATTAAATGCGTTAATCATTTTAACATGTTATCGTTTCCATAACTAATGAACTAAATGGACGCATTCAATTGATTTTTGTGTCATACGGTACCATGCTTGCTCTTGCGATGTTGGGGTTTGCTGTCACTTGGGGTCACAGCAGGTCTGGTGCTCTCCTCAGCTGATTCTCTACCGCTGGAGGCTTCACTTCCTAATGAATCTCCATCAGATGGAGACAATCTGACAAAAATACAAGTTGGGGGATTTAAAAACCCATATAAATCAGGGTTGTTATTGTTAAATGAACCTTAAACTAAGTTAGATTAGAAATTATGCCTTGGAAACTAACAAAATGTATGTTGAAGCAATACAAACATTACTAAGTGTAAATAAATATAAACTAATATTACCTGAAATAAAAATAAACCTAAATAGTCTTCTTTCTTTTTTTTTAAATAGATAAAAATGAGAAACACACACAATAAAATTCCTACAAATTAAACTAAAATAAAATATAAAAGTATATAAATATTAAAGTAAAATGTAATTTAAAACTATAATAGTGGACAAATAATACTGAGAATATCACACACATGGGACATAATCAACAGTTCCTTACCGGCCTCTTCTCCGTGCTGCACGTGATGCTTTTGTAGATGAGCTCTTCGATTTAGGAGTGTTCAATTCTCCGCCCTCTGAGGGCGTGGCCTCTTTAACAGGCGGCGGTAAAGAAGCGGGTTCTTGGATTACCATGATGTCATCCTTACTGTGTTGCCCCAGGTGTAGTTTAGCAAAATCAAAGCCTTTAACGCTGGGAGGCTGCAACTAAAATCACAAACACACACAAATGGACTGTAAATATGACACAACATGCTAAATTAACTGTTGCAAAGTAGCCCATTATTCCATAAAAGTCCTTGACATGGGAGAGCAATAATGAGCACAGTCACAAACCTCCTTCACATGGAGTGTCTATGAGTGGGCAACACATTCACACATTCACGCACACACACGTACAGTGACCCAAACCTTCTGTCTCTGCTGGATGGTGCTCATGGCGTCTGGTTGAAACTCCAGCTTCTCAGAGCGGCACAGTTTCCAGTAGAGGATGATGATGATGAGGATGACAACCAGCACTGGGACCACAACTCCTATGATCAGCCAAACATTACTGGGCTGGGTCTCAGAGGGCGGCAGGGCCAGCTTCTCCACCGCTGAAACAGAGTAACGTAATATTGGCACAGAAATGATCATAAGATCCCATTTGCTTATTAAAAAGTCTTAAAGGGGTCATGACTTACGACATATTGGAGGTCTTTGTACAATTAAAACATCCTGCAAGGCTGACACTTGGCTAAACTAAACGTGAACGTCATGTCATAAGCAAATACAACCCATTATAATCACAACGCTGTCTACTACACTACACAGACGCTAGTTCAGTTTCAAATAGAAAAACAAATAGAAGCGTAAATCAATGTTTGCTTTAACCCGTCTTGTTTATACAGTTTGTTTGCATCTCTGTACAGACTTCAGATGGGTTGAGGCATCAGGAACAAGACAAGGACTATATGTTTGTTCGGAGCATTTGACTGCAGACCCAGTGTAATGGAGAGTTCGCAAAGAAACTTTTGTTGAAAGCTGAAGCAGCAGCAACACTGTTTTAGATGGATAATACTTTTACTCACTTGGAGTTGATGGTTGATACTTTTCCCTACACAATGACATTAGCCAATCATAACATTGGTCATTTACTAAAAAGCATTAAAGGAGCTGCACCTTAAAAATGTGTTTTGGTGCAAAAACTTTATTAACATTTTACATGAACCTCGAGGAACATATTCAAATAATAATAATAAATAAAATCCATGTCATGATCACTTTAAAGTACAACTCACGTGTGGCCAAAACTCCATGTACTCGGTATCCCAGTACGATGGCCGCTCTCTGCAGGTTCAGTCTGTTGAGCATGGCTGCAGCGGCCTGGGCTGGCAGTCGATCTCCTGATCCCGATTCAACGAAATACACCAGCTCCAGTGGGTAATCTGGGCCATCCAGACGGGACGCTCGAACAATCTGGGGCACGCCAGGGTTCATGCTCATGTCATGTGTGGGAAGGATAGAAAAAGTGTGTACTCTTGTGTGTTTGTATGTACCTGTACACTGCTGTTGCCAATACTAGTAGCTCTTCTCCATCGTCGATTGCTCGCCCCAATCCCAAGTCCCTCTCCGACCAGCAGTGCTAATCGCCTCTCCATTTTGGCCTGGAAGGTCCTTTCATTCACACGCTGGTCCAACACACCCAGTAAAACTAGAGCAAAAGCACATTATAAAGAAAACGTGAATGAAGTACTAGGGAAATTGTAATATTTTTCCTTCATACTTAGAGTTATATATATATTATAATATATATATTATATAGTTTCCTTCATACCTCAACTTAGAGACTAGTATAAATCTACCTACCTTTTAGTATAATGAACCTTTATAGGTGATAAATATTTGTACTGTTACACAATTAGAAAGACTAGATCAAAATATTGAATTTAATAAATAATCAAAGAAAAACTGTTAAAATTAATTATATAACCTAAAAATAACTATATTTATCAAACTTAAGAACTCACCTCAAAAATGAAATGGCTTCTTTAATATTAATTACCATTTTTTAATGATTTGATTATAATAATTATGGTTTTAAAACTAAAATATATAGATAATATCACAAAAACAGTGTTCATCTAGATAATAATAGTAATTTTTCCATGATATTATTGTTCTCTTCTTGGCTGTTCATTTGTACAGAATGGACCAGCGACAGTGTTAACCAACAATCTAGACATCTATTTTATACTTAATTTACCCTAGTTATAAACTTATAATGATTGTTTTCATATATATTATACATGATCTCAAAATCAGTTTGTTTGTAATTTCTTTCAATTTTATTTCATACCTGTTTTCACCCAGGATGTGCGTAAAAGGTAGGACACATTCAGTTCAGGATAATGAAAAGCTGGAAGACAAAATTAGCGATAAAGCAAATGATAAATGAATAAAGTTTATAACAAATTAAGATTAAGAGCCTACGTGTGCATATGTCACTCACGTTCAGCGATCTGCAGGGTAGGGAAACCAAGATAGAAGCTGAACTCCACAGCGCTGAGCTGCCTCATGTGGCCACTGACATCTGATCCCGTTAGGAAGCCTTGGGAATCACGCACTGCAAAGGTGATGTCCACCGGAGCCTTCTGCTGCCGCTGACCCTTAGGAAGGCTACTAGTGATATTCACAATCTAGACAAAACAATGGTATAGCATTATCAGTACAATGTACAGGTGAGAAAAACACAGAATTATAATCTAAAGGAGAAAAAGCTTTTCGTAAAAGAACAGTGTCCAAAATAATTGGTTTTACTTTAAATGTGCCTGCCAGTGGTTCGAAAGGATTTACGTACGTGAACTGTGAAATTCCCATTTTCTTGTGAGCGCTTGCGTACTTCCGCATATGCCATGAGTAGCCCCTTCTCCACACGCTCGCTGAAGCTACAAAGACGCACGTCCACATGACTCGGTACAAACTGCAGAACTGCAAGAAAAATACATTAAATATAACTCTCATTCCTAAAATATAATTACAATATTATATATATATATATATATATATATTATACTATATATTATATATATACTATATAATATATTATACTATATTATATATTAAAATGATTTATATTAAATATAAAAATAGTTATAGATTTCATTTTTATAATTATTTCTCAGAAAGTACTGATTTAAACAGAAAAGTAACTTTTGTTTTTGTTTCCTTTTTTGAGCTGACCACACGTGAGCATATGTTTGTTCGTCTCTCACCTGTGTGGACCTGATGTTTGTAATCAGGAACTGCATATATGGTTGTGACAGATAGAATGGTAGAAGAGGAAGTGCTGTGTGCTGATTGGCGGAGAGCATTGATGACGGACATAGCTGTGTACACTAGTGGACCAGAGACTGCCCGGAAGATGAAATTGGGCGGGGCTTTGAGGACCTGGATGGATGGCACAGATTGATATCATTGATCCTAAAAATCAAATGCTGTGTGATCTGTTGCGATCTTATTCACTGACCTGTAGCTCAACTGAACGGTTGAACTCTCGTCGAAGAATCTCCCGCACATGCATTTTGGCAAACGCCACGGATGACCCGCTTGGCATGCCTGCAAGAGTCACACAAGATGGTAAGAGATTATATATGTACAAACACATTAAAACTATATTTCTTTAAATTTTTATTAGCCATCACAACATGCTAAAGATTACATTCAGCAGTGTTCAATTAAGTGTTACATTTAAATGATTAAATTATTAGTGAGATTAACTTAATGCAAAAATAGAGAAAATGAATGTACATTTACATTTATGCATTTGGCAGACGCTTTTATCCAAAGCGACTTACATTGCATTCAAGGAACACACTGATATTCTAATCTAATAAATACTGCTAATACCTGATATAATTTCCATATACAGAGCATCCCTAATTCCCAAAAATTAATATATGTTGTTGTCTTACCCACTCGGACTAGGTACATATCCGGTTTGGTGATGTTGCAAACGTACTGTCGGGGTGCGATGGACAGAGGAATTCTGGGAGTTGTAGGCGGTGGGCTTTTGGTGGAGAGACTGGTGGGGCTCATGGTAGTTGTGGTTTTAGTTGTAGTTGTAGTTCTGGTGGTGGTTTTGATGGTGGTTGTACGGGGCTTTGTAGCAGAGGGCTTCAGCGTGACTGCTTGTATTACTGGTCGCTCTGACGTGCCGGGTGGAGGCAGGGCACTTGGCACTGATGGTCGGGTTTTGCCCCCATGTGACGAGGGTATGGAAGGAACACCCTTCTCTGGGGCTTCAGGAGGTTGTTGGGTCTCAGTGGTTGATGGGATGGGAGGCTTTGTTGGTTTTTGGGGTGGGGTTGTGGTCCCTGATGGAATGGGCTCAATATGATCAGGGACTTTTCCCAAAAATGCAGTGGTAGTGTGGGGGGTTCCTACAGTGTGCGTGGGGGTAATATGAGGGTGTGTCCTATTCCTCGCGATACTAGCGTTCTCTTTGGCTTGCAGTGTATTGTAATATTCCAAACTGTTCATGTCGGGAAGCAGCATTTCAGTCGGCTCAATGGGAAAAAGCTCTGCCCAATCGAAATCCAATTCATCGTCCATATCGCTCGTGTGGGCAGAGTCAGGAGCCAATGGAAGGCGTGGATCAGTAGGATGGGCCGTCCTTAAGTTATTCCTGTATTTTATGGTTGCGCTGGGCTGGAGGTCTCTAGACGAGAGGGGCAGGATGGGGCGAGAGGGGAAAGCTGTGTTGTAGCTGACTATAGCGTCATCGTCGGCATCATACGGATCATATCCATGGGTAGGGAGGGTAGTGACGAGAGAAAACTCCTCCCCTTCGGATCCCATGAAAGTAAGAGTTTCCAGGTAGTCTCCAGAACCCCAGTCCACCTCCACAGAGTGGGCGGGATACATGTCTTCTGGTGGCACCAGGGTCGGGGGGGCTGGCGTAGGCGGTCTTTCTCCATGGAGAGGAGGCATGTGGCTGGGCGTTAGAAGATCTGGGGGCCGTAACAGCAGGTGGATGCCCTGGGCTCCGTCACCTAGGTTACCCGACCCTTCTGAGCCAAGGGACGGGGTGGGATCTATGCTGGAGGCACTGTCATGGTGACCAGGGGATGAGGGATGTTTGGCACCTGGTGGCGTGTGAGCTGGACGCCTGGTTCTTTCAGAACGCTGAGGAGAGGATGATGATGATGATGAAGATAAGGCAGGAGGTGAATGTGTTCTTGTTGGAAGTTGATTGAGGCTCCTTCTAGACATGTTGGATGGGAGCTCCACTTAGGAAAGAAGAAGAAAAAAAGTTGCAGTGCTGCAGGATGGCATAAAACCAAATCACAAGAAATTCAATATTTGCAAACAGCAGAAGGACAGATTGTAAATACACCTCGTCAAAATATTTCATAACACACAGTACAGGAAAAGCCAAGATTGTGCCCAAGACACAGTCATTTTTAACAACTTCTCTATGGGAAGTATTAAAGTGAACATAAGCTCTCAAATCAATCAATCTAAATTGACATCATATGAACAGCAAAAAAAGGCTTCTGAAATATATTTTAAGAAATATTGAGTTATTTTCAGAAAACTGGGCTATTTGTGTTCCCATGACCACAGATTTAAAACTCTATTTAGTGTAATACAGTAATATAATATAATATACCACCACTACTAATAATAGATTTTTATAATATTTCATCATATTTAAGGAAGTGACATCAAGTCTTTTTGATCACGTGGTTCAAACAGAAGTATATTTATTAGTGCTGTCCAATCAGTTAATCGTGATTATATACATACGGACTGTTGTTTGGCAACAGCTCTTCTAACCCTAATTGATTAGTGTATTTTAGTTTTTCATTTCTTAAACAATCATGTATGAAGACACATCATGGCCATATTCCTGGATGACAATGTCAAGATTCATCAGCCTCAAACTGTGACATCAGGGTAAGATTGTGAAAGAATGGTTGGGATGGAGCATGAAGAATCATTTTCACACATGAATTGGCACCTCTGAGTCCAGACCTTAAATCCACTGAAAGTCTTTGGGATGTGCTGGATAAGACCTTACAGGACAGTTGATGGAAATAACATCACAACATTTATTTCCACCAAGAGGTGCATCAATTTTGGTCTAGTTCTTATATTGAGTGGATTTGATGAAATCCAGACATAATGTTTAGAATGATTCTGAATGTTAGTAACGCTAAATACATGATAAAAATATACAAAATAGACACAGTATAAGTAACAAACAGAGATTTAGTTTTAGTTTATAGTTTGTAGATTTTTGTCTATTAAAATAATTTTCAATCATAAATGTTAGATGAAAAACCTAAACTAAAACAAACTAAATTATAAAATATTACCTAAAATATACAAAATATTACTTAATGCAGGTGATGGTTTAGGAATACGCCATTTAAAAACCCATAATCTGAATATTGGGAGGCACAGACTGTCCATGCAGCGTGTGGATCTGATTTCTTGACAGTGCAGGAAACAATAATATTGCCATTTTCATGAAAATCATGATCCAATTATGGTTTAGCATGGACTGAAATAACAAGAGCTAAACTAAAAGTCATTTCATAAGTCCTCCTATCGCAGTAAATGTGACACTGTAGACAGTTAAAATGAATGTTCTTTATTTCAACGAGCCATATGGTACTGAGGCTGCCTATGAGAGCTGCCCTCTACTGTGATTCATCAGCATTGTGGGGCACTGAGGCTGGAACAGAGGGTTTGTGGGTAATGAAGCTGACTGAACAGCACAGTGTGGGGGAGCAGGGGAGTAAAGGGCAGCTGAGTGACATTAGTAGGCCAGTGTGTCATACTAGCAGAGAGAAAGAAGTAAACATCACGTACAGTAGCAAAGACCAACTTTTAACTGAGATTGAATGGCTTCAAACTTTATGGTGGTACCAGACAGTGCCAGACGTAGACATGCTTTTTCATGTTTCCTCAGGTCAAACATCCTTTTTCATCTTGTTAAAAAACACTTGTCGAAAAATAGCAATCCTTCTGTTTAGTGAGTCATCATGACACTAACTGCTAAAACATTTCTTGAGCTGTGTGCCAACCATCAGACAGCAAATGTTGCTATATTTTATATACGTTTATAATCTCTTGCAAAGTGCAAAAAGGCTCCATGTGACAATGTCTTCTACTTCAGCAAGCATCTGGGTTATAATATATACATGGACAATGACACTGAGAAAATGTAATAGCTATTGAATTAAAAAATACACAATGATGGAAAAAAATTATTAAGAATTGCTTGTATCCGGTTTGTATTTCCACAGCATGAAGACAAGATTTTACGGATTTATGAACTGCTCATTTATGACATTTGCTTCAAATATTACAATGCTCTTGATAACTTTCGTAAACTCTACAAAACGTATTCGCCAGCGATGCCAAAGATGTTATAAGATTATAAAGATGAATTGTAAAAATTCAAAAAATGTCTGTGCTGAAACTGCAGTACCACTCTGGGGAACGACATGCAAAATAACTTCAGTAATTAACTTCAGATTCAGTTAACTGTCAGAGCATCCCCGGCAGAGAACACAACTTCACACAGGGGGAAAGACAGACCCCGGCTCTCTCACTCTCTCTCACACACACACACTTCCTGTGAATGGCTCTGTGGCGTGGTCAGGCGAGGTGTTTCCATGGTGATGCAGCGTGTTGCATGTGTGTGTGTGTGTGTGTGTTGCAGGAGTATGTCACACATCGACCACTTCATCAGTATGCTACAGATGCAGCGGAGAGAGCACACAGGCATTTCTCACACCGACAGAATGAGCTCACGTACACACGTACATGGATTCCACTGACACAGATTCCCAGGCATAAGGAGAAAACAGAGGAGAAACTGCGTCTAGGAATAGCAGCACATTATTACAGACCCAAGTCCACTTAGCTTTGATGTTACTAAATCCAATCATCAATGCCGACCATCAGATACCGCAGAGCCACAGAAAGAGAAAGATTGTGTGTGAGAGAGAGAGACTCCACTCCTCAATGCAGGATCAATGGCTTTAATGGGGGGCTTGTTGCACCACAGGACACACTTCCTTCACAGCTGTGGGCTTGCCGGGGTGTGTGACTCCTAATAAACCCTCACCCTCTCCAGTATTTGATGAAGTGGGTGAGCGAACGTGGATTTGAAAGTTGTGTCTTCCCTTTCAGAGAGTGCTGAGACACTCCTCCATCTGTCTGGGTTTATTTGTGTGTGAGTGAGTGAGTGAGTGAGTGAGTGAGTGAGTGAGTGTGTGACCAGCGTAAACAAATAATCAGCCATCCAGACGCAACCGCAGCACATCTCCAGTTACTAAGTGTCTATCTTAAAAACAAAGCTTCCAAAAGCTGGCATTTGGATTTGAAAGAGCCTTTCGGTATTTCTATAATATACAAATTAATTAATACGGCTGCTGTTAATAAAATTGCAGTCTTTGATTTTATAATCGCTCTAAACTATATCGCGATTATCAAATCAAAGGATGCAATTTAATTAAATAACTCTCTAATAAGTCACATTTCAATAACAATTTTTACAATTACACATTACTTTTGCTACTGCAACTACTAGTAGTAATACAAATATTAATATTAATATGAAATATTATTATCAACATCAGAGAAGAGAGAACATTCAAATATTTTAGGGGTAAATACTTGACTTCTAAAGGGTTTGGGTGACAAAAAAGTTGGGGAACCCCTGATCTATAAAAACTTTTCCCATTTCAAAGCACCTTTTGATCAATTTAATGGTTCTACACTCTTTAAGATGAATGCTTTCTCAGCAATGACATTGCCCCTTCCACGCATATAGTGCTTACCGGTAAATGACCGTTAAGAGATCAGAACAGGACCTTTTCAAAAATACCAGTAAATGAGTTCAGACAATTTCTTGTAACATTAACAATACACTCCTGTATTGCTGTGTGTGAATCCTGTTGAAGCTTACAGTAAGTTCCATTGCTTTTCATTGTTTTTCTATGTAAACGTGTGATTGAACATCTGACTCTGCCCTCTGCAGCTCTGCAGTTACTATAGTAAGTGTAGTACCATAGTAATTTCTGATGACTCACCTCACAGAGCTTACCAGTATTTTGGTATTGATGTGTGAATGGTATCTAACAGGTAAGGTAAATACCGTAGATAGAACGGCGTTGTTTGTGTGAACAGCACATTTGTGTGTTTACGGGAAAAGTCGTTCTGGTAATTTTACAGTAATTTACCGGGATTTACCAGAGAACAATTTTTGGGTCCAGAGAACAATTTGCCAGAGAACAATTTTTGGGTCCCCAACAAACTTTTCAGTGAATAGTTCTTAAAAAAGCTATTTTTTCTAAACTAACCAAAAGAACCTTCTCCCACTATAAAGAACCTTTTTGTGGAATGGAAAGATGTTAAAGTTCTTCATGGAACTATCAATGCCAATAAAGAAGAGCAAGCAAAAAGAAACTACTGATCTGTATTCATAACTCAGCATGTAATTTCAAGGAAACATCAATCTAAGAAGTCACTGTGTGGGCAGATATGCGCTTTGCTCGATTTTGAAACAGTCTCACACAAATCTCACTGTGAATCCCATTCATTCTGCACCTCTAATGGCAACAGACGTCATTCACACAAAGAGAGCTTCACTCGTACATACGCCCACCGTCTCTCTGACGTTCAGATCATCTGTGATGGCAAAGACCCGCTATTTATGATATTGACTCAAGATAAGTTTACAGAAACCAAATGAAATGTAACGGAAGTGACAAGAAGCAAAAGGAGCAAGCTAAAGCCAAACTTTGAATGCACTCTATGATGAGATACCTGCCACGGGCGAGCTGGACGTCGGCATGAAGCCCACCAGCATCACGGTTGCGAGCAGAAGCGCACAACATCCGAGCAGACGCCGTGAGCTCCTCGGGACCATCCTTGAACTGGAGCTCTCCATTTTTTGCTTGTTTCTTATTCAAGACAGTCCATCTGCGTCTGGTAAAATGTCCCCCGGATAGCCACAGGTCTTCCCGCTTGGTATCCTTACTCTATACATTGCTGTGAGAAGGGGAAACGCATAATCTGTTATGAGTAAAGATGAATCTCACATTGCATAGTTCAGAGATCTTAATAAGATGAACTGGAAGCATCTTCATCATCATCATCCTCCCAACATCAATCAATCAGTTTTTAGTTTTTTAGACTCCATTCTTGGCAACCAGTATCAGTCTGCTATACTGTGATTATATTGTCTTCTGAGACAAATAACTCTGTGTTAAAACTTTCAGAAAGGATCTGAAATGTCTTAAACTGTGTCCAGTTACCAAAGTCTGCAAGTCTGGGATTTCAACTTTTTTACATTTTCTTCCAATTAATTGTTTTTCATGATCATGCAAACAAAATGTTTTGAATTTGTCCGTAATATTGGTGATATTAAAGTATATCGCCCAGGTCAAAACTGAAGATGAACGATTTCTGTTATATTAAGTACATATGTGTACATAAAAAAATATTTATATATTGTATGAGCATCAAATATTTTATCTTCATCTTTTTAACACATAAAATCTATCTCTGTCTGTCCATCCATCTATTTGTCTATCTATCTATACATCCATCCATCTATTTGCATTTCTGTCCGTCCATCCACCTGTCTGTCCATCTATCTTTCTACCCATCCATCCATCTATTTGTATTTCTTTCCGCCCATCCATCCATCTATCTATCTGCCCACTCATCCACCTATCTGTCTGTCTATATACCCATCCATCCATCTATTTGTCTATCTTTCACACATGCATACGTTAATTTTCATTTATTTCAATGCCATGCAAACCTATAATGCCCACTGTGGGAATGTAGGTTAGAGATCATCGGTGCGCGCGGCCCAAGGCTCCCGTGAGGTTAAAATCCCGCGCATCATGTCAGACAGGTATACAGATAACGAGCATGATCTCGAGCAGATAAATAGCGGTACAGATGAAAAGGGCGGGTGTGGGAACAGACTAAGCGCATACACAGGGTCAAAGACAGAAAAACAGCGTCTTCAGGCGCTTATACCGGCAGGACGTCCCCAAACCCCTACATCATATTACATATTTTTGAATGGGATATTGACATTCAAAGACAAAGCGAGTCATTATCGTTACCTGTCATATTGAGATGCGGCTTTACACACCCGATATCAAGACGAAAGAACGGCCATAAATAGACAATATCGATGTTATCCGTGCAGGGAATCAAATCAGATGAATCGTATCATATATTTATGTTGACAGCTCTTCGTACAGACGGTATCCAGTCCGTTGCTCGAACGTGGTTCATTTCCCGGCATCCGGTGTAGATATAATTGTGCAGAAGCGGTTACAACGCCGGTCTCGCTCTTCCCCACGAACGGCCCATTTCCCACGATCCCATCCCTTCCAAACACGCTGGACAAACTGCACCGCTTAAATGGATCCGTGAGCCGCTTCTAAAAGATATTGCTGGCAGCCCATGTCCATTTCTTCGCCATAAAACACTCCATAGAGGAGAATTACGCCTTATCGATATCTGCGGTGCTGTAAAGACACGCCCCTTCGATTTATTCATACGAAACGTGAGGAATAAACGCGTGACTGTGATTGGCTGTCAGCAGGAGCCCTTGGCAACCCTCACACGCTCATATTATTTTCATATTATATCGTCTTGTTCAAATACTTAGATTAGGGACTGGATTTACAGTCATATTTACAGGCCAACATTTTTG
This sequence comes from Rhodeus uyekii, assembly GCA_037043235.1. Taxonomy (NCBI): domain Eukaryota; kingdom Metazoa; phylum Chordata; class Actinopteri; order Cypriniformes; family Acheilognathidae; genus Rhodeus; species Rhodeus uyekii. The sequence goes on from JAWRVZ010000033.1 coordinate 446,977, forward strand.
CAACCCCTGAAATATATCCAGAAAAGTTTTGCCCACAGAAACGTATTGCATTAGCATACGTTTTGCTATACACGTTTATTCCCTTTGTGAGTGTTGAAACAAAAAAGGAGGAAAAAAGCTCATTTGAAATAATTTCAAACAAAACTCAAAAAATGGACTGGACAAAATTATTGGCACACTTAAGTTAATATTTGGTTGCACGCCTTTTGGAAAAAAAAAACTGAAATCAAGATATTTGTGTGCAGCATCTATAATTTTGGTTGATGTGTGCTTTCATGTTGCTCAAGCATGGCGCTTGCAACACAAAGGTCATGGGTTCAATTCCCAGGAAAGCAAGAACTGATTACAATGTCAGTGTGTACCTTGAGTTCAATGCCAGTCGCTTTGGATAAAAGCGTCTGTCAAATGCATAAATACATATGTACCCGTCCGATACATTGTTTGAAAACAAGCCTAGAGTAACTATAGATTTAACCATGATATTTTGTAGCAAAACCATGTTATAAATTATAATATGATTACGACAATTTTACTACAGTAACAACATGGTCATTTTGGAAAGTGAGCTGTGGTAAGGCGACATACCTTTTCCTTTGGCCCTCCTTGGGGGTTTTGAGCCATTTGAGAGTCGGCAAGGTCAAATTAAAAACCATGGTGCTACACTAGTATAAGATTGCAGTGATTATCTCTCATAGACCTGGAAAACCTAGTCTCTTTGTATTCAAAATGATTGACAAATTTGGAAAAACAGGGAGTATTTATTAACAAATACATGGTATGAAAAAAGTGCAAGTTTGTACCTCATGAGCTGATCCATATCGTCCCACAAAACGTACCACATTCACTGAAGGCACACTAGACAAATCCATGGCATTAAAAACCAACAGAACTAATAAATAAAAAACTGAAAGATGAAGCCACAGAAGATGTGGCCATATAAAAGATTTTTGGCAAAGACACCTATTTTGGTAATAAAAAAAAAATAAAGATGGATATGACTATAACATTTCAATGTAATCCATTGTGTTTCATTCAGAGAAATAATTATATATCATTATTATATATCCTCAATTTATAAATTGAGATGTGACTGGTCTTTGTAAAGGCAAATTCACACTGCACAGACAGACGGGGAACAACACTGACAATCCCCGGGGGCCGGTTGTATAAACTTAGCCACTATATTAAAACTGTGACCAACTATAAGTTAACCAAGGGGGTAATCAGTCTTACCTTTCCAATTCAAATGAAACCAATTTACCTTTTTATGTAAATGACTTTAAAAAGGTATGGCCAGACTTAAAATGATGCCTAGTGTATATGCAACTGGCCACAGATTACAGTATGTCAACAACATGTCAAACACTGATCCGACAAAACCCATCAGGTCTGTAGCCTTTGTACTGAGAGGGTGCAGTGTGAATTAGCTTTAAAGCGACAGTTCACCCAGAAATTAAAAGTCTGTCTTTCTAAACCTGCATGACGTTCTTTCTTCTTTTGAACAAAGGAAGATATTGAAGAATGTGGGTAATCAAACAGTTGATAGGAAAAAATAATAATATGCGGACTAGAAGCTGTTAGATATTCTTCTAAATACCTTCTTTTGTGTTCAGCACAAGAGAGAAATTAATAGAGGTTTGGAACAACTAGAGGGAGATTAAATTAGAACAGAATATTCATTTTTGGATGAACTATCCCTTTAAGACCATGTGAGTGTATCCAAATGGTAAGAAAACTCATAATTTGAATGTCTATCCTCAGGTACGTAAACATAGAGTGTGTTTTGTCTGTCACTGGGCAGCTTTAGTTTCCACCTCATTGATTGACACAAAGTGTGGACGTCTGCGCACCCTTCTCTTTGTGTTGTGTTTGGGGTTCCTTTGATACATATCTGAAAGAAAAGAATGTCAAACAATATAATATAATAACTCAAGGTCACTTTTAAATGATATTATGCATTTTTTCCCCCCAGACCTGGAATATGAAGGCGTGTAGTACCTTGGAAACTGACATAGTAATGCCTATTTCCCTTAATAACAGTAACTTCTGCATTGCTGTCCTCCTGAAAAGCTTTCTCCAGATCTCTTGATGTTACAGATGTCACACGTTGCTTGTCATCCTAAAGAAAAACAGTAACAAAACCTCAACCTGACCTTAAACAAGAATTCCTCTCAGATGAGAGTATGGCCACTAAGTTTGCAATCTAGTCTCACCGGTTGACCGTACTCTATCCAGTTCTCATGGTCTCCTTTGTAATACCACAACCACTCTGTTGTCAGGATGTAGTGGGCGGGTTTGGAGACGGAAGAGACTGTTGAAAGCCGGCGCACAGGGTCACAATTCCTGGTCATGGACACAAAATCCACCGGTCTCGAGCCTGGACTGAGTCCATAAAGAAAGAAGGAGTAAAGAGAGTAGGACAGAAAAAGGAAAAAAGGTAATGTTTCTAAGACACAGCCCATTTTCTTAATTGAAAAACAAGATAAAAATGGTAAGCAAACTCTTGCATGTGCATTTGTACTGACCTGTGTTCATTCTTTGGGTCGCAGTAAGCTTTCTCTATTTCCTCCATGTTTCTTAAATCCCTCCAGCCTTTCCCATCATAAACCTCCCACTTATATGGAAGATTAAAGTGGACAAGAACGCACTGGTCTGAAGTAATAAAAAAAACATTATATCTCAACTCTAAAGTAAATAGGTTAAAGACAACAAGATTAACCAAAGGTAACCTGGACGGCATAGACACCAACCCTGAAACTTGCATTTCCGTCTTATGAAGTGCAGACAGATTTCATTCTTCTCTATCGGAGCGACTGGTTTGACGCCTTCATCAGAAATCAGTTCTGAAAAGTATATGAATATATATGTATATTATGAATGAATGAATGAATATACACCGATAAGCCAAAGCATTATGACCGCCTGCCTAATATGCAGTTGGTCCTCCGTCTACATGCTGCCAAAACCCTGAAGATGGCCCGTAGTCTCGGTCAATAAGACATTAGCAGCAGATTCTTCAAGTCCTCTAAGACGTGAGATGGAAGATCTGCCGGAGATGGAACTTGTTGGTCCAGCACATCCCGCAGATGCTCAATTGGACTGAGATCTGAGGAATTCGGACCTTGAACTCTTCATCATGTTCCTCAAACCATTCCTGAACAATCTGTGTAGTGTTTTAGAGTGCATTATCCTAGTAGGTGGCATGTGTCAAATTGACGTCCACATGAATGGCTGGACCCAGGGTTTTGGGCACTAGACATTGCTCAGAGCATCACACTCCCACCACCAGCCTGTTGTGGTTCCAAAGTGGATCCTGGTGCATCACTTCCCCAGGTAAACAGGGATATGTACCGTACATGGCCGTCCACGTGATGTTAAGTGATTCATCTAACCGGATTCCACTGTTCCAAGGTCCAGTTCCGATGCTCGGATGCCCAATGTAGGCACTTTTCATAGTGAACAGGGACATTATAGACACTCTGACTGGTCTATGATAATCCTACGCAGCCACATACACAGCAGAATGTGATGCACAGTGTGTTGTGACATATCCCTCTTACAACCATCATTCAAATTTTGTGTGATGTGAGACAATAGACTTTCTGTTGGCCTGGACCAGATGGGATAACCTTTGTTGCCCTTGTGCATTGACGAGCCTTGGGCGCCGGTTTGTGGTTTGTCCCTCCTTGGACCACTGTGGCCTCGCTGTTTCAGAGATACTCTGACCCAGTTGTCTTGCCATAACAGTTCGGCTCAATCAGATGAAATTTCTTCTGCATCCAACATGTTCATACGAGAACTGAATGTTTGCTTACCAATTAACCCACCAACCCTGACTTTAATATGAGACTTTGTTAGGAGCCGATCAACAATATTCGCTTCATCAGTGACTGGTCATAATATCTTGGCTTATCAGTGTATAATGTGTGTGAATGAATATAAGTGCCCTTACCACTGTTTAGAGTTTGTGAGTTCAGGCGATAAACGCTCTGATAGATGTAGGGCAGGTCATGGATGATGTCACCGCCGAGACCCCGTTCCTCCAGCATCCTGCGGCTGTGCTCGTCGATGCCGTGCTGCCGTTTGCACTTGGGGCCGAACAGGCAGTCGTCTTGCACAAAGTGCTGACAAATATGCACCTTAGTGCAGCGCTCCATAAAGGTACAGGCCCCGAAAAGCCCCGTGCCTTTATTATAGTGAGCACACACCTGCGTACATACAGCACAAGATTAATTCTTTAAATATTAGAGATTTATGCAAATTACACTATTACAAAACCACACACAATTCATTAATAATTAAAATAATTAAATGTCTTACACATACTGTGAAACATCAAGATTAAACCAGTGCATCACAGAGCTCAGCAAAACATTCTACTTTACCTGTTTACAGGACAATCTCCTTTTTTTCTTTTTTTTTTCTTTCTTTCTTTTCGTTTTTTTTTTCTTTTCTTTTTTGGTGGAGAAACACACTTAGGGCACCTGAAGATCTTAGAACATCAATATTTCTCCATCAGCAACTCTTCATCCTGAACGCGGACCACAATTCTTCTCAATTCACCATTTGTCTGTTTTTTTTTACATTAACATACTGACTGGAACACTGATGAAGTAGAACTTCACTGGGATGCCTTAATGGTTGACTTTTTCTTGCTTTTTTTGGTAAAGATTTTTTTTTTTAAGGATTACTGACTTTTGATTGATGATACTGAACAGATTGCTCCTTTTCCAGGACATTGCGCAGAAAACAAGCTCCTTTAGTGTTCTGATGGACTTATGATATACTCAAATATTCAATTACTTCACACTGTGACATTGTATATTTGGGTGTAACCAGTCGCTGATTCAAAAAAGTCAGAACAAACATCTGAGCGGTTACACAAGCTTTGTTCTACTCTGAAAAACGTCTCGTAACCGAGCACACAGCGAAAGAAACGAAGAAGGGAGTTTCAAACGGCAGGAGAGGTACCTGGAATGCAGAAATATCCCAATCATAGCATGAGTTTGACGTCGGGGAGGAATTCTCTCATGAGAATGGAGTCCAAAAAACATTTAGGTAGCTATTTAAGCCTTTCTGTTTGTATTTCCTCACCTCTGGCAGTAGGGCAGGATCATTCTGGAGCAGAAGCAGGAAGAGATCATCCTCGTTCAGTTCGTGAAGCGTACACTCCCGCAGAAGGGGATAGTTATGTTGGGACTGGATATTATGGGAGAATTTACATTCCTTCCTGACAAACACAACCACAAAAGCATATAGTGATTTTTGGTCGCTATATTTGGTTACATTTTATTTTGTGTGTCCGGTGTCCGTGTTACAATGTAATTATGCATTTAAATACTGAGAAAAATTAATTAACAATATGCACTTACTGTATAATTAGATTAATAAGGTTGATAATTTGCTGTTATTACTACAGCCAGTACGTGTAACATATGTATCAAAGGCATTGTAAAGATTGGCCGATATTGCTTGTAAATGACAATACTAAAAAAAACTTTAATTCATATAATACAGTAATAACTATGTAGAAAATGTTTAATATCAGTTATTATTTTAAAATTATTATTTCAGAATTGTGATCACTGTAATATTATTCTGAAATGAGGAAAATAGCCAAACTAAATAACACTTAGGTGTGTGGGAAACTTTTAAATGATAGTGTACATGTTCAAAGAAGCAATAAAAGTCATATTCATAAAATAATTGAAGATACTGTAACAGAGCATAATAGCGATATGAACTCAAGATGACAGCTAATAGCAGCTATTTTTAGTCTTGTTTTAACGCGTCTCTCCTTTAAAGGACAATCGCACTTTATGCACTATACATTTAGTTAATATAATAATAAAATGTTACACTTGATATCCAGATATTCTCCCAACCTTACCTTCCTTTCCCATATCTGCAGTTGCCATAAACAAAATACTTGCACAGATGTAAATCCTGACACTCGTAACATTCATTCTTGGAGTATTTCTTGCAGAGTCTCAGAGAGGTTTTCGCGACGACGATGTGCTCGGGCTGCGCGTCCTCCGCTCGGGCTCGGCTCTGGGTCACGGTGAAGCGCGCGCATTTCTTAACGATATACCAGAAATCTGCTTCTGTGATCTCAAAGCGCTGGAAGACCCGGCGGTGCAGCTGAGAAATCTCCATAGAGCCTTTATTGCTGCATAATATGCTGGTCGCGTGATGTATAATCCGAGAGTAGCCGGACATGTCTGGGCAAAAGTAAGACCACTGCTGGCGTCTGTATTTCTATTATTTCTAATCTGCGTTTCTAGAGAAATGAAAGCGGAAACTGTGATAGAATCAGGATTCATGCCAAGTACAGGAATCCAGCTATTTTCAAAATAAAAGTCTAACATAAAACTCCCCCCCCCCCCCCCCCCAAGCCTAAAATGTGGACTGATTGGAATCTGTCTATCTGTCTGTCTGTCTATCTATCTATCTATCTATCTATCTATCTATCTATCTATCAACATTTTCTGAATGTCCACATTCTGTTAAAAAAATTCTTTATGCAAACAAATGATACATTGTTAATATGGATGTACATGATCTTCACTAATGACTAACAGTCGTTTAGAATAGAATAGAATAGAATAGAATAGAATGTGCCTCTTACAGGAAAAGACATGGCTGTTCTGACTAGCAAATTAGCAAAAGCAATACAAGTAATACATATTCATATAAATGTTAATTCTAGAAGATACATTAAACTACAATTAAAATTGAAATCAGTTCTAATATTTCACAATATTGCTGTTTATACTAATTTTTTTTAAAGAAATGCAACCACAACATGCTGCATTTGAGCATAACAAAAACATCCACAAATCCAATCCTAAAATTCAGAAAAATCCTATTCTAATAAAATATAATAGAATAATGTGTCTCTTACAATAAAATGTGTGGCGGTCTGGCCCTGTGTAAAGGGCCAATATGCTCTAAGTTAGTCTTCTCATCTGTCCGTTCACTGCCTTCAGATGTTCCTTTTGGATGATGCATCTGCCTGGGAAAGCCCCTTCGTCTGGTAAGAGACAGTCACCAGTCAAACAAACCAGCATCCAAATGTCACTCTGTGGCCGTCCACTGTCTTTTTAAGTGTTTCATCCTGGTTACAAGACGATGCTCTTTCTATAGAGAAGCTCCTGTTCTGTAGACCGTAGCCCACTGTGTGATTCCTTGTAATTCCATATACTGTAATGAAATCGAGCTCACTTCTCCAGGTCTTGGGTCATTCGGCGCTTAGGGCCCAGGAGGCGAATCCTTATGTCTGCAGATCTCTGGAGTAGATCCAGCCCCTCTCTCCTCTCCACCCTACTGCAGCTACGCAACAACACTTTACCTGCAAGACAACATGAAATAGACTAAATATCTGTGACAAAAAACAGAGAACGATCAAATGAGTCAAAAACTTGCATTTTTGATTATTGTATACATTTGAATCAGGGGCGTAGCCAGACATTTATTTTTTGGGGGGTCCCAGCTTAAAATGAGGGGGGCAGAACTGCGCTGTGCGTGCGATTATTGACCGGGGGGGGGGGATGAGTGCGATTGTTGACAGGGGGGGACGCACCGGCAGGAGTACGGGCGATATGTGCTTTCACTTCAGAAAGTCGTCATTTTAACCAATTGAAAACCCTCGTGGCTACGCCACTGATTTTAATATATATCTACTGCTCAAAAAACAATAGGGGAACACTTAAATCACACACTTAAATCAAACCTTTAATTCTCAGTGAATTAAATGTTAAATTTGAAAATCTTTATTTATACTGTATACATTCTATCATTTATTAACAAAATTATGTGACAACAATCAATGGAAACCAAAATCTGTCTGTGGTGATACTTGTTATTCAATACCTTGCCACCCCTTTAATTTTCACCAAAGTAGGTGAAACTGACTCACAATCACTTACGCTCCCTACCTGATTAAATTAATTGACTTGGAGTTATCCCGTGATGACTAAGTGTTCCTTTAATTTTTTTTTGAGTAGTGTATATCTTTTCTCTCTCTGTGAATACACACACACACACACACACACACACACACACACACACACACACACACACACACAGTATACATGGAATTTTGTCCCTTTTAAAAAAATATCTAAAACATTTTACATTCATATCAGGCTTTCTAAAGTTGTGACTCATCTTGGAGCCGTTTGCTTTGATTCAAAGCTTTTAGGGAAGAATATGCCTCTGCAGCCAAGGCCACAGTCACTGATGTGTTCAAGCAGCCATTTACTCACTCACCTAGCTTCATAAGAACGACAGCAAGGTTGTGTTGTGTGGTGGGAAGTTGCAATATCCGAGCCTCGGTCTCTTTAGTGCTTATAGCATTACGGTATAGTTCAACAATCTTCCTCTGCGTCCACCTAAAAGTGCAAATCAAGGCAGCGACCGTAAAATCTAATTATGTGACCTTGAGGTTTGATGACAGATTGAGGTTACTGGATAAGCATTACACACAAGTCCATCTCTTACTCTGTACTGGTTTGAGCACTGGCCCAAAGATCTGCAAGCTGCTCCTCCACTTCTGCCACCAGAGGATGATCATGGCCATACCAGCGCCACCTGCTGGCCAGTGCAGTTTGGAAGCATCTCTCAGCGGTCTTGGGCTCAGAAAGACTCAACCTTAATAAATGTTAAAATGCAATCAAATGTGCACTAAGTCTGACTTTATTCCAGATGGGGGAACCATATCTCACAGGCCAAACATGGCAAATAAAAGAAAAGTGGACTGAGGATGCTGCTTGTTTCACAAAGAACGGACAGAAAAATACTTTTTCACTAATATTGGAGAGAACACTACAACTACAAACAGATGTAGTATCATGAAATATTATTTCATTTAACAATTATTGAATTCAATTTAAGGGGAGAACTTTATTTGCCTTACTTGTGAAAGGCCTTCAGTAGCATGGCTGTGCCTTCAGCACAAGGATGGACAGAAATGTATCTAGCAGAGCTGATCTCTTTGAAAAGCCCTGGCACTGCATATAGCCGTCCATCCGCCAGCAATGCCAGACACAGACAACAAAGCATCTGTCCTGTGAGAGCAGATCAGAGCTACCAAATACTTATGCTTGACAAAATATAACTTGCTTGTCTTTTTATAAAAGTTATGTGAATGCAGGAAGAAATATGAAATGAGTTACCAACTATCAGTTTGACCTCTGTGCTGTCAAGATGGGCTACTGACAGACACCTGGCGGTCTCAAGTCCCTTGTGGCAGTACATCTCTGTGTCTTTCGGCAGATGCATTTGGACATAAAGCTCTGCCAGCATATGTTGCACTTTGAGCAGTAACCTCATATTGTCACTATCCTGCTCTATTCCCTGTGGAGGAATGTTTTTTGTTATTGAATGCATATAATTTCTGACAATGATTACAGTCCAATCATTTAACAGAAAGTGTCTTGTATTATGTTTACCTTTTGGAAAATGTGATTTGTTTTTAGTAGTAGCTCCTCAGCCTGCTGCATCTCACCCAAACAGAGCAGAACTTTACAGCAGAACAATGATAATCGCCACACACTGTCGTGATCTGGAGGGTGAACATCTAAGAAAGATCGGCTGAACTTTGTTGACATATACCAAAAAGTAATCATTATGCCATAGGTTCTGCTTTTCTGAGTCTACATATCAGAATGGTCCTTCCCGAAAGGATCTTTAGAAGGCAATGTCTTGCAGTACTTTACAATTTATAATACTATCACCATATTTTCTGTCTGTGTGGCAATGACAGAAGCTGATTTTTATTTGATTATGATAATAGATGGTTTTACCATTAAGATGTTCCCAAGTCTGAGACATCCGATTCTGGAATGACGTCACAGAGTCAAATCCTTTCTCCCTTAGTAGTGTCCAATAATGGACAACATCAATTACCATCTGTGGGGTTTGCTTCAGGCTTCTTGACAAAAACTCCATGGTACTATAAAAAAAGATGGCGATATGATATCTATATGTTTGTGTGATAAGCATGAGTGTTGACTGAGATATGAACTATGTATTTAATTGTGGACTGAAAACACAATGCCTGCACTGGCAAAAGATTTTATAATCAATGATAAATTACAGTTATCATACACTGGATTGCTAAGGAAGTCATGCAACTCCTTGAATGAACCGGTTTGCTTGAGATGCCAAGGAATCTCTTCCATCTTTCTTCCCCAGCTACAAAGCTCTAAACTGGACTTCTGAAAAAACTTAGAAAGGATCTGATGAAAGGAATTCTGACCCTCCATACCTTAAAGTACAAGAGACAAAAGCACAACCATATGAATGCTGTTTTTACTGCATGGAAACTATATTACTCTTCAAATCTGTTTGTACTCTATTCAAGGATGCAAGTGAAGTAAAGAATTTCTTTGTGGCAAGGAATAAAAATATAGTAAAGACAAATAACATAAACATCCTCACCATGCAACAACAGGTCCATAGCTTGGCTGAGGGACTGATGCATGATGGTCAGAAGACCATTGTCTTTCTCCTGAACCCAAGGCCAAAAAGCAGAACGAAATCGGGCCCATTCCAAAACCTCAACTCTCAGATTACCACAGTAACTTAGATCTTCCAACAAAGCCAGAACCTGAGCCTCAGTCAGGCCAACACGAGACACATGAACGAGGCAGAGAGTGTCCCACACCCATCCTGAGAGATCTGTAGAGATAGAGGAAGAGGAAATGCTTATTAGCTATGACTAATGAAATCTGAAAGTCAGGAGAAGGATGGTTTTATATTGTAGCGGAAAAAGGACTCACCCTCCCTGAATGATACAGTCTCTGTGATTTCTGTTAGAGCAGTTCTGCTGAAATCTTTTACCCAGCGATGTATGACCTTCACCCAGAGCTCTGGAACTGAATCAGCTTCTGCATACTCCTCCAACAGCTCTATCTCTTGCTCTTTCTCCCTCAGCACTGCACACGTTCGCAATTCTGTGCCAATGAGCGCTAAAAAGGCAGGCAGGTGGCACTGCTTCTTACGCACAATTGTTTGTAAAACTTTGGTTGGCAGCTCCTTGTAAGGTAAAGCCAGATGTCTGAGCAAAATGCTCTGCTGGACACTAGGATCGGAGATATGGGGGCAGATGAGAGTCTGGACATCAGTCCTCCTGGTCAGACTTTTGTAAGTGAGGTCAGTAAAGGTTGTTGTGATGATTATTTTACAATGGGGAGGCAGAGCATTTGGAAGCCATTGTAGTGCCTTCACCTGGAAAACAAGAAACAAATAAAATGTTCATTTTATTGAAATTAAAAAGTTAAAGACAACTTGCTCAAGCAAACTAAGAAGGGGACTAAAAGATCACCTCTTGCTTTGAAAGTCCAAGTGTTTCTGTCAGAAGGTCAATACCATCTATAAGAAGAATACAAGGCCCAAGATTGGTTGCTGCCGTAAATGCCTGGACCGCTCGATGGAGGTACTTAAACTCAATGATGTCTTCCCAGTCTGGAAAATCACCTGCAGAAACAAATTAGATGCAAAATATTTGAGTATTTGGTCTTTATTTATGATGCTCTAAAACACGGGTTCTCAACTCTGGCCCTCGATATCCACTTTCCTGCAGAGATTTGCTGAGATCAAACTGTGATCAAACTCACATGCCTGTAACTTTCTAGCAATACTGCTGATGCACTTAGCAGCCATATTGGATTCTGAAGTCAGGGTTGTTGTGGTTTTTCAATCACAACTCCTACTAAAGCACCTACTGGGAACTAGGATTTTCCCAATTTATAGGACAAATAGAATGCAACAACTCTGAAAGTGGACCTCAAGGGGCAGAGTTGAGAACTCCTACTTTCTTCTAGCGTGGTCGGGACAGAAGTCCAGATTTCTTAGATTTGATTTTTACAAACAGAAAATACTTTTTTACACATAATTTCTCAAACTTTTCCCCCATAAAATAATAGAAATAAATTGTATACTTGTTGCATCTATAAAGGAAGCTCCAAGGAAATTTACCATAATGTGCTCTTCGAAGTTGAGCAGTAAACTGTCTAAGCATGGACCTGACATCAGTACTGGATGTGCTGGTTCCACAGAAGTGGGAGATGACAAGAAAATCGGGATTCTGTTGGCAGAAGGTCCGCAGCCAGTGCGCAGCCAGAGTGGACTTCCCACAACCCCTTTCACCACATAGCAGTAAGATAGACTTCTCTGAGCCTTTCTGCTCAAAATCACTGAAAGCAAACAATAATTTGATCTATAATACAATATGTATCTGTTAATCAAACACAGTTTGCCTGCTGTATTTGGTTCTCACCGTGTGAAATGAGCAACTGGATTTCTTGAGTGCGTCTCAGATTTTGTATTATGGGTTACAGAACACAGAATTTTTTTTAATGCATTCAGTATTTCTGTGGTAGGTACTGAAGGAACAAACCATTTACACAACCCACGTGCATGACTCTCATGGTAATGCTGAACGAATGAATCCTGACACTCTAAAACAAAAAAAATCACAAACGTTAAATGTATTTTAACCTTCATATTCAGCTTTGTCTGAGAAGCCCAAAGCCGTTTAATGACTCAAAAAGCTTACTTAACATTAAAGTACAGGCTGATACTTCATAACTTTTCCCTGGGTTTTAATTAGGCCTGAGAAAGTATAAAAAAATTTATAAAAAAAAATATTATTATTACTTAGTCTCTGTGACCCAAAATACAAATAAAATATGCATAAATATATAACCAATAAAATACAAAAATTAAAAATAAAGTAATACAATTAATTAATTAGCACAAATAATACAATAAAATAGAAATTAAATATAGGCTTAATTAAGAATTTGTTTAAAAAGCCATATTAGGTAACAAAAGACTGGTCCAGAAGTATGGGCCTACCTAAAATAGGACGTTTTGGATCCTCATGAAATTTACAGATGACTCCTTCCCAGTCCACTCTTATCATCTCCTCAAGTTCATGAAGTTTTCTGAAGAATCTGTCACACAGTAGAAAGAAGAAGGATGATGTTTTCATGGGGAACAAAAATGTCACCATAGGGTCAAGGTATAATGTAGGTTGGTTTTACACACACACAGACACACACACACACACACACACACAAATAGACTTTAGTATTTTAAATAAATCTGTACTTATGTTTCAAGACACTGTGGTCTGTGTACTCAAACCTGACAGGAAGACAATGATTTATGATCCTTCTTTTTAGATCTCTCATTCTCTGTCTCTCACTTTGGCTTTGATTGGATAGCATGTTCAAGAAGACACGAATTTCATCACTGCAGTCACCGTCCATATCCTGTGGGCTATAATCTTTAAAATAAAAGAAGCAGCTTCTGTGGTCGTCAATGAAGGCTGCCTTTGTGATCTCCAGCTCTGTCAGGCTACAGGTGCGATACCTGTCCTCCATGACCCAAGGGTAACCAGCCTTTGCAGCAACATGCAAGTTCCTAGCCACCTCAGACAAAGAACATGGTCCGATATCAGATTGAGAACCATTCTCCTCCGGCAGACATTGTCCATAGCTGTGTCCAAGAAGACAGATAAAAAAAGATGAACGGTCGATTAGATCCAAACTTATTTTCAACTGCTGGTCATATAAACCTGGCTTATTTATCTGATGTCCATTATTGTCACTATTTTTATGATTCGTTTCTAGTTTGCTTTGCTGTAAGTCCACGGGTCTGAAACAGGTGCCTCTTGTCTGGCAAAGTGCATCTAGGTGAGGAAACACCTTTGCTTTCAAGTAAGACAACTCTTCTTGAAGATTGCCTGGAAAATAGCACAGGTAAGGCTGAAGAGGAAACAACAGGCTATCAGAACATCCCATAATATTGTCTTGGATATTCATTCCTTGCATTTTTAGTGAGTGACAGTTTCAGAACTCTAAATATGTACATCCATCAGAGATAAAAGGAAATGCTAAAATATTAAGTTACATACATAAATAAATATTTATTGCTTTAATCTCTCCATTACAAAAAAAATAATTCAACATAAAATAAGTAGAACAAAAAACAGTGTTTCTTCAAGTCAACCAAGTCTATCTTGTGGTCTATCATGTCAACATGTTGTTGCTAAGGTGACCGTGATTATACATTTAATCTGATTCTGAATCTCCTAGTTCCGTTTCCCTCAACCCACTCAAAGCAACATATAAAAATCACACCGTTCCCAGATCAGCTGTTACAGTCTATGACAAAATCCACTTATAACGCTCGCTCGATGAATTGGCATCCCATCGAGCCAATCAAACCGAGCCACGATCGGAACGTGTAAAATCGTACATGTAAGACGATGATTGGGCAAACCTGACTGCGGACCGCTCTCTGATTGGTCTTGTGTGGTGCGTGGGGTGCTGTGATTGGTTCATCACAGCAGAGAACAACCCTAGAGTGGAGCACTTTATAAAGACGAATTCTCACTCTCTTTCCATGCACAGCCAGTTCATCGAAGCTGCAACCATACGAGGCGTTAATCTCCTCATTAACCAACCGTATTTCTTTCTAAAACAATGAGGCGACTGTGGATTATCGGTCTCCTCTGTACACTATTGGCTTTCGGTGAGTATATTTTATAAAATTGCCATTAAATGCAGCATTATGCCGTTTGCTGTCTTTGAACTTGACAAAGCTTCAGTGAGTGTTTGCAGTAATGCTGCTGTCTTTGTGTGCTTTCTTTTTCTGCCGTGTAAAGTTTATTACATATTCAATATTTAGTAGCATTCTATTTGCAGACATGTTAACGCTTCCCAAATGATGAATGATTCAGAACAGGAAATATAACATGGAGAATGGATTTTGAACTGCATGTGCTTCTGGAAGTTTCCTCAAGACTGAAAAGGCCTTCAGATATTCAGAAGCCATTTAGTAATTATAGATATGATGCCTTAAAATGTCTAGCAATATACTATCTGCAAAAAAAGCCTAATGTAATGATGGAAGGAGTAAGTTGAACAATGTAGACAATTGCACATTTAAAGAAGCGATCTTGAACCATGTGAACTGTCACATCACGGCCTTTAAGTATCTGAGATCTCTATCAAGAGTGCAATTGCACATTTTGACTAGGCAAATTTGATCAAATTTTACTGCACAGATGGTGCAGATGTAAAATGAACAAACATCCTTGCTGGGCACAATAGGGTTTAAAAGCGAGCATTTTGGTGCTGTAATTGAGCAACACTGTAGAATCTGATTATCATTGAAGTGCTTTTTTTAATCACCAGTCACTTATGATGTTATAACCTTTGTTTTTGCATAACTGCAGCATCTGTGAAAGCTGATGACGATGTTGACATTGACGGCACAGTCGAAGAGGATCTTGGGAAGAGCAGAGATGGATCCCGCACAGATGATGAGGTTGTTCAGAGGTCTGTATTGACTTGAACTGCACTTGACTGATTTAAACTCCCATTTTCAATATTGTGGAAAATAATTCACCCATTTAGACTTAAAGTAATTTTAGCTGTTATTTTAAGCTTATTAAATGAATGTCCATCTCTCCTCACAAAGACCATAAGTGATCCCTGATCAGCGTTGAACATCTGGTTGATGCATTTGTCTTGTTCCACAATACCCAGGGGTGAATGCTAATGAGTCCCCAGAGGAACAAATGTCAAGCATCCTTTGCACTCTTTCGTTTCTTTTCTAATAGGGAGGAAGAAGCCATTCAGCTAGATGGTTTGAATGCTTCTCAAATAAAGGAGATTCGGGATAAAGCAGAGAAGCATGTGTTTCAGGCTGAAGTGAACAGGATGATGAAACTGATCATCAATTCTCTGTATAAGAACAAGGAGGTGAGTATTAGAGGTGTTAAAAGAGATTAAATGCTGTTTTAGTCGTCACTGTTAATCATGGTTGTGGTAATCACATGAGACTGCTACTTCATAACTACTCATTTTTCACCCTAAAGATCTTCCTTAGAGAACTGATCTCTAATGCTTCTGATGCCCTGGATAAGATCCGGTTGTTGTCTCTGACCCACGACGATGCCCTTGCTGGAAATGAAGAGCTTACTATTAAAATTAAGGTGTGTTAAAAATGAGTCCTGAAATTTTCAGTTGTCAACAATGGCTACTGAACATGCAGTACTTGCCGATTTCAGTGGAGGGAGACGTTCACATTTGCATTGCAAAAGGAATTCAAACATGTGTGAAGCAAATTGAGCTGCATTTCCTTCCTGTAATTTTCATATCTTAATTTTGATACCCAACTCCTTACTTTAGCTATGCAAATGATTACATTTTTGTTCACTAGGTAATTTAATAGTCCAGTATCTCACAAATATTTGACTAAATTGTTTAAAGTTATTCATCAAATGCATTTTAACCCCAAAACCTTTTATATAGACTTATTTAAATTGTTTAAAGTTATTCATCAAATGCATTTTAACCCCAAAACCTTTTATATAGACTTATTTTGTCGCTCACCATGTAAATAACCAATGACGCTGGCGTGATAAAACCCTATAAACCAACTAGTTCACTTAGTTTTTTTTACTGTTTTACAAGTTTGTTCATTTAGACCTTTGTCTGTTTTTTTTCTCTCACTAGTCCGACAAGGAAAAGAACATGCTTCACATCACTGACACTGGTATCGGCATGACCAAAGAAGAACTCGTGAAGAACCTCGGTACCATCGCCAAGTCCGGAACGAGCGAATTCCTCAACAAGATGACTGAGATACAGGATGACAGTCAGTCCACCTCTGAGCTGATCGGTCAGTTTGGCGTGGGCTTCTACTCTGCCTTCCTTGTGGCTGATAGGGTCATTGTTACCTCCAAACACAACAACGGCACCCAACACATTTGGGAATCTGATTCCAACGAGTTCTCCGTCTCAGAGGACCCTCGTGGTGACACTCTGGGCAGAGGGACCACCATTACGTAAGCAGTTGAACTTGAAGTGTCACGTATGTGTAGATTTTTGACATGTTGTAACTAAAGTCTTTCCATCAGGTTGGTGATGAAAGAGGAAGCTTCTGACTACCTTGAGCTGGAGACCATTAAGAACCTGGTGAAGAAGTACTCCCAGTTCATTAACTTCCCCATCTATGTATGGAGCAGCAAGGTCAGTGACCATCAAAGACCTGCTAGTTTGAAGTTCACCAGTTGCTTAACCAGCTTTACGACTTCTTAAACTTGCCGGTTGTTGTTTCTCAGACTGAGACTGTAGAGGAGCCCATTGAGGATGAGGAAGCGGAGAAGGAAGAGACCACTGAAGAGGAAGCTGAGGTTGAGGAAGAGGATGAAGACAAGGACAAACCAAAGACTAAGAAGGTAACTTGTATGAAAACAAACCCCAGCAGCAGTTTGTATACGTTTCTCAATTACTTAAATGATTCCACACTCCCTTCAGGTGGAAAAGACCGTGTGGGACTGGGAGCTGATGAATGACATTAAACCCATCTGGCAGAGACCTGCAAAAGAAGTAGAGGAGGATGAATACAAAGCCTTCTACAAGACCTTCTCCAGGGTGAGAACCTGTGCTTTGTAGTTTTTTTTTTTTATATATGATAATCTGTGGCCTCTTGGATTAATTCAAGTGGAATTCTGCTTTCGTTCAGGACACTGATGAGCCACTGTCACACATTCACTTCACTGCTGAAGGCGAGGTCACCTTTAAGTCTATCCTCTTCATCCCGGCATCGGCACCCAGAGGTCTTTTTGACGAGTATGGGACCAAGAAGAATGACTTCATCAAGGTAGTTTTAGTAACCTTTAAATGGGGAAAAGAATGCCTTGTAGTTTTGTTAACCGTACTTAATCTGGTTCTCTTCTCTCAGCTATTTGTGCGACGGGTCTTCATCACCGACGACTTCCATGATATGATGCCCAAGTACCTCAACTTCATCAAAGGCGTTGTAAGTGTTGTTTATGTCCTCTATTTCCCCAGAAGCAAGAACGCTCATTAGTGAAGAGCTTTCATTATAGAGCAGATTGCATGAGTGCAGTAATGACACATTTCAAGTAAAATTTGAGGGTACAAATGTGCTTTTGTTTTGCAAAAATCACTAACATTTGTCGTCAGCATAAAAATGGTTTGATAGTGTTATATATATATATATTAGTAATAAGGTAGATTAGCCATCTTTTTATATTAAGTCTCAGCCATTAACTTGATGCCATCTTTCAGGTGGACTCTGACGATCTGCCTCTGAATGTATCAAGAGAGACTCTACAGCAACACAAACTGCTCAAGGTGAACTTGAATTATGACGAAATTATACATGTACAAACAATTTTGACTTCAAAACTCATTTTGGGTCCTTTGTTCTTCAGGTCATCCGTAAGAAGCTGGTTCGCAAAACCCTGGATATGATCAAGAAGATCGCAGAGGAGCAGTACAATGAGAAATTCTGGAAGGAGTTTGGCACCAACATCAAGCTGGGAGTTATTGAGGATCACTCCAACAGAACCCGCCTGGCCAAGCTGCTCCGCTTCCAGACCTCCCACAGCGAGACCGTGCTGTCTAGTTTGGAGCAGTATGTGGAGAGGATGAAGGAGAAGCAAGACAAGATCTACTTCATGGCTGGAACCAGCAGGAAGGAGGTGCTTAAACGTTTGAGCTTACTGTGGTTCCAAGGTAGTCAATTTCTATATTAACATGTGACGTCATCTGGTTTTAGGCTGAATCATCTCCATTTGTGGAGAAACTTCTCAAGAAAGGATATGAGGTGGTCTACCTGACTGAGCCAGTGGACGAGTACTGCATCCAGGCCCTGCCAGAGTTTGACGGCAAACGCTTCCAGAATGTGGCGAAGGAAGGTGTGAAGTTTGACGAGAGCGAGAAGGCCAAGGAGAAGAGGGAAGCTTTGGAGAAAGAATTCGAACCCCTCACCACCTGGATGAAAGACAAGGCCCTGAAGGACAACGTATGATGATTTTTCATTTTGCGTTTCCAATTAAAAGCTGGCAGATGTTTAAAAGTGGGGGATAAATTGTAACAGCTTGTCCTTGTGTTTCAGATCGAGAAGGCCATTTTGTCCCAGAGGCTGACCAACTCCCCATGTGCTCTGGTTGCCAGTCAATACGGATGGTCTGGCAACATGGAACGGATCATGAAAGCCCAGGCTTACCAGACAGGAAAAGACATTTCCACAAAGTATGTCCTGAGTATTAAACTCATTTATAGATATGCAGCTTCTTGTGGCAATTACCTTCGCATCTGAATAGATGATTGTTCCTATTGAAGTGACTGAATTTTTCCCTTGAAAAACATTTCACCAAACCTTCAGAGTTCTGTGAAAATAACTAATTCTGCAAGTTACTTGGTTTATCTGGTCTAATGAAGTATTAACCCTTTTCTCTTCCTCTCTCCCCCATTCTAGTTATTATGCAAGTCAAAAGAAGACATTAGAAATCAACCCCAAACATCCTCTCATCAAGGAGATGCTGAGGAGAGTAAATGTAAGTCAAACATTCTGATTCCATTCACTTTTATTCAAACCCTCTGCAAACTGTTCAAATAGTCTGATGTATTGTGCTTCTTCTCATAGGAAGATTCTGAGGATCAAACTGCTGCAGATTTAGCTGTAGTGCTCTTTGAGACTGCCACACTGCGATCTGGCTACCAGCTCTCAGACACCAAAGCATACGGAGACAGAATAGAGCGCATGCTACGGCTCAGCATGAATGTAGACCTTGACGCACAGGTACATGTACCAAGTACTGGTAATGTGAAATGGAGACATTCAAACGAGGTTTGGCTCAATATCCCTGTTGTGTCCACAGGTTGAGGAGGAGCCAGAGGAGGAACCAGAAGAGCAGACAGAGGAAGCTGAGGATGAAGAGGAAGTCCAGGCAGATGAGGAGGCAGAAGAAGAATCGGTGAGTGTGGAAAAACTCAAATGATGTTCCAAACCTTGCACTTTAATGAAATGCAAATGGAGAATTTAAGAGGGTTACATTATTTCAATAGTCAACTTTTCACATTATTTAGATTTAACTTTGCAACTACATGTTAACTAACTCGGTTCATTGCAACGACATGTCAACTCCTAAACAAACCTTACTCAAAGTTCCTTAAAGGTAGAAGCTCTAAATTGAAATGGTAACAGTTTAAGTTGTTTGAAACACCATGAGGGTGAATAAATGGAAGGACTGTCCTCTTACCATTTGAGATTCTGTTCCTAATGTCTTGTCTAAACACTTTTGTGTTTCAGGACACCACAGGCAAAGATGAGCTGTAAAGTGTAAATCTGGGAGGGACTGGGTGTTGGACTGATGCAGAGTGAAGATTCCCATCTCAGCTGGTTGTCTTTTCTCTGTGTGGGTGGGTTGTGGGATGGGAACGGGTTAAGGCGTTGCATTTTGTGTTTGAGATTTCTTTCTTTTTTACATTCCTCCATGATTGTAAATTTGTTAATATTTAACTGACCCAGTTGTGGAGTGCTGACTCCTGTCCACAGAACTATTAAATGTTTCCGGAAAAGGACCTTGTATGTAGTTTGTCTTTTTACCCCATGTTGCCTTGTTTTACTAGACTACCTTAACAAATTAAGATTTTATTTTTGGTGCCTTATTTTTTTTATAATATTTGGTTTCCAGAATAGTACTAGTCCAACGTGAAATTGCCAACTCCAGGCCACTTTATCACGGTGAAGTGACCAGTTTAAATTCAGTCCTATGGTCGTACCAGGGTGAATGTTCCTGTGGGATCTGGAATAAACCACTTCTCCCAGAGCTCCAGATGGACGCAGGGGTAGTTCCAGGGCTTGAATTGGCCATTCCAGTGCAGTAAGTGTGCCTCTCTGAGGAAGGACTTGGGATAACGGGCATCAGGACTCCAGCCTTCATGGAACACAAAAGGTTTAGATTTAATGCAAATATACATTCACAATTGACAAAGTAAACTTGTTATTTTTCTGTTCAAGAGCTGACCCTCTACCTTATTAGAGTTATTTTAGTGTCACTAAGAAACTACTTATTTAATACTTTGAATCTGCGTTTAAATAAGTTTTTGTAATTTATTTTTGGTATATGTAATTAAACCTAGTTGCCTTAGCCAAGTTTAACAAACAATATATAGGACAGGGTTAGAGATTTCATCATCTTGAAATGTTAGTTTAATGTACAACATTTGAGTGTATAGCATTAAGAATTTACATTTCAGTAAGGAATATTTTAATGATAAATTTCATATTTAAAGAATGCCATAATGCAGATTGACAAATATTAAATGTATTTCAGTACTTTGTTGGCAAAGCTGAATTTTCAGCACCCGTTACAGTTCTGTCAATAATCCTTAAATCATTCCAATATGCAGATTTGGTGTGCAAGAAATATTTCGTTAAATTAAAATCTTCTGTAGTGTCACAAGTGTTTTCACTGCCATTTCTGTTTGAATATGTCCTTGCTGAATAGGTTTTATATTTTGCATGAATTTATCTGCTTAGTAAACTTTGTATTCTTCAGTTACTGCTGTATATGGTTAAATTTGCATTGCAGCATAATGGATAATTAATATAATGGGAGTGATATTTTCCCAAGTACATACTGCATAATAATTGAATTAAAAAGAGTGAAAAAATCCAAAGTAATTCATTGAGATTTGGCAGAAAAGTTACCCAAGTGTCTGACGTGCCACAGTGGGTCAATGGTTGTGTATTTATCATGAAAGACAATCAGCATGGGAGGGGTGGCCATACCTCCTGCCAAAGCACTGCTGTACAGGTTCTCCCTGAATTGACAAGGAAAAGAGAAAGTACTAATTAGAAATAATTCTCTCTCAAAAATCGTAATATCAACCATTATATCACCTGACGTTCTTAGCCATCCATTTCTCAAGCTGTTTAGTTATCTTTTGCTTTTTCCATTCACCAATGTCCGCCACAAAAACACCTGGATTAAAGGAGCAGTCGCTGGGGTTGATGCTCAACTCTCTGACTTCCTCTTTGCGGTAATCCAGAAAGCCCATATAGGTTGTCTGTGAGAGCCAGTTGTGTTTTGATGAAATGAAAGAGACAAATCAACCCATGTAACAGTAGCAAAAGTGACTACGGTAATTTAAATGCATAAAAGGTCCTCTTTTCAGCTTTCTTTGTAATTTGACCATATCCAAAATACTAAGTACTAATACTTGTATTAATACTAATACTTGTGGTGCTTGCAACAAGAATGCAAACCAAGTCGCTTTGGATAAAAGCGCCTGCCAAAGACATAAATGAAAATAAATGACTAACGCCTACATCCATAAAAACCCACCTGCATCCCCACACTGCGCACCATCTCATGCGTGGCGGGCAGATCACAGTCCGAGGCGAATGCAGCTGCGTGTCCCGCTTTCAGCTTTATGTCATACAGTTCCTGTATATCTCCTGCAAACCAGATATAATAAAAAAATGATTCATTATGTGACTTATAGCAGTGAAGTGGTTTCATTTCATGCACTTGACATATGAGATCCACAAGAGTTCAAGTGGATTTCACCTTGTACTATAACATCATCATCCAGGTAAACAATCCGGTCGTGATTTTCAATGGCAAGAAGCGGCAAGTAAAACCTCACAAAGTTTAGCTGCAACACCAAAGAAACCAGGATTGAGAAACAATTATTGTCTGTAAAAAGCTTAAACAATCAAAGCAAAAGTTTATGATGGACCTACAAGATCACTGACACGACCTGGTCAAAAGTATGCTTAATGTAATGCACCCGTTAGTTTAGTGTAGCTGAAGAGAAGGGGTGTCCACATACATTTGGCCATGTAGTGTACCAAGTGACCACACCTTTTAGAAACAATGAAGAGTTTACCTAAAGCTTCAACTGTACATAAAAAATACACAGAAGCCAGCAGAACTCACAGGGTGCAGCAGATCGGGTCTGGACGAGTTCGGATTTACTTTCCCCTTCAATACCATCGGATTGAACTCCAGTATCTTGTATCTGATTTTTCTCAGCTTGGTCTTCTCTATGTATTCCCTGTTGTTGAATCCAGAGAAAATGCTGACTGAAGCATTTGGACAAATATTTATTGATTGAGCATTGAATCCATTCTCATTGAGACATGTAAAGAATGGATAAATAGGTCTGATTCACATACCGGGAGTATTACGTATATATCGTTCAGTAAATAAAACTATTAAAACACTTTCGTAAACTCAAAGAAAAAATATATATAAATATTAGAAATAAATTGAAAGACAAAATTAGAAATGCTACCTAGGCAACTAAAATATGCTCCATTTGAAGCAAAACTACAAACTGCAAATAAATAAAACCTAAAACAATTAGATAAAAAAGAAATAAATATTAATAATAAAAATAAAAAAAAATAGTAAAATTATTAAAATAAAAAAAACTCTAAAAATATATATAAATAAACATTCGCTGCATTTAAATTTATATAATTATTTTTTAATGCAGTGAAAGTTTTTTATATATTGAGAGAGAATATATATATACTTTTATATAAATATATATATAAAAAAATGAACACAGTATATATATTCTAAACTACAAAAAAAATTGGTTGCAGAGAGCATAAAAAGAGCAAAGGAGAATATGCTTCTCACAGCTTTTGTTGTTGATGTCAAACGCTAATCGTCCAATTAAACAGTAAAGTATTTTGATGCAAAAACATTTATGATAATACTACTTTCAATATGTGACTTTAAGAATATTTTTTATTGACATTCCATACTATAATCTTTGTTGGGTCACCACCAAAATGAAGTAAAACCAGTAAAGAAAGTGGTAAACAGCATTCAGAATATGGTATATTTGCGTCAAAGGTTAGCCGTAGCACTTTATCTTTTTGATGGCATCGCGCAGGGTCACTATGTAGAAGAAAACCCCAGCACGACTGTTGCTGTAGACACTGTTGATGGTGGCCATGGAAGCACCAATGCGTTCCTCTGAGGCACAGATCACCACAGGAATGTCAGTGTCCATCTCTTTCTCGTCCTCCATACCCATTTTGGCCTCATCTTTCCTGAGCACTGCATAAACCACAATAACATCAATATATAACAAACCAAGGACATGCGTATACTTCCATATCACTGCCATGCATGTGTACCTGAATACTTGGGGAGCGTCTGTAGTTTTGTCTTGTTGTACAGGAGAGCAAAAGCCACCAAGACGAGCAGAACGAGGAGCCCACCGTTGACTGGCACACACACACACACACATCTCTGGATTGCAGCTACAGTATTTAAAATGCTGCACTTTACAAAATAAAAGGATGACCACTAGAGGTCCCTGTAAGGTTTTGGGTCATTTTTACCTCACACCTCATTTAATAAATGTTCCAATCATTATTAGTAACAAATAAAACAACATTAGTATTAAATGAATAGCTACTAGTCAGCTACCATTTGCAGAAGTGAATTTATTGTTAATTAAAACTATTAAACAAAGATTTCAATTACAAAAACAATCTTAAATAAAATGTAAATATTACATGAAAAACATTTAGATTTGTATTCACTTAAGTTAAAACATAAAAAATACACAAATATTGAACATGTAATGATAAAAGCCGATTCAAAATGTCAATAAATACAATAATAGTGCATACAAAAGGTGTCTGAAGTTTCTCTGGGGGAGGTTAGTGCCACAACAGTCCAGGCTGAGGTCAGCTGGCAATGATAAGATAAACTTCGGTGTATTTAGTTGCATTTCCCTCTTAGCTAATGCAAAACATGTCTTTACTATCTCCTGCCAAGGCCTTAGTAAAACTGAGAACTTGAACTTGCTTAAACTGGCCAAATCGTTTTATAACCAAACAGTTCTTACAGTTTCTATCATTACAATGAAACAGTATTTATGATTAATAATTTTAGGAAAGAAGATTGCATTTTTGATTCAAAATACCAATATAAAAGCCTGCAAATACATATGCACACTTAAAAGTTGACTCTGGCTTCAGTAAATGTGTCCTGAGTGGGATTTACAGATATTCTTCACTTTTATGGGTCCGAATCTGTCTGGTTACCTCATTTACTCTGGGACAACCGGTGGGACCAACCCCTCCTCCCCCACATGCACACACGGGACACGTTCCAGTTTGGCAGAAGAGCGGCACAAAAGCATCACTGTGTGCTCTCAGCTATCATCGAGATTTCACGACTAAACCATCTAATATCTTGTACGTAAGACTTTTAGTTTTGTATCAAGAGTCAGATTCGGAGTGTGACTCATACACTGGCCATGATCACCGACCTTGGATGTTTTCCCCTGTATTATGAAACAGTGATGCAATAAACAACAGAATGGATACACATATGCAAACTTGCATTTGCTACTTACTTTTCCTCAACAAAGACATTTTCTCCCATCAGCATCTGTAAATGTAGAGACAGAAGATATTAAAACTTTTCCATTATTGGAGATGGATTTTGTTTCATAAAATTAAAAAGCAAAACTTTAAACTTTAAAATATTAAGGCTTTCATAATTCAAATTTGAAATGGTAATACTGAAATGATCCAATTATTTGTGTGAATTATTATTAAAAGTTTACAATTAATAAAATATCCAATTGTCATTGACGTTGTTATATTGCATTTAATATTATTTAAAAGGAACTCCAAAGGGTTTAGTAAATCCTTATTTTTTTGGCATGTTCAGGACACATTTCTAAGTTGATTTTGAGTCTCTTGAGACTCTCGCACACATGTGGGACTGTTTATCGGGAGTCTCCTGGCCTTTCCTTCCTGCTGGACATTCTTCACTAAGCCTTGAACTCAAGAGTTATCTATTTTATTTATTTCTCTCCATATTAAAGATCACATTTTCTAACACAGAGAAAAATTCACTCTGACTCTACTGAAATCAACCAGAAAACAAGTGCACAAAACACTTCGGCTTTCCCTGATTTCTTATTCTGCTGATTTATTTAGCAATGCAACAAGATTTTTGTTAACTCCCACATGCCCAATTTCTTCTCTTCTTTCATTTTGTGTGGTTTTCAGATTTTAAAAGCATAAAATATCTTAAAAGAAACGACAACATCGACTGAAATCAACAACAAATTCCTCAGATAATTCAAGTCAACTCATACGCAACACAATTTAATAACGATAACATTATTAAATCAGCATTAGATCAATCACTGGTTAATGTACATCATTAAGTAACATCATTCAAAAAACAACTAAGTGTTTGGCGGAGTTTCTCCATGTCTGAACAGCGCAAAGAAACAATGTTGCAAAATAAGTTTTCAAGTCTTAATAACGGTCACACAATCAAATATCACTGATAACTATCATAAAAATTGATAGGTTGGAGAAGTAAAGCTTAGCAGTGAACAATAAGCATTGGTAATCGATTCACATCGAATTGTTTATTATGTTATTTCTCTTACCGAGTTTCCAGAAGTTGCGCGTTACCGAATGGGCGTCCGGCTTTTCCTCTATTTATCCTCACGAGACCCAAAAATGCATTTTTTTTGTTCAGGTTTCATCCACAAACGATACTGTTGAGCCTTACTGTCTTCCAGGGGACGCCCCGACCACTTCTGATATAGCAAAAATTGGTGTGTCTCTCACTCACACACACATACAGACTCTCTCTCACTCGTACACACACACGTATATATACACACACAATATATACACACACAACCAAACAATAACACTATAACAAGTTTTGTTTTGTCCAATCAAGATCACAAGTAATAACCAAGCTTGACAAAAAACACTGCAATTTGTTGAGATGTTTATTGGGCACCAGACCTGCCCAAGGTTTAGTTATTCT
Source organism: Rhodeus uyekii (assembly GCA_037043235.1). NCBI lineage: Eukaryota > Metazoa > Chordata > Actinopteri > Cypriniformes > Acheilognathidae > Rhodeus > Rhodeus uyekii. The sequence continues at coordinate 473,660 of JAWRVZ010000033.1, forward strand.
CATAACATACATATGATTATACATTCCCTAACAAGACACTTTGAATTATAAAATGCCTTCTGAAACAAAACAAAAAAACGTGTCACACATTTAAATAAGTTATATACATATATGTTTTCAAATAAGCCATTTTTGATTTTTTTTAAAGTCTTATGAAACGAAAAAATATGTTATATAAAATTATTCAACACACATTTCTTTTCACAAATGGGGACATGCTGTTGAATATAACACAGTAAAAGAATAAAAGTGCAAAATCTGCGTTAGTGTAATAACACCATCCATCTCTGTGTGAAATTATACATAGGAATGGTTATTTTTCATCCCACACATCACTGACATTACAAGCACAGATCTGAACATTAGTGATCCTCATCGTCTATTGTGTCATTTACAAAAGCTGTAATACTGGAGGTATAAAAAAGGGCTTGAAGAAGCCCTTCTAAAGCTGCCAGAAAAAGACACACCGTTTATTCTCCACCTAAAAACAGTGACGTCAATGTTTACTCTATTCCAAAAAGGCCAAATCACAATGTAGGAGAAGTATTTTGCTAATGAAAAAGGCAAATCTTTTTTTTCTTTTTTAGAAGTAATAAAAAGGTTACTGAACATTGTTAAATGCAATCAAAATTATTAAAAAAAAGTACAAATCCACTGCGGACTGGAACAATCCACAAACATAAACTTTTGCAAAAAGATACAAAGGCAAAAGGCCACTTAAATGATCCCAACACACAATGGCGTTTACAGTAAAGATAACAGCATGGCGACATTGATGGGCAGGTCGATTCTTTCGTTGGTATAGGTCATGGACCTGACCCGTTCAGGAGGAGAGAGCAGGAAAGCTGTTGGTCCCACACGCTGCTCCACACAGGTCAAACACAGAACGCCGCCCGAGTCCATACCATCCAGCTGAAACGCATGCATTGAATCAACACAAGAAGTGAGTTTTTGAACTTAACAGAGAGGCGAATCGGGTTGATTAAAGATACACCTACATATCTGACAGGGAGTTTGCACATGCTGAGGACGGAGTCTGCGGAGATGTGGTTCTGACAGTCTTCAGTGGAGCAGACCAGAGACGGCTCTTTACTGAGCAGAGTGCTGGTCAGTTCTGACCTCAGGAAGTACTCCTGTTAAAGAGGAAGAGGCGGGAAATTTCTGAATAATAAGAATGCTTCAATGTCATGATATCTGGACATTCTTTGGTTTAAAAAGGTCAGAATGAAGTTGAAGCAGCAATAACTCACCCCAGGGAATGTGAGGATGTTGCTGATGGTCTTGGTGATGTACAGCGTTCTCTTGGCTCGTGTGATCGCCACGTATAACAGGTTCCACTCGTCATCTGGGACGTTTGCTGCAGCCAAAGAGTAAAGATTCAACCTTATGCATATCTGGATTTCTAAACACTTGATTTTGATTGGTCAATTGAAATATTTGGCAAATTTTGTTGCACCTAAGAGACTGTACACGTTCTCTAATCAAATCAAATGTAATTATATGCATTATTCCCTTTATATATATATATATATATATATATATATATATATACACACACACACACAGACACAGTAATAACTCGGTTTAGGGGGGCTAGAGAGAAAATTCAGTTGTGAGGGATGAGAGAGGGCCCTGAAGCAGAGATAGTTTTAATTCTTCTGTTATGTACAACGTGGGTTGCAGCCAGAACAGCAATCTGTTAGTTCTCAATAAAATCTCTGAATGAGAAGGAACCTGTCTGGTTATTAAAAGCAACGCAACAATGTAGTGAAATATATAAGCAGTAACACCCCGCACCCCTCCCCTCTCCATCACGCCAGCAGCGACAGGTAAAGTGCGCATTACAGTAAATTGTCAAGTATTTTTAGAGTTTAATTGTCAATTATTAATTAGTATTTATATGAGATCTTAATGGTTATAATTTTAAATGTAATTAATAGGTTAAAACCAAAAAAATATTTAAAATGGCCATCTATGGTCGTGTGGAACGAGTCAAGTGATTTTTAGTGCATTCTAATGGGGAAAATTGTTTTGGTGTACGAGAATTTTGCGTCACGAGCTCACTCTTGGAACTAATTAAACCGAGGTACTACTGTGTATGTATATATATATATATATATATAAATCTCAGAATCCAAATTAAAGGGTATGTTCACCCTAAAAAGAAAATTAAGTCATGATTTGCTCAACCTGGTGTTGTTCTAATACTGCATGCACCCTTCTTTCTTTTTTGGATCACTTTCTTTATACTCATTGCAGTCAAAATAAAAAATAATACCTTATTGACTGGTATTAAAATTGATGGAATCTGCAAGATTTCAGGTCATCACAAATGTACAGTTTGATCTACCAGATGTCGAGAGACTTTGAGGTTCAGATACAAAGACTAAGAGCTAGGCTTTATTTATTATGTGCAGAAACATTCATTAATCATTTATAGATTCTAAATATGGGGCGCAACATGTGGCACCATTTTAAGCACCAGGTGGGACAGTAACATAAAATCCAAGATGAACACTAAAACGTTTCACTAAAACGTTTCTTGCCACAAATGTATAACATGCATGCATGTATACATACTTTTTTTTAAATTAATGACTATACATAAATGTAGGTAAAAATGCTTTTTTGTTTTCTGTCATATATAATTATGGCATACTACCTCTAATGTACAAATTATATAGGAACAGTTTTTAAATAAAATTACCACAAACCTGCATTGAAACTGCCTACTCTTTGCAGGTTGTGTCGAGCGCATGGTACTTTCATGAAGTCATCTGTCACAACCACTGTGTCAAACTCCAGGCCTTTTGACTTATGCACCGTACCAAGGATATAATCTGTTACAATAAGTGAGATAAATGCACAACTTGCATAGGAGGGCTGTATGCGTACCTTTACTGTGTGCATTCCCCAAAACCAGTGCTTTAGTCTTCTTTTCTCTCCGACTCACCTGCGCACAGCGGGCTTTTCTGGGCACGATCATAGATCCGTTTAACCAGCTCTGGAATGCGTTTGTTGTATTTCTCCACCACTGCTACCTTGCCTTCCAGCTCGCGGTCTTCTGAGGCCATGGCATATCCCTTCAGTCCTTTGAATCCACCCAGCTTTTCTCTGCAGAAACCTCGGATGAAGTAATCCTTGATTACGAGACTCTCTGAGGTAGTGAAAAAAACGCTAACTTTAGAAAGGCAATTTAACAACCATCCGTTTCAAAGATCCAATAAGACCTTAATAACTATCTGAAATAACTTACAACCTTTACAGACAATAAAACAGTGACAATGTTAAACGGTGAGACTAACATACAACTTTAAAAGCTAGCAACTCACCCTTCTTGCGTGTGTCCTCTGGTTGCATCAGGACCCAGAGATCCATAATTTTCTCCAGTCCAAAGTTTTCAACACCCTGAAATTAAAAGTTGACATTAAAAAGAAAAGTTTCTGACTGAAAAATGAGTGACGTTGTAACTTTTTCATGCTCAAACAGCAACTTTACACACTAAAGAAAGCTGAAAATGTAAAAAGCATAATGCGCTCACTCCCACAATGTAGATCTTGCAGTCGGGGTTGTCTGTGAGCCGGACAGCCTCGCTAAAAACAGTGATATTACAGCGGCTCAAAATGGCCGCGCTCCCTTCTGGCAGCTTCTGGCCCAGCTTCAGATGTTGCAGTGTTTGTGTGTCCTCTCCTCTTACACTCCCTGAAAATGTGCACATATGATTTCTACTGTTCTGCCTTTATATCTCTTAATAGCCCAAATATAATTTCTTAAACTTACCATCCTGATTCCCACCAACTAGTATCTGCTTCACTTTTTTACAACTGTCCAATATTGCAGCACCAACGTAGGCAATCTCAGAGCCAAACCTGAAGCTCTATGAAAAATATGAGTGGTAATAATTGAACATATTTCCCCATAAACACATAGCAGATGTATGTGAGAAACACTTAATCTATAGTGTTTTTCTACCTGTGTGAGATAGTAGATGTGTGTGTGAGGAACAGCGTGCAAAGCATTGACCGCTCCTCTGAAAGTGTAAATCTGTTGATGAGGATCCCCAACCAGGATTTTCCCACAGGTCTGAGAGAACATGATGTCCATGATAACTGGAAAAAACAAGACCACAAGCAGCTCTAAAAAGGCATTCGAGAGAAAATTAAATAAATAAAATACATTTTAATGATCAAAGTGAATTTTCCAAATAATGATTGTGATTTGTTTAACCTGGTGTGCAGTCTTGTGCTTCATCAATAAATATGGCATCGTACTGGTCCAGCTCGGGTCTCGTCAGCTGCCAGAGCTTGAGGTATCCTATTTGCAACAACCAAAAGAAATGATTGACATCAGCTATGTTTCCATTCAAAGTTTGAAGGAAAAAAAAGTTTTTATTGAAGATCACATTAAACATTTGCAGCACCATTTTCATCCCAAGTTTTTAAAAAACAAAACTTGGGAAATTGCATTCTTGCATTCAGAGAGAGATGACCGTGTGAGAAAGTTCTGGGAGGAAATTATACCAAATCATTCTCCTGACAGACTTTGACTCAGGCATTTTAGAAGGACCAAAGCAACATTTGAGATGCTACGAAATTAGTCTTCTGGTTAGTCCAGTTATGCCGACTCACATGAGTCGACATAACTTGACAAAACAAAACGTCAAGATTTCTAAAAATGGGAATACAAATTGTATGAATGCTTTTTATTTAACTCCCCCCCCCCCCCCCCCCCCCCCCCCATTCAATAAGAAATCCCTTGATGTTGGTGATGTGCATCATAATTGATGTGCACATCACCAGCATCGAGGGATTTCTAATTGAATGAAAAAGAAGAGAGAGAAAAAAAAGGTATATACAGTGGAGTTCGGTTATGTCGACTGCCTCGGAGGTTGTAAAAAAGCGTCGAGATAACCGTTTAACAAGATAACCAACAGCCAATATGGCGATTTATTTGTTTGAAGCGATCGGCATGCTATAAAAATGTACATACACTATATATGTTTGTTAACAACAAAAGGCATATGTGCACCAACTAACAACAGAGATTGTAACTCTTTTTGTTTTGAGATTGCTACTTTGTTTATGTTGGGAACATACCTTTAAGACGGCGTATGTAGTTCTGTGCGCGCGGGGAGGAGAGTGTTTTTGAGTGAGGAGTGAGATGGCCGCTCTACCGCTGACTGTTATATAGCATAATCTACTGTTTCTATTTTCCTTCTTTTATTTGTGATGTTTGTCAGAGTGTTTTCTTTTTCCTGGTTTGTACTTGTGCTCTTTACACGTTTGAGAAGAGTGTGAAACCCATCTATTAACCTCGTCATCTGGGCAGTCGTCAACCACTCTGACAGCCAGTGAAAGATTTACAAGTATACGATAAAAACCACCTTCGATTCTCGATACAAACCTTTAATCATATTCTCCAACACTGCAAACACAATTTCGCTCACAGCATAAACAGTCACATAAACACATTCGCTCATAACAGTCATTTCGCTCTGACGCAGCTCTGAATAGTATCGCACACGCGGTTACTATGGTTTCTTTAAAGTCTAATGCTTTGAGTTTTGCCTTTAATGGTCTGCTTGAAAACAAATGCTTCTAAGCTTCTATCAGTAACGACGTCTTTGTCGATGTCAATGTAATCTGCGTTGTGTAATTTCCTAATCACTCTTGAACACCAGCATTCGTCACATGAAAATGTCATTATTGGATCGCTGGACTAACTCAAATAAGTTCGAGGAATCTGAAGCAATGAAAACAGCGTGAGCAGCAACACACGACGCGCTGTGAAAGAAAGAGAGTAAAGAAAATCATTTCAAAGAAGAAAAATAATCAATGAAACATTGTGTATATTACAAAAGTGCTCGAGGTCCCAATTATAAAACATGAAATCATCAATTACACAACATAAAGCCCTTTTGACATGACATGACAAACTAATGCGTCCTACCGCTGTAAAATCACAATCTGACAAAATGACAAGCAGCCGAAAAGACCAAAAATGGTCATGGCATGCACGTGCAGCGAGCTCAGCGCATGCGCAGTGAACTAGGTACAATTAGGAATCACGAGTTAACCATGTGAAGTGATGAATTTGTCCGTTTCGTGCTCGAGAATTCGGCGACGTAAAAGAATCAATGTAACTGTCCAGAAAATACTAAGACAAATAGGGAGTTTGGCGGTTCCACTTCAAAAACGTTGACAATAGTACTGGCGAGTTAACCGTGACTCGAGATAAGTGAACTCCACTGTAAATGCAATATGCAAAACATAAAGATAGGTGGAAGGAAACATCTCATAAAAACAAAACACAGATTGGGTGTTAAAGAAAATTATATTATTTGGAATTATTTTAGTGCTTACCATCATGGGTCATGTTGTACACTCTCTCTTTCCTGGACTTCAGCTCTACCATTTGGTCCCATAAACCCTGAGCAATATCTGCAAAACTCTGGAAAGATTTTTTTGTTTGTCTCAAAAATTACAACCAACAAAGGAGTGCACCGACCACATTAATTAGACATGATAAGATTTGTTTTAGACTATTTTCATTTTGACTTTAAATTGATCACTCAATAACCTTTAAACAACATTCCCAAAAGCACAAGCTGTATTCACACATCTCTTCACTTTACCATTCTTTCTCGTTCATCTGGGTATACAATCTTGCCGTGTGTGTTCCTGTACTCTGGCGGAACGTGTTGAGGACCGACCCGCTGGTCTACAGACGCCCAGTAACTGCAGAGGGTTTGCGTGACCACTTTAGCATTGACAAATCCTCCCTTTCCTTTAGGCAAGACCCACGCCACATCAAACGGCTGCAAATTATTGGACAATTTCCGCATATTTTTATACCTGCATTGCACACAAATCACACAAAAGATCCTGATTATCATAAAAGCTCACTGACGATTACTATCATTCATTCTTCAAAATAGCTGACAGTTGTAGTTCATTCAAATTCAGTACAAACTGACTTCAATCCCACAGCTCTGAAGGCCATTGAATGAATGGTACTACAATGGACGTTGTGCGGAAATGAACGCTGAGCTTGCATCGCCACGGATTTGTTGAAGGCCAGGTAGAGGAAGCGCATATGTAGTCTTTGCTGAGCGTACTTCACAAGTGTGGTCGTCTTTCCAGTGCCTGCGATATACAAGAAAGGGATTATATGAACTGAATACTACTCACTTTAATTTAACTGAAAATGTTCAGCCTTTCTCACCTGCAAAAGCCATTATTTTTACAACATGATGATTCTGGATGTCATGGTTGAGTATCTGCTGTTGCTCGTGAGTGGTAAGCTGTCTGAAATAATTAGGATGATCATTACAATAATATTATATACGCTGATCAATGGAGTTGGTGCTTATGCTCACCGAGGCTGCATTTATTAGATCAAATATCAACAGTAAAAAAAGACACATTTTTTATATTACAATTGAAAACACAATTTTCTATATTGTTTTATAACGTAATGCATTCCTGAGGTATCAAAGCTGAATTTTCAGCATTACTTCAGTCTTCAGTGTCACATGATCCTTCAGAAATGATTCTAATATGAGGATTTGTTGCTCAAGAAAATGTTGTGCCACTAAATATTTTTTGTGGAAACTGTCACATTTCTCTGTATTCTTTTCAACACTTATTTGAAATATAAACCTTTTGTATCATTATAAAAAACATCTGGCATTTTTATCAATTGAATGCATCTTTACTGAAGTATTATTTTCTTTTAAATTTTTTTTTAATAAATTACACTGACTCCAAATTTTTGTGTAATTACTACAGAAATACTATATCCTAAATCCTAACCTGTTGTCATGGAAGCTCGTCGGGGGCGGCGTGTTCTCCATTAAGTGCAGCACATAGAAGATGTTGTAATGCCACCTAAAGATGGATGTTAAAAAGTAAAGAATCATTTAGATTTAACCCCATAAAATAAAAGTCTCTTTTAAGTGTTTGCGTTAAATCGTTTTCATTCTGTAAGTCAAATGACCAGAAAATATCCTCCAACTGTAAAAAAAACAACATCTTCTCAAATACTCTTTCACATGGACTATGTCCCTCACCTGTTGCTTATGTTAATATTATTCTCTCTCATGGCCAGGAGTAAAGTCACCATGGCCCACAGGTACTCAGAGATCCCTCCTGCTGTCAGTAGACAGCCAGATCTTCGTAAGAGAGCTACCAGATCCAAGACATCCTTCACTCCGTCAGCAAAAATCAACATCAGGGCCATGGTAGACCAAGGGTTCAGACCCTTTAATACAAGGCAGAAAATAAAACATTGGTTCAAATAAAAATCTCAAATAAAGTGGAACCTGATGCACAATATAATGCAGTTAATTCACACAATGGCACTAATGTAGTAGTTTGAGTAAAAGTGGACTGTGTGGGTTTATATTACCTCATCACCCACTATGTCAGGCAGTCTGTCTTTGATACAACCTTCAGCATGTGCGTAGAGCCGATGTGCTTTCACACACTCCGACACGTCCCTCACATTCACTCGTTTGCTGTGTTTGAACTGAGACATGTACCTGCCAAATCATGTACACATTATTAGTATTTCACAACATTAAATTGGAAAATTATTACTCTAATAAACGTAATTTATTAGATTTTGCATATACATGTGAATTCATCCCTATTGCATTCCCCCCACAATCTTTTAGTTTTTTATATTGCCCCTATATTTTTTCTGCTCTATTTTGACACCATGTACCTTGCCAATATTTTAAATGTTATCGGTCTAGCCAGTGATGCTTTGCAGACTATGAATCGATCAACTAGCAGATCATTGAACTACAGGTGACCCCTGACGCACAATGTCACACCTAACAGGTTTGACCTCTATCAGCAGTTCTGATGTCGACTACAAAATGGCCCAAGGGTGTGAAAGTGGGGGTTGTGAACCCCTTTTGTTGTGTATTCCTACCTCACCATGTTGAGAAGGCAGAGATCTTCCTTTTTGATAATTTGATTATCATGCAGAATTGACTTAACTTCCTTCAGTGCCTCTTTTTCCCGTTTACGGTATCTGCAGTACAATTTCTTCCAAGGTAGAAACTAAGGAAGAAACCATAAGATATCACAAACTACACACACATACACAAATTATGCAATAATTAACTTATAATTTTTTTTAATGTTTTAAAGTATTACCAACACAGTTTATTGAATATTAAATTAGCATAAACTCCCTTTTATCTCACTGTAAAGTTTAAAAAGCATCAATAACACACCTGAGGGTCAATGACAACGGCTCTCCAGCGATGGCACACCAGACTGATGTGTCGATAGAGATCATCTGCTGGGAGGTGAGCGAAAACAACCCTCAGGATCTCCTCGGGCAGGTCCTGGACGTGACCCTGTGGCACCTCATGTCCTCCCTGCACTCCCAGCAGCCCAAAGTGGGCATCAGGAAGGGCTTCAACCAGGTCTTCCTCCTCCTCTTCTTCTTTTTTCACTATTTCTTCTTTTTTGATCAATGTACTTCCAACCTCAAAGTCCTCGTCGAACATGTCCTCAGTGATTCCTTCCATAAAGTCCTCCACTTTAACCTCTTCTGGGGTGAGAGGTCCGATGGGTTCCTCCTCTTCCTCCTCCTTCACTGGAGTCTTGGTTCCTTTTTGGGGGCTGGTGCTTATGATTCCAGTGACAGAGAAGAATTCGGTGATGCCTCTCTGTTGGTCCACACCACCTGAAGCTTGAAGGCATTAAAGATGTTAGAGTGGGAAAACAGCCCTTTTTTGTGCAGAAAGATCCAAAAACACATTGACAAATTTATTAACACCTTGTCTACTTCTTTTGGTGGGTGTCCTGGGCTGAAGTCTTCGGGTTGGATCACTGTTGTTGAGGTTGACATTAAATGGCTGTGTGAGAGATCGGTTCCCTGTGTTTCTTTGCATCAGATCATCACATTCTGAGGGCCCCAGGTGCCTGCGTTTGGCCCTTCCTATAGAAAACACAAGTAATACACATTACAGATCTCTCACAACATCTGGGCTTAATACAAACCTGGACCCCAGTAATGACTGGAGCTTGTATTCACTTATTTAAAAACATATGTTCAATACATCTACTTACAACAAACATAACACGGAAAGAGAAAAGTGCAAAACAAAACTTGCAAAATGGTATATGTAATTCCTAACCCTATACAAAAATATGTAATGGAAAATATTTACCTCTCATGGACGATTCCATGATAAACAGACGACGAGACTCTTTAGCCTAGCCCCGTTGTAATAATTAAACTAGAGTAAAATGCGTCCACCGAAACAATAACAACCTCACAAGGGTTCTGTTCCACGTTCATTCATTATTTCAAAATAAAAGTCCTGCGGTTTTTGTGTGTGTCTTTTGCAGGGCTCCATACCGCTATGACTGGACCTGGACTGGACCGAGGCTGCTTTCAGAGTGTATTAAAAAGTAAATTCATAACCTCGAATATTATTGTTGGAAAGTGATCCTGTATTTTTCACTGACCCTTCACTGACCTTTGTGTTAAAAAAACGACATTTACTGAAATAAAGCATAAAACCTACATTTATTTTATTTTAGAAAATCAACAAAAATTCTCAGTTTTAAAATCTATTTTAACTTGATCTATCCTACTAAAATATCTAAAATTAAAACTGAAAAAAATAAATAAAACCCGACTTTTATTTTACTTAAAGTAGTGTTTTAAGGCATTACTTTAAGGTAAATATATTCCAAAATCCCCAGCTCGTCACATAGATAAAAACAACTTAACAAAATACATTAAACATTTTTTATTTTATTTGTTTTTTGTCGTTATTCCTCTTTAAAACCTCTTATCTGTTCTCTGTACGTCACGCAACTTCCGTTTTAACTCAAAGCAGGGTATCTTTACTTCCGTTTAGCCGCAAGCGCGTTCAGGTGAATGCAGGAACTGGCTAACCAACAACACGAAAAGTAAAGGTTATAGTAATAATAATAATGTTTACATATTTATAGGTTTCTGTATTTTAGTTCGTTTGATAATGTTAATGATTATTTCCAGTTTACAACTCTTTAACGTGCGTGAACTGGATGGTAAAGTAGGCTAGTTTGTAGCAATATGCATCGCTCTCAGCCTGTGTTGCCTGAAGTTTACTAATAAGTTTTAACTTTTATATTATGTATTCCCGCACAGTTGTTTAGAATGACCCCCCCTTAATCCAATCTAACGGTCAAACCATTTTCATATTCTGATGAGATTCATTATTCCTCTTTACCTGTGTCCATCTTTCAACAGTTTCCCACCCATCAAGCATGGCACAGTCTTCTTGTCGATGCTATTGTAGTCTTCCTTGTTGTTCAATAAATACATAAAAAAACTTTTGTGGCAGTAAATTAATTTTATAACCTTAATGTCCTTATGGTAATGCTCCATATTGGAATGTTTATAATGTGTTTGATCTGCACAATTTATGTTTGCAGTGTTTACACCGAACCCAAATATATTCAGTGACTGTATATTGTGTTCAATAAACATCATACATTTGTGATAAGCTGTTGCCCTCAATATTTTAATGTTTAAAATTGCGTTTCCTGTTGTCAAAATTCTACAAAAAAGGACAACGTCAAAGAAGTTTGTTTGAAACCTTTGCCAATTTATTAATAAAACAACTCGCATGTACAGAAGGATTCACAGCCTTTGCCATGACACTCAGTTGGATCCTGAAAATCCACTCTTACTGCCATTTGCATTGTACAGTGTACATTTCACAACTGTTTGGGCACGATTCTTGGACTTCTTTGGTACCGGTTTGTATCCTTTATCAAGTTTAGAACGTGTTGTAAGCGAAAATGTGTCTGAAAGTCGCTGTACATCATAAACGCATGTAAGGCAGATGTAGAAAGGGACTGTGTAAACTTAATCGCGTTCACTATGACGGCCGGCGGAAGTAAAGATACCCTGCTTTGAGTTAAAACGGAAGTTGCGTGACGTCATTGTGAAAAGGGTCTATAGGTGGCGGCAGAGGGAGAAATTAGCGCGTCACTGAGCCCCGCCCCCTCAGCTCAACTCCACTTTCAACTCGCTCCCTCCGTTGAGCGACCGATCGAGCTATTTGGGGCTCGCTCCAAAACAGCTTTTATGAATAGAGCCTTTTTCAATAAAATATGTGCATGCAGTTGTTAAAATCAATTGTATTCTATTCTTACGTGAGCTATAATAAAGAATGATACTGCAAGAATTTTTATAAATTTGTAATTGTTAAATTACGTGATTCAACTTCGTATCGAGACAACCGCTTATAAAAATGTATTGCTGCGAGAAAAACCTTAAAAAAAACACACGGTTATTTGAGAATGTTAAATGTCTCGCACAAGATCCTCAGAAGTGGAGCATTGGCGAGGGATTTTGTAAAAGTTCACAGTTTGTTTTTGCAGTAATGATCTTAGTCTGAGCCTCCTTGGATAAGTGTGTGTGTGTGTGTGTGTGTGTGTGTGTGTGCTTCATGTATACCTATGGAGTGAAAACAGTATAAAATACTCCCTCAAATGCACTGCATACACACACCAATCCACAAATGCATGTACATATACAGTTATTCTATGTATATTTACTGTTATTCATTAATATTGTTGTTGTTTCTTGTTGATGTATGGTGACCTTGGGTGTTATGAAAGGCGCCTAAAATAAAATGTATTATTATTAGTTAAGGGACAAAATGTCCCCACAAAAATGGCAATATCCAAAATCCTCCTTTTTCACGAGGAAAACAGCTTAATCATACAAAGTGATGTTTTTTGACAATGTAAAAATGCAGAAAGTTTTATTTTAGAATATATAGTTCGTTCAGAATAAAAATGAGTAGGCTTATGTCTATGGAGTATCTTCTTGAAACATGAAAACAAAATGTGTGTGTGAGCTTTGTTTTTGCCAGCTAAAACTGTAGAATTTTTTTTTTGACAAAATGACAAAAGCACATAATTACTTAATGAAAACTGAAAATATAAAAATAAAAGCTATTATTTCAAGGGTGGTTCTTGCTGCACACAATACTGTATGCTTCTCTGGGCTGCTCCAAAGATCAATTTGCTATTGCTCTTGACCTTCATGCCATCTTAAAGCTGAAGATTAGACCACAAGACTCTTATGTGTACATGGAGATGCATAGAGATGTTCTGATCCAGAGCTTTTACAAAGAAGTGGAATTCAAATTCAAGTATGCATAAAGAAAAAAAGGAGGAATGACGTCATAAACTACTAAAAGGTAATACAAATAAAGTCAACTGTTTCTTTTACTCTCAAAGTTTGCTCAAAGTATTGTTTGATAAGGAGAGTCTGGAGAGTATGCCTGAACATCTGCTGTCCGGGCATGTAGGGGAAGTTGGTTTTCGCTATTTGAGCACAAGGACAATGACGTGTTTAGCCTTGTTGTAAGGCTAAAGTGTGACTTTTGTGCACTGTGAAAAGTCTGTTGTGGTCTCTTGATCATGCAGTTACAGTAAATAGGGTCTGAAGCCATTACATCACCTCTGAAGACTTCAAATGTAGCATTCAAGTCTTATAACATAAGGTCCTTCGTGTTCTTTTTCAAGCTTGGAAGCTTCTGTTCCCATTCCTTGTAATTAAATGGAAAAGAGTGAATACAATTATACAGAACTTCATTGTGTTAGAAACACCAATAACACTTAGAATATCATTCCAGCTAATGTTAGGTAATGGTAACCAATTACTTCAAATTACTCTTCAAAAGGAATTACTAATTATTTATATCAGTATTCCCAAGTGAAATGATTGCTCCATTTGACTAAAGTCGCTGTAAGCTTTTGAAGTTTTTGTAAGGTTTTGGATATTAATTCCTGATCTTTACTTTAAAATATTAATTGTACATTGTGCATTACTCTCATTAATTATGAACCTGTGTATATATATAGTTCTAAGATGTCCTCTATGAGAGGCATGAAAAAAAGTTTAGTTTATGGATTGATATGAAAAACACTGTACTGATTTGCTAATGTTGGACTACTTCATTCAACTGAGCACTATTACTAGCTAACTAGTTCATCAGAGTTTCTCTTTAGTTAATGTTAGTTAATAGAATGATAATATTCCTTTGAAGTTATTAATCAATAATTGAAAAGTGGCAAGAAACACATTGAATTAAAAGTGAAATTTAGATGTAGAAACCCTGAAATGGTTTTGTGAAATGTCATTTTTCAAGTTCATGGTGTAAAAGGTAACAGATTTTCACATAACTTTCATCAACCACTCATTATTCTCTCAGAACATCTATAGCAGTTCAATTCTGGTTAAAGTTCTGGCCTAAAGTTCTAGTTAATTGTGAAGTCATTGCCAAACCGTGCCAACATAACCAAAGCCTTCCAAATCTTTCCAACCCAATTTTTAAGAAAATACTTGAGAAATAATATTAATAGCATGTGGTGTTTGGTTCCATCTTGTCTTTTTTTCCATATGCTGCTGGAAATTCCCGGCCGTGTGAAGCTGCACGTATGCCGAATGAATCCAACACTTGGCTTAGTTGATCCCGATGAGAGTGTATCTGTATGTGTGTGTCAGGCTCTGTTCCCGCGTGGCTGGACTATTACATCACCTTCAAGAAGAGTGCATTTTAGCATGCTCTCTTCAAAACCCTTGAAATATTAAGCAGATATTAACTGTCGCTCTCACACTCTTGTGCCTGTTTCACAATTTATGTAATTCTGCTTCTGAGGTTCTGCTGGATCTTCCTCGTATTTTTGATGAATTTACATAGTATATATTTCATTTGATTAAATAAATATGTGAAACAATATTACAGTTTAAAATGGTTTAACACAGCTGTCACGGTTCATGAATTCATTGTCTCCCAATTACTGCCTGTGTGTGTATGGGAGGTGAGTGTGGGAGGCGTGGTCACTGATCACCTCCACCATCGTTATCTCCCGCACCTGATCCATATCTCATCTGCCTACTTGGTTCCTGTCTTACCACCTGTTTGTTGTCGAGTCGTTGCCTTCCATGTGTTGCCACATCAGTCTCTCCAGTGTTCCTGGTCCCGTGTTCTGGATTTCCAGTGTTCCGTGTTTCGTGTTTCACTCACCACCACCACCACCTGCACCCTGGGATTATCACAACACAGCGTCTTCATTCATCAGCCCATTGAGTCCCTCCGCCGCCTGCTTTCTCTGGACATTGTGACTTCCTTATTCATCACTCCTGTAATAAATCCTCATCATTTGCACTTGAATCCGGATTTGTGTTTTATTCCTGACAACAGCATAATTATCACATGACCTCCACACAATATTATCTTTTATTAAAACATAAATAGTAAATACATTTTTGGTATCTGACAACATTTGGCTAATCTTCCCATTAAGTTATGAGAACATTCAAAAAAAATTTTTTTTTTTTTTATTAAAAGATTGGTTATGCAAATGTTAATGAAACAAGTAGTAACATTTTCAATACAATTTTCCATGAACAATGTATAAATAACATTTTTGTGCAAACATTTTGAGAAGGTTATTGAAAACCAGATACGTTCTATTAATTCTACTGGATGAACATTTGCTCACAACTTAGAGAGAACCTTTGCAGAACGTTAGCTAAAGAGAACGTTCTCTGCTAGTTGCAATGATAAAATAATTTAAAAAAATGTGTCGCAGTTAGTTACTTATGCACTATTCTGTGAGGTTTAGTAGTATAAATAGTATGAGTAGTGTGTTCAAACTGAAAATCCCAAATAGAAAAAGTACACTTTAAATACCTGAATGATGCACTTAATTAGACTTATTAAAAATGCAACTGAAATGGCACACTGTCTTGTGCAAAAAATAAAAATTTTGAATAAGCAATATCTTCACGACCACTAAAAAAGTATGATCTGTATAGTATGAATGTGATTTGGACGTATGGACATCTGCCATGTTGTCATTATCACGCGACTAGTGTCAGTTGTCCCTTCACTGCCATTCACCAAAATAAGTCACCAATCATATGCATTCACCAATCATATGCACACTTCAGAATCTCACTGGAAGTAGTAAGTCATCTGAGTACATTTTGTTATTTTACGAGTACTGTGAATTGGTACATACTTTTTTGCCACTTACTGTTTTCTGCCTACTATATAGTAGGGAAGTATGCAATTCCAGATGCACCCGAAGTGTGGAATGTTGGACACTTCATTAACTCAACTGTTTAAGGAAGAATAAAATATTGATGGACAAAATAACCTTATAAAATTCATACACTGCACAGTTAAGAACATAGCGCACAGAGAATAGTCATTTGGGACGTGGCTTAAAAAAAACGTGGCTTAAAATATCTTGGAAATGGAATTTCAATGTACGTGCAATGCATTGTGGGATACAGCATCTTGCTCCAAATTTTGGAATGACTACATACTAGAAGGACTGCAAGATGATGAAAAAATGATGAACCTTGTGGTACTCATATGGAAACTAACATTTTTAATGAACTGTTTGAGGAGTCAAGTTTTAGGTCTGACTGTGTATGATTTACATTTAAGAACCGAATGAACTCATTATTTCACTCATAAATCTAAAAACCGCAATTCTAAATGTCCATTAGAAAGGGCTTGAACATGTTCATTACTACTACTGCCTGAACAACTCCAGTTTTACAGCAGCTGACATGAGTGTGACGTTCATTGCCATTGAGAATGCGTCACGACTTTGGTGATGAAATCTGCAAACTTCTAGTGAAGTTATTAGTAACTTTACATTTGAGCATAGATGTGAAAATAAATAGTTACAGTTTCTGAAAGACAAATGTTAGTCTCTTTAGTAACTCTTTAAATTAGGATCAATTCTCACTATGAACTAGTTGCTCATTAGTGTCACAGTCATGTCGTGTCTTGTCACATTCCTCCTGTGTGATCCTTCTTTGTTCCCGTCAACTGTCACATCAGCCACTCCCCCTTGTTAGCCGTGTCAAGTGCTCCCCGTTTCCCTGTCTATTTAAACCCTCATGTTCTCCCTTGTCTTTGTCGATTGTTGAACTGTGTTCACATTGGTTTTCCGTGTGTAAATGGCTCCTGTCCGTGGTTTCTATGTA
Organism: Rhodeus uyekii; assembly: GCA_037043235.1. Taxonomy (NCBI): domain Eukaryota; kingdom Metazoa; phylum Chordata; class Actinopteri; order Cypriniformes; family Acheilognathidae; genus Rhodeus; species Rhodeus uyekii. The sequence continues at coordinate 490,706 of JAWRVZ010000033.1, forward strand.
CTCCGAGTTTAGCACTGTTGAGTGCCATTTTTGTTCTCGTTCTGTAAATAAAGTGTTTTCTCTTTGTATCTCCGTGTCTCCAGCGTTTCTCCGCATCGCACACCTCCTCCCGTGACAAGTAGCATTGGCTATTTATTAATATTTATAAAGCATATATCAATGCCTTATCCTGCATGACCATATTCTACATCCCTTGCTACCCCATAACAAAACTTAACAAGTGCAGCAATTTATTGAGGTAAAAGCTATAGTTAATAGAGAATATGCGTTCCCCAAACAAAAGTGTAAATAATGAAAGTGTCAAGCAATTGTACTGAGCAAATCATTTTTTATTTTATACAATTTTACAAAATAATGTGGACTTTATAATTCCACATTATTAGAGTCATCTGTCTAACCAAGTTGTTCCAAATTTGAACTTGATATCACAAAAAATGAGCCCTTTAAAGGATTGTTTTCATGGTAATGCAATGTCTAATTTCAAAACGTTTTCACATGAAGAATTTTGATTATTTAAGCTTTCAAATGACATTTGATAATTGATGATGACTAAAATGAATAAAATAAAAAGCGTGCCAAGGGTTGCGCTGCTGGGACACTGACAACAGGTTCAAGTGCACAAATGAAACTTCTGATCAAACTAACTGAGGTTTTAACATTGACACATGCATGACTGCTTGTTTGGGCAAGCTTATGGTTTTTGCAATGACTGTATGCAAAGTTCTCATTCCATTCAGTGTTCTCCCACACATTGTGCCTGAAGATGTTTCATGCTCAGGGTACTTGCTTTGGCATTCACAATGAAGCTCATGAGATGCTAAGAAGCTTGCTAAGAAGAGCAGCATATGTTGAGCTTTGGATGCTAATAAATCAGATTGGAACAGGATGGAAATTCATGCCGGTTGATTCTGATACATCGTTAATGACGATGGTTAAATGTCAATAATTACCCCATTTATCCTTTAAAAAAAACTCTGAAATGCTCCAAATTGAAATTTCCAAAATATGGAGTCCTCTATTTATATTCGAATTACTTTTGTGAAATGTGGCACGTCTATATTTGACTCATTTTCTTTGGACACAACTGGTCCCACCCTGATTTCCTTGTGCACATAATATAAAAATACATTTAAACAATATTTGTTCATTTCTCAACCAGACCAAATTTGGTCAATTTCCTCAGCATAATTTTACTCGGTGTATCTGCTTCTGAATATTTTAATGCAGTCTTGTTATCCTGAACTAAAACATTTTTTTGTTTAAAAAAATCATTTTTAAAGCTGAAATAAAGTAAAATATAAATATTGCATGAAAATCTTGTAAATAATTCTGTTGAATATGAAACTTAACTGAAATAAAATTAAAACTGGAAAAAGATTCATGTAAAATATTTTATTATATATATATATATATATATATATATATATATATATTATATTGTAAATAATAAGTGAATAACACAAATTTACCTACAAAGGAAAAGCAAATTCAAAATCTAAAAATAATACTAAAATAACTGTGATACCCTTGATTCGTTACATAATAGCAAAAAAAAAAAAAAAATAGCTGGAGGCCTTACTTGCCTCTGTGTTATTTATATAAAATAATGTTTAGTATATAAATATTATATTGGGACTATAAATAGTGCTTCTTATAAGGGTGTTTCATACACACCCTGTGAGATCTCTTGCTCTATTGTGAATCATTCAAAGGTTAAAAGAGGTCATCTTTCTCTGTAACATTGAACTTTTAGACATTTGTTTTCTTTGAAGTGCCTCAGGAATTTACCTTTTAAACATCTTTTATGAGAACCTGTGACATAAACCATTAACAGAACTGTCTGAGTGTAAGTCACATGTTAAGAATGATGCAATCTTGGCTTAAAATTACCATCGATATTCCCGCTCTTGGTCCACAGATATGAGAGATATGGTGTCAGATGACATACAGGTATTTGTTCATGCAGTTTGGACTTGGCCCTAAAGTACATGAGCCTTATTGCATTTGAAGGACATGGTCTTGTAATCTGTCACAGTCTCGTCGTGTCTGTCACATCCGGGTTCCTCTGTGTCTCCCAGATCCTTCCCCCTCCTGTCTTGTTAGTGATTACCCTGTTAATTATGTCAGCTGTCCCCAATTGGCCCTTGTGTATAAATCCCTTCATGTTCCCTGTGTCCTTGTCGGTGATTGTAGTGTTATGTGGTGGTTTATGGGTTTGTGGATGTTCCTGTCTTATTCTCCGAGTTCCCTGAGTTTTTGCACCCTCGAGTGCTGTTTACTTTCTAGTTTTCAATAAAAGTGTTTTCTGTTTGAAGCTCCGTGTCTCCGCGTCAGCTCCGCATCGCACACCAGCAACAGCACGTAACAGAATCACCGACCGGGTTTTTGCCACCACAAGGCAAGATGACAAGCGCCGCCGCCGCGCAGACATCATGGCTCCCGAGCGCGGCCGCCGCGCAGACATCATGGCTCCCGAGCGCGGCCGCCGCGCAGACATCATGGCTCCCGAGCGCGGCCGCCGCGCAGACATCATGGCTCCCGAGCGCGGCCGCCGCGCAGACATCATGGCTCCCGAGCGCGGCCGCCGCGCAGACATCATGGCTCCCGAGCGCGGCCGCCGCGCAGACATCATGGCTCCCGAGCGCGGCCGCCGCGCAGACATCATGGCTCCCGAGCGCGGCCGCCGCGCAGACATCATGGCTCCCGAGCGCGGCCGCCGCGCAGACATCATGGCTCCCGAGCGCGGCCGCCGCGCAGACATCATGGCTCCCGAGCGCGGCCGCCGTTGAACTGTGTCCCCCGAGCGCGGCCGCCGTTGAACTGTGTCCCCCGAGCGCGGCCGCCGTTGAACTGTGTCCCCCGAGCGCGGCCGCCGTTGAACTGTGTCCCCCGAGCGCGGCCGCCGTTGAACTGTGTCCCCCGAGCGCGGCCGCCGTTGAACTGTGTCCCCCGAGCGCGGCCGCCGTTGAACTGTGTCCCCCGAGCGCGGCCGCCGTTGAACTGTGTCCCCCGAGCGCGGCCGCCGTTGAACTGTGTCCCCCGAGCGCGGCCGCCGTTGAACTGTGTCCCCCGCCCGCGGCCGCCGTTGAACTGTGTCCCCCGCCCGCGGCCGCCCGTGAACTGTGCTCCCTGCCGGCACCTCTGGTGCACCTCACCCTAGGACCACCTGGGCCTCCCGACGGTCCACCGGGGAGGCCCCTCAATAATTTTTTGGGGGGGGGCACTAGTGTGACTCTGAGGGTGGGTGGGGAAAAGGAGGCGGAGCCTCCTGGGAAGATCAGTCCCCCGGTACCTCCCTGGACACCGCCCTGTACCTGGCCCCTGGTTCCCCCAGCACCTCCTTGGACACTGCCCCGCACCTGGCCCCTGGTTCCCCCAGCACCTCCTTGGACACTGCCCTGTACCTGGCCCCTGGTCCCACCGGCACCACCCTGGAGACCCCTCCTGGACTATGTATAACCCGGTCTCCAGGGTGCCCACCCTCCCACCCATTTAGGATGTTTTATTGTCTTTTTTGTTTTGCCCTCCTCCGGGTCCCCCTCCCTTCCCTCCCCAAGGTGTGTCATACGGCGTGAGGTCACGCCTTGTGGGAGGGGGCGTTCTGTCACAGTCTCGTCGTGTCTGTCACATCCGGGTTCCTCTGTGTCTCCCAGATCCTTCCCCCTCCTGTCTTGTTAGTGATTACCCTGTTAATTATGTCAGCTGTCCCCAATTGGCCCTTGTGTATAAATCCCTTCATGTTCCCTGTGTCCTTGTCGGTGATTGTAGTGTTATGTGGTGGTTTATGGGTTTGTGGATGTTCCTGTCTTATTCTCCGAGTTCCCTGAGTTTTTGCACCCTCGAGTGCTGTTTACTTTCTAGTTTTCAATAAAAGTGTTTTCTGTTTGAAGCTCCGTGTCTCCGCGTCAGCTCCGCATCGCACACCAGCAACAGCACGTAACAGTAATCATATTGAGCTTTTAAAAAATGTTGTAATGAAATATTAATACCTTTTAAATAGATTTAGTTTGGTGTACTTTCCGTTTTTTTATGATATTGTATTATCTGTAATTGAACATTCTTCAGTTTCAAATCATCATTATAACTAATACTATTTTTCCCCCATGAAGGCACTGGTCAGCTGATCGGTTTATCCATCTCACAGTGACCTGCTTTTTCTGTCTGCACAGCTGTTAGTTGTGTGGTGCATGTGACAGTTGTCTGGCCACTTATTAATGGCTCTGTTAGAAACCAGCTTTTCTTGTCTTGAGTGGAAATTTGGTGATGAATTTGGGGGTGACCTGTAAGTAGAGTATGAGCATTTTTTTTAGCTCGGTAACTTCAGTCTAATGTTTAACTTGTTATGTCTGATGCCAAGGAGCATCACTGGTTTATTAGCACAGATTTATGCTTTTGGAGACGTTGTGTAATAAAGTCTGTGAATATAGGTGTTGTAGTGATTACAGGAATATATTCGCACAGTTAAAGTGATCTTTACATTCATAAAGATAAATGGATAACCTTGGACAGAAATCACAGACAGAGACAGGCATATTTGCTAATTGCTAGTATCTGATAATCAGGTGTGATTGTTAATGACTGGGCATTGTAAATACATACATACATATACACATATATACATATATAAACATATACATATATATATATATATATATATATATACACACACATATGCATACATATATGCATATGATAAGCATAATTCATTCATTTTAATATATATATATATATATATACACACACACACACACACACATACATAATGAGCGATGCAACTGTTGTATTTATAGTTGCACCATCTGTGTGAATGGAAAAATTACTACGGTATACAAAAGATTAGGGTCAGTAAGATTTAATAATAAGAATAAAGTTAATACTTTATTACTAATGTATGGTTTCCACAAAAAATATTTACTTTTTTGTTCAACTTAAAGAACATTAAAAAATGCCTTATTGACCCCAAACTTTTGAACTCTGATGTATTTCCTTAGTGCACCTTTAATGGGATAGTTCACCCAAAAATGAAAATTCTGTCATCCTTTACTCACCCTCAAACCTGTTTGAGCACAAAAGAAGATTTGTTGAATGATGTTGGTCACCAAATAGTTGCTGGACCCCACAGACAAAAATCAATCAAAGTCAATGGGGATGACAAACTGTTCCAACATCCTTCAAAATATTTTCAACGAAGAAGCGCATACAGGTTTAGAACATTTACAGAGTGATGCAATAATGACAGAATTTCCTTCTTTTTTTTTCTTTTTTTTACAAACTATTGGTTTAATTTGTGCTTTGTGATGTCTATATGGCCTATCAAAGTAACAAACAACCACTGTTCACATTTAAAACAGAACGATGCATCAGATTTCATCTCACTACTACGTAGTGCTTTATTTCACAAACAAAAATGAACATTGTACGGGTGTGACAGACTAATTTTAGCGTCTTCCCAACCCAAAATATAATAATTTTTCTCTGATGTGTGAGAAAACACTGCATGTGAAAAATAACATCTTTGGTGACATAAATGCAAACATAAATACATTAACTTAAATATCAGACCTAATAATAGAATTCACAAAAGAAAGTGTACATGATACTGACCTCGTCCCAATCCAGTGTGCTAATGCCCTTTAAAATACATTCATACAGATCCTGCTCAAATTCATAACACAAAACTCACAAATCTGTTCAAGTGACAAACACAGAAACATGCTTTTACTTTAAAGTGCTTTGCATGGTAGTAACAACACAACTGCCCTTTAGTATCAACTAAAACATTTAAAGTTATGTTCATGGTCAGGATGACATTCATACACACATACACACACACACACGTCTTTAAAATTCACAGGTTCATTACTATCTTTGTATTCCTTCATCATGAAGTCAGTTTGTGCCCAGTGCTCATATGTGAAAGCTGGTGTTTGTGTTATTCTTAATGAACCAAGTAGGAATTTAAAGGGGGACAAAGGTCATAAAATACGGGGCAGCACACAAAAACACATGCGTATAAAGAACGATCAGGGTCAGATACTGACGCACTTGCTGCGTTCCATCCCATGTCACCAAGATGTTCACAACAACTCATCCAACAATAAATAAATAGATAGTTAAATAGTCGAAATAAGGAATGTAATCAATACAGAAGTCAACACGAGGCTCTCCCTGTGCATGTACACAAAAAGTACAGATTAACCAGGCTCTCAGCAGTTTAAAAGCCTTTTAATGGTCAGTCACGAGACATTAATCAGATCGATTACAGCAGAGAGAATGGTGTCGGATATATAGAGAGCCTTTGAGCAGATTTGAGCGGTTTCTACTACTTCCTATGAATCAGCCATGACAAAGAGAAAGACTTTTACAGTTGCCAACACCAACAAATCCAATTAAAATTCAAGCCTATGTAAAGATAAAAGATCACTAAATGACAGTATAGTGTGAATGCACAAAAAGGTATCAAGTAAATTCATTTTTTTTGGTCGGTTCTCTGCCTTTCTGGAGCGATTTGAAAGCAAGCTGTCCTATAACAAACCTAATATAGGGTGAAACCTAATGCTTTTTGAGAGTTTGGCCTGGACACCCTGCAGAAATTGAGTATTTGATGTTTAAGTAGGATTACGTCTGCTATTTTAATCCTCAGACATGCACTTTGATGTCTCCCAGCACTCCCCCAACATCCACAGACCCCCGAAAGCTAGGGAACGTTTCTAGAAGTTTTAAATCGGTCAGTTTTTACGGCCACTTTTCCCATGTCTGCTGGGTATTTTTGGTGTGTGTATCCACCCACGTATTCAGACATGATTATTATAACAAAAGGGAAACTCTTAAAATACATAACACGGATGGAGAGTGTTTTTGGAAGGCCATGTTCCCGAAAGAATTTGGGACGCTCATGCCTCATATTTTACTATAACTACAATCTGTAATTAGAGTTACAAAACTGAGCTAGTGACTTACATAAATGATTCCAGCCAAAGTATGTTGAGAATATTTTTGAGGGCATTTATGATATTAAGAACTGTTTAAGTTTTGTCTATACAACTTAAGGCAGTCAAAATCAACACTGAATCACTTTGACTTCTTTCAAAATATCTTCTTTTGGGTTGCACAGAATGAAAAAGTCATTCGGGTTTGGAACGACATGAGGTTGAGTAAATTATGAAAATTATGACTTGATTCTTTTAGGCAATCAAGATGGGAGAAATTGTTTTCAATTGTTTTTGTCCACTGTTATGGAGATGTAACCTTGGTTATGGGTATTTAAGGGTGAATTATAGCCATCATTTAAGAAGTCCTCTGTTTATGAAATGTGGCAAGGCCCAGCAGGATTCTGTCAGACTGGAAACTGAGACCTTGGGTATTATAACTGGTTCTCGTGACTTTCTGAATCACGTGAAGTGTAATATTTCAGGCACCAGACCTTAAAGTGCATGGAAAAGCAACAATGTGTTAATCCGGATTCAGCGGCGATTGCTACTGTATTGTTCGTGGGTTCAATCAAGAGACCACTGTGTTTGTAAATTCACAATTCGCCATTGTCTAAAACCCAAGATTAAAACCCAAACTTGCAGTAACTATTCATCTGAGAAGGTATCAGATGGGGGTCTTAAACAAGCTCCAAAAGCCATCAGAGAAAGTCTACTTTCTTCTTAAAAGTGCACTGGAGTTCAGAGGTTTTCGAACACACGGCCCTCAGACTGACAGAAATCTGATCGCACACCTTGTTGAAATCCACATTAAAGGCTCAGCGGGTTTGATCAGTGGTGTAGAAGTTAACAGCCTTAGATGAGTCTGGATGTAATGCGGCATAACCCGGAATAATCTCTTATTTGAAGACTTAACAAGATGAAAATATCAAAATAAAGAATGTGTTTGAGTCCCATAAAATGAGAGGCCAGAGTCAAAGTGTTTCAGAGGCACCGAGTTCAAAAGTTGCCATCAAGTAACAAGAGGTCCTTTCTGTCCAAAAAGGCACAGTATACACTCCAGAAAACCAAGGCAGAGAGCAGGAAAGACTACCGTACTACAGCAGTATCGCAATAAAATAGACAAACACCAGGACAGATTCATGTATCGCTGTTTTCTTGGTCTTAGTTTTAGCCGGACGACCCCCTAGACTCATCCGTAGCTGTGTGGACTGTGCGGGTTAATGGGGGAGTCTTCGCGTCCTTTTTGGCCGACCAGCTGGTAGAGGCGGTGACTGAGGTTTTGTACCTGGCAGGTACCGAGGACACATCCGACGCGCATCAGCTGACCGTGGTGATGGTTGTGGTGGCCTCGGGAGTGTGTGTTGCGACGACCTCTCTGCCTAGTGCTTTCTCCTGTGTCGCTGGACTTTCCTGCGTTTGGCTGATCAACGTGGAGTGCATTTCCTGTTCGGTCTGGAGGTGGTGGTCTGGAGAGAATGGCCCTCCACAGAATGGTGCGGTCGATGGAGACACCATGGTCAGTGTTTGGGCTCTCAGTAACATCTAGAGAGACGGAGACTTCCTCCCTTAGCTGATTTAGTCTTGTCATGAAGTTCAACCTGCAATGAGATAGAAATGGGACTCGTAAATATTGCACTTGAATAGGAATTTAAATGTTATTTTATTACACTGGAATATTTGATTCTGATTGTTTAATCTGAATTATATTTGCCCCATTCTATAGTCAAACACACAAATGATATTCTGAGAATCACAATTATCGTATTTTCCCGCATATAACCCGCGGGTTATACCAGATTTTACAAACCCTGCAGGGGGGGTGCAGGTTATATAAGGGTGCGGGTTATATCATAAAAAAATTAAACGTAATAATATTTAAATAAATTTGTTACGTCCCTAAGGACGTAAGGTTTTTTTGCTGTATTTTCTTTCTGTTTTTCTTTCTTGCAAGGGTTGTTGTCTCAGGTGCTTGTACTAGCACTCTGACAGCTGGCGCTGATAGGCTGTCTGCTTTTTCTTTTGATTCTGACTTGTGTTTGTTCTCTTATTGTTTGAATTTCGCGCACAAGCACCGTGTACCGAGCCTGAACAGTTATGGATAATTGACGTCATGCGAACAACATTCGAAATGTGAACTTACACAAAAAAGTTTATCAATCTATGGGTGCGGGTTATATAAAGGTGCGGGTTATACGAATGATCCCCCCCACCCCCACCCCCACCACACACACACAAAACCCGCTGGCTATATGGGGGTACAGATTATCTGCGTCTGCGGGTTATATGCGGGAAAATACGGTAATCACATTTTCTATCTATCTAACCGCCTTAACACTTAACACTGGGTGTTTAATAGCCATGAAATTAGCAGGTCATCAAATAACTTGTCAAAATAAACCACAATTTTTATTTATTGTGCTATTGGAAGAGTATTGGTTTGGATGAAAAAGTTTAAAATATAATCCTATAAAATATAATGGCACATTTCATAGTGAAATTGGGTTTATGCAACTATTTTTGCACATAAAAGGCTTGATCAAACATTAAGCATCATTTACTGCTGATACTAAATGTGCAGTTTGGTCAACCGTGCAAACATTTACTGCAACTACACTTCTAAATAAGTCATTTGCTCACTGTTCAAAAAGGGTATGAGTCTTTGGGACACTGCGTACGGTAAACACATTAGACTTATTCCAGTTTTGCTGTAATGGCCGAGGCCATCTGCCCTCTGTTTGATTATCACACTGGACACTTGCCTTTGGTTTTTGCACAGGCCACTAATTCAGGTCTTGCTCTTAGAAATAGCAAGCAGCAGTTGGCAGCTCATGGCAGGTGCATGCTAAGACAGTGGTCATTTTTTAGACTTTTTGTATTTTTATTTCCAAATAACCTTAAAAAAGTGGGAAAGCATAACTGTAAAAGAGCAAACCCATTTATTCAGAACACTGAAGCTGAAATTTAAGAAATGACAGGGTGTATTGTTAGGTTAGACCACACCATCTAATCTCATGGTGTCATACTAAACTTAGTGAAAAGGCTTGCTGAGTAACGCTGACTTTGCCAGACATGTGTTTGGCATTTTTGCTCACACGCTCTCAAAAGCTTAAAAATTCAACTTTCCAGAAATATCAGTAAGTCTTGCGGTTACTCGTTTATATTGTCCAAAGGTTTAATAATCAGGCCTATTTATTTGTTAATATATATTAACATGATTTGCCTTCTTTTGTCTTGTTAATATATTCTTTCCTCAGAACCTGCTTCTTACTTGCTCAGTGTGCAAACTATGCTGCTGGATAGATTTCCTTTGCATTGTGGTCAACCAAATCAACCACCTCTGTAAAATATAATAAATATCTGTCCAAACTAAGTGGCTTGGATGAATAGTAATTTCACCTCTGTTGTAATATAATTCCACTTGTCTAATATGTTAAACTGTTTTTCCATTTTTGCGAATTCAGCCTCCACACCTCTGACATCTCAGCAGCTTCACATGATCAAAGCGCTCACCCCTGAGCATTAGTCTCTCTTTGAGCCTGATCCAACAATGACTTTTAGGTGCTTAAGCAGATATAAGCTGCCGTATACTTCATCCATTCGCCCTTTGACCTTCTCTGAGACTTCATTATCACACTTCCATATTTCTCAAATCCTTTCAAATGTGTGCTGGACTACCCTCCCTCATGGCTCATCCTAAATGTACCATCAGCATTGCCTGGACGTTGGCCAAAGAGATTTAGATATGGAACAAATATGGCTGTTGTTTCTTGACATGTCCTGTTTATCCATCTAATTGTGGTCCTTCTGTTACACGGTGAGTAAACCTGATAAGGGCAACCGCTGTACATATAATTGAACAGACCTGCTAATTAAAAATCTCACCTGGCGACATTTAACCAACAGACCACAATGAAATAGGATCTGTGATTCTGGGGTATTTCTACTTTGAATATAGTGTTCAGCCAGGAAAATTAGCACCTGCCCCTCGAAATTCAACCCATCTTGGGATAAAGGTGGTAATCATGTTTTGCAGAAACTCTGTTCGCAGTGCACTGAAAAGATGAGGCCCTCCCAGAAACCAGAGGAGCAGTCCAGTTTTATGCCAAATACAATTTGAGGCTCTGTCAAAAGAGCAATCAGCCTACGGTAGTTAAATCCTGAAGTTCAAGCCGGCTGTCTTGAATGGTGGAGTTTGTGTCTGAGTGGTTTAATCTTTTGAAAAGCATGTTTAAAATCTTAAAGCTTTTTTCAAAAACATCCTCGTTGCTGTACATCTCTTGTCGGGCCTGGTACTGGCAGACTGCCACAGAAACCCTGTGATGCCTTGTGGGAACAAATTCTTTGTTGGAAAACAAGGAGATCTGATATTTGATTGTGATTTACTGTACTTGCTCCTCCACTGAGAGAGGCAGGTCAGATGTGACCAGATCAACCCAGTACCATCGTTTGTTCTTGCCGTAAGGCTGGGAATTTTGCACCTCTCTGACACTAGTCATGGCTGTTTGTGAATTAGTCATCAGTTAGTTATATTTAGCTGGATTATAATACCTATGGAAAGTGACCATGAGTCAAAACAGGTCACCTTCTCTAAATATTATGATATGTTTGTTCTATTAAAACCAGCTTCTATCCTGGTCATAATGCACATAATGCAAGTTTTACGCTCAGAAACACTAAGATACAAACAAATGCTCAGTATTGGAGGAGACCTGCAATGTCACTGGTGATCATACCCCGATGTTGTGGTTAAGGCCGTTGAAAGATATTATTTAAAAAATTTAAACTGCCATAGTAACAATACACCACATCAACTATTCTGATCATCTACATTCAGTAAATGTGGGTGGGGAGGTTGGTGACTGATAGAAATAAAAATGTTCAGACAGCTAATTATTTAATTAATTAAACTGACTGTTAGTTGATGAAACCAGGAAATTGAGGTTTGGCATCCATATAATACTTGACTACTGGATATCGATTGGACGGCACTTTAAGGGTTAAACTGTGAATAGCAATAGTGAAACTCAAAGAAGTGAAAGTGATTTAAGTCTGTTAATGGTTAACTTGAGTTGACTAGGGGCTTTTTAAGCCCTTCCTTCCTCTTGTGTGTGTTTGTTTTTATGGTTTTTATGATTTCTGTTCAGAGTGGAAACATGCCGCTTATGGATGAGGAGAAAGGAATTCAGGTCTCAGTTTCTAATCCACAACGGAATTCTGTCTGACGGATGAGTTTTCCCTCTCGCCTCTAACAATAAAGCCCAAGTGGTGTGATGTAAATTGCTAATGTTTATGTTGTAAATGGAGGACTGCATAACTCAAGTCCAAACATGACCAGCCCAGATTCCCATTGAGTGTGAACCAATCTATCATAGATAGGGAGCTTTAGGGCATGTTTCCTCTGGTATTGACAATAGGAAATTAATATGTAGTTTAATATGACAAACAAACAGCATTTTACTTTATCTGATGCCCTGCATAATAAACAGTGACCTCAAGTTCTTAAATCCTGATTATATTGGATCAAATGTCCCATATTTCAGTGAACCAACCATAGTTCAACTAAACCACAGTGTTGAAACATACCATGTTCACTTCAAGCCATGGAAAAGAGATTATACACTTAAAAATAAAGGTTATTTTATCTCTAACATCCATGGAAGCATTTCAATTCACAAAATTATGTTCTTCAAACTAAGAAACAAAATGATTATTTTTACAACTGATCACTGAAAGGTTCTTTTGAATACCGTAACCTAAAATGTTTGTTCTATATTGCTGTGAAAACCATAAATATGTGTGCGTAGATGAAAATGGGATAAGCTTTCACAGCTGAGATTGTGCTGGTTTGTGTTTTTATACAGTATGGATTAACTCAGTATTACAGTTTTTTACTATGGCACTATGGTAATGTGTTTGCTGATCTTGTGTAAGTTTAGCAAAATCATCTGCTGAAGTCTATTGCAGATAAAGATATTCATATATGCGCCTAAGTACGATTGCAGACGCTCAGTCAACTAACTCTCGAATGTTCACGGACCGGCTTTGACCGTTCCAATATGGCGGATGGCTTATGTATAGCAGCCATAGAAACAGCCTATGAGGATCTATATATCTATGGTGAAAACCTTTGTGGAACCATAGTGGGGCAATCCAATTTCCAACTGTTGTTTAAAAAAAAAATCTACACCGAACTTGCCACTTGGCTCCAGTCTCTGCATATTCTATCACAAACTAAACCTCTAGATATTAAAGAAAACAAGGCTATGTTTGCATAGCTTATTTTAGAGACTAAAATCATGTTTAAACCACCAGAACAGGCTTCAGTAACCTCCATTTTCGATTCAAGGACAGCATGTCACAGCATGTTAAACAATAAAAATCCCTGACTGATATTACAAAGGTTGCTGTATGTCCTGTCTACATGGATGGTTATCGAACAGTGAGTGAGCGCAGGAAAAGAACATGGAGTTCTCTGGGATGAATTAAGACAAGAGAGACAAATAACTGAGAGGGAGAGATACTGAAAGGTCAGAGATGAGATAAGGACTTCTTGTATGCTGATTTTATGAGGCTTTTGGGATATTTTAAGCCCCTGGTCACTTTCATTGCATGCAGAAGAGCAGTGTAAAGATCTTACTAAACATCTCATATGGGCTTGGAATCACACAAGGGTGAATAAATGAAGATTTTTTTTGGGGGGGTGAACTGTCTCTTTAAAGTCACCTGATATTATTGCAGTAATCAGAAATTGTCTGACACCACAGTATTTATCAGCTGTTTACTGTGGCTTTGAAACTGCCAGACAACTGTGTCTCAATATCAGTCTAATGTCCTCACGAAATATCGCATAGACCAGCAGAAAAGCAGGCGGAATTAATGTGCCACAATTATACTGTAAATACTGTAGGTCAAGGACAAATATAGTCCTTCCCTTGACATTATGGTTTCTCACGTGACAGTATTGAGTGGGAAAGATTATCACAAGATATTGATGAGCTGCTATGAAGAAAAGGTTCTGAGAAAAAAAACTACCATTAAAGTTTGGCTTTCAGACCAGAAGGGATAGTATTTTTTCATTACAGGTTTTTAAAGGCTGAAGTATCAGTTTTTGTTTGTCCGTTCCTACAAGATGAAGAGAATCGCATGGTTCAGCAAAACGGACGAGAGTATACAGGTGTCAGCCAGAAGAGGGCACACAGACACTCATTCTTTGCAATTCATTTCTTTTGTCTGCCGTCGTCAGTCATCACCCAAGCGATTTTCAAGAAAAATTACTCAATATCCTATTTCAGAGATTGGCTGCCAGTAAAATGTGCATTCGGAAGAAATACAGTATAACTAAAGTACTTGTATAACTGAGGAACCACACCAATCTGTAAAAAAAAATACAATTTTTCCAGATTTATTGAGGAATTGTACTCAATTTCCAACTTCATTTAGTCAGGTTGTTTCGTATTCGCATTACCTTGACTCAGAAATTATGCAAAAGTTTACCAGAAAATGACACATTGTACATTCATTAGTGTCGCTTCTGAAGTATTCTTTTAGTATTTTAGTATAGAATACAAAGTATTATTTTAATCGCACAAAGAGCTCTAATTGTCAAACAGCCTGTTTTGTGAGGGCAGGAGCCAAAAACTGTATGATGCAATGACTTTCGCTGCTTACCTAATGTATAATGTAAAATGTAACGGCACACTGTCAATAGGAAAACTGTCTAATTATCTGAACCCATTTAATCTGAGTTTTTACCCTTTGGAAACAAACTGAGCACATTTTATAAAAAAGGTTCACAAAAGTTACTGAAAGTGTTTTATTCCTGGTCGCAAGCGGGAAACCACCACAGTCAAAACAGAAGCTTTTGGAGTTTTCTTATGATCAGGCAATTGTGTTGGAAAGGAAATGAAAATCCAACGGTAATTGGACATGTAACAATAGTTAGAAATCCACTTTTCATCGGTTCCTTATCCAAAATTAGGATTTGGGCTTCCCCATTGCTCACAAATGACTCAAACTTGATCCAAACTACTCAAATGTATCGTGAGCATGATTTATATGAATGCTAATTAATAATATATGATTAATTTAACGTTTAAGGGTTATGTTTATATTTATGTATCCATCAGATGCACGAAGATCTGATCAAGCTCTCTGGTCACGTGATTCAGCATTCAATATGCATTAAAATAGTTACTGTTTTGCAAACTTTGTAAATGTGAATATATGTGAACTTCTTATTTGTAGACTATATTTATAACTTGCTATCGTGAAGTGTTAGTGTAAATGTTGCTTTACAAAGAAGCAGGCGGCCAACTATGGCTGGTGAAGGGTGGGATGCGTGCGTTTAAACAGTCACGTCTACCATCCTAACTGACCTTGTTCACTCACTGCAAACACTATCTCTCATAAAACAATATCCTCTCTTTGTGTAATAAACTCTTTTTGTACACAATGCATCCGTGGTGCCAGTCTCTTTCGAAATATTTCGGAAAACTTAAGTCAAGCGTGCTTTTCAACAGGTGTGTTCAACTTTTCGAAGGAGCAAAGATTGAAATTGCGCATTCGACTCGGTTCTTTTGAGCAAACCGGTTTAAAGATTCACTGACCGTTTCTTGCTGCGGTTTAAGCGTTTGAGGGTCAAAAGGGTCTTTCTTTTTTGTAATTTCACCCTTACTGAGTTCATAAAAAACTTAAAGTCCTTAATATAAATCAATCACCTTTATAATTAATAATACAGAAATAAATGTCCATTTCTTGCTTGAAAAACGGTTTTGCATATTTTAAGTGTTATTAATCAAAAACAACTCAGTTTGTTCAGTGCGTTGTATCTACAACATTTTTGCGATTCCGAAAGAAAATGAACTTGCATTTTCAGACGGTTTTTGGTTTAAATTAGTGATTTGTTGCCTTGAGTACAGCCAATTCGGTAACAACTCATTCCGACTGGTTTGTAAACCGGTCCAGCGGATTCATTAAAAAGATTCGACTCACAAGAACGATTCACTCAATAGACATCGCGACCGTTCGTTCATCCCTCAAAGCCACAAAACCATACACATCGGCAGCAACTTACCTATTACATTAAATGATAAGCACCATAAACAAAAGTTAAAGGGATCAACCCAAAAAATCTGAGAAATTTAAAAGGCAGATTCTTACCTGTTCCTCACCGGTAGTGCCAAAAGTTGTGAGGAGAGCAGGCTGATGCAATACACAAAAACCGGGAAAAACGCTCTCATCGTGGGAGAATAATGTTCTCACGCCCCCTTGGTCAGGAGGGGGCTTCCAATGCACCTGGTCAGGATTGAGTTTCCAGCTACTGAAACTTCCCAAAACTCCAGGAACTCCAGGGAACTGTGGTGCTTCAACTGTTCATCAAATGAATGGAAGAAAAAAAAAATTAATGCCAACTAAATTTTCCCCCACCCCGCCGCAAATCAATAACACAATATTGCTTGCCTTGCATTAAATACTATAGGTATAAATACCGACATTTTTATACAATTATGATTAAATATTAAATAAAAAAAAATAGAGTGCACGAAATAGCTGTATTAGTTCATCAGCTCTAATTAGTTGCCAACAAATCACAATCTACACCTTTCTCTTAGTTCTTTCTTTAAATAGCCTTAAATAGATTCTGAGGATGTTGTTTTTATGTACGCCATGCATATAAAATTTACTGACCTTTATCTCGGGTTAAGATCTAGTGCCACGCGCAAAACTGTCTGGAGATTTTTCCCACGGGTGCGCACGCGCTCGCCAGGTTCAAGCTCTCGTGCGGTCTGAGCTTCAGCTGACATTGACGCGTTTAAATATGGACTTGGGCGGGACTACGATTTTCCGAAGGTGTGTGTCAGATCACGCAGCGACTCTGAGTCATTGTAATATATGATCCGCCTTGATTGGTGTCAGACATAGTACTTTTATTTACTTTTACTCATTACTCATGATATAGAAGTTTTAGGGCAGGCTTTATAAGCAGGCTATATAAATACAGGCTTTATTGATTGAATATAACAGGATTTCTTGTAACTATATCTTTATGAGACAATCAATATAAACTTGTTGTTTGCTGACTGTAACCTGATCAAAAACAAAATGCAACTCTTTAGATGATACCAGTAACTTTTCAGCTAGTTTGACCAATTCTCTCTAAATTCTCTCTGTCTTGTGTTTATCTCTAAGCATTGGAGTGAGTGTGCAGAGGGGATAAGGATGCTGTAGAAACCAGTTGACTTCCCCAGAAATTCAGGAGGGCAGGTCGCACCCTCTCGTCTTACTAATCAATGTGCATTTTAGTGATAATTGATTGGATAGACATTCTCTTCCAATTGTACCCCAGAAAGCAACCCCTTTTTTGCACTTTTGTTGTGAGATTATCTGCCAAGTCATCTTGCATTGTACAAAAAGCCCTAAAGCACTGTATAAAGAGGTGTTTGTTTTTGTTTGAATGGGCTTAAGTGTAAGTATTTTTCCGCAATGATGACATTAGCGTATCTCATATGCATTCATTTCACAACTATATTTTATTATGAATAGTGAAATTGTTTAAAATGGCTACGTCATGAACTAGTATTATTATTTAGTATTTATTTACATACTCTTTTTTTGTTTGTTTTTTATTGCTTGGATCTCTTACGCACAGCCGTGAGGTAATTTCAGTGCCAGCTGAGCATGTGACAAACAAACTTTGAACTTCCACTATTTGAGGTACTTTCCCTCTTTCCTTGAAAAATCAAGGTGTCATGAGCTCTTGCACGTTTCATATTAGCTTCTGAATGATTTTATGCAATTTTGTCCATGACAAAAGATTTAAGAAGATTGCATCAACACTCTAAGGTAAAATTTAAAGTTAAAGTCAGCATGAGACGGAAGATGTAATAGTCTTTTCTTTCCTATTGTGATGTATATCTGAATGAGACAAGAAAAATGTCCAGAGGGACTTGATATTGTCCATGGACATTGATTGGATGGTCGTGGTTTGCTATTGGTCGATCTCATCTGAGCAATCACATATTGTCCCGCCCCTGCGCCAGTAAACAAGTCATCAGAGAAGAGAAGTCATAATGTATAAAAATTAATGATTGATAAATAATTTATAATAAATACTGTAATATTCCATAAAAAACAAGAATTGTGCATTTTCATTTCATGATGACTATATGAAATCGGAGAGTTTACTAATCACATTCTTTAATAATCTCTTCCTTTATTGCTTAGAAATGTCTCTTGGCTTCAGTAGGTGAATATATGTCACGTATTCAGGTCAGTGTTATTTTTTCTTTTTTCCACACCATTTTAAATGAGTGAATGTGAATTGTGTTACTGGTTACAGTAAACACAGTTACAGTAAATACACAGTAATGAACTAAGGTGACTGATTAATGCAGAGAGGCCAGCAAGTTGTACGTTTCTGGGAATTAACCAGGTTGGCAAGTGCCACCATTTACATAATCCTGAATAATCATGTGACAACGGAACTGTGAACTGGAGCCAAATCACAGAGCAACTGGTCTTCCCCTCTGAGCTCACATCAGCTGTATGTGCCAATTGGTTTACAACATGAGTAACTTCTCACCACAACCAATGAATCCAGTTCAAACCGTAAAACACAAGCCGCTTGTTGAGCTCTGCTGATTTTCCCAAAACAAATGACAATTTGCTAGTTTTTAATTGCAGGGGAAAAAAAACTATCCATACACAATTTTAATGTATAGATAGATAGATAGATAGATAGATAGATAGATAGATAGATAGATAGATAGATAGATAGATAGATAGATAGATAGATAGATAGATAGATAGATAGATAGATAGATAGATAGACAGACAGACAGATAGACAGATAGATAGATAGATAGATAGATAGATAGATAGATAGATAGATAGATAGATAGATAGATAGATAGATAGATAGATAGATAGATAGATAGATAGATAGATAGATAGATAGATAGATAGATAGATAGATAGATAGATAGATAGATAGATAGATTAGTAAACGTTAGTAAACGGTTGTCTCTTGTATGCTGCCCCCTAGTGAACATTACTATAACTACACTGAATAAATATCAATTTAATGAGAGATTTTGGGGTTCAAAACAGAAATGAATAATAATAATAGTGTATTTGATCTCTAAAGAGAAAATTCCCATTACGTTCACAGTGCACATAAACAACATCTGTTAAACATTTCAAACACAAAAACAAACCTCTCCCATGATGGTCCTTTTGCTGAAATATCAGTGATGCCTCTTCACTCTTCTTCCTCCCCAGTATGAAATACTAGCTAAATCCCTGTGCTAAATCAATTTGAAAGCATGCATTTTCCCACTGAGTTTGTTCCCTCGCATGTTTACGATGTCCAAAAGAGAAGGCAACTGGTTTGTTATGGCTCACAATCAAGTTTATTTGCACTGCTAGGATGGACAGTTAGCGGTCATGTTTGTTTTACAGGGCTTCTGTTTCTCTTCTGTTACCTTTACCCATCAGCCAGTGCGGGTATGTCAAGCACATATCATTGGATTTGTGTGTGGGAATGGCAATCTGCTTCAGTGGTTGTGTTTGGGTGTGACTGCAGGGGAACAATGGATGTGTATTTCCAGAAATGAATGAAAACAAAGACACAAGACTGTTCTAGTGGCTCAGATAGCTGGCAGTTATAAAATATGAATTAATGTTGGTGTATCAAAACAAACACTGACCACCTCGTTTGCGTCATCCTGTCACTTCATCCTGTTACTTCATCATCCTCTCATGACTCATGACAGAAATGTCACTAAACAGGATTGATCTGGCAGGTTGATCTGATTCATTGTTCAAGTTTATTAGAGTTTCATGTTTAATAAAGTCTATTAGCAGCATAGTTCACATTCTTTGCCTGGTCTACTTTGTTTTTTATTTTTAGTATTCACATAGAATTGTTTTTTTCAATTGAATTCTGTATAGAAACTAGGGTTCTTGACTCAGTTTTAAAGTAAAGTCTATATGAGAAAAAGGGAGGAATGTCTTAAATGATTGCATAATATGTTTGTGTTTAATGAGTTATTAAATTTTTTTTCTAGCAATCAAGTATGTTTATGAGTTGTTTAATTCATAACATTTCATTTGGATTAAAAATGAGTTAAAAGTAAATTAATCAATTAAAACTAAACCCGACTATGGGAACCCTTAAAAGGTTCTATTTAGAGTGCTTGACAGAATTCTTTATGGTTCTAGAACCTTTTCTTCTGTAAGCGTGATTACTACCAGTAATACAATATTGACCAGCTACAATATTGCAAATATTACAATATTACCACCAGATACAATATTGCTAAAATATAATAAGGTGCCAGTAAAAGTCATAAAAGATTAAAAACAAAACAATATTAATACAGTACAGTATATATATATATATATATATATATATATATATATATATATATATATATATATAATATATTATATTTACAATATATTATATTATATATATATATATATATATATATATATATAAAACAATGAATTTGGTCAAATGTTACTTCATGTTAGTTTTACGTGGATTGTTCAGGTTGAATATTTGATGCTTTGTAAACAGCATGTTTCATGTTTTATGTTTGATGTCAAAACAAAAATGTAAGAAGGTCTAAAGGATTGAATTTACTATACACAGAACAATATAACAAAATAAAGATCATGGCAGCTAATTTTTTTTTTTTTTAAAACAGCAACATATGGGGCTCTCTAAAATGCTCTCTTCTCACATAATAATGTAAACTAAAATCAATATTTTATAGCCATTTATTGATAGGGTGCAGTCAGCTGGTCATTATCACAAAATAAACACTTCAGGGCCTAAAAAAGAAGAATAATCACCCAACTTGGAGATTATTAATTTATTATTATTTTGCAATAACAACAGCACTTTATGCCTTATTCAGTATGCATATTAAACATAATATGTTTTAATTGTATATATTGATTGTGTGACGTCTGGAGACATATTCTGGATAGGTGCCTTCATCTTTCATATTCTTTTGTTGATTTTATGATTACTTTGGCTTTGCCCAATTCAAAAGAGATTGCCTTACTTTAGATTGGTGACAAAAAAGAAAAGAAAAGAAAATGTCTCAAATAAAGACTATGGGTTCTGATTTCTTTATCTGTTTCTTCCCTGACCCCCATCTTTACATATTAATTGTATCTATTAACATATATTTAATATTTTCATTACATCTTTTAATGAAAATAATAATACAAATTATTATTTTACTTTTTCAAGCAATAGTACTTAGCCTCCAAAAATATTTTATCAATATTAGCAGGGTTTTCCTCTAAGCCCAAATTGTGATATAAGGAATAGGATGCTCTGAGATGGCCTATGATTTCATTCAGCCAAGTGTCCTCTTCCTGTCTATTGGTTTGTTGACAGGATGTCATGTGACTTTCAAATCCGGCCCAAAACAGCTCTGCTTTATATTCTCCCAATAGACTATGTATCATGCGATGGAGGCCCAGACACATTTACACACAGATCGTTGCCTTTAGAAACATGTGTCTACACATTTGCGCTTCCTGTCACATGGTGCATACCAAAGGACCAAAGCACTACCCACGGCTCTTCCTGTGACCTTCTCACTTGTCACTTTTCTGTTTCATGAGAAATATAGTGGAGAAAGACATACATTTACATTTTACATTTCATTCAAGAAACACATTGACATTCTAATCAGATCATACATGAGCATTTATGTGTAGAATTATGCCGCAATATCAAGATAAATATCATTTCATGCTTCTCTGTTTGGATAAATAATAACCCACAATGCACTTTTCTTACAGTTATACAGGTGCACTGTAGGGTTGCCCTTTTGGCTCAGTCTGGGAACTGGATATAGAGGTGGCCCAGCTGCTCCAAAGACTGTTAGTGTTGCTTTTCTCAAGGCATTGTGGGAAACTTGATCCCTGAGTCCATTGTTAAACAGGAGGGATGGGGCTCATCTTTATTGACTCCACTCCTCTATCTTTCTCCATTTTGAAAACGTTCTACTTTTTCTTTTTTGTAATTAATGGACTCTTATGGGCCATCACAATGGAGTGCCAAAGTGTCATGTGATTCACCTGACCCAATGAAACAGACTCCTTTGACTGGGATCTCTCTGACTTCGACAACCTATTCTACACACATACACACACAATGTATACTATATATATATATATGTGTGTGTGTGTGTGTGTGTGTGTGTGTATGTGTGTTTTATTTACTTATTTTTAATAAATAAATACAGCCATCTCCCTGGGGCATTTATCTACGGGATATATCACTGTCAATTGGAAAGCGCTTGTTATTTCTGTGAACATTCAGATAAATTCAGAGTCGATGGCAGGCTGACAGAATAACATGCCTGTGAATGTTTTTAATTCTGCTGTGATAAGTACTCTGGGTCAAAGGACTTTACACAGGAAGTGTTGGAATTCTTTTGGAGGCGTGTCGATGCTGACAGGCAAGGACACAGGCCTCAGATTGTGGGATAGGCGGGTTATCCGGTAGGCCTTTTCAGCTTTTTCCTCTGTGATGAGAACTGTAACTGTAACATTTATGTAACAACTGTCCAAACATTGAGTCTTTATAGCAAAATCCACCAACTGATGCACGTGCACGGATCCATTGATGCACTGATCCACGTGTTCATGCAATCAGTGTGATTCTGTTACCTAAGCAATGACAGCTGAGCTGATTTTTAGGGGTCTAGGATTAAGGCAGGGGACAGAAACCTCCCTATATTGCTACCTAAGAAAAACAAATGTGCAAAATAAACCAAACCACAGATTCAGATTCAGTACAGATTCAGTCTCAAGCTTCATAATTATCCATATAATCTCTCTCTTTATCACAGCTATCCATATAAGCAATTTTTTGATGTTGTATATCATAACAATATTTTTTATTTTTCATTTAATATTTAATTTTAATATTAATAGTATAATACAATTCTGCGAATGTCTTCAAGAATTAGCCTACAAGACGATTCGTAATTTTTGCTGAAAAATGTTTTTTTTTAATTGTACTGCACAAGGTATGCATCTTTTTCTATGTCGAGCCTTTTAAATTTGAATTGTATGGTGTATATAAGTATAATATATAATTTTATTTTTATTTTAACACGCGCTGTAATGAATGACTACTACGCAACATTCCCTGACTGTGCGCCCCTCCCTGTTGCCGCTGAGCTCACGGCGCATGGGCAGAGCGCTGTCAGGGCACGGCACACTCACAGCGACAGTATGGCGGCGGGCTGCTGCTGGAGGGATGCTGCTGTCGCCGCTGCCTTCACAATGTGATCGGAATACCGTCGACCTGCGGAAAGACTACAGTCACCCCCGAGGCCTGTCGCCGTGATCTCGATACGATGGCCAGGCTCGCCGATTACTTCGTGGTAGTCGGCTACGATCTCGATAAGAGAGGTAAGATAGAGAGAGAGACACAGCCAGCGATTCTTCCTCCTCCTCCTCCTCCTCCTCCTCTCCCCCTCCTCCTCTTGATCTGTTAGATTGGAGTGTATTAGTCGCGGTTTATTCACGGTAAACACAGCAGAAGGCGGAAGGAGAGGGACGCAGTCCCCACATAGCTGATTCCGCCCTGGGATGGGCGAGTTACTCTCAGCCGCGGATGTCCCGGGCCTCTGGGTCTTTACTCCCGAACTAAAAAGCCGAACCCGACCGAAGTTGCACGAAGACTGGACCGTCTATATGCCATTTTAAACGGTTCACGATTAGAAGTTTGGCAGCGGACACTAATTAGTTGTTTTGCCAGGGTGTGACTGTTCTAGCAGGGATTTATCAGTCTAACCTTTGCCACTTGTTTGTCATGTAACAGTGTGTGATATTGTCCAGTATGTGTGTCTGCAGAGTTGAATAGAAATGCAAAAGCTGCAGCAGTTCGTTCCTAAGACATGTCAACAAACATCACAACATGCAGCATGGCACTGACGCTTTTGGTGCTGTCTAAACCTAAAAGGTGGCATACATAGACAGCATGTTTGGGCACCTGTGAGCTACTAAATGCTGTCTTGGTAGACAATAAAACTTCAGCCTGCACGAGTCTGCATTATTAAAGGAATAGTAGTGCCTTATAAAAGTTGTGCTTTTCTGTTGCTCAAACAGTAAAGTGTGGCTTGCAACGCCATGGGTTTGATTCCCAGGGAAAGCAAGAACTGATTAGAATTTCAATGTGCATCTCGAATGCAATAAAGTCGCTTTGGACCAGAGCATCTACCAAATGCATACATGTAAATGTAAAAGTTGGAAATTTGTATGGCATTAATGGTGTTAATTGCATTTAAAAGTGTCTTGGTTGGACTATGGGATGCCTGAAAATGTCTACCATTGTAAACTCACAATAAAAGCATTTTAAATGTGGTCCACATTATTTGTGAAGCATATTGAGAAGTTTTTCAATAACTACCCATATATATACATTTGTGTCGTTTGACGTGGCGTGACACTTTCAGTCACAATCCATTGTCAGAGAGTTACCAGGACGTTTTTCAGCATGTCTTCTGTAGGCTCCCACGTTTATAGTCATTTTAATGAATGTGGAGCGCTTTGAGGATCTGTAAAATCCTCTTTCTTTAGTGTGTTTGTTAGCGGGAGGGTGAGCGTTTTGATTAGTGGCCTAGATTCGTGCCATATAATGGTCCCGATGAGCATGCATAATTTACCAACCTTCAGCTGAAGAAAGCAAGTTGCTGGAAACGTGCATCAAACCTTTGAAACCTTTATTTAGAGAGCTGCCTCTGTGCATGTCTTATTCCTTATTTATGAGCCACACACACACTAAAAACCTGCCTTTTTATCTGGGACCCTGTGAGATGAACATGTTTGTTAAATTGCATGCTGTGTGCAGTGGCCCACTTCAAGAGTTGTTCGGCGCAGATAGGTCTTTGGTTTTAGTTACTCATGAGATGCAGCTATTCATATGTGGCCGTACACGTAGTCTGGCAGGATGTTGAAAGGCTGCACGCTCTGCAGAATGTCTTCTTTTCCTGTTTCTAGCCTGCTGTGGTGTTTCAGCATCTGGTTAGCAGACCTTCACGTAATGGTAAAGGTGTGTGGAGAAAAAAGATGGAGCTCTCCTTCAGTCAGGGATTTGCTCTTTTTATGTCCGTTGATATACAAGAATAACAACATGAAATGCTTAAAATAACTTTGAAGCACAGCAGAAATCGTTTGTGTTTTAGCATGCAATGGATATAGCAAACTAAATGAATCTGAGTGGTCCTGATTGGGCTGTCAGATCTGGAAGGACTCTGCGAGTGAAAGTGTTGCTACGTTTCCTATCACTTGACGTGTTTCACAAGTTAAGTTTCATTTAAAAAAAAGTAAAACAATGTGTAGCAGTTAGCAGACATCTTTTGCCATGTGGAGCCTTGGTGCTCATGAGGGAAATTTGAGTTTGAATTTCGCTCGCAACATCTCCTGATCCTCTTTTTCAGGGTCTTTTGTTTGTTGTACCCATATAAAAGTGGCAAAAAAGTAAGCTTGATTTGCTTTCACCCCAAAATTAGTCTCAACTTTTTTTAGACATTTTGAAAAGTGTTTTTATTTTGGTCCATGCAATTAAAGTCAATAGGGTTCAAAACAACCACATTTGACCCCATTGACTTCCGTTGTATTTAGATGGATAGTTTTGAAATAATATGAGGTAAACTAATGACAGAATTGTAATTTTTGAAAATATCATCATTTGGTTCATAAAGGTTTGTGTTCGCTCAAGAGTGAATTTTGGGTGAACATCTAGTCCTGTTATATTTTTGTCTACCTGACGCATGTCACTGAGAGATGTCACGTCTCTGAAACAGTGTAGTGAATCCAAACCTGGACATGTTTTAAAGGATTTTCCTGAAGTGCTGTTGAAGTGGTGCCACTCAGAGGGCTGGTGCTCTTAAATGAGATGACCGCGCTCAGTGTTTTGTTTACCAGTGCAGAGCACGTCCAACTGACCCTGGGGCCTTGTCCCCGTCTCAGGCCCTTTGCCTTAGTCTCCATCAGTCACATAGCCCGCAGTATCAAATTTCTTCCATCCCTAAATCACCATTCTTGATCCAGAATGACTGCATCAGTGGAGGCCATTGAGCTGTCAGGGTGGAGTCGCTCAACTTTTGTTGTGAAACTGCGCAATGCCACTTGTGTGCTCGATTTTCAGGCCCTGCGAGAAGAACGGCGTTGAATAGGATTCTCTGGACGAGGGGCTTTCTGTTTAAAAAACAGGAAATGGGAGTTGAGGCTCTAGGGAGAAGACATGATTGAGTGAGAATCCAGATTGTGTGCAGAATCCACTGAGAATCCTTGGTGTGCAGATTGAGAAAATGAAGGTACAGAGTTTAGGGTGGGCTTCACTAAAAGTGGACATCTATGGAAATGTCTTTTGGGGTTCAGTGTACAGCCCCCCCCCCCTCTCGCGGCCCTCTTTCTCGAGCTCTCTTGTCGCTTTTTCTTGGGAGGAGCCCGGCTGAAAACAGAGAGGCCCTAAACAAAAGAGGCGAGCGTTTGTTCTGTTGCTCACTCATTGTGAGAGTTGTCTCTGCCAGTCTGATTTCTGTTTTAACCCCTTCGTGTGGTTGAGAATAAATGGTAAAATGATTGTCTGCAGTATGATGAGCTAAATCTATTAACTTATAACCAGTCAACTAAAATAATTCTATGTAAAACTAGTTAGACTAGAGTAAAACTAGAGTGGATGTCCAGTCATCTAGTTCTCGAGTCAAATCACTCATCACAACCAGTTTATTATGATTCCAGGACGAATTTCTCGATTAAATTTAGTGAATCGAGCACACACAGCTTACAATTATCCGAGAGACTTAAATTTCGCCGCCACAATGCCAGGGTGTTGTGAATGGTTGTCAAGGTACTGCTATGCGGTTGCTAAGGTATTTGGGGTGTTTTTAGTGCATTTTTTTCATGTGGTTGCTTGGTGGCCCAAACTTAAAGTACTAGAATCAAATGATGATTCAGTTCTAGTGAACTAAAAACATACAGGACAACCAGTGTAGTATGAGCATTTTTAGCAAACAAAACACGTAGAACTTACTCTTTTTATGGAATGCTACAGCATTTATTATAAATGATTTATCCGTGCTTCCCTGTTGTAAATCCCTGCACATCATTATTATTTGTTATATTATGTCCCTTTGTAATCTTTAATCAAAATAACTTCCCCTCTTGCAGCGACATCTTTTCTTTGATGACGTGTTTACTGGTGTGAGGGCGGGACAACCTGTCATTCACATGAGATCGACCAATAGCAAACCACAACCACCCAATCATTTGCCGATTGACAAAATTTGTCCTGCTCTGTTTTTTGTTTCATTGTTTCGTTCAGATATACGTCACAATAGAGGATGAAAAGACTATCGCAACCTCCGTTTCATGTTGACTTAAAGATGACTCGAACCAGAATTCATTATGATTTCCATCTCGTTAGTGCCAAATGGTGCAGGATGATGCTTAAAAACAGAAAGAAAGAAAAATAAGTTGGTCAAAAGGGGTGGCTTACCAACAGTGGCCCACCTGTAACAGTTCTGCTCTCTGTCTGCCTGAGATTAATGCACTGACTCAGCCGGACGTCCAGAAATATTCACCAGCAGAGTACAGATTCGTATTCACGAGGAAGAATAAGGCAGAAGGGGGCCATGGCGTGATACGCCGGCCGCTCTGTGTTACCATGACTCCCCAATTCTGGTCATTTGGCTTGCCTATAAACGGCTCTGTGCCGAGGAAAGGGTGACTGGGGCCGTGGATACAGAAGCCTGGTCCCCATGCCTGCAGCGTATGGCTGCAAAGCTCTGACGGCCAGCTGGTGGATGAATACTTCTCATTCATGTGGCTGCCGGGGGGCTAGAGGGCAATGGAGATTGCCCTCATTCTGACAGATACGGGGGCTCAGGACACACACACACACGCAATTTCCATCTCTTTTTGTCTTAAAAAGCGTTTACACTGTAGGCATTTGATTGCATGTATATGCACAATGTAAGGACAATATCAAATAAGTACATTTGAAACTCCTAGGCGTTAAGTTTCATTCTGAATGTGGTTAACTCACATGATAGAGGCCAGGACTGCATTGTCATCTTATATTCGTTGATCTTGTACATGTGCAAACATTTGGTTTGGTGTGACGAATTGAATGTTGTTGTAATTTAAAACTTGCGTAGCTGGCCAACGTCAAACTTGTGTGTTTTGTGATCGTATTGGACGCGTGATTTAGAAGAGGATGTTTTTTTAATGTTTTTCAGCATTAAATTGATCTAAAGTGTCAGTAAAGATAATAATGTTACAAAAAAATCAATTTCAGATGAATACTTTAATTTATAACTTTGCAGTTTCCACAAAAATGTTAAGAAGCTTAACTGTTTTTAACATAATAAAGAATATTTCTTCTGCTTCTTCATATTCAAATAATTTCTGAAGGATCATGTGACTCTGAAGACTGGAGTAATGATGCAAAAAATTCACAGGAATAAGTTAAATTGTAGTTTATATTAAAACGAATAAAGAAAGATTTAAATTGTAATGTATTTTTATATTTAAAAATGGCCAATTTGTTTTTAGCACGATTAACCGTTGTTTGTTGTTGTTTCGTGTGTGCTAGGACAGATGCTTACTGTCCTTACTGTTCAGTTCTGTGTTTTGTGTGTTTTTTTACACATGCACAAAAATAATTTGATCTTGTAATGGAACGTGGTAAGCAGTGACTAGTTAATCGCTGTTTGTGTGCTTCATATCCAGAGGGCTAGTGTGTGAATGAGCAGTCTCTACTGAAGGGACGCGGAGGTCAGGGCGGGAAGGGGGGGTGAGCTCTCCGTGGCCGAAAACCTTTCATGGTCTTCCCTGGTATTTTGGGAATGCGTCCCTCTCCTCCTCCCAAACCCCTCTGGTGAGACTGAACATCTTATTCTTCACATGCCTATGGGGTTGCGGGAAGTAATTCCTCTAAATCCTCTTTTTTCACTTCTGACCCACTGGATTATTTTTAGGGGTCTTTAGCATTGTGGCTGTTGGGATTCAGACACCGAGGAGTGAATTATAGTCTGGCGTCCCACTCTTTCTGTCTTAATCTTGGTTTCAGCTGCAACCCACTCATTGGCAGAGAGTGCAGAGAAGCTGATTGGTCCTTAGGTGAAAATAAAAAGTACCCATTTGTAGAAAAAAACTGATCTGATTGGTTGGCTTAGTGTGAGGCTTAAGTGGTTACCAGGATCTCTTTTGGGGGGTTTCCCTTCTTCACAGGTCGATTTGGTGCATCAGTGTACAGGCTATCTTTTCTATTTCACTCATTCATTCAAAAATAAAATTAATAATACAAATATTTAGAATATGCTTGTTCAAAATTGAATGAAAACTATACATGTATTTATTATTTTAAAGTAAATTGTTTTGTGTGTTTGATTTGAACCACTCGATTCACTCACCAGTATAATTTTGCAGTTTTATTTAAACTGTTATTTGTCCGTTTATTATAAACTTCTCTTTTATTTGCTTGCCAAAGTAAAGGTTTCTCTAGACCTTTCTTTCGGCGCTTGGCTAATGTTAATTTTGTTCTCTATTTTTGAGTCAGTTGTTATTGTTTTGCTATTATTACACATTTCTGAGTCATCGAACATAGAGATGAATCATTTATACAGCAAGAGAGGCAGTTCTCTTGAGTGTTGAGTTAAAAGCATGCGGCGCTTAAAGCCTCACATATAGAGGCAATGACAAAATAACATTTCAAAGCCAATGTCAATCGAAAAAAAATACTATATCATCTGTATAGATGTATTACGGTATTGCAATTACAATGGGGCGAAACGTTTCAAAGCATAAATGTGAAGAAACACGGCCAAGACGATGGGATTATTCAATATAACTTTGCGTTGTCACACTCTAGTCCAAATTAGCTTGTATAATGTTTTGTGGATAAACTTTTAAAACGGTGTGTGTATCATGCAATACCCATAGACTTTTATTCTGTGCACTTTTTTTCTTTTTCACAAACTGAGTAGCAAGTTAAAATAGTTTCCTGTCCTAATTGTCAGCATGCCCTAGATGCTTTCTCACAGAATGTTTTGAAAATTCCCCCCTTAAAGTGATTCTTATTGGGGGATTTTTTAGTTGGAGGACAACCGAATAACCCTGCTAATTTCACTACTACTTTCCATATGATTTCCAAACCTTGTTGGATGGCTTGGAATTTCTGCTGAGGTGGAATGCTTGTCCAGTGACGTCAGCGTTATGTAAGCAAATGGAGTCCAAGTACGTTCTTTTAGTTAGCTTTTCGTATTTCACGCAGGAAATCAATCACGCACTGAGCTTTAGTCCTTTGCAATGTTTATTTATTGATACTGTTAGGTTACATAAAACGTACCTGCTTATCTCTTAGCCAGAGGTTATTTAAATATATTAAAATGTGTGTGAGAGAAGGGGTGTCTTTGTTTATCTACTATCATGAAGAGATTAATTGTAAAAAGTGTCCGTATCCTTGTTAGGGCTTGGCTAATAGAAGTTCTGAATATTTGTTAGGGTTTGATGATATTTAAAATAGTTTTTATTGAAATGTAATTTATTTATTTATCTAACATATTCACTTTTGTTGTGACGTATATTTTGAATACTTAAGGTACAAATAAGGTAAAACTAAAAATAAATATATATTTCCCCATACTATTTGTTTACTATTAAACATAAGAATAATATTTAATAATAATATAATAATCTTAATATTCAATTTGTATGTATGTATTTCAAGTTTATATGTATAGTTCTATATTATACAATTTTACATATTCTTTCAGAGCATCTTTAAAGAAAATGCTTGTTTTAATCTTAGATTCAGGAAGTATTAACATATAATAATAATAATAATAATATCCATTTCCAAGAATAAATGTTTAAATTTCATTTATGTGCATCAACATGGCTTGACGTTAACGTTTTTTGCTCAACAGTGGCTTTCCAAAATGATTAGCTATAAATATGCAGTAATATCTTATAATTTGGAGCATGTGTTAGGCTGCTTTCACTTTAAGATGTGACGCAGGGATACGTTATACTGTTACACATGCGTTTTCTTTCTCAACGGTTTACCTTCACTTAAAACATACAGACTGTATTTGACTGTTTAAGCGCAATAAGCAGTAAAAAAACTTCATTGAGTATTGAGAGGAGGCTTTATGGCTTTACGCATAATGGTTTTGGGCACAATTTTTGGAAATAAGTAAAAAATGAGGGGGGGGGTGTTTGTAAGTCGCTGTGGGAAAGATGAAGTGCAGCTGGTGTCGTGTCTGTTATGCGGAAAATTATTATTGGATATAATATACTATAAAAATTGGCATTTAACGAGTTGGCCCTGTGCACCAGTATAAAAACATAATTTTCAGTATTTATTTTCACAGAACTACTTAAATGCCGCACTTTCATGAATAAGTTTGATTACTGAATCAGTTTTGAGTCAACTTATAGAATGTATTGTACAGATTCATACTTCTCAACACTGTCACAGTTGTGTCACATGACTGTGAAGCGGGAATGAAACTTAACGGCCAAATAAAAAGCTCCTTAAAATGATTGCAATGTTTCTCACCCTTCCCTAATCCTTGTTAATGCAGCAGTTAAGGCCTGTGTGTCAGTGTGTGTAAGAGTGTTTATCCCTAATCTAAATAAAACTCGATTTATGTCTCATGCTGTGACAGTAGTTTGTCTTAGAAGCCCATAAGCTCTTTAAGAGTTGGAAAGACCAGCACTTGTCCACTGAAAACCAAAGTGCCTGACCTAAAATATCAAAACCGCAGGCTTACAGACAAGAGGATCTCTACGGTTTCACACATCGCTGACGTCTTTGTGGCTGAGCGAACAAATGTAAATTGTTAGGGTTCATAAACCTGTGCTTATGATTTTGTTTTAATTTTGAAGGACACCAAAAGCCACGTTGTATTTCTAGAAATAATGAGGTGTTGTTTTGTTGTTGAAAACTAGTGCTCTCTCTCTAAAAACAAAGTGGAAATCGTCTTGAGGCTCGAGTATTTACTCTATTGAAAAAGCAGCCAGGGCTGAATGCGGTTGTGGGACGGGTGGTTGCTGGCGTGCAGGAAGGATGTGAGTTTGTTGAAGAGCTTTTCTGCACAGAAAGAAAAGAAAACTGCGCTCACAGTATCCCTGAGCAACAGCAGATTTTGGCAAATACAATTCCCTCAACGCAAGTCCACCCAGAACGACCAAGGCCAAGAGTTTGGGTCTGATTTTGTACAAGATGCATTAAGCATTAAACTTAATATATAATGCATAATGTACAAGATGCATTAAACTCACTAGCGGTTACTTGTTTATTAGGGATGCAACAGTATTAAAAATCTAGCTTCTGTCAACAAGCCAGTAATTCATATATTTTGTTTGGGCCGATAACTAAAAGTAATATTCTGCAATTTTGTCTAAAAAAAAACTAACCTTTGCAGTCATTACTAAATTGTAAAATAGGAGAAATGTGCACATGCACATTTCATATTAAATTTAAAGAGTTGCACAATAATCTCACCTGCACTACTATTAGAGTTAGACTTAATTTCTTAAATTTATACTTTTATTCATTAAGGATGTGTTAAAATGATCACAAGTGACCATAAATACATTTATATTGTTTTAAAAAGTTTTCTCATTCACATAAATGCAGTTTCTTTCTGTTCATAAAAGAATCTGCATATTAAGATATTAAAATATTAAGCAGCACAACATTTAACAATATTTCTTGAGCAGAAATGATTCCTGTAGAATCATGTGACACTGAAGATTGGAGTTATGATGCTGAAAATTCAGTTTTACATCACAAAAATAAGTTCCATTTTCAAATATAGTAAAATAGAAAACCGTTCTTTTAAATATGCCTATTTTAGAGTATTTCTGATCAAATAAGTAAGAGACTTTTAAAACTTGTTTCAATGGTAGTGGTTTCAAGTATTTAAAAATACTTGTGTATATTCTTTGCAGTTAACATATCTTGGATTTGTAAGGTTAGACTGCTTAAATCTCAAATTATTCATGTTCAGTCAACTTTTATTATTTATATTTAGACTTTCCGTTTTGAACAGAACCACGTTGAGATCCGCTCATATAGACGGTGGTTAACAAGACGACTTCCTGCCTCTATCCACCTAACCTGTGCTCTACTCCCGACACGCTTAACTGCGTTCTCTCAGGTCCTTTCAGCCATAGCGACCAACTGTTTTGACAACGTGGGGCGCGGGCCAAAGTAGCAGGCTGCGGTTTTCTAAGTTTTGATACGGTGCCAAATCTTTCTCAAGTATCCATGTTGAACTCTTAAAGTGACAGGTCATAAGATTAGACTGCTATTCATTCTAGAAAAATTGCCATGTGGCTTCGAGACATTCTTTTCGTGTTTGAGAGCTTTTCAATTTGAGAGCCTACATACTTGTTTTTGCAGCCCCACCCACACGCGCTAACACTCAGTCGCAACCACGCTGCATGTCTTACACAAGCGTGATAGTGAATTCCTGTGGTGCACAGGCGCAGTTGCCTCAGAATGCGCTGTGTGTGTGTTAAGGAAGTCTGTATTAGTCATGGCCTGACCACATACTTGTGCTGTAATCTCTGTGACTGCTACATGAGTGCCGTATTGGCGGCTTCCATGCATCAGTTTCCTCATTGAATAATCTGTTGGAAGCTTGTGATTTGTCCGGCAGTGACTGCTGTCATCTGTCACATGCTTTCGGTTTCACTTCACCTGCTTCGGTCTGACTAGCTGGTGGATGTGACCTGTCTCGTGGCGTCTTTCTCAGATCCTTCATGGAACGGGTGAAATTTCCCTATTAATAAATAGATGCTATTGTGAGGAAAGCAGAAGTGCTTTTTTTAATGTGATCATCCTGGGTAAACGGAGGCCATGTCAATCTTACTCCAAAAAAGATCTTTACAACATATGAATGCACATATAAATGAATGTTTTCATTATTGTATACATGAGGCACCCCAGGTTGCTCCAGTGGGATTGGCCCTGTAATAAGTAGTGGAAACAAATCCCAGTGGAAATCACCATGCTTTCTTGTTGCTTGAACAAGCGTGGCGTGGCGCTTGCAACAGCAAGGTCATGGTTTGATTCCTAGGGAAAGCAAGAACTGGTTAGAATGTCTTGAATGCAATATAAGTCACTTTGGATAAAAGCGTCTGCCCAATGCATACATGTAAACGTATTCACCGTCTTGTGCCGATAAAGACACATTTAGCTATTGGATCACATACACCTGAGCATTGCCTTCCTTCTAAACAAGAAGGCCTTGTCTGGGTAAGATTAATTGAAGTCTCATGTGTCCAGATCCATTCTGTGAGATTATCCAAGCACATTCCCCATGTCCACGTGCCGTACGACCCCATTCATGAGCCAAAATCTCAGGTGGATTGCTTTGACAGACCATTGAGAAACCTTGTATGACCTCCATAAAATCCCGCCGACCCCATTTTTTCCTTTCGGATTTCAGAAGGTTCTCAGACTTGCATTGACTCTAGCTGGCTGTGGATTTGCTCTCAACTCGCTTGTATTGATTCCAAGCTTTTGTCCCTGGAGTCCAAAAATGAGGTCAGAATTGTCCTCTGATTTGTCTAAAGCCCTCGTGTGCAGTGTTCCCACTTACATATGCAAAGTCTTGGGTTTAAACATGCTAAATGATAAATGAGTCTGTTTAGGTCTTTCACAACATCACCCTCAGGAATATTCTTGAGAAAATGCAAGCCTCGTTGTTTGCCGACTCAGCTGTTATCTGGGAGCTCCAGAGTTCTGGAACCGGAACGCTACGGAATGCTGGAATTCCGCATGAGTGAATTAGTGTTTGCAAGAACAGTGTGTGTTTGTGCTTAGACGTCTCTTTTTGTCTTTCACTCATCTAGTCACTTTCACTCTCGTTCTAAGATATCGGAAAAGTAGGAAGGATGGGAACGAAAGCGAGTTTTAGATTTCCCAACTCAAATATCAGTTTGATTTTGCCATGCTGATTTTGGCTCAAATCCGTTCCTTGGCTGCATGTCCTGATTTTTGTTTTTATATTTTGTGTTATTTTTGTTAGAGAAATCAAAACTAATCCTGAGTCTTCACTCTTAGCCTGTTTGACATGTCAGATGCACTAAATGGGGGTTGAGTGTAGACTGACTGCCTAGGGGCCCTTGGCAGCAGGACTGAACTCTACATGAACATCAAAGCTTGTAATTGTTGCATATGCTCTCGAAATTGAATCTGTTTGGCCTCAATTTAAATTGGAGCGTTTGTGTGAGTGCTAATAATTGTTATGGTGAGACTTTTTTCTAGATATAGATCAGAAACTGCCGGTTTGTGCTTAAAACACAAACAATTGCATGTCTGATACTGGACTTTTAACAGATACTGTATTGCAATCATTTCCCAAAATATAATTCAGGAAGTCTGCTAACACAAGCCTGAGACGGGACAAGGCAGGACATCGCTGAAGACCGACACAAAGAGGAGCAGCTGAAAAAGTACCGGACACGGCAAGATCACTGTTCGCGATGCTGTAAATATAGGAAGATAAATATTAAATTGGGTTGTGGGTTTACAGTGATCCCTCGTTTATCATGGTTAATGTGGACCGGAACCCCCCGCGATTAGGTGAAAATCTGTGAGTAAGTTGATCAGCCAATCAGCTCATGGGATACATCCACTCGTGCTCTCATTCGTCGATCTCATGCCGGGAACCAAACACGTGCTTGTCTGAGTGCCTGTGGGTTTGTACAAAGCCTCTGAGAGAGTTTCTCTTTTTGTCTGGCATCCTGGGAAACAGTTTCTCTCGCATCACGATGAAGCAATGCTGCTTTCTGCAATACGGCTGCCAAGATGGCGGTATTTTTAACTTGTTTTTTTTTTTTTTCAATGAATATTTTTGAAAAATCCACGATGCTCTGAGACCGTGAAACTTGAACCGCAAAGTGGTGAGGCCTTACTGTATATGCATATTTGAAGGGAACTGATTTTCTTCAGAATAATTTCAATGTCATTTTGTTGTCCACTTGCCTCCATTTATAGAGCAAATAAATCAGCAGCCGGTATCGGAGTTGACCAATTCACTTTACAACACAATCAAAATCTGCTATGAAAAATCATAATCTGTGGTTACTCCTAATTGTTTACTGGTCCTCCTAACTTTTTGAAGTTGGGAGCACCAGTGCTATCAAGTAAATGTTTTTATTTCGATCTCTCATGTGAGCTAAAGTTGGTGCAGTTGCTCTTAATCTTTATCTGTTCAACCTCAGGAGAGACTCGAGGAAAGTGCCATCCAGAGATCGTTTTCACAGCAGGCTAATATTGGCAGCGTTCAGTGTTGTGAATGGGCTCTGTTGTGGTGCCCAAAATATCTATATTCAGCATTCTTTAAAAAAAAAATTCTAGAACTAGAAATTATTCCTTGTAACCTCTCAAATATCTATAGAATGTATATGTATATAGTTGTATATAATGCATTAGCCAGAAAATGTAATGCGTGTTTTTTTTTTTTTTTTTTTTTTTAAATCATTTGCATAGTTCTAACCTTTAGTGTCTAACCTATAGTGGCTTGTAGGTTTGCTTCTTTATTTTGGGAGTGGTTAAAGTTTTATTCCAGCTCCAGACTTGTCTGATGACACCCAGATTGCACGTACCAACTTTTATTTCATTTTTCATAATGCCTTATTGTTTATGGCTCACCTTGGTCGCTCTCGAGTAAACCTGACACTGTGTGTGAGGAGGAGGGTGTGGTCGTTTACACCTCAGTTTATTATAACACATCAGCCGTGTGCATCACATCACTCACTCCACTATAGTCAGACACCGTTTTATACGTGCAAGCTTGCACATACATGAGGGATTCCAGCCCCTGAAAACGGTGCAGTTTCACCTCTCTGCCCCTAATTTTCTGTTTTTGATCTTTACAATTCCTATATATATATATATATATATATATATATATAATTTATTTATTTTAATATTTTTTTAATATACATATTTAACTGATACATTCAGGTGCTAGACTAAAATGAAAGGAAAACAATTATTAATTTAATAAATTTTAATAAAAAAATTGTATGGCAATATAATAATAATAGTTATAAATCTTCAGGAAGAAGGTTTGATAAGTTCATAATTTTAATGTTTATTTTATTTTTACATTTTTTTTTATTATAATTTTTTTTTATTTTCCTAACCTTCATGGGAAAATAGTTGAAATACATTTTTAATACAGTTTTATAAAATATAAAGTCATTATAAAATAAATAATTGACTAAAATGATAGTAAGATTAATAAAATAACATCAACAGTAATGATAATAATAATATGTATTATTATTATTATTATTGTGATATTATTATTCAAGAAGAATTTCTTCTTCTAAGGTTTGGTTGTATTTTACTCACTTTCATGGAAAAGTAATGGGAAGCATTTTTATAAAATTTTACCAAGTCATAAAAATGTTTTCTTTAAAGAATAAAATAATAAATGTGCCAAGTTTTTTAGAATATTGTTCAAATAAGTGAATTCTGGGCTCAAATTCAGTGTTCATTCTTAACCTTTGACCTTTGTCCTTTACTCAAAAGGAGGGCTTTTCTTGGATAAGGCTTTGGTTTGACACTTAAAGTCTTGTCCCACTGGTCATCGCGCCGTCGGGCTGGGTCGCTGACTCATTTATTCTGTGTGAAGAGGGACAGCTGTCTAAATGAACTCCGGCTCAAATCCCATGATTCCTCTGTGCAATAAGAGCGTGCTCTAACTGACAAAGTCCCTGTGTTCAATCTCACAACGCTTGCTTTTCAACAGACCTTCTACTGTAGCTCAGTCGTGTGTGTGTGTGTGTGTGTGTGTGTGTGTGTGTGTGTGGTTGCCACATAGCTGATAAGATTTTCAAAGAGGCATAAATTCCTGAGTGCTGTCAGCACCGTACATTGAATCTTCCAGCTCTGCAAGATGATTTAAATTGTGTTTGCGCATATGCACTTTCCGATTCGTGCTTCGGGTCTTGGAAGATGTCCCGGTCATTGTTTGCATTATGGTGGGTCTGTTCGTGGTTTTGTTTAGCTGTTGAAAGCCCCAGACAGGTGCTGTTCCTCCTCTCCCTCTCCTGTTGTGACAATCTCAGGTCGCACTTGCACTCCATTAGCCGGCTTTTTTTATTTAAATTTTTTTTAAAAACTATATAAGATGTATTTGTTTATAACATTACATATGCTTTTTTCTTATTTATTTTCAGCCTCCTGCTTCACAATGCATAAATATTTATTTATTTATTATTTTGTTTTGGTTTATTTTCTATTATTGAAAATAATAAAAATGGTCTTTAAAAAAAAATGTATTAATTTTTTGTTATATTTTTATTTTTTGTTATATTTTTTTATTATACTTTTTATTTTCAGCCTGTGCTTTTTAAAAATGATTATTTAAGTATAATTATGGATATATTTTAACATGTTAACATATTTCATTTTTTAAACTCTATTTAAAAAAAAAAAATTTAAACAATGTATTTTATTGTTTTGTATAGAATTCTGTATTGTTCATCTTTTGCATTTTACATTTCAAGTTTTAAAAGAAAAATTCAAATGCATTTTTTCAGCATAAAAAGCATGAAGAAATCAAAAATGATTTAATTAATATCTTTTGTTTGAAACAGCCATTTAAAGCCTAAAACGTGTATGTTCACAAATGCATAAACATTGTAACGTTCTGGTTTATAGGTCAGGAAGTGCTCATTATCAGCCTATTATGCCAAGTTATGTTTTTTCCTGAGAGGGTCATGTGATCCCAGCTAAATGCAGTTTCTTTCAAGTCAAATTTGCAATGCTTTACATGAATTCCTTTCAGTCCTTTTGCATCCATTTATCTTTTGCTTCTCTTTCTTTTTGTGTAGGAGGTAGTGAGGGTCAAGGTCGGATTCACCAGCGCTTCCCAGAGAAGGATTGGGAAGATAACCCCTTTCCCCAAGGCCTTGAACTGGTAAATTCCATCACAAACAAACTCTGAGTATATGATGATATGCTAGATTTCCCAGATTTGTGCAACAACATTAATTGGGCTGTTTTCATGGGATCTGACGAAGACTTCTTTTTATTTGTGTGCTATCCCTTTCAGTTCTGTCAGCCCAGTGGATGGCAGCTGGTTCCAGAGAGAAAGCCTGCCTCTTTCTTTGTGTCTGTTCTCACAGACATCAACTCCGAGCGGCATTATTGCGCATGCTTCACTTTCTGGGAGTCCGTGGAGAACCCGCAGGTTTGTGCTGAGCACGTGCAGATTAGCACAAGGAATGTGAGAAAGAAGGGAAGACAGATATTATGTAACAAGATGCAATGGGACAGATGGGTGGGGTGATTTAATGCTGTGTGAAAATGGATTATGGTAGTTTAGAAACTGCTTTTTTTGTGGATTGGAGTCTTAATGTTTAAGTGATTTTGTGTGTGTTCAGCTGCAGAAAGGAGAGCCCAGTGAGGCCGATGAAGATGACAGTCCAGATGTGCTTCAGCCTGCTCAACTCTACGCTCCTAAAAGCCTGGTCCTCGTGTCCCGTTTGGACCACACAGAGGTGTTTAGGGTAAGAATTGCATATGACAGTGACACTTCAATTTTAAGGATTTTAAAGATTTAAAAAAAAATGTCTTGTCCTGATAATATTTTCATTGGCCTGTATCACAAAACAGCAACAAATATTTCTATATCAGAAAACAAATCTGTATTTTTCTAGATGTTTTTCTATATCTATATTTCTTTTTTTTAAATAATCTAGATTTATTATATATATATATATATATATATATATATATATATATAGGAACTCCTCAAAGGATATTAAATATGGAAGCTTGTTTACTCCATGACTTTATGAATCTATTGAGCTTTTCCACCCGTTTATATCCCACAATTTCTTTTTTTTTTTTTTTTACATTTTATTTAGAATTGTGAGATATAAACTTGTAGTTGCTATTTAAAAAAAAAAAACATTTAATTGCGAGATATAAACTTGACTTTTTTTATGGAGGAAATTCCATAATTTCAAACACACTTTTGCTGGAAAACATTAGCAACTGTAACTGTAAATTTTGACTATCAAATTTATTTTTATTTTCCAACCCAGAGCCATCGAACAGAGTCATTCTTGCAATTTTGACAAACCCTTTGTCAGCCAGCTAGATAATATTAAGTTGGTGACATTAAAATCCACAGAGTTTGCAATGTTAAACAACAAAACAAATTTGGCATGTGCATAAAAATACATCTGTAACATGTAGCAACAACACAGAAGTGTTATCCCTATTGTTGAACCCTGAGGTCAGAGCCTTGGCCTACTGTTTTACACGTGTGCTCCAGTCATAGCCAGGAAATACAGGTTCAGATCCAGCCTTTGTTGTGTCCTGATCTCATGTCCCTCCTCTAATCATTTCCTGCCCTGTCACAATCTCTAATTAGTGTCATAAACTTGAGCAAAATAGGTATGATGTTATTAGATTTCTTTATATTTAAATTTGCTCTTGCACCTCTTTGCAGAACTGCTTGAGTCTCATCTACACTGTTCATGTGGATGCCCTCACCGTTCCCATGGAAACGGTGATTGGAAACCTTCTCACCTGCGTTATACCCATAGCTGGAGGCTCTCAGGTAAGAAATACGCACAATCTAATGTTTTAATCCAAAACTGATGTGTGTATATATGTATTGTGATTTGGCTTCAACAGAGGCTCTTGATCAAGAAAGGTTGTTTCTTGATTAATGTTTTTTTTTCTTTTTCGGGAGGTATTTTTATCAGAGGTTAAAGCCACGTTTGTTAATAATCCTGTGCATCATTGGTAGTATGGAAGATCTGCATTATCATGGATGCCACAGATGCTCTAGTCTTAAGAATGATGGACTTATGATGACTCTGAATACTGCGTGTAAATTGGTACACTTGATGACATAAATGAACATAACATATAAGGATGATCCTAGTTAATAATGATATTTCACAAAATAAATAAATGAACAATGAAATTGTTTTAATCTCCATATCAGGTTTTTAAAGATTTAAAGGGACAGCTCACCCAAAAATGTAAATTGTCATTTACTCATCCTCCTTGTCTTTCCAAACCTTTCTTTTTTACAGTGAAACACAAAAATAAGATATTTTGAAAAATATACAGACTACTCCTTTACATATAATGAAGATGATTTGGGGTTTGAGGTGTCAAGGGCAAAAAAATGACACAAAAACACTATACAAGTATCATAAATATAGTGTGGACCTAAATTTAAGAATTCACTCACTCCAAAACATTAATTTTTAGAGCTTGACCTCACAAAACCCCATTCAGTTTCATTGTATGAAAAAGACTGGTTTATTTCTCCTTTTGTGTTCCATGAAAGCAAGTCCTACGGAGTGGAACAACATGATGACAGATTTATTTTTGAGTGAACTGTTGCTTTAAATATGATTGTACTTTTCTAAAACATGCTCACATTCTCAAGTTCAAGTTTGGTTTTTGTTTTACAACCACTTGATTCCTTCCCCTCAAGTGTAAACCTGACTCCCTTGTGTTCCAGATAAATGACCCCCCTCTTTGTAGTTTAACTGACTGGCTACTGGGTTGTTTCCAGGTAACATTTGCCTTTGAGCAGCTTCAACCAATCAACCCATCTGTGATTCTGCCTGATAATCAATCGTCAATCTATGCTCTGCATTTCTCAGTCATGCAAATCAACAACGCGCCTTGTTTCTTTCTGATTGTTTGGCTGCGATCGATTGCACCTGAAATGCATTTAATCAACTTTGTTTTGGTGACCGTTTTTTCATCTGCTTATTGTTTATTTTATGGGAGAGTGTACAGCTAAACACTTAAGCGCCTCCTCACACACGCAGAGGCTTATGGGGCCAGTCTTTGTGTCCTGGGCCTGGTTGGCGTGGATTGAACATATGGGCTGGGATGGTGGCAGATGGTGTCTAAGCGCACTGCAGTTTGTATGAATGACAGCCTTAGAAACACGCAAACAACGTACTACAGCTTGGGTGCGGTTTGTCCATTGGTTTGCTTATATCTTGTGTGCATTGAAAAGAGATTATTTTGTGGATTTCATCATATTAATGCTTTTGGCTTTGACCTTTGGAGTGATGATGGATGGTTCTGAATCAATTTCTAATTGGATCAGCCATGTTTGAAGCCATTATAAAATGCAGATGCTAAATTATTTTTTCAACCATATAATTGAGTTGTATTTCTTGAATGTAATGCGTTACAATAAGGGACCGTTAGTTGGCGTCAACTAACATTGACCAATACAATTTTTATTAATAACATTAGTTAATTTTACCTCAGTTACGTTAAATAATAACAGGTTTTAATTGCGTATTAGTATATGTTGAAATGAAAGGTGTACTATGTAACTAAGTCAGAATGTCAAAATTTATCAATACACCATCGATTCTTCTTCCAGATCATCTTTTGTTTTATATTGATTTGCTATGATAAGACCATTATTTGTATTTATGTTTTTGACCAAGCGGGATAGTTTTTGTGGGAAATTTCATACATCCATCCATAGAAACGTTGCTCCGGCTCTTTGATGCTTGTACGGTGTGGTAATCACCTGTTTTTATTAAAATTCAGAACAGAGGAGAGTCTGCTTGCAAAAAGAGAATGCGACTGTATTTGTAATAAAACCAGCATCAACATTTAGCTTGGCTTTTTGGAGATTATATGAACAACTGAGGGATTTTAAATGTTGTAAAAGCGACAAATTATTAAAGCTTAATTGCTAGCTTTGTAATTGTAAAGCATTATCTATTGTTAAGGGTAACGTCTCCAGCTAGTCAGCATCCTTTCCATCTAAACTGGTTATAATTCTTAATCCTAGTAGTGAATGTTAGGATTACAGGAACAGTAGAATAATCTTTCTCCTTTTTTTGTAGTTTTGAGGAAGAACCATATTCATCCTCTCAGAGCCGAAACACAACCTAAACAATGTCCTTCCACAAAATGCATGCAATTATCTTTCATCATTAATAGATCACAATCAGTTTAAAAAACTTATTTAAAAGCTGTACGTACAATTCTGAAACCTTTGTTATTAGCGACACCTGTGGCCGTTTATTGCAACTTATTGACTTATTTAGATGAATATGTCAATATGTGTTGTGCTCTTTCCTCTTAATAACAACAAAGACAGCGGTGAGAAAGCAGCAGTAAAGAAAGCATCTGATCAGAGAGATGTGGATCTGTTTTCATCCGCTCTGCAATTCACTGGCATCATGACGACAGATGAGATAAAATTACACTGATAATTTGATTTTGAAGTATATTTGAGGTATATTTGTAAACTACACATCCTTTGCATTTTCTTGGCAATTTAGAGTTTCCCAGGCCTCACTTTCTGTTTCAGAAAAGGTTTTACTTTAGCTGTGTGCCCATGATTCTGTGAGCCTTCCCCGCACAGCTGTGTTTTATCATCACAGCTTTGTTTTGCATTCTTGTCATGTATTTTTTTTTTGTTTGCTCTTTTTTTTTGCATTTTAATGTTTCTCAGTTTTGGTGTGTTTAACGGTTTGTGTTTTTTGTGATCTAGCCGGGCCAGGACGACAGAGAGGAGAGCTTGGTACGCCATGTTTGATTTCGTTCAGCTCTTTCTCTCTCTGTCAATTCTGCTTTTCCCCATTTTTCGCTCCACCAATTAAAACACATGCTCAACATCAGGGGAACCAATCAGATCACAGAAATGACTAACCATTGTTTTAATTGTTTTAGACTCTATCTCTCTATCTCTCTATCTATCTATCTATCTATCTCTCTATCTATCTAGCTATCCAATCATCTCTCTGTCTGTCTCTCTATCTGTCTGTCAGTCTAATTCCATCCATCCATCCATCCATTCATCCGATGAATTTAGAGATATAGGGACGGCATTTTAGGGACTTTTTTTTGTTTAATCTTTTACTTTTAATCTTGTACTTGTGTTCAAACTGACACATCATAAAGAAGGATACAAAATGTGCATTGCATGGCATTTCTATAATCACTTAAAATTCCCATATTTGGATGAGAATTTTAAGAGCTCAAAGATTGGGGTTATCTCAAATTATCGCCATGAATGCATGATTGCAATTTATGCTTCTATGCAGCTCCAGATTTTATCGCTGTAGTTGTGTCTTGTCATGACATTTTATTACAGCTACATGGGTGAAAGTTTTCCGTATTATGACGGAATTCCGTATTTTGAACCTCGCCAGGAACCGTTTTTCCAAATCGCGTAGATCCGTTGAGATTTCAGTTCGGGGGGGGGGGGGGGGGGGGGGGGGGGGGTACAGGGCGACAGACCAACAGACCAATCGTACCTACTCGGCGATCTTCGGAGATAATGTGATTACGTAGAGAATTACCCGAGAAGTTCCGGGTGGGCGACAGACGAACCGCGCGGAGTGCAGTTGTGTCGGCGATTCTGATTGGTCAGTGAGACTCCGGCGTCCAATCGTATTTTTCAATTTACACTCGCTTGAGGACAACAACAGGTACAAGAAAACAACGCTCGCAAATTTTAAAAGTAATCTGAAAAAAATGAAGAATTTGCCGGTTGGTTATAACACGAAGCAGCTTGAAGCTTTTTTGATGATGATGTAATGGATTGTGGTGATTACAGAAAGTGAATTAAGTAACAAACCAAAATTAAATATAA
This sequence comes from Rhodeus uyekii, assembly GCA_037043235.1. NCBI lineage: Eukaryota > Metazoa > Chordata > Actinopteri > Cypriniformes > Acheilognathidae > Rhodeus > Rhodeus uyekii. Next base: position 535,335 of record JAWRVZ010000033.1, read on the forward strand.
ATGTTAGTTATAGAACAACAGATGCAGAAGCAAAACCAATGACAGAGTTATAGAATACAATACTTCTGAAGGATTCTAGTAATAATTTAGAACTCCCAAAATTGGTGAATATTTTCTCAACTGCTAACTTGAAATACTTATTTCACACCCTTTTTATAGTAGCTGCAAGTTGCCAGGAGAGGTCGTTTCTACACAATAATTTGCAAGGAATGCAGGAGCTTCCAGGGGGCCTCCGGACCTCTGGACCCCTGGCCAGGGCGTTGCCCTGGACCTACCGGGGGCCCTGGCGGCCCCCAGGCCCCCAGCTTTAAGTTTCAGTATTTTCAGTTTTGCCAACTTTCACCCATGCAGCTAGCGTTTTATGATGGTGTGTAATATGCACGCGCCCTAATGCGTGGCTGTTAAATGCTTATGTGTGCTGTGGCTGTTTGAAGTGATGACATCCCCCCCCCCCCCCCCATCAATTTTACAGCCTCCTTACTTCCTGTCCTGATGTGACATTTATTCTAGAAGGACTGGTTTCTTGACACTTGCTGACCTCACTTCCACACCTCCTGAGTTAACTGATATTTCAGATATACAAGTCCAAAAATGGACATAAGAGTAGTATGTGTTTGGTTGCGTGTATGATATAGGCAAATTTTAACTGTCTAATGTAAATGATTTCCTTTGGCTGATTGCCAGCTGGCTTAAATTAATACTTGCTATCTTTATTATTTCCAGCTAATCTTTGAAGAGCAGATTACATGCCAGAAATGTCACTTTTTTTGTATGACTGTACCTGATACTTTATAATGCAAAGCATTGTATTAATCACCTTGTACTCCTAAAAATTAAAATTGTAATTTTAAAGGTTCTTTCTGGTATTCAACAGCACTACATCCTCATCCTGAACATTTCCAACTTTTTCATTTTTAATTTTCACAAAAAAGCACTTAATGTAAATGTGACTTATTCATAACAGGAAATAAATCTAGTTGTTTTTTGCTGCTGGTTTATAAATGGTGAATGGCTTAGAATTCCCCCCCCCCCCCTTTCTTCTAAATAACGTTCTGTCTTTAGCTCACTCTACGACCAGCCTACTGCACATATATTAATCTTTCCCATAATGCTATGGTGAATGTGTCAGATGGTGGTGCTTTTCTTTTAAAGATGAGCGCACTCTCATTTTCCTTTTATTGTCTTCCGGTCTCTTTTCTCCATATCTTTATTTTTTTGTTGTTCTTCGGTTTCTACAGAGGACTATAACACTTGGTGCGGGCGACAGGCAGGTCATCCAGACGCCCATAAACGATTCCCTGCCTGTAAGCGGCTGCAGCGTTGCCCAGCTTTTCAGACAACTCGGTAAGCCAATCAGCTGCAGGCTTAGTTGCTAAACAGTAAATCAGCCTCATTAAAACCATAACAGTTGGTGTCAAGTATCAGATGTGGACTGTGTAATCTCCACCTTGTGTTGTTAAATAAATAGCAGAGGAAGTGGAACTGATGTTTTTAGGCTAAGCTGACATATCTCTCTGTCTCGTCTCCTCTCTCTCACTCTCTCTTTCTGCAGGAATTGCAAATGTTCTCTGTCTGTTTTGTGCTGCTCTGACGGAGCACAAGATCCTCTTCCTCTCCAGCAGTTACCAGCGTCTAACGGACGCCTGTAGAGCTTTACTGGCCATCATGTTCCCACTCAAGTACAGGTAAAGAGGTTTATTGATTGCTTTCTGTACAAAACTCAACCCCCCCCCCCCCCCCCCCCCCCCCCCCCATAATTGCTTTGACTACATTTAATTTCAATAATATAACAATAGACAATTTAATATACAATAATAACAATATGATTTTAACTGATTTTAAAATTCATATAAATACTGATATTAATGACAGTTCAAGCTAATAATACATTTAATGGATTGCTTTACATACAAATTCTGAACATCTGCATCTCTTTTTTTCATACCATAGTTCTTTTTAAGGAATTTTGAATACAGTAATACCTCGGTTTACGAGCGACTTGGTATACGAGCAAATCGGTGTACGAGCAAGGAGGGTCGAATCGGTGTACGAGCATTGTATCGGTGTACGAGAAAAAAATTCCCTCACCCATGCGCAGTTCTGTGTGGAAAAAGTCCTAACGCTCAGCATCCTTGTGCGCATTTTTACATGAAATATCCTAATGACAGCCTCTCATAACAGTCAGGAAGTTCCAACCCCTTTTATAACCCCTTAACTCATTCATTGGCTCCATCATTCACCACAGTGATATTTTTATAAGTGATTTACAGAAGTTTTTACCTCATATTCTAAACATTAATTAATTGTGATCACTAATGTTCACGTAGTGAAATATACACGGTTTTATCCAAATAATAAATTAATAGGGTTAGACAAACCATATTTTTATACAAACAACATATAAGCTTCTCCTACAAATGAGCACTGTTTTCATGTTCGTCGGACCTGCCGTTTCTCTGCAGTATCGGCAAAAGCGCAAGGAGTAAAATGTGACTTCTTACCCCGTGAGCGGGGCTCATTTTAACAGACAGCGGGTTAGTTGTAACACCATGTTATCCAATGCAAGTTCATTCACACATTTTTATTTGTTTAAAAAAAGTTGCGTCTTGATGATCATAAGCATAACTTTTTTCCTTTATTTTTTACATTTGTTGTGTTTTGAACAATGTAATGACATGAAAAACGTTTTAATAGGTTAATACAATGCAAAATATATGATTATTGATGCAACTTGTTCAATGCGGCTTAGTGTTACAACTATTAACTAACCGCTGTCTTGTTTACTTCAGGACTGGATAGCAGCCACTATGTGTTTTTCACGTCTTTCAAAATGGTACCACCTTTTAGCCAAGAAGATGGTAATCATAACAATATAAGATTAGACAATCTTTCACACATTCTTTGAAAATCGAAAAACAACTACTATAACAAAAAATATTTACATGCTGCCAAAAGAGTTTTTCCTGTGGTTCTCATCCAAACTTCGATGAAATTTCTCGAAAAATGGCCAGAAGACATGTGCAAACAGTGTGATGAAAAGCCCTTTAGCACGTCACATTTATGCCCCTGCAACTATCTAAAAAAAAGATATTTTTATTTTATATTTTAATAATAATGTTATTATTTACCCCGCGTTACTTTGTGCCCCGCGCTCCCCTAGTTCTCTCGCGGCTCCCGCGAATTCGTTCTCTTGCGGCTCCCGCGAATTCGTTCGTTCGCGGCTCCCGCGAATTCGTTCGTTCGCGGCTCCCATGTTCCACGACTTTAACTCTGGATTATCACTCCTTTGTTTTCTGCACTATTATAATAAATTCACTCATTTGCTTTCATCCTTGCTTTCCCCGCTCCCCTCTCCTCCCTCCTCTCTCTCCTCCAAGCAGGCTGCTCAAACCTGACGTGCATTACAGTAAATTGTCATCCTTTTCCATGACTTTTCCCCACTCTCTCCAGTTTTACATATGTTCCCATCTTACCGGGAAAGCTACTGGAGGTGCTCAGCACGCCGACACCCTTCATCATCGGAGTCAACTCGCACTTCCGCTCAGAAACACAGGAGCTGGTGAGATGTTTTTTTTGTTTTTTTTCCTTTCCTCTTTTTGTTCTCTGTGATGTGAGCCTGACGAAGTAATGCAACACACAGGATCTTTAGATGAGCTTTGATCAGATATCTGACATATGTTGATGTGTAATGCAGGAAGTGTCGTGGAAGATGATACAGCTTTCCATGTCATGCACAGAATGGGTTTGATGCAGGAGTACATGTATCCTCATACACCTGAATTGGTTTATCTCGATGCAGCTCAACTTGTTTTGGGCCCTTTAACAATAAGCATTTTTTTTTATTGTGCCTGTGTTTGGTTGCATTTATCATCTATTTTTTACATCCAATGTGTAACCCATTTTGGGGTCATTACACAACAGTTTAATTATCATAAACACATGGATTATCATGGATTTGTTTCAAAGGCCATGTAATAACATGTGACTGGTTCCTTGCCCTCAGAGTACAGGATTTGCTTTCAATTTCAATTGTGAGAAAATCCATTTACCGGTAATGGTAACTTCCTGACCTATTTTGTGAAGTTTATTATTTTTTTATTACTCTGTTAGCAGAGTTCAAAGTTTTCAATCTTTTAGATGCTTTTTAGACCCTCCAAAAATGTGAGAAGCCCCTCTAAAATTTTAAAGGCGTCTATTTAGTTTTTTTGTTTATTTAGTTTTTTTGCTCACTTTATATTGTGAAAAATTTATATTTTAAATACCTATATAGTATTTACATTTATTTACGTTTAATAATGTATATTTATATTTAATATACATTTAAATATAAATAAATATTAGATAAGTTCGATAATTTAAATATATTAAATAAGTATATTTAATAAATAGTTTACATTTAATTAATTTAATTTACATTTTAACTACTAAATTAGCGTTCGTTACTAATGTTAATTACTACATTTTGTCCTACCCATCATAGCATAGTATAATTGTTTCTATTTACTATTATTTTCTTTGAAATTTGCATCTATTTTTTTGTAATTTGTAATTATTTATTGTTATCTGTTTTTCAACCCTGGCTCAGTTTACATGGAAATGTTGGACATCCCTGAACATGTTTACATGCGGTGACCTGTATGTCGTTGAGTTCAAATGAAAGCTATGATATGATACTTGATACTAGTGAATGATACATGAACCGAGGTCACTGTTTGGACCTGAACGTTCCTACATGTCAGAATGTTAAACAAAAGTCTTTTTGCAAAGGATATTGGTTCTCATTCAACAACTTTTTTTGTCTGTCAGAAAAGCTTGGGTCAGGTCTTATGTGCACATGTGTTTGTCTAAGAGAGTTGTTCTCAGTTTTGAAATATGAGTTGATGCAATTGTGAGTCCATATTTACCCTTGTTCATGTGTTATTTTCACAGCTCGACGTAATCATTGCAGACCTGGACGGGGGAACGGTGACCATTCCGGAGTGCGTCCACATATCCTTGCTGCCCGAGCCAATTCTTCATCACACACAGACGGCCATCTCCATGGTAACCAACCCGTTTTACACGTTAGGTGGACGTGTGCCAGTCTCGGCATTGCGCAATCGCTGGGAGAGATAACAATGTCATAGTGACATCAAGTTTTTAAAGATAATGTAACAGTCTAATGTAGCAGTTTTAATGGACTTAAGCTATAAAAACACATGAAATAAATATTTATGTTCATAATGAGGTAATTAAACGGTTCTCGTATCGCATTACTCAACCATGGGTACTTCCTTGTTTATGTTACGCTCCATGCATTTCAAGGAAGATAATAGTAGGGCTGGTAGTAAATTTTACAGTCTGCTTTTATAGTAGTTGATGGTAGTTATAGAGTAATGTTCCATTTTACTGTATTTGACAGGGAAAAAAGTGCAAATGTGTGTGAAATATCCATAAAACATTTCATTACTAGTTTATCTTTAAAAAGTAATGATACTTAAAGGTATTTTTATTCTTGAGATCTGTTGACGCATCTTTCTTTTTTACAATGTGGTAAATTCTATCATTTTTATATACACACACACATATATGTATATGTATATGTATATGTATATATATATATATATATATATATATACACATATGCATATACATACATATATATATATATATATATATATATGTGTATGTGTATATATATATATATATATATATATATATATGTGTATGTGTATATATATATATATATATATATATATGTGTATGTGTATATATATATATATATGTGTATGTGTGTATATATATATATATATATATATATATATATATATATATATATATATATATATATATGTGTGTGTATATATGTGTGTGTGTATGTATGTATGTGTATATATATATGTGTGTGTGTGTGTATATATATGCCGTTTATTTTTTGCAATGTACCGATTATGCTAAATTAAAACAAATCTCTAATAACGACTAATAATTAAATTAAATAGTTTATTTGTTTAATGATACTAATAAATTTAAAACTCAAATTTGTCTGAAAACTGTTTAGTACTAATTTACTATGTATCCCTATTTTATATCATTATGTTCATTAATATTGAATATATCACCTGATAATTTAGTTGTGTCCTTTTCAATTTTCCATTCAAAGCACTTTTTATAAAGGACAAATAAAATATCTGCTTGCATTTAATCTCTGGATAATTGTTAATTGACAATTAGGAGACGTCTTTTTGAATTTACTGTTTCAATACCTGGATCTTTTCTAAAAGGAAATTATTTTTTGTTTAAGGAAAGTGTCAATCAATAGGGTTTTCCGTTCTGTGCTCATACCTAAGAGTGTCCGTCTGTGCTGTTTTAGATTGCATCATTATTGGCACAGAAAGCTCCTTGTGTGTGGCATTCACATTTTGCCCCCCCCTGGAAACAAGCCCAGAGTCCCTCTGTATATGTGTGTGTGTTTTTCTTCAGTCTCGCAGACACTCTGCTGTCTCTCTAAAAAGTGCGTCTATGGCGCCAAGGCAGACAGACCATCCCGGCAGAAGTGGCAGAGGTTGCGTATGTGTGTTTGAGCGTTCAGGGCTCACATAACCGCATCCCCTCAGGGAAATAGATGACAATCATGCCTGAGAAAAGAGATTGCCATGCCTCAGTAATAAATCCACTTCATCCGTTTAATTGCTTGGAAAACGTGGGGTTTTTCCTCATCCTCCATACTCTTTATCCAATGTTTAAAGATGCTTCTGATAGTCGTGTAGGCAACTACCGTCTTCGGTTTATGTCCTCTGCCTAATCCTATACCTTATCAATTAGCTAAGTGAGTTTTGTTTTTGGCTCCAGCTCCGGATGGCAGCTTTCTGTAATTACAGGAGCGCTCGTGTGCACAGACGGACCAGATATGGATACTTTAAGTGGGAATTGTATAGCGAATCACAGTAATAAAGACATTTGCATCACTGAAAGCAAATTACCGCAGAAAGTGATTTAATGTTTAAATGGAACTATATGGAATAGGATTTTGAGTAGCATGACAGATGCAACAACAAACAACTGACATTGGTGCTGTAAATGGACTTAAGGAAAATCTGTGATTTATTGCTTGTCATGGACACAATGAACATTGCATTTTAAACGAATGGAGCTGACAATAAGCTGATTTATGACTTGAATCTTAAAATAGAAATGTCTGATGCACCAATGAAAAGTCAGTGCATTCACCTATAATATACATTTTATGCAGTAATTACATTCATGCTGTATTGAAATTATGAAAAGCCACCACGTCCAGACAGTGTTGTTATTGTTAAATTGTTAAAAACTGCTAAAATAAAATATAAATAGTAGATGGCAAACTTCAACTTATTAGTTTTAATCTTATTAGCAATTAGTTTGTTGAAATACTAAAATAGCTAAAAAACTTAAATGAAAAATAAATCAAAGCTTAAAAAAAACTACTAGTTACAAGTATGTTATAAAATAAAAATGAAGACTGGTAATATATAAGCGAATTTAATAACTGCGATAACAAAAACATGAATCTTTGTGCCTCAGCATATTTTTTGGAAACAATTATGAATGGCAAAATATTAGTCTATTTTTAGATTTAAATTATGACCAAACATAATTGTCTGTTGAATCATGTAGAGCAAATATTTACATTGTTTTTATTGTTTAACTGTATTGTTTTCCTGAAATACACTTTGTTGCTTCTTATCATTCTGACTAAGTGTATATAGCAGGCAATCAAGTAGAGGGATTGTACTGTAATCTTAATATCGGTGTGTATGTTTTGTGATAAAGGTTCTTGATCCAGAGTTGGAAGTGTCCGATCATGCTTTTCCTCCAGCTTCTATTCAAACATCCACACCTAAGATTCAGGTATTTTTCTTTGTACATTTCTTTTAAATCTATAAATGTTTTTCCTCCTTCCTTGTTTAACCGTCAGCATCTGACATGTTTTTTTTGTTTTTTTTTTAATTGATGTTAAATCTGTTATGGTCGTCATTGCAGGAAGTGATTGTTTTGTGAGATCGTCATTGTTTGCTTGTGTTGTAGGATAAAGAGATCCGCGCTGTCTTCCTTTGGCTGTTCGCGCAGCTCTTTCAGGGCTATCGGTGGTGTTTGCATATAATTCGCATCCACCCTGAACCCGTCATACGCTTCCATAAGGTAATGAGGAGACCTAAAATTCAATTTCATACAGAAGCATGAACAGACTGATAAAGCTCGTTGTTGTTTTGTTCTCCAGGCTGCATTTTTGGGGCAGAGAGCACTAACTGAGGATGACTTCCTGATGAAGGTGCTGGACGGCATGGCCTTCGCTGGGTTCGTGTCTGAGCGGGGTCCTCCGTACCGAGCCACAGACCTGTTTGATGATGTAAGTCATGGGTGTAAGATGGATATAGCTGACATTTAAATTTACATTCATGCATTTGGCAGACGCTTTTATCCAAAGTGTCTCATATTGCATTCAAGGAAGACATTGATTCAGTTCTTGCTTTCCCTGGGATCGAACCCATGGCCTAGGCATTGTAAGCACCAATGATCTACTGATTGAGCAACAGGAAAGCACACAATTAATTAACTAATTAAGAAAGATGCCTTCTCTCTGTGTTTTTCAAGCTCGCTGTTCTTTCTCCCTTATCTCTGTATCTTTTATCACTGTAGCTCATAGCCAATCAGGTGGAGCGCATTCGACAGGAGACAGGAAATCCTCATAAAGTGATGAAGCATATTAAGGAGCTGGCGGAGCAACTCTTCAAAAATGTACGTTTAACTCATTGAACAGTATTGAATCTACAGTCCACTGTCACATTTGTCCCAACATTAAAAATAAAACCTTTCCAGGTCATTTATTTTGTACATATACAAAATACATACAATAAAACTCAAAACAGTTTATTGACCAACATTCTTTAAAATGTCATCTTTTGTGTTCTGCTGAAGAACGTTTGTCATGTAGGTTTAGGGAATGATAACTGAACAATTTTTTGTGTGGAGATTATACATTAAATGAATGGTAATATAATAATAATATCATAGTTTATTGTAATGTTTAGCAAATATAAAGTATATAATTTTAATATTGCCATTATTGTATGTATGTATATATGTATTATAATATGTAATAGATTATAATCAGCTTATAACGTCAGTGCATCGCTGTTTTTCTTAATTTTTCTGACAGGAAAACCCCTACCCAGCGGTGACCATGCACCGAGTTCAGAGGACAGCTGAAAACGTGCAGCACCGGCTTCCACAGAACGTTTTCCCGCTCCTGGACGAGGTCTCCGTGCAGCTCTTTATAGACCACGCTACAGCAAAACTGAAAACCGCCCCGCCTGTGGTCAAGGCCGAACTGAAGGGCATGGTTCCATCCGGACCTCCACTGGGTGAGATTTCAAATCCAATGCTCAGTTTTACATACTAAAACTTGTCACATGATTTGATAAGTACACAACTTTGTTCTAATCTTCATAAAGCCTTAATGGAAATGACATGTTTTATTTCTCTGGCTTCTAGGGGACACAGTGGACAGGAACGGGAACGTTATGGCAAACAGTGCCAGGAGGTTAGAGGTGGTCAGGAACTGCATCACATATATTTTTGACAACAAGATGCTGGAAGCCAAGAAAGTAAGAACCTCTTATAAATATCAGTCAGGCTTCTCTGTTAAAGTCCCCCTATAATGCTTTTTTAAAGGTTCTACAATAGGTTTACATGCTTCCAAGGTCAAAAGACACTTTCTCAGTGTTTGAATCGCTGTCAAAACACCTTCTTTTACTGCGCTCTGATTGGTCAGATTGCCATATCTGAATTTTAGCTGCGTGAGTCCTCATCCTTTTGTGTCTTCTCCACATGTCGGTAAATCAAACCAAACTCTTCCAGGCCTCAAATACACTTGTAGTGTTTGATGGGGGGTCTAATTAGACATTGTTCATGGGAAGCCAGCTCTAGACCATAGCCTGAAATTATGTAGGTTCACATAGGTATGACTGAAATTACTGATGACTCGTTCCAGGTGTTTCAGAATCGGTTCTTTCTTTTTGGAGATAATAACTTATCATGATCTTTAGAACTTTGCACACCTTTTGCAAAACAAGCTACAGCCCACATTTCATGAAGTGTAAAAACATAATAGGTGCACTTTAAACATAAGCCAGATTTATGGTTTCTTTTTCAGCTGAAGCTTTTATGATCTCAAATTAGTTGAATGTGTGTGTTAACTTATTTGTGTGGATCTGCAGTTAATGCCGGCGGTGTTGCGGGCGCTGAAAGGTCGGGCAGCGCGCATTTGTCTCACCCAGGAGCTTAACCTGCATGTTCTGCAGAACAGGGCCGTTCTGGACGACCAACAGTTCGATTACATCATCCGTATGATGAACTGCACCCTGCAGGTAAATCACAGGAACGTGACGATTGACTTTCAATGAGTCAGATACAAAGTATTTATGGGTTTTTCTCGGATTATTGTTCTGCTGCAAGGAAGTGGACAATGTTTTGGTGTAGTTTATGATTGTTGTTTACCACCTGTTATCACCAGTCACCACTGTTATCACTGTTACCTCCATAAATTGTGTTATTCAAATGGTTTTATGTCTGCATTTAAAATATGCTTCTTTTTTATCTTCAGGATTGCTCACATATGGATGAACATGGTATTGCCGCTGCCCTGCTGCCACTGGTCACTGCCTTCTGTCGGGTGTGTGAATGGAGGAATTTTAAATAAAATAAATATTCATGGTTTGCATGAAACATTTGGTAGATTCCTTAGACGCTCAGAACACAAGACAACAATAGCATTTCTGAGATGAACAAGGAATCATTAAGAGACAAGAAGAACATGAAGATGGAGGATAACATTTTGTGCCAACTGGACACATTTGGCTGATTTGAGAAGTTCAATAATGAGTGCTGAATCATGTGAATGGTGGATTTTCTCTGACTCAAGCATATGAGTTAACTGTTGTTGTGTGCGTTACAGAAATTGGGGGGAGGCATCACTCAGTTCGCCTACAGTTGTGTTCAGGAACACATGGTGTGGACGAATATGCAGTTCTGGGAGGCCATGTTCTATAGTGATGTTCAGAAACACATCCGGACCCTGTACCTGGAGAATGGCGCGGAGGGAGATGCGTCCACCCCTGTAATTTCATTTCATTGTTATTATTTAAGAATTTGAATAATGTGTTTGAGTTATGAAAGTTATTTTAAAGTGCCTCTTTTAATTTCAATAAAACTGATTACAAAATATCTCCATTTAAAATAAATGTTTTTGAATTCTCTATACATCAAAAATCCAGAAAAATATGTATCAGAGTATATATATATATATATATATAAATCTTATTATAAAGTAATAAGGAAGGCTTCTTCAGTGGCAAATCATCATATTAGAATATTTCTAACGAATCATGTGAGACTGAAGACTGGAGGAATGATGCTGAAAATTTTGGCTTTGCCATCACAGAAATAAATTACATATTACATATATAAAATATTTAAAAATAGAAAACATTCAGGTTTAAATTGTAATATTTCACAAAATTTTTTGTACATTTGATCGAATAAATGGAGCCTTCTTTCAAAAACATATTACCAACCCATTTGAATGGTCATGCGTGTTATTTGTTTTGTTTAAAGTGTTTTACTTATACTGCTGCCCTACTTATACTGCTGCATTTGACCATTGACCTCTGCGTCTTTCAGGAGGTGGAGGGCATGGGGGGTCAGAAGCAGCTGAGCGCCCTGGAGTTGGCGTCAGAGCAGAGCCGTCTGTGGCCCACGTTGACTAAAGAACAGCAGCAGGAGCGCGTTCAGAAGGAGGAGAGCACGGTGTTCAGTCAGGCCATTCACTACGCCAACCGCATGAGCTACCTGCTGCTGCCGCTCGACACCAGCAAAAACCGCATGCTCCGCAACACCGGCCTGGGAGACGTGGAGAGCGTCAGCAACAGCTACGTCACTAACAGGTATGTGCTGCTGTGTCTGGGTACAAGAAGACCGTTTGAAAATATAATACAGTAAAATAAATGTTAAGAAGTGATGCTGTGTCTAGACACAATAATATTGTTTGCTGCAGTCGCTGCATACTTTGCATATTTTATTAGAGTGTTTTTTATGTAATTACCTTGCTTAGAATTAGAAAAATAATAACGATTTTGATAAGTGAGATCTGCTTAAAAAGATCCAGGAAATTCTTTAAAATCCAGGAACTTAATTTTATAGTATCTGTATGAACCCTGAATAAAAAAATTAAAATAGCAAATAAAATAACCATGAAATAATGTAAAAAAAAAAGTGTATACCTGTGTCTGGGACAGTAACGCGATTTGAAGAAAAAAAAGTGTGTATGTATGTATATATATATATATATATATATATATATATATATATATATATATATATATATATATATATATATATATATCTAGTAAAATGAACATAAAATAAAGTGAAATAATTAAATGACAATAAAATAGCAACAATAAATTATTATTAAAAGTACAGTAAAATAAATGCAAGACATATTAGACCACTCTTTTTTCTTTTGTCCAGTATTGCAGGCAGCATGGCAGAAAGCTACGACACAGAGAGCGGCTTTGAAGATGCCGAAAGCTCGGATGTTGCGAACACGGTTGTTCGGTTCATTAACCGTTTTGTTGACAAAGTGTGCAATGAGAGCGGCGTGACCAATGAACACCTGAAGGCCCTTCACACAATGATACCGGGTAAAAGGATTTTCAGAGACAATGAAGCCATCAGAACGGATTTGAACAGTGCTAATTTAGTTTTTCTGTTAATTATAATTAATTTAAATATTACTATACTATTGTGTTTCTCTTTTAGACATCGTTCAGATGCACATCGAGACATTGGACGCCGTTCACAGGGAGAGCAAACGACTGCCGCCTATCCAAAAGGTAACCAACTCATTGTTCTATGTTCCACTGGGCAGGAAATGCAGTGTAGAAAACCTGGCAGATCCACCCACATACCACTCCAACCCCTCCACCCTTGAGTCAGAGCACCACGGCAGGTACGTTTGCGTGACGGCACTGCCTTACTGACCGTGGCCTGAGTGATGCATGCTGGTCTTATTGGCCTGCTGTTCTGAGCACACTTTAGGCTGATGTTCTGCCATGCTTTAACACATACGTTTGATTTTTTTCTCAGAACCTGGTGCAACATTACCATAGCGTCTTAACAGAATGCTCTAACAAAACCTTTATGGCTTATTTAACTTGTTTCATTAGTTTTAAGATGCCCATCGTTTATCGCCATGGCAGAATTGTGCAGTGAAGTGTGGTTAAAAACTTTGCAGCGTTTTTTAATATTTTTTTACTTGAGTCTATTTTCACTCCACTGAGTTCTAAAGAAAAGTACTCTGTTCTGGAGAAGCCAGTCATGCATCTTTCATCACTCATCACGTAGCAACCAGTGCTGTCACGTAACGCCAGCATGGACACCACCTACTGTACGATGGACTCAAGATTGCTTCCCATTGCAAGGACTTATTCCTCTGAAAGACAGTAGATGGTCATGAGATCTGTAAATTATTCAGAATCTCTGCAGAGAATGTGTGGTGAAACTTGCTCTTGCATAAGGAGCGCAGTTTTTCGGCCCGTAATGTGTTTGTTTATATGTGGGGGGAGAGAATGCTGACATAGATTATATAAACAGGCTACTTTTCCCCGATGAAAATGTAGCATTTCTGGACTTAAGACATTTTATCAGAGGAACTGTGGGAATGAAAACATTTACTGAATCTTTTACTATCTGAATTCGAAATGCACTTATCCAAGTATCCCATGCTTTATACCAACATGGTATCACAAATGACCCTATTTACTTTGTAATTCACGTTCAAATGTGCCTGATTCATCAGTGCAGATTAGAGATGTGCCGAAGCCTAAATCCGAGTCTGGAAAGGCAGAGAATATGGAGCACTTAAAGGCATGTGGTTAGACTTGCTGTTCAGTCAATTACGTTACAGTAACTTATCACGTGAAGATATTAAAGAGAGTGTATTGACAGGATTTGTTGTGCAACATGTCTTGAGCATCACTGACAAATGTCTTATCAATCCATTGGGGCAGTTAACCCTCAGAAATGTCAAACCATCTGAGAGGAAATGCACCTTTGCTGTGTGCTGTATGTTTTTATGATTTGAATGAATCCAGTTCATAATATGTTGAAGCATTCTGCATGCTTGTTGTGAAGTGTCTTATGTGTTTTATATTACTGATAGTCTTTTTGTTTTCCTCAATTTCTTTTTTATTTACTTCTCCTTTTTGTCCTTTTTTTTCTATTTTGGTTTTGTCTCCAGCCCAAGCTCTTGAGACCAACTCTACTGCCCGGCGAGGAGTTTGTGATGGACGGCATGCGGGTGCACCTCATAGCAGACGGCCGCGAGGAAGCCACGGGCACAATGGGTGGTCCGCCCCTGCTGCCCGCCGAAGGAGCCATCTTTCTCACCACCTACCGGCTCATATTCAAGGGCACGCCCACCGACCCTCTTGGTACGTTCCCATTGGTTAAGAATCATGCATCTCATTGGGATTGATCTTGCATGATTAATTCAGAGCTTTGAGTCTCTGCAGTCAAGCTATTGGTTATGAATTCTAGACATTTCATCCTTGTCTCAAGCTATTTTTTCTGTTAATGGATGTAGGACGCCAAGCTGTGAAATTTGAAAATCAAAATCTCTTTTTGAAGGTGCAATAAATGTTGCCGCATGTGTTTGTATTGTGCAGTTGGAGAGCAAGTGGTCACCCGCTCGTTCCCCGTCGCCTCCCTCACGAAAGAGAAGCGGATCTCTGTTAGTCTTCCCATGGATCAGTTCATACAGGAAGGCCTCCAGCTGCGTTCTTGCACCTTTCAGGTATTGAACATCTCCTGCCTTTCCTTTTGCTCCATTCCTCACAGTACATGAAGTTATGAAAGTACACAAAAACCCTTTAGCAATACAGAGTAATATTATATATGTTCATTATCTCATTTAGTTTTATTACTAATGTTCTTGAATGGGGAACATCAAATTCTCCAAAGCTGTTCACCAAGCTTACAATTAAATAAAAAATTGCATTTTCATATATATCTAATATATTTAGTATTGTTTAAATGCCACAAAGAACTATCCGAATTGGTGTGAAATGTTTCATTGCAAAATAAATGGAAATATTTTACTTTTGTTTCTTTGAGACATACTGGCATTGAAAAATTGATCAAGGCTTTATTCTTCTCAATTATTTCAATCCTTCTCCTCTCCTGTAGCTGATGAAGATCGCCTTTGATGAGGAGGTGGCATCGGATCTTGCTGAGGTGTTCAGGAAGCACATGCATAAGCTCAGATACCCACAGCACGTCCAGGGCACATTTGCCTTCACCGTGGGACAGTCTGCAAAGCTGGTGGTGGAGCACAAGACCAAGGACAAGAACCAATCGCTAAAGTAAGACCTGAATGGATATTAGTCCAGGATGTAAGCATCTTCCCCTTTAAACAACATGGAACTCTTAGTCTAAACGAGTCGGTTTGTCAAGTCATCTTTTTCCCGCACTCATCGTTCGGATCATGTGTCCCAGTGGCACCTAAAACAAAAGAAAAAATAAATAGCGTTTGGTGGCACTTCACAAGCCTTGAATTATTTGGCAGTGGAAATGTTGAAAGCGGTCCTGCATTAGCAACAAATGGGTGTCATGGCAAACTCAGATGTGGTCCTGTTCTTTGCTGCTCTTGAAGACACGACTAATTATTTTCAAACTCTTTTAAGAGCAGCTTTTAGCGTTTTTGAAAAATGCGTCATGACAACAGCTCAGATGTTATGTATATAAAGGTTGAGTTTGGAAAGTGCTTAATATTAAAGCGTTTGAGCTGCTGTTTCCTTTAGAACGCTGTCTAAAAACCTGGTCAAGACGGCAAAGAGGACCATTGGGCGTCAATATGTAACGCGGAAGAAGTATTCACCACCGACCTGGGAAAACCGCAGCAGTTTGCAGTCAGAGATTGATGAGGATGAGATCTCTGGTAAGATAAACGCAAAACACACACTCCTTCCTTTAGATTTTGATTAATGTTTGTGACCAACACGTGATTATGCAATATAATACAAGTTCTCTAACTGAACAGTGTCTGAAGAGCCGGACCAGAGTTCGCTCACGCTCTCCTCCACCATCCGCTCGTCAGACCGCCAGACCATGAGTAATGTGGTGGAGCGGGCCTGCTGTCGTGACTATCAGCGCCTGGGACTGGGAACGCTCAGCAACAGCCTGACACGCTCCAAAAACGAACCCTTCCGGATCTCTACCGTCAACCGGATGTACACGGTCTGCCGAAGGTGAGTCCTGTAGTTCTCGGAAGTCAATGTTCAAACAGATTCATGTTGTATTAGTGTAGTATTTATGCCTGAATCTCATTGCTTGTCTGTTTGTGTGCTTCAGCTACCCAGGGTTACTGATCGTGCCTCAGAGCATCCCTGATTCCACCATCCAGCGCATCTGCCGCTGCTATCGGCAGAACCGTTTTCCTGTGGTGTGCTGGAGGAACTCCCGGACCAAAGCTGTGCTGTTGCGCTCGGCCGGCCTGCATGCTAAAGGCGTCGTGGGCTTCTTCAAATCACCCAATGCACCAACTGCAGGTCAGAGCCAGATCAAAAGTTTAGAGGTTAAAATAGCCATGCTCTCTGTAGTAATTGTTTTTATTATATTACATATTTTATGTATATTCAAATTTTTTTTTTACTCTATTTATACTTTTTAAATATATTATACTTTATTATTTATAATTTTTAAAATATAATTTTAGAAGTAATTAATATATATATAATGTGTGTATATATGTGTATATATGTGTGTGTGTATATATATGTATATGTATATATATATATATATATATATATATATATATATATATATATATATATATATATATATATATATATATATATATATATATATATATATATATATATATATATATATATATATATATATATATATATATATATATATGTATATATGTATGTGTGTGTGTATATATGTCTATTAAAAGTAATTATATATTATTATATTTATATTATATATAATTAATTTTAATATTTATGTATATATGTGTATAAATATATGATTTAACATTCTTTATATACTAATATTGTATTCATATTTTTTATCTACAGTCTTCATTAAAATGTTTGGGAATTTTATTTGCTTTTGTCTCTCTCTTTTTTTTATTATATATATATATATATATATATATATATATATATATATATATATATATATATATACATACACTAATTCCTCGGTTTACGAGTTTAATTCATTCCAAGAGCGAGCTCGTATCCCAAAATGCTCGTACACCAAAACAATTTCCCCCATAAGAATGCATTAAAAATCAATTAATTCTTTCCACACGACCGCGACAAAATGCGAGTGGGTGAGAGAAAAATTTGCTCGTACACCGATTTGACCCTCCATGCTCGTACACCGATTTGCTTGTATACCAAGTCGCTCGTAAACCGAGGTACTACTGTGTATGTATATATATATATATATATATCTCAATTTGTAATTTCTAATTAAATTTTTAATTTTCATTCTTGTTTAAGTTTGTCATCTAATTTTACACATTTTATTTTTTGTTTTATCTCAATTGTCATTTTAATATTAATTAAAACAATGGTATATGTATATTACATTCATACTTGCGTAAATTACATTATAAAGACTATTTATGCATTTGGCAGTCACTTTTATACATTCAATACATGCATTTGCAGTTCATGCATTCCCTGGGAATCAACCCTATGACCTTTGGCACGCTATCACTATTCTCTTCTGTTTGAGCTCTACTATTTTACAGCTCTACTATCTCTAACAATAAAGCTACTTTTACATGAAGCAGATGAGGACTGGAAGAGACAACCCAGAATATATTTATGGACTAAAATTAACTAAATGAAGTTGTGTTTGGTTACAGGCCCGTCCCAGGCCGACTCTACGAGCCTGGAGCAGGAGAAGTATTTGCAGGCCATCATCAGCTCCATGCCCTCATACAGTGAGGCCAGCGGGAGGAACACTCTCAGCGGCTTCACCTCCTCACACATGAGCACCTCAGGTCAGACTCTGACCCTAACTTTACACTACCCTACCAATATTAATCCTCACTAACCATGTCAGACAATTAGATACCAGATAAATCCACTCACTAATTCACACCCTAATGTGTTATGTGTGCATTATTCTTGGGCCTCAGACTCATCAGACAAGTTGAGGCAACCTAAAATTGGAGCTTTAATGAAACAAGTCATGGGGACTAAAGAAGACGTGCCAGGAACCTTCAGTCGAGGAGGTGAGAAGTGTGTTCGAGACATTTAAAGATCATCACGTCTTAACCCGTCATGCATTCCTCTGTTCCCAACCATTTGTATTCAAATATAATTTGACATCCAATCTTACATGACGTGTGTATTTTTGTATTGGCTTGTTCTGCTAATGTTAATTGAATGGGCTGAAATAGCTGCCCGAATTTGTTTGCTGATGGTAATGGGCATTTTTATGTCATCTGACCTTAGCGCTGGGTCAGAGGGCAAAGGTCATCTCCCTCTCCCAGCCTAGAGTTTCAGTCAAGGCCCGCAACTCGCCTAGAGGTACAGTAGGCCCGCCCCTGCTCTCAAATCTAACCAATCAAATTTCTCGACAATGATGCCAGCAAGTTTGAGCACTAAGTGTCCCAAATAGTGTTGTTGTCCTCTTTTATCTGTGCTAACTAATCGTTGACCACCATGTCTGTTTGATTTATTTGCATTGTTTGTGCGGTTGATGAGCATCTCTTTGCATGAAATCCACCGGATTGTCATTGTCATTTGTCTCTAATGTGTTTGTAGAAATCACATATTTTCTACGCCAATACCCAAGTAAACACAAATGATTCCACAAAGGAATCCATCAGGAAATGATCTCTGTTGGTCCTCTTTGTTTTTCTCAGGGAAGTGGGGCAGCATTCGTGGAAGTGGGCGGCTCAGCACATATAACTCTGATGTGGGGAACAGGCTGGCTGGGAAAGAGTCTCCTCAGGCTAATGGAGGCCCAACCGAGACCTATTTCCTTCGCCAACAGAGAGCGTACCTTTACATCATTGGAGACAAGTCCCAGCTGAAGGTTACAGTCTTAAAATATATAAACTTTCATTGGAATATGACATTTTTATGCATTTGGTAGACCCTTTTGTCTAAAGTGACTTACACTGCATTCAAGAAACACGTTGACATTCTAATCAGTTCTTGCTTTCCACGGGAATTGAACCCATGACCTTGGGGTTGCAAGCACCACTCTCTACTGTCTGAGCTACAGGAAAGCTCTATATATTAAGTAACTTACAATATTAGTTATTTTCAAGAACTGTTATGTATCATGTTTGTAATTTTTAGGTCTAATGAGATTACCATGATTATTAATAATTATGATTAGATCATTAGATTTATTTCAATAAATATGCATCATTACAATACTAATAATACTTTTATGTGCTTGTTTTTTTTATATAATTATTTTTACAGTTATTCTTTAAAACATTTATTTAAAGAATAAGACTATTTATTATTATTATCCTATTGTGGTGTTCTGAGGGTCCAAAATTAACCTTTTTTTGCCACTGTTTACAAATAGTTTCCTACAATACAGTTTCTATATTTAATTAAAGCAATTAATTACAATCTTGAATTGTGGGTACACAAGTTAAACTTCCAGCCTCGTTGTGTCACGTTCAGGGGGGAAAGCAGGACTCCTTCCAGCAGTGGGAGGTGGTTCCCATCGAGGTCTTTGATGTACGGCAGGTGAAGAACAGTTTCAAGAAGCTGATGAAAGCCTGTGTGCCTTCCTCACCCAACCCTGATCAAAACATGACTTTTCACCGTTGCCTGGAGGAGTCAGAGTGGATGAATCTGGTACCTTACACTTGTTCCCATTGTAATTGGGTCAATTTGACTATTGAAGAATCAAGTGTATTCGTCTGTAATTGCTGCCCTTTGATGTTTGTGTTTTGTGTCCTACAGCTTCACAGGGTTCTACAGGTGTCTGTTCTTGTTGTGGAGCTGCTGGACACTGGTTCCTCTGTCATGGTTAGTTTGGAAGATGGCTGGGATGTCACAACACAGGTAGGAGACACACTTAATGCATGAGTTGTGTCTGCCATCGATTTTGGCCAAATGTGTATTAATGCTGTGATGGATGTAGGTGGTGTCGCTGGTGCAGCTGCTGTCGGATCCATACTACCGGACGATTGATGGATTCAGGCTGCTCGTGGAGAAAGAGTGGTTGTCGTTTGGTCATCGATTCAGCCACCGTGGAGCCCAGACTCTAACCAGCCAGAGCAGTGGATTCACACCTGTCTTCCTTCAGTTCCTCGACTGTGTGCACCAGGTGTGTGGCTGTTCCATATAGGTTTTTTCAGTAGCTAGAGGGCGTAGTGGCTGATAATAATCTTAACCTTTCCCAATGTTTTGCTGGTCAAGAAATTAGTATTACAGTAATCCCTCGCCACTTCGCGGTTCAAGTTTTGCGTTGAGTTTTCAAAAATATTCATAGAAAAATTAAAATAAAAAAATTGCGGAAAACAGCGTTGTTTCATCGTGATGGGAGAGAAACGGTTTCCCTGGATGCCAGAGAAACTCTCTCAGAGGATTCATACACACCCACGGGCACTCAGACAAGACACGTGATTGGTTCCCGGCGGGAGATCGACGATTGAGAGCACAAGTGGAGTGGGAGATTTATCACACGTTTACCGGTCCGCGGCACAAAAAAGATTAGGGACCACTGGTGTAGAGCACCGTAATACAGACTTTATGAGAGAGTAATTGTATAATATTAAGGTTTTATAATTAAATAGATTTAATTAAAATATATTTAAAGTATAAATGTACATATTTTAACCATTCTGGTACCTACACACACATTTACAGAAATTCCTAGGGGGCCAATCCTACTTTGCGGATTTTCACCTATCGTGGGGGCTTCTGGTCCCCATTAACCGCGATAAACAAGGGATCACTGTACTATAAGAAATTGTACATAAATAAAAATAAAATAAATTCATTACATTTATATAGCGCTTTTTATAAAGTATCTCAAAGCGCTTACATGGACGGGGGAATCTCCTCAACCGCCACTAGATTTAGATATACATCCACATGTGTTTGCAATATATCCCAGTATTTTTGAGCAACTCTAATTTGCTAATGTTTCTCTATTTTCTTTATGCACTCAAATGCATGCTGTTTTTGTATAAAGGATTGCATAAATGCATTATTTATATTTATGCAGTTTTTCAGTGGACCTTTTCAAAACTATTTTTGGAATGTAATCTGTAAATATTACGTTTGCATATTCTAGTGACTTTTGTAGGGTGGGAATAAAAAGCAATCACTACGTTCTTGGAAGGTGTTGTTCTTTTTCCCATAGAAAGTAGTTTGGGATGGTGTGAGCAGGTAAAGAAAGGCAGCTTGTTATTACATGCTGATATACACATACCAGTCCCCGCTTTGTCACTCCAAACCAACCACACCTTCAAGGATGAGATACTTCACCGGATTGCGCAATATTTATCCTGCTAATTTACACTAAGATAACGACTGACTTTCTTTCCCAATATATATAAAGCACGAGTTTGCTTAATAGTGGGATTTCAGGACATTGGATCCGGATTTGACTAGATATAAAAGATGGTTTATAGTTCATATATAGTTTATAGGGGAAAAAAATACCCATTCTTTTCAAGTAGAAGGCAAGAACGATGTAAGAACTTGCCCACTATATTCTCTGTTGCTTTAAAATGGCTTTTTTCCTAATCACTATGACTCTACTGTTTGTAGATACCTTCATAATTACTTTTCTGACTGATCGAAATACATAGTAATGATTTACAGATTAACTGTTTAATATTTCTATCGGTGTCCCACAAGGTTCAGTCTTGGGCCCGGTTCTTTTTGTCATATTTTATTTTGTTTTGTGTTGTGGTTTTATGCATATAAACCTGGCTGTTACAATTGCAATTTGCTTTTAATAGTCTTAAAATGGTTTTCCAGTCAATCCTTGTTTAATGCAAGCTAAATTTAGTTAGTTATTTTGGAATTTAATATCTGATAGATGTTGCATTTCAATATTCTGCCCTCTGCTCATTTTCACAACAGATCCATTTGCAGTTCCCCATGGAATTTGAGTTCAGCCAATACTACCTGAAGTTCCTAGCCTACCACTACGTCTCCAACCGCTTCCGCACCTTCCTTTTGGACTCGGACTATGAGCGCATAGAGCTTGGTGAGTCCACAATTTCAACATAATCCCTACTATAATCTTTGACTCTCGTAATGAGATTGTGATCTTTTCATGTTATTGATTCCTCATTGTATAATGATGTCAAAAGTCAAATTACTTTGCGGGAAGTTTCATAATCCATATTTATGTTAGTCAATCATTAATCCCTATTTGGCCCTATCCCAATGTGTTTTCTGTTTAGGTGTCTTGTATGAGGAAAAAGGTGAGAGGAAGAACCCTCAGGTGTGTAAGTCTGTGTGGGATTACATCGACCGACTCAACAAGAAGACCCCCATATTCTACAACTACATGTTTGCACCCGAGGAGGAAGAGGTCACTTTCTAATTTTGTTCATCTTTTTCAGTTTAGTTTTAGTTTCACTTTATTTCAAAATGTGACTAAATGGCTTTCAACCATATGTAATACCCTTTTTTATTTGCTTAAAAAAACAAACATATTCTTCTGTTGATATTAGTTTATTTATACTATTAAATCACTAGTGCCCTCTGTTGGTCACTGTGTGTAACCCACATTTATTTTTTCCGTTTTTTTTCAGGTCTTAAAGCCCTACAGTTTCATCTCCAACTTGAAGGTTTGGGACTTTTACACCGAGGAAACGCTTTCTGAGGGTCCGTCCTTTGACTGGGAATTAGTGCGGGGTCGACAGGAGAAGCCGCAGGAGGAAGCTGGTGAAAGGCAAGAGACGACAGCCCCCAAATCCCAGCGGAGAATCGTCTGGCCTTGCTATGACAGCCTCAGTAAAGCAGTGCCTGATGCCATCACAAAACTCTTGCAGGTGAGGAATAAAGCAAACGTTCTCTTTAAAAGGAAATTATTTTCTTTATGCGTTTATCCTGATGATCATATTAAAAAAACGTTTTTATTTTATTTATTTATGTATGTGTCTGTTTGTTTCTGCGCAGGATGTCCAGAACCTGGAAACTGAGCTGGGACAACCTACGGAGAAATGGAAGGACACGTGGGACAAGATTAAGACTGCTCAAAGGGTCGAGTCCAGGCTAGAGAGCAGGGTAAGAGACTAGATAACATCTCATCTCTATCCACCGATTACTAATAGCATGGTGTCTAATAGTCTGTTATTCCTTCTTCAGAACTCCTTTTCCAGCTCTCTGCTCATGTCGTCTAATCTGAGTCACCAGCGGCGCTCTCAGGGTGTGTATCTGCAGGAGAGTGGAGTCGGATCCTCCATTAACCTGGCATTGGACTGTGAGGTCAACGCCACGTCCACGCCTGCAGCTGGTCGGCCAAGTACCAGCACGCTCTACAGCCAGTTCCAAAGCACTGAGAGCGAGAACAGGTCTGAAAGCGCTTTCTTCAGTCTTCAGTGGCATATCAATAAAGATTTTAGGCTCAAATTTATATGGATGTTAACTAACTTGTAGGTCCTGTTACTTATCACAATTAGTCTTCTCTTGTTCATTTTAAATGGTCCAATGGGGTGGTAAAATTCATTTTTACATATTTTTTATAAATATTTTTTACCAATGATGTTTTTAACTAAAACTTTACTGTACTTTTAAATGCAGTAGTTGAATGTTTGAAGGTCGACTCTCCTCTTTAATAAGTGATTTAAACAATTTTTTTTATTTATCTATATAGGAGCTTCGAGGGTATTTTATACAAAAGAGGCGCTTTGCTGAAACCTTGGAAACCACGTTGGTTTGTACTGGATAAGACCAAACACCAGGTAAATATATTGCGATTTGAAAATATTGAAAACTTCTTTGGATTGAGACTCATAATAGCTTCAAAACTGAGATGATTTAAGAATTGCTATTGATGCTCCTCTACCCCCTTTTCTCTTTTTCCTAGTTGCGATACTATGAAACAAGACAAGATAAAGAGTGCAAGGGAATGATTGAGCTAGCGGAAGTGGAATCTGTCATCCCGGGGACGCCCACCATGGGAGCACCTAAAAACATTGACGAAAAAGCCTTCTTTGATGTAAGACCTCTATAATCGTCTGATATTGCTTTATTTGTTCATAACTCAGTATTTTTAAAAGCACGTTAACCTCTCTTTCAGCTCAAGACGACCAAAAGAGTATACAACTTCTGTGCCCAGGACAGCACGAATGCTCAGTTATGGATGGACAGTATTCAGAGTTGCCTATCTGATGCGTAGAGGACAGAACTGGGACAATTTTCTGGGGGGAGGGCGAAGCCAGTGACGGACAGTGCTCATAGCCACTGGGCAACGCTTCCCCGGCGTTTACAGAGGAAGGTTGGAACGGGCTCCCGATGTCGCACCTCACCACATTTCAGCGTTTTTGTTTGTCGATAAGCTCCTAAAAGCAAAGAATTCCCATTAAGACTCGGCTTGTTTTAAGCAGTCAAACCCCCTGGATGTTCTCCTACGGTCGTTCGAAAAGGCATGATGTGTGAGTCTACCGTTCGCATCTTACCATATTGCTCCGATACTGCCAATGGCACCTTTCAGCTATGCAGGGGCTCTAAAAATGCCCAAAAATTAGCCACAGCTCGTAAAAGAGTGACCCCTAATGTAACGTTTAAATCCTTTCTGATCTCCATACCGTCACTGTCACTGCTTGGAGTCGAACTGCACACCACGTGTCCCACCTTCTCATTGGCTAGACAAGTTCTCTCCCTCCCTTCTGACTGGTTGGCTGCGTCAAACAGGGTCTCCGTGCAACGGTTCATGAAGGATTTGTGTTCAAGACTTGTTTTCTAATATGTTATATACATCGGAATAATATGAAAAGATTCATTGTTGTGACTGTTTAACATGTCCAAACAGTAAAGTTATCAAAATGCCATCTGGAGGTTCACATTTGACTGTTTACAAACTAAATTCTTGGGTTCTTCCTTTGAAAATAAAAACCACTATTGCTTTTGAGAATTTAAGGGATGCTGAAGGAAAAGGAGGGATGTCATAATTTATGCACAAAAAGATGATTCTTTTAGAAGACGAAAGACAGACTGAAGGGGTGGAGGGGACGGAGTGTGGATGAGATTTATCACCTCTTCGTTTCATCAAGTTTCTGTTTACACCAATCAGAGGCCAGAGACTGGAGGCGGTCGCAGTGACAACTGGCTTCCGCATCATTTCCTGTAACAAAAATATTAGCTTACTCGAAGTATGCGTTCCGAATGGGTACATTTTGATATTCAAAATTGGATCTAAGTGAGGTATCAGACCTGCCTTATCTATTTAGCAAAGTTTTTATCACTAAATAAATGAAAACCAAATCCGCCTGTCCTGAAATCAAATGTGAGCCGTCATGTGCTTTTGTTCTCCAGCCTCTGAGCCCTGGATCTGTCAAAATCAGTGTTTTAGTTAGTCTGTTACCTGTTCTGTTTTGAAACCTGTACATAGAGGAGTTTGTTTATATTATTCCTTTAGAGAAAGGGTCTATTTTGCTGGACTTGATGAGGATGCATAAAAGTATCATCTGTTTATCACAGGACTGCGCCGATGCAGGTTTTTTACTACTTTTTTTTTTTTATTCCAGATACAACAACTAACACACAAACACACACGGTGTAAAATAGGGTAATAATTCAGAACAGTTGACAACGAAATTTGAATTGTAGATTTTTGTTCCAATAACTCCCTTTGTATATAATACTCAAATGTGTATGTTAATGGTAGTAATTTATTTAACTCCTGAATATGACAGTCCTCAGAGCACCACTTAACTTTTAAATTAGAAATGCAATATGTGCCATTGTTTATCTCTCTGTTAACGTGACTAATTATATATATATATATATATATATATATATATATATATATATATATATATATATATATATATATATATATATATATATATATATATATATATATAGATAGAAGCATTCAGATGAGACTCATAACCCCTACATTTTATTTTCTTTGAAATTATGCTTGATCCACATAATTCGTTTCCTAGGACGCAGCGGTTTTGTAACATTCGTTATATCTGACAGCAAAAGCTGCATAACATTTTTAATTATTTATTTTTCATACTTTTTTAATTAGATTTATTTCATCTGATCCAGGTTGTGTTGTCAATCATGCCATATATTTTTTAGGATTAAACCACTGTGAGGTTCATGGCCTCCTGACATTTGTGTGTGTGCGCTGCTTTTTTCCTCTTTCTTTTCTAGTGTCATTGCAAATAAATAAATATATATATATATGTGTTTGTATAAATATATATGTATATACATAGACATCTCCATCATTAAAACATGAGAATAATACGCTGTCACTGAAAGTCAAACTGGGTGAGGGGTGAATATTTTTACTCTTTAGAGGGATAATTTTAGTTTTAAGGATTGGTAGTTTTACATAAAGGACAAATTCATCAAAAATGGTATTTAAAAAAAAAAAAGATACACAGGTTTTGAACATAGTGAGTGTGTGTGTTAATGTTAATTAAAAAATATAAAAAAGCTGTTTTTTCGGCAGTTTCAGATCGTGCATTGATGTATGCAAGGACCCATAGCACCATCTGCCGGTAACTCTTCATGTAGCCGTAGCCGTAGTTTGGCTGCTCGTAAATTTGATGTTCATATTTAACTTTTGTTGACCTGCAGCCACTCAATACTTCTCGACAATTTCTTCTTTATCTAACAGAGAACGTAAGCACTGTACAGTTTTTCCATAAATATTGGTATTTATGTTTACCAACACTAATGTCAACCGTGATTTCAATATTGGTAATACACAAAGACTATACAGCTATTACCATGACGTCATGTCAACCCTTCGATAGCTCAGTTGGTAGAGCGGAGGACTGTAGAGGAAATTCATTGGCATCCTTAGGTCGCTGGTTCGAATCCGGCTCGAAGGAATTTTTTTTATAATACAAAAACAGTACCATTACAAGTAAATTTTTAATGCTGTAGTTTCTAGGCTGCCTATATGAATAATTTCCACGTCATTAATTAAGCAAACAATGAAAATAAGAGAATAAATGTGATTATTATATTAGAACATTAGGTTTCTTGGAAGAGCACAAGCTGACTTTTCCAAGGCAGGAAACCTGATCTATATATATATTTGGATGTATATTATAATTACAGTATCTTTACATATATACGATAAACTAATGTTTTTTATTTATTTTTATGATTCTTACATTCAATATTAGGGTCTTTTATTTTGAAAGAGTACTTACAGTGCCTGTTGTTGTGACGCCAATGACGCCGAAGAAAGCGATTTCTTCACGCTGTACTCACGTGGAATCCTAAACATGGAGAACTCGAGCGCAGAGAACGTAAATGATGGCCAGGTAAAGATTATTCTATGTCCGTACGTATGTTTTAATCATTCATAATGATTTTGACACACTTGATACGTGCTAAATAAGTACAGACTATTTTGAAAGTGTACGTTTATACTTTAAACGTGATTTATCAGTAATCCAGCATGTACACCATCCATGAACAGTAGTTTGGTCACTATCGTGAACTGATAGTAGGTGATTAAGCCTTACACATTGGAAGACATTGGTACATTTGGAAATGTATTGTCATATTTTTGATCGCAAATTGAAGAGTCACTGCATCACTTATATCCGTACTGCTACCCTTTTTAGTTACTTTAATATCACATGATGATTACTTAAACATACACTTAATGTTTTATGTTAAATAAAACAGTATTACGAATTACAATTAACATTAAAATGATTTTCACTCCGACGAGGTGAATAAAACGCTGTTTTATTCTCAATGTTATTTAACGTGACAGTCTCAAACAGTTTTGCAAGTTGTAATAAATTATGATATTTGCATATTTAAAGATTAAATGTAAAGTAACATCGAAACAAAATGGTAACATTTGCAATACACATGCCAGAGACACAACCAGAGTTAAATGCAAATTCTAAAAGCATTGTCAGATATTTAAATCAATTTAATTTTGTGTTTGTAGTATTCTCTCATTTCTCAGTCTTGTTTCTTTTCCAGGATCAAGATGAGACTAAATCTGAAAACGAGAAAATGGAATTGGATATTAATAGCACAGAGACTGAAACAAAAGGTGATGAGACTCAGCTCGGCCTAACAAATGAAACTCACGCTAGTGGTCAGTCTGAACAAATAGAAGATCAGAGCTCTGGTACTCCATCTGAACACACTGGTGAACAGAACTCAAGCGGTCAACTAGAGCCAACATCAGAACCGTGCACCAGTGATATTTCTGTTCTGGCAGGAGATCAGATGTCTGTCATTCAGTCTGAACAAACGGGAGATCAGAGCTCCAGCGTTCAGACTGGACCTGCAGGACTTGTGGCTAGTCCACACTCTGGCACTGGGTCCTTGGCTCTGTTGAGCACGCAGTACAGAGGAAACAGCTCAGATGACAACTGTTCAGACAGGTAGGCTTTCCTGTAGCTCAAATAGTAGAGTGCGGTGCTTGCAATGCCAAGATCATGGTTTTGATCCCCAGGGAAAGCAAGAACTGAATAGAATATCAACGTGTCCCTTGAATGCAATGCAATGTAAATGTAAAATAATAGAATGTTAAAGTCTGTAGCATCTGACCCTTGCCTTGATCTTCATTTAACCTCCTTCTCTAGTAGCATCATATAAAGCTCATATACATTGATTTTTATCTTTTTATGGACATAAAGAATGTTTTAAAAAGCTAGTTAAAATGAGGATTTGATTATGTAATGTTTAATGATTATTTGTATGTGATTCAGTGACTCTGACTCTTCGTCCTCCACATCATCCTCTTCATCATCGTCATCCTCTTCTTCCTCTGAGCCTTTTGAGGTAATGACGACCATTGCAGATGATGAAGATGAAGTTGTTGCTATGGGCAATGAGAAGAAGCCAGTACCAGTAAAAACCCACGATGAGCTGCTTATCGAGGTGTGTGAAAAATGAGCTATAAAAGACCGCTCCTTTTCTTTTTCCAGAAGTTTTCTGTGTTCGCGATCACTATGCTAACTATAACGCTAAACTAAGTCTGTGTTGTGTTGAATGAGAAATAAGGTTTCTTTTGTGTGATTAGGACCTTCCTGCAGTGGAAAACCTGATCATCAATCTTCCAGAGGATACAGAGATGGAGCCCATTGGCACCATATCAAGCATTGTGGAGAAATTAGGTAAAGAGGCTTCTTGCAAAAATAAATATATTTCACACGATTTCCTTTTCCCCCCCGTATTAGTCAAAGATGACACAAGTAAACACAAAATGCATTTTTAAATGAAGGTTGTTGTTAAGGGAATACAAAATCTAAACCTTTTTGTGTATGTGTGTGTGTGTGTAATATATACCGTAACAGGACTGTTGTGAGAATACATTTTCAGCGCCATTACTCTAGTTTTTAGTGTCACATGATCCTACAGAAACCATTCTAATTACACGTCTTACATTACATTAAACACGTCTTTTGTTTCTTAAACAGCATAAACATTTCATACTTTTCTTATTATCGGTGTTGAAAGGAGTTTAATTTAAAATGTACTTTCACAAATTTTCCACTGGGCAAAACAAAAAGCATCTTGGCTGTAAGACACCATGCAGGTTTTTTCTTGGCTAAATTTAAAGGAAATCTCATACAAAATTGATTCATTTTATTTAGTGATCGTGGAGTCGTACAAGAACACACCAGCATTGAACGAAGACAGTGTGTTATTCAGCAAAAACAGAAGCTCTATTGGCAAGGTCAGTAACAGTTGCCAAATCTGTGCCAAATTAATTTCCCAAAATGTTCTAAATCTTTTGCCTTGCAATGTGTTTCAATGACGTCTTTTAAAAGACATGTTGTGCAATAAACATTTATTTTTGTAGGATTAAAACATTGCTGGTTTCTCCTCAGGTATTTGAAGTCTTTGGCCCAGTTTGTCAGCCCTACTACGTTTTGAGGTTCAACTCCCATGAAGACATTGAGCAGAAAGATCTTAAAACTCGAGAACCGGTGTACTTTGCCCCTAAAATTAAAGATTTCACAGACTACATCTTTACAGACCGACTCCAAGAGTGAGTACCTCATCATTCGAGCGGAACGCTTGGGTGTGCCTCAGTTTTATTGAAACGCACTCTTATTTGATGCTGTTCTGCTCTGGTATGTTTCCATTAACATTTACAAATG
Source organism: Rhodeus uyekii (assembly GCA_037043235.1). Classification (NCBI taxonomy): domain Eukaryota; kingdom Metazoa; phylum Chordata; class Actinopteri; order Cypriniformes; family Acheilognathidae; genus Rhodeus; species Rhodeus uyekii. The sequence goes on from JAWRVZ010000033.1 coordinate 565,714, forward strand.
ATTCCTCTCAAACAAGGACCAGAGGCTCAGATGCATCCTGGAAGAATGACCAGGAACCACCCCCTGAGGTAAATGTGCCCTTTTCATAACAATTATTTGGGAAACCAGGTCAGCTAAGGCTTAATCTCTATGGAGAGAGTGATATGCCATCAGTGTAATTTGTCATTAAGTGATGGTCTAGCCTCTCCGCTGATTTGGTTTTTACTCTGTGTAGGCACTTGACTTTAGCGATGATGAGCAAGAGAAGATGGCCAAACAGAAGCTGAAAGAGCAAAAGCGGCGCCAACAAAACCATTCTGACTCCGGTGGGTCAAACAGTTCTTTGATGTCTAGCCTTTTGTTTTTTAGTGGCATGTTGCGAGCTGAATTCGAACCTGTATCGCCCACATGAGCGCTAACCACTTTCTTTGGTTCCCTTACCAGAGGATGAATCAGACGTCCATAAAGTGCCTCAAAAAGCAGGCCGACGGAAGCCCAGACAGAACCGCAACGTTCCCCGTGGTCAGCACCACAATCGTGGCGGTGGTTTTCATAGCAACTATCATGCTCACCCCCACTTCCCACCTGACTACATGTTCCCCCCTTCAGATCCACACATGTTTCCTTTCCAGCACCCAATGATGCCTCCCTTCCCCAGACCGCCACCCTTTCACATGGGTATGGCCCCGTGGCCCCCGGGTCCCAATCAGGGCTTTATGTTCCAGCCTCCACCTCCTCCACCACCACCGTTTAATCAATAAACCTGTGCCCTAAAAGTCATCACAAACTTTGCGTACTAATATAACTGAATACAAGTGTGTAGTGTGGATCAAACTTAACTGTATATTGTTAGTGCAATTTTTCATTTTGTATTAAAAATGATTAATTTCTTTATACTGTATATATATTTATATTACTTTTCACTGTGTGGTGTTCGACACGATTAGTCTATTTTAAAGCTGCGCTGTACATTTATAACAAGTAACTTCAAGTAACTTCAAAAATGAGGTTTATGTTCTTGTTTTTTGTAGTGGGGCTCAGAAGTGGAAAAATAACAATTGTTAATCAGGTGAATTGTGTAGAACACCATTTTTTCTACACTTTGAAAAGAAAAAAGGTGAATGGTGCTTGTTTTCACTGCCTGTCACTGTGATGTTTCGGGGTTTACATATTTTTCTGATCCTGATCTGATTTAGTCTGAACCATATCCCTAAACTTAACACTACCCATAATTGATGAGGAAAGTGATAGATGAATAATGCTAAAGTAGAAGCACTTAACCCTGATTATAAACCTAAACTTGACATAAAGTGTAAGAGCCGGTCTCATTTTATATGTATTAATTGTATTGGTAAGTAACCGTTATTTTCCAAAGTCATAAGGAAATTGTACCAATTTTCTTGGCTTAAATAAGACATCTTTGACAAACAAATGCGACCTGCCTTCGAAATGAGATGCAGCTTGTATCCAATAGAAATTAATTGGCATACGTTTGAGTTTAAGTTATACTAAAAGTTAAGTACTTTGTGTGCGGTCGATATTTCTCGTTTTAATTTTGAGAAATTGATGGAGCAAGCAACACTAATAATGTTGATTTGAAGTACACTGCATGGTGATAATAACAGATAAACCAATCACATAACTTTATTTCAGGGAGCAAATGTACAGGAATACACCTATATGGTTTTGACAAAATACATGTAAACAAAGTTTTGTGAGTAATTCACAACAAAAGTACACAGAAATACGAATGACATATCGGAGGTAAATTAACTTCTCATTGTTTCCAGGTCTACCTTAAGTTTTTTATACGGTAATACAGATTTGATGCCATTGGGAGTTTGGTTGAAAATAAATTATTGACTGCCTTTATAATTTGTACAAGTTCAATTTTTAGGCCTAACTTAAATTTCAGTTGACCTATTACAGCTTTATGTAACCAAGTGAGCAATTTTCTCTTTTACTTAACAACATTGTTATTATCGATGTTGTCTAATTACCAGTTTTTTTTAATCTGAAGGCCCTGGTGAAATGAAATTAGTGATTCCCATATTCTTTCTTTTGATTGACCTAAATAGAACTGTTATAGAAGTAGCATCAAGTTGATTCTGAGCTTCATTTGCTCCAGAAGAGTATTTATATATTGTATAAAGTGATATTAACTCCTGTGCTTCTAAACCTTTTTGACTTCAAAGCCCTCCTTTGTCAAGACAATATTCAGGCTCTAAGCTGAAATGTACTTTATTACTTTATATTACTTACATTGTAATAAAAATAAATAAATTCAAGAATATGTTGCATGTTAAATGTTGAAAATCTTTATTTTATCTATCTATTCATCCATCCATCTATCTATAATAATATATCTATATAATTATATAAATCAATCACTATAATTGATTACTTAATTTAAATTATTTTAAGACTTTTTGGGTCCCCCCTGGAAGTTTATTGAGGCCTCCCGGCCCTCTGATTGAGAGCCACTGATTTAGTCCAATCTGCACTATTATTTAAAATAATACCCCTGATCTATACTGTCAGTTGTTTTTTCTTCTTTAGCCAAAGATTCTCAAAAATAGTATCATCTCTATTACCCATGATCCCATATCCCTTTTCCTACTGCTATTATGGATGCCTTGGGATGCTCATGTCTTTCTGTTGTTTGGAAATTGTAATTCCGACCTCAGCATCCCAAGCGTTGTGACTCAAGGCCACAGTGTGTTTCCAGCAGATTGCCAGTGCCCAGGGCAACGTAATCCATCTGGGAACTGGCAGTTTAATTTGCTTCCATGTGATATGGGGCACCTGGATGGAAAGTGTGGACTGTGATTGCTAACTCAAGCATGGTTGAGACAAAGGAAATTAGTGTGGTTTATTTTGCAGTTTCAAATAGCTCATTTTATAACTGGCGGTATATTTACTAAAATAATTTACTTATTTTAATTTTAATATATGTTATGCACAATTTAAAAAATTGCAATTTATCCAATATTGTTGATAATATACTAATATAACACTCGACAATATGTAAGTGATAAAAAAATTGATAAAAGGGAAAACTAATAACGTGTAAAAATGCAATAATGTTTGATCAGTAACGTAGTTGACAGAACTTCTGCAGACATGAGAAATTAAATATTTGTTTAATTACACAATTAATATACACAAATACATTCTCTTTTTTAACGCCATGTCATAATTACCGCAATCACTAAATGCACACAAATACGTTCGCTTTTTTAGCGCCATGTCATAATTACCGTAATTATTAAATGTACACAAATACATTATCTTTTTTAACGCCATATCACAATTACTGTAATTACTGCTGCGTCAAAGCGTGAACTCGCCTTTAATAAATCCGCAGTCGTCAGGTGGTACAGCGGTCACGTGGTAGGAAAACTACAAGTTTACAGGTTGTGATTACAGGTTCAACAACTTACAGCGAGAAAATTACCGAAACGGTGCGTTAACAGACTCTTAAACGGGTGTAGCTAGCTGTGTAAATATGTGATTAAACTTGCACTTTACACTGAAGCCCTATCAGTTTTTTGTTTGTTTTGAGGTTCATTTAAGGGGGACATTGGATTCAGTTTCCTCTCAGCGCCAGCTCGGTTGCCAAGCAACGCCATCAGGTTGCTGTGACAGAGTGGCAGAATAAAAATCACCTTAAATTCAATTCATTGTCTGTTGCGATTAAGCGGGATCGACGTTTTAGATCGGAAATTTAATAATAGATATGTTCGAAAAATATTTCAAATAAAGAGGAAGATTTAATCCAAGGGGTAAATTCTACTGTACATTCTACTGCACATTGCATCTCTGTAATAAGACAGTCCATTGTACATCGATATATATTACATGTGTATGTTAATTCCTTACAAATGATGATTTTGCGAAATAATTGACCCCCACTGTCTTTCATTATGTTTATGGTCACTGCAGAAACTCATGAGCTGGTTGTCCATAGCCTGTGACAGAAAGTGAGAGAATGAACTTTTGAACCGTTTCAAAATGTTGAAGTTAATTTAGGTACTCTCAAAACAGCAGTTGTGGTGAGATAAATAATGGTGAAATAAATTCTTTTTCAGGGCTTTGTAATGCTGTGTCATCACGCCTTGCTTGGACGTCTGCCCGATCTGATCCTAAGCTGGCCGAGAGTTTCAGAATGAGGCCTTCATGTTGTTTGAGTTTGTCTTGCTGGGAGTGTGAAGACCAGATCTGACCAAATCAGTGTCGCAGTGTAAATATACCTTGCCTAAAATAATTTCACTGCCATGATACTGAGTCACATTTATGAAAACTTCTTTAGAATCTATTGAGGATTATGGACAAGCCAATAATAAATACAATTAATAAGAAAAACATTAAAATAGCTTTCAAATTATGAAGACTTAATAAACTTTGATAATGTAATTAGTTCTAATTATATATACAAACTTTCATGTTAAATGTTGTTAATCAATTTGACAGAACTGATTAAATATATATATATATATATATATATATATATATATATATATAAACACATACATACATACACACACACACACATATATATATATATATATATATATATATATATATATATATATATATACACACAAACACACAGATTTTTGTTAGATGTGATAAATCACGGTTAATCAATTTGACAGAATTTATTTTAATTTATAATAATAAAAAAAGTAACACTTTACATAAGGTTTCATTATTTTGCAGTAGTTAACTGCTTTAGTTAACATGAAGTAATAATTAACAATATTTCTGCAGTATTTATTAATCTTAATTAAATAATGTTAACAAATAAGGCTTTATTGTAAAGTGTTACCAATAAAAATAACAGAAACAAACTGACAAATGGCATGAAACCAACATTAAAATAGAAAATACAATGAATATATAAAAATATTTTTCAAGTAATGAAGATTTCAAATAATACAGTTTTATAATTTTTAATACTTAAAATTGTAAGTAATTAATAATAATCATTGTCACTGTCATCATCACGATCATCAAATAATATTAAACATCTTAAAGGGTCATTAATTACTCACCCTCATGTTGTTCCAAAGCTGTATGACTTTTGCTCATCTTCATAACACAAATAAAGATATTTTTTATGAAATCTGAGAAATTCCTGTCCCTCCACTGACAGTTAAGCAACTACCACTTTGATGCTTCAAAAAATGTAAAGAGATTGTAAAACTAATCTATATGGAGCAATTTAGTCCAAATGTTCTGAAGAGACTTGCTTTACATGATGAACAGATTTATTTAGGCTTTTTCATAGTTGTATGGAGGGACGAAAAGCTCTCACATTTAATAAAAAATTTGTGTTCCGGAAATGACTAAAAGTGTTATGGATTTGTAGCGACATGAGGGTGAGTAATTCATGTTTGTAAAATAAATATCTTTCACCAAAATATCTTCTGTGCAATCATTGAGGTTCCAAAGTGTATATTAGTGCAAAACCATTCAAATATTCCTAAAAGCCAAAATGGACCAAACAGTTAACAGATGACAAAAGAGCAAACTGAGGCAAAAGATAAAGGGGGAGCAAGAGAGCTAGAGTGAGTGAGTGAGAAAGAGAGAGAGAAAGAGAGAGGGGGAAGGAAGGAGGGAGAGAGAGGAGACGAGAGGAGGGCACGCAGTAAACGACAGATAATACACAGCGAGTAACAGAGACGTAAGCTGTCAGTGTCCTGAGCTGTACACAGATCTCATTAAAGGTAAGCAGAACCAATGCTTTCTATGTGTTTGAGAATCAGAGATTGATCATGTTGCTGAAATACTCTTGATGCTCTGCAATGTTTCCAGCTTTGTTTTGCAAGGAGACTGTAAGAAACAGAGAGAGAGAGGGAGAGAACAGAACAGTTGTTCAGGAAGAGCAATAAATCATCTGTAAGCAGTTTAGATGGTGATGTCTGCAGTTGTTTAGAGGGATACTGAACTGATCTGTGTGCATTTGTGTGTGCATGCGTGTGTTTCAGGATGTATCGACCGTCGCAGCACAGTGTGTGTGGAGCCTGACATTCCTCGCAGGGCTGTGTGTGATTGTCCCTCCTGTTTTCTGACCATTATCACTGCGCCTGCTTCACTGGCGAACGTGTGTTTGGAGATTTAACCCCCCTCCAACCCCCAGCCAACCCCCTCCACTTCCTGAGGCCTGTCGCCACGACAACCATGGACTGCGGATTGCGTCTTCCACCCGTCATTGAGGAGGTCTTGGATCCTGCAGGTGTGTGTGTGTGTGTGTGCGTGCGTGTGTGTGTGTGTGTGATGTTTCTACAGGTGTTCATTTGTGCAACAATGCATGAAATAATTATTGTTTTCTCTCCCCTTACATCCATCTGCAATGTTTTCTGGTCTGTCTTGAGGCAGAAGGTTGTTTAGAAGGATGTTAAATAGAAACAGAGTGAAACATCAATATGTCAGTTTTTCAGTCAAAGGTGAAGTTATGTGTGTGTCTTGGTTCAGACAAATATGCGTAGATACACAACAAACCTCAAAACTCAAAAGAAATGGTTATGACACGATGGTGGTTTTCTGTTTATTAGTCTTTTAATGCATTTTCTACAATGCAAAAATGATTTGTTTATCAGTATATTTGTCTTGGCTTCCATTAGAAATACCAATAGCACTTTACTTAAAGTATCAGTTGTAATATTATTTAAATGTAGGTATTCATAATGTGTGTTATAATGGATTAAGTCCTTTCATTAATAATTGTAACCAAACTTAAAAGATATTATATTTGCAGATTACATCTCTAGCGGGCTGTACTAACATATTGTAATTTATTGTAACTGTGATTTATAAGACATACAGTGCATTATAAGCTGCATTACAAGGCATAAAAATGCATTAAAATACTTTTATAATGCATTATAGTATGAAAAGACTTATAAAATAAATACATATCTGAACATTTTTAATTTACTTTCAGAAGTTCAGAAGTAAAATTGAGAAAGATATTACAATTTATTTTCAGAGTGCTCTTCAGTTAAGTATTGTTCTTATATTACAGGTCATTTTTTATTCCTTTTTTAATTTCCCTTTAAAATTTTGTTAGTGTTTATGTTTAATACAGAAACCACAAAATATTTCATAATTAAGATTACAATAATTTGCCAATGGAATAAAAAAATAACAATAATTCTAAAAACAAGACTTTTTTAACAGGGGAAAAATTATAACTTTAAAATAAAAGACCCTAATATTGACGTAAGAATCATAAAAATAAAAATAAACATTAGTTTATCGTATATGTAAAGATACTGTAATTATAATATACATCCGAATATATTCATCCGAATATACAACATAGTACAATAAAATAAATTATAGAATATACATAAAATGCGTAATCATGTCTAATGACACAAGTAATGTTTTCAAAAGGTTTCAAACCAAATTGTATACTTTTTTGGGAAAGCAACCTACAAATGGCTAACTTGTACTTGTCTCTGCATATTAAGAGATAGAGAGAGTATTAACATTCAATAAATACATATATAGATTTCAAACTTTCCAAAATTGTCAATTTTGCCACTAATGTTATTGATCTATAAGTATATTGGTATACTGTGGTCTGCTTGTGTGTCGGGCAGTAAATTAAGCCTGTTTTGTTTTTACATGCTGTATATTTACTTGAAAATAGAGTAGCTGTGTTATCGTGAATAATAAGTCTTTGAAGATGTGTACGGGGTTATGGGAAACCAAATACTTGCTTTCTGATTTGGTGCGTTCTCACTAGGGTGTTGTTATGAAACTATTATATTTTGAGTGTTTGTGCTCATAAATTTTTTGTCTGCACACTAATGCTGTAGATTTCTCCTCGGAAGTGCTTTTATGTCTTAAATAGCTGTTGTCTGCAGACTAGAGGGATTGTTTTAAATTGTGCCTCTGATCAAAAGCAGAGCCGAATGGGAACTTCAAAGCTTCAGTCCCAACTTCTCCATCTCAGTTCCTCTGTTCTCAAAGAACCTCGCCCCCTGCGACAAGATGCATAAGTATTGTTTTACTTGATCTGACTTGGCATTACCACAGTAAATTGGGACATATGCTTCTGTAGGTGGACTTGAGATAGATTGAAGGAGGTTTAGAAGCTCTTACGATGTCTGGGGAGCGAGAGAGGATCATTTTAGCACACTTCCATGTCACACCACACACACGCCTCTTATTTGCAGTGCTCCCATGACAATTCCCTTTAAATGCCCTGCTGATTTAGCCAGCAGCGATGGTGCTGCCTACCTCTCCTTCATCCACCAGACACCCACATGCTCCACATTATTCGAGTGCCACTTGCATTCCCTGTCCACCCCCAGATGATGAAAACACACATTCTTTCTCTCACTGCCCACATTTTAGGTGCCAAAGCGCCTACAAAGTTTAGGTCCAGTCAAAGCCCAAAAGTTTTTGCTACTACAGCTCATTTACATATAGAGGCCCTTTCTCATTTCATGCTTGTTTAAGTCTTTGTCCATGCAAATTGTTCTAGAAACTGCACTGACGTCAAGAGATTGAACGTTAAGAACGTCTTTTTTGTCTTTTCACACTGATAGAGAAGTTGGTTTGTTACAACTGATCTCTCAGTTTATGAAATGAAAACGTACGGCTAAAATGCACTTACAATGGAAGTCTATGGGGCATTGCTTTGAGAGAAACGTTAAAATATACAGTCGTGAAAGGATAGCTATGTCAACTCATTAAATTTACTTTTGAATTATATATAGAAAAACTTTGCAGCTCAAAAATGGTTATTACAAACATACAGGCTGTACATTTCAGACTTATACACATTTTGTGTTGCTTGTTGTAGAAACTAACTTAGAAACGAACTAAAACATGTATTTAGGTTATTTTCTGTGGTAATCGATTGCATGCTACAGCTGCATGATTAATCGTTAAAAAATTGCAATCTAGATTCAAACACAAACGTGATCTCATTCCTAAATGACAACATTCAACTGTGTCTATTAAACCTTAGTCAAAAACCCTTGAAACATTCAAATCTGAGTTGGCACTGGCACTGGCACTGACCCACAGTATTGTTATTTCCGTGTTAAAAGTAATCATTATAATGAAAGTACTGGAATAATAGTTTAGATGATGTCTACATAAGCGATCAAATTAGAGCAAATCACCTTTTGAAAGTAACTTGGCGCTTTAAATAATGATGGTATCTGATAAATCCAGTAATGAAATGGAAGTATATATGAGTGAATCATTCAGTCAAATTTAATTAAACAGTTTAAATAGACTGCATCAATTAATATCTTGTCAGAACCTTTACTAAATTACAATTACATGTAATTTTGTTTAGAAATCAGGATTTCTATTTGAAATAAAAATAAATCATCATTCTCAATTTATCCATAATCGTGCAACTCTATCGCATTCCCCAAAATTAACTTATTTTGAACCTAGAATGTTCCTTCCTTCTTGTTTCTATGTTGCAGAGCTTTATAAATATTGACCGAATGACAAAAACATGGCATACTGCAGCTTTCCTTCCTCCAAATCTTCCTCTCCTCCTTCCTGCGGGTTTCCTCCCTCTGTTGCTCGCTGACCCCATCTCGGATGTGAGGAGTGGCTCTTTAGAACGTTCCAGAAGAGCTGACGGCGGGAATCTCAAGGGCAGTTCGACTGAGATCACTCTCGGTTAGCGAGAAAAGTTACATGCAGAGAGAGATAGTGTATGTGAGGGCCCACACACACACACACACACACACACACACCAGAAAAAAGCTTTCTTATGAAGGAGTCCACTGAGAGCACCGGCTTTGAGAGTTTTAAATATCGAACTCTCTTTTCTTTCCTCTGTTTCTCTTTTTCAGCTTCTAGTGTTTGTGGGTTTTGCTTGATTTTTGTTCTGAAATTCAGAACTGACCCAATTTATTTGTCGAATCCATCAGAGCACATTTTCTAAAGAGGGAAAAAAGGCTGTTCTTTATAGTCTTTCATCAAACCTCTGAAATGACTTTCTATTCTTATTATGTAACCCATATGGCATGGACAGGGAAAGATAATATTAACATAAGAAAATGTGAGTGATAATCCCCGGAATGCAATTTTTACCCCCCCAGAATGCCAGAACTTTTACGCAACCCCCCAAATTTTGGCCATGATTGTGCATGTTTTGTTACATCACAAAAAACATTATCAATTAAAATTAGCATATTATAAATGTTCTTCCTTGTTCTAATGTATAGTGTTTAAATATTTATTTTATGATTTTATTTTATTATATAAGTCCTCAGATGATGAGGGTGTCACAGTCACCGTCACCAAGGACTCTTATTTTGCCCATTGTTCACGTTGTTTTGGTTCAGTTCCTTCAGTCACTCATTTGTTTCCATGGCCACAGATCATCACAAATCATTCACAGGTGTTTTGTCTTTTGGTTAATCACTGTCTATGTATTTAGTTCTCCGTGTTCTCCATTCAGTGGTCGGTTCTCGTTTACGTTTACTCTGTGTTTATTGCCCTGCCTGAGTTCCTTGCGATAATAAAACACTATGTTTCTGGTACCGGTGTCTTCGAGTCTGCCTCCGAAACGAAACCGTAACAGAAGAACCGACCCCAAAAACGCGATGAGGAGGAACGCGGCGGCAGAGAGAGAGAGGGCGGAGGATCTTCTTCTGCGGATTGTCCGACAAGGAGGGCGGCCGTTAGAGGAGTACGTGGAGGAATTTTTGGAACTGGCTGAGTTGGTGAGTTGGGAGGACACCAAACTCAACATGCGCTTCTGGGCTGGGTTAAATGACAACGCGTGCTATCGGCTGGACCCGGACCAGTGCTGGCAGCCCTTCGAGACGTTTTTAAATCATGTACTCTATGTAAACGGTTCCACCTTCTACGTCGGGGAGGCTGACGCGTCAGTTCCCGGGACTCGTCAACCCGCGTCAGCTCCCGTGCCTCGCCTGCCAGTGCCAGCTCCCGTGCCTCGCCTGCCATCGCCAGCTCCCGCGTCTCGACGCCCGTCATCAGCGCCTGTTCCCGCGCCTCGACGCCCGTCATCAGCGCCTGTTCCCGCGCCTCGACGCCCGTCATCAGCGCCGGTTCCCGCGCCTCGACGCCCGTCATCAGCGCCGGTTCCCGCGCCTCGACGCCCGTCATCAGCGCCGGTTCCCGCGCCTCGACGCCCGTCATCAGCGCCGGTTCCCGCGCCTCGACGCCCGTCATCAGCGCCTGTTCCCGCGCCTCGACGCCCGTCATCAGCGCCTGTTCCCGCGCCTCGACGCCCGTCATCAGCGCCTGTTCCCGCGCCTCGACGCCCGTCATCAGCGCCTGTTCCCGCGCCTCGACGCCCGTCATCAGCGCCTGTTCCCGCGCCTCGACGCCCGTCATCAGCGCCTGTTCCCGCGCCTCGACGCCCGTCATCAGCGCCTGTTCCCGCGCCTCGACGCCCGTCATCAGCGCCTGTTCCCGCGCCTCGACGCCCGTCATCAGCGCCTGTTCCCGCGCCTCGACGCCCGTCATCAGCGCCGGTTCCCGCGCCTCGACGCCCGTCATCAGCGCCGGTTCCCGCGCCTCGACGCCCGTCATCAGCGCCTGTTCCCGCGCCTCGACGCCCGTCATCAGCGCCTGTTCCCGCGCCTCGACGCCCGTCATCAGCGCCTGTTCCCGCGCCTCGACGCCCGTCATCAGCGCCTGTGCCAGAGATCCTCAAGCCAGAGATCCTCAAGCCAGAGATCCTCAAGCCAGAGATCCTCAAGCCAGAGATCCTCAAGCCAGAGATCCTCAAGCCAGAGATCCTCAAGCCAGAGATCCTCAAGCCAGAGATCCTCAAGCCAGAGATCCTCAAGCCAGAGATCCTCAAGCCAGAGATCCTCAAGCCAGAGATCCTCAAGCCAGAGATCCTCAAGCCAGAGATCCTCAAGCCAGAGATCCTCAAGCCAGAGATCCTCAAGCCAGAGATCCTCAAGCCAGAGATCCTCAAGCCAGAGATCCTCAAGCCAGAGATCCTCAAGCCAGAGATCCTCAAGCCAGAGATCCTCAAGCCACAGATCCTCAAGCCACAGATCCTCAAGCCAGAGATCCTCAAGCCAGAGATCCTCAAGCCAGAGATCCTCAAGCCAGAGATCCTCAAGCCAGAGATCCTCAAGCCAGAGATCCTCAAGCCAGAGATCCTCAAGCCAGAGATCCTCAAGCCAGAGATCCTCAAGCCAGAGATCCTCAAGCCAGAGATCCTCAAGCCAGAGATCCTCAAGCCAGAGATCCTCAAGCCAGAGATCCTCAAGCCAGAGATCCTCAAGCCAGAGATCCTCAAGCCAGAGCCTGAGCTGCCGTGGCCCGACCCGCCAGAGCCTGAGCTGCCGTGGCCCGACCCGCCAGAGCCTGAGCTGCCGTGGCCCGACCCGCCAGAGCCTGAGCTGCCGTGGCCCGACCCGCCAGAGCCTGAGCTGCCGTGGCCCGACCCGCCAGAGCCTGAGCTGCCGTGGCCCGACCCGCCAGAGCCTGAGCTGCCGTGGCCCGACCCGCCAGAGCCTCCGCCGGTGCAGCCGCAGCCGGCCCTCCCAGAGCCTCCGCCGGTGCAGCCGCAGCCGGCCCTCCCAGAACCTCCACGGCCAGCACCCCAGCCGGCACTCCAGCCGGCCCTCCCAGAGCCTCCGCCGGTGCAGCCTCCGCCGGCCCTCCCAGAGCCTCCGTCGGCACCCCAGCCGGCATTCCAGCCGGCCCCGCCTGAGCCACCGCCGGCACCCCAGCCGGCACCCCAGCCGGCACCCCAGCCGGCACTCCAGCCGGCCCCGCCTGAGCCACCGCCGGCACCCCAGCCGGCACTCCAGCCGGCCCCGCCTGAGCCACCGCCGGCACCCCAGCCGGCACTCCAGCCGGCCCTCCCAGAGCCTCCGCCGGTGCAGCCGCAGCCGGCCCTCCCAGAGCCTCCGCCGGTGCAGCCGCAGCCGGCCCTCCCAGAACCTCCACGGCCAGCACCCCAGCCGGCACTCCAGCCGGCCCTCCCAGAGCCTCCGCCGGTGCAGCCGCAGCCGGCCCTCCCAGAGCCTCCGCCGGCCCTCCCAGAGCCTCCGCCGGCACCCCAGCCGGCCCTCCAGCCGGCCCTCCCAGAGCCTCCGCCGGCCCTCCCAGAGCCTCCGCCGGCACCCCAGCCGGCACTCCAGCCGGCCCCGCCTGAGCCACCGCCGGCACCCCAGCCGGCCCCGCCTGAGCCACCGCCGGCACCCCAGCCGGCACTCCAGCCGGCCCCGCCTGAGCCACCGCCGGCACTCCAGCCGGCCCCGCCTGAGCCACCGCCGGCACCACCCTGGAGGGCGGCGCCACCTTGGGTCCCAGATCCTCCGGCACCACCCTGGAGACCTCCTGGACTCTGGATACCCTGGTCTCTAGGGTGCCCACCCCCCCACCCAATTTTGAACTCTCGTCGGCGCGAGGTCGCGCCTTCCGGAGGGGGGGTGTAATGTCACAGTCACCGTCACCAAGGACTCTTATTTTGCCCATTGTTCACGTTGTTTTGGTTCAGTTCCTTCAGTCACTCATTTGTTTCCATGGCCACAGATCATCACAAATCATTCACAGGTGTTTTGTCTTTTGGTTAATCACTGTCTATGTATTTAGTTCTCCGTGTTCTCCATTCAGTGGTCGGTTCTCGTTTACGTTTACTCTGTGTTTATTGCCCTGCCTGAGTTCCTTGCGATAATAAAACACTATGTTTCTGGTACCGGTGTCTTCGAGTCTGCCTCCGAAACGAAACCGTAACAGAGGGTGTATATGTAGTTTTTATTTTGCATGTTAAGTGCAAATATATTCTGGTAGGAGCTATTGGGGCTTGGGAAGGGGAACAGTAACCATGGCAACATGTCAAGAGTGTGTGAACTCCAGCAAACTTTAACGTCATACAGCTCCTCCTTTTGCGTCTGTCAGAGTGAGAAACCAACAATCTCGTTTTTCGGTGCCGTTTTCTTCCTGCCTTCTCCCATTTTCCTACTTCCCACTTCCGCCCCTCCTCCCTTTCTTTTCTCTCTTCTTCTGTCATTCTACCTTTCTTCCTACCAAGCCAGGGTAGAGGCGACGTGAATAATTCATGCCTCTCCTCACTGCGCCAGAAATGTGACATGCGCGCACACACGCACACACGCACACACACACACACACGTACGTATGCTTCTGGGACCCAGTGATATCTCACTTAAACCCAAATCTCACCTTTCCTATGCCAAATTTATGCATTTTTCTACTAGAATCTTTCATTTAAGCTTTCTGGTGTTATGACACCTTGGTTGATTCTCTTGTTCCTTAAGAATATGTGCTTGGTTTTGATGTTTCCTCTGTGTGTTTATAGGGAAATTAATTCAGTTGGGAAGGACACAGTCAGTGGGAGCCCTTTGTACACCAGGCTTGTCTTGCAGTATGCTCTGCGTGTGTGTGTAATGGTCAATGATGTGTGTCTGTCAAGGTTTCAGACTGGACGGCTCTACCTCACAGTGGGCAAAAAGCTCAGATATCGTGCGAACAGGACCAACTGAGATAAACAATACATTTGGTCTATACTAAATCTTTTATGTGTTTTTCTGGTCAGGACTTAAAACATTTAGGAATCAAATAATTAATTGCAGAAAAACAAATTACAGACTCTTTCGATAAAGCTGGTTGTTTTGAAGCGCTTCAACTCATTGAGTTCACTGCTTCTTACTGTTTTGTGTCACACTTTATTTTAGGCATCCTTAACTACTATGTACTTGCATCCAAAAAATAAGTATAATGTACTTATTGTGTTCATGTTGTATTGCTGCTGTTGTGGTGGGATATGGGTGAGGTTAAGGACTGGTTTGATGCTATGGTTAACTTTAAGAGTAGGCTAAGGTGTCAGGGAAGGGTCAACAGTGTTATTATACTGTACACTCTAAAAAATGCTGGGTTGTTTCAACCCATTTCTGTGTAAAATATGGACAAAATATTTTAACTGTAGAAAAAAAACTAGTGGGACCCTATTTTATTGATGATGAAATAACAGTGAAATAAAATATAAATATTAAATGAAAAACTGTTAAAGTATTAAAGTGACTAAAACTGAACAAAAAATACATTAACACTAAATAGAAATATATATAAAAAACTTAACAAAAGCACATAAAATTGCTAAAACCTAAAATATTTGTTTTTAAATGAAACAAAAAACGTAATATTAAATATTAATAAAAAAATAGAAATATTAACAGATACATATAAGTAATATTAAAATATCACTGCTCACGGTTTAGTGGAGTTTGTTGTGAAGTCAGTAAGGTCTCTGGCAGAGTGAGTTTAATTCAAACTGCTGTATCACAGGCGAGTTTCATGAACATTTTTGACTGACCCAAAAATATAAAAGGTTTTATAAGAGATTTTTTTCCATGAATTTCAAGTCACATTGTATTCATTCTTGCAAATGAGATGATATTGGACAAAACTATGTATGGTGTGTAAGGCATAAAGCTTTCCCGAGTAGGTAGTCTCTAATGAGGCCCTGCTTTCTCTCTTTTACTCACGTAATATTGTGTATGAAAGTCTGATGAGTTGCTTTCTGCTGCTTTGGTAATGTCTAGGTTGTCATCACTTAAGGAGAACTAATTAACAGTAACAACAGAGAAGAAGAGAGCAGACATGGACCTATAATTGGGGTGTTTAGAGAATAAGTAATCATCCCCCACCTGTGAGGTCTCATTGATATTCCTGAACACAGGTCTGCGCACACGAACTGATGCTGATTTACATTGCGTTAGAGTGTGTATTTATGTATGTGTTTGGTAGTTATACAACGATGTAGAAAATGTCACTCAGCAGTCAGCGCCCCTTCTCTGCTCTCTAATGTGAGAAATATTAATAAATACTATAATACATATAAAAAAACTAAAATATCTAATTGTTGTCACATACCTTGTAACTTGCATGTATTCAAAATGAAATCATAATCAACCCTGTTTGTTTTCTTAGTAAATGTCCTCGGACTTACTTATATTATTACTCATATTAATATCTTCTTTTGTGTTCCTCTTTCCCATGCATGTGTTTTCGACCAGAGCTGTCAGTTTAATAACTGACAGGCTCTGTTTAGCCAGCTCAGTCTGGGTTCTCTTCGCAGAGACGTTGCTGTCTATACTTATCCTGTGGCGTACTGCACGCTTATACAACACCAAAATACCCACCGCATCACTTCCCTCAGTCAAAACCCTGCAGCTAACAATCTGGGAGCCTGCTTGACCTCTCGAGCAGCTGTTTAACACTGAAAAATATGACTTTTGTTCCATTTCTGAAGACTTTAGCCTTTGCACAACACCGCAGCAGCAGTACTTGCTCACTGCATTGCAGTCATGCTTTAATAATGAGGAGGAATGCAAGTTAAGAAGTGTGTGTGTGTTCAAGAGTCTAGTTTTGTAGGTTAGTCTTTGTGTTTTGTGAGTGTATGTTTGGAAGGTGTTTGCTCTGCCCTTGCTCCTTGATTTCCCAGGGGGCATTGTGACGGTGTCCATCATCTTTCCCCTTCTTAGTGTTGTGCTGAGCTTTATTAATGATGTTTAGACTTGGATTTTCAGTGCGGCTCAAATCATGGCAACAGACTGCATTAAATGAAGCGTTTAAATATTGTTTTTGGATTTGATGGATAGCTTAAGACTAAAAGGTTGAACATGATATATGTTGTAGTAAGGTTAAGGTCAGGATAGTGTTACCCTGGTCTAGCTTTGAGAGTGAAAGCAGTGCTATAAACAGGAAACTGATGTCACCATTTGGATGTCAGCCAGACATGGGCTGATCATGGACAGAGAGTGTGTGTCTGTAATGTTAGTGTATAATAGGGTTCTGTCAGGCCAAATAACCTAATAGGAAAATAAAATTGAGTGTTGCAGTGTAAAACAAGCCTATGAATGCATGCTCATGATACTATAATGATGTATTTACATGCTGCCTTTATGATGCTTAGATTGAAAGGGCATTTAAATAATAATTATTAATATACATAAACATGTTACATTTTAATCTAATGAAATCATTTTGTGAGGGGGGAAATTCACTTTTTATTATTTTATTTACTTTGTCTTTATTTATTTTTGCTGTGACCCCTGAAATATTTTTTTCTTGTGTATTTATAAACAATTATGCATATAGTTGTACTTGCCCCTCCCTCATTGAGATCTTATAACTCTGATTGGCCGCTGACAGAACTGACATTATGATTGCCATGTCAGCATACTGGAGATAACGTAATCAAAAATACTTATGTGTAAAAAATTAAAGAAAGGAGAGATTGAAAGTGAAGAAAAAGGTAGAGTGCGAGACTGAATATATTGTTGTTTGAATTATGTTTTTGTTATGCAAACCACATCAATCACACATCAAATAACAATAACTATACTGGATGCCTGCCAGTGCCAAAGGCTGATCCCATAGCTATGCTTGTGACTGGAATTATATTAATTTTCTGAGCACATGAGAACAAGACATGATGGAACTCTTTGCACGTCAACATTTAATCCCACTCGTTATATTAATATCTAAAATGGCCTTTCGGTCATGGTCTGAAATGAATGTTTTGATTGTTATCTCCAAAGCACCAAGTGCGCATTTCCAAATTAATTGTCAGTTGTTTTGTAAGAGCATGTTCTGATCTCAGAGCTTGGTTTATGTCTCACTTTAATATAATTTCTCATTTATTTATTGTAACGGTAGATATCATCATGAAATTATAATCGGCAAAATGACAAAAATCATTGCACTCTCTTAAACTATTCTAACTATGTCTGTTAGAAGAAAGAGGCCTATTCTTGGGCTGTTTCCATTAGGAATCATTATACCCTAGTGAAAATCACAAGAATTTGAGTTCAACAGGAAGTGAGGCCTCTGTGCTGTCAGGCACTGCACATGTGGTGCATGATGTTGTTACAAGAGAAAAAAGGTTTGGTCCAGAGGTAGTGTTTGATTGTGCTATTTAGTATGGAGTTGAATGTATTTTACTTTTGTGATGCAGTATACAGTTGAAGGGGTCATCAACGATGATCAAGTCAAGGTTTCTTACTTTGAATCATTTTTATAATTGTGAATATATATGTATTAGTAAAAAAAAAAAAAAAAAAGTATGATCATATTCCAACTTCAGCCATTCTAAATTTTGTTTCATATTTTGGCACTTTTAATATTGAAAACGATATACAGTTGAATCCGGTAACTGATGATCGAGATAACCAACAGCCAATATGGCGTTTTGTTTGATGAGGCGATCGGCATGCTATAAAAATGTACATACACTGTATATGTGTCACGGACTCGGTCACACCCCTCGCACCAGACTCCTACGCTCCACCTACTCGTTCCCAATCCCCTGCATTCCAATCATTTGCACCTGTTCATCATCAGCATCTCCCTATAAAACCAGCCAGTAACCAGTGCTCGGCGTCTGGTCTTAGCACTCGCTACCCAGCGCATGCCTCACAGACTCTCGCTCGCTGTACAATCTCCCTAGAGATCGCCTTCAGAGAATCCAGTCTCAACTTTCCCGTACTCCAGCGTTTTCCTCGCCTCTCAGCCTCCGCGAACCTTCCTCAGCTCTATTCCAGCCTTTGCCACAATTGCCAAAACCCGTTGTGCTCTCTTCAATAAAACTTCAGGTTACTCACGTCTGTTGTCTGTAGTCGATCATGACAATATGTTTGCTAACAACAAAAGGCATATGTGCACCAACTAACAGCAGAGATTTACCATTATACAATAAAAAACACCTTCGATTCTCGATACAAACCTTTAATTATATTCTCCAACATTGCAAACACAATTTTGCTCACAGCGTAAACAGTCATAACATATTCGTGAGGTCATCACGCTGTACTAGATTGCATACTTTCTTGGGTTCTGCCAGTTTAGTGTGCTTTCTCAACAAATTCGGCTTCGTCCCGTCTTTTAATAACCGGGTTCTTCAATCCGCAGCGGCGCTAAGCAGAGCGCACGTCAGAACAAAAGCAGGTGTGTGTTTGTGTGTTTATCTAAGCCTCATACTCATTAGTTGGTAACCGCTCGTTACTGACCAATGTCAAAATATTTGAGAAAACCAATCAAATCAGAGAAGGTGGGCTTCATGTGCACACAGAAGCGGATGAGGCTTTGGGATGGGATGGGACCCACGCAGCAGTCGCTGCTCGTTGAGAAGCGTAAGAACGATATGCTTTCACTTCAGAGAGTGCTGCGCGGCGCTGTGAGAGAAGCGTCACTGACAGAGCGACGTGCAACGCAAACTCAGCGCATGCGCAGTGAACTCGGTACGCTCATTAGTCAAGAGATAACCATGTGAAGTGGCAAATTTGTCCCTCTTTTGTGGGTTGAGGTATTAGAGTTCGGCGACATAAAATAATCGACATAACCCATAAGAAAATGCTAAGACAAAGAGGGAGTTTGGCGGTTGCACTAAAAAATGTCGGCATAATAGGGTTGGCGAGTTAATCGTGACTCGAGATAAGTGAACTCCACTGTATATATGGCCACAGAAGCTGCTGTTGTGTCCTTATTCATCCTGAGGGATGCTTCATGATTGCAGTGTGTGTTGCCAGGGATGGATCTGGATGTCTGTAACCGTGTAAAAATAATTTTCTGTCCCACAGAATAATTCATAGCTCAGATACACTGGATAAAGCAGATTTGGTGCTATGAAAGCTGTCTTTAATCCTTTGAGCTCAAGACCCTGCTTGTGCTGCTGCTGCTTCACTCTTTGTGTGTGTGTGTGTGTGTGTGTGTGTGTGTGTGTGTGTGTGTGTGTGTGTGTGATAGAGAGAGAGAAAGAGAGAGAGCGAGTGAGAGGGAGAGTGAGTTTCCCCACTGGTTCATTATTATTTGATAGATGTTTGAAAGACTTTAATCTGCAGAGCATGATCAATACTACTGTACAGCGCTCATTACAGTGGGATAAATATCATTCATGAAGAGATAGGGTAGTGAGAGAAAACAAACCAGAAGAAAGAGGGAGGGAATGAGAGAGAAAGAGAAGGAAAGACTGAGGAATGGAGGGGGAGGAGTTGCTGGCAAGACAATTCATTTTCCGCAACGACAGATTCCGTTAATCCCACAAAGGCATCTGATCTAAGAGGATCAGAGAGGTGAATCGTCTAGTCAGGTCTGGTTTGGCCGACTGTTTGTGTGTGGACTTCAGGTTGTTCTGAGTCAAAGCAAAAGCATTATCCAAATTTGATTTACCTTGGGTTGTTATAAACATAAATCACTGATTCAGCTAATTTATTCAATGTACCACTGTAAAATATATGCACCTATTCATAAATACACAACATCTACTGATAGATATAAAAAAATGTGATATACATTTGATACCCACTGTGGTGTTCAAGCCTGTCACTTATAATAAAATAATTGTTTACCAGCTTGCATAAAAGAGCAGTAATAATTTACTATTATAATAATAATAATTAATATAAACAAAAGAATTTTGAAAATAGTTAGTTTTTAACTTATTTACTTGTATACGAGTTTGTCTGCAATAAATAAGTTAATTATAATCACTTTTTTTTTATTGTGTGTCATTAATATTTTATTTTGATTTATTTGATTTGTTTATATCCATTTGCATCGCAGATGTTTTAACTTTTTAAATCAGGAAAATACATTCCCCCACAAAACCTTTAGAGTCAAATTTTCATATCAATTTGTAATTATATATAAAATTGATTTAATTTTTTATATCAAAGAATCGCTGTCATCACCATGCTAATTTGCATTATCAAAGTTAATCAACCTCTTGCTAACTTGTTGTGTTAGCAAGTCAACATTTTCTCTAAAAGTGTCACATATATCCACCACAAACAATATTAAAAATTCCACACATTGCATATTATACCAAAACCCATTTGAGGGTATATCATATATATATATATATATATTTATCATGATCAAATCTTAATTTAAATTCATCTACAGTGCCAAATTGCATCAATCATATATCCTCACACACAGCCATTGAATAGAACTAGTGAGGGAGATCGTAAGAGAGATTAAGTGTGTGTCATTGCCTCACCAATGGTCTGATTCTCTGAGTTCAGAGGTCAGAGAGAAACCTAGAATAACGCTTGAGTGATAGATCAGCCTGGAAGACGTAGAGAGAGAGAGAGAGAGAGAGAGAGAGAAGCTTTTTAGAATGAGGTGATAAGATGGTGAAAACAGGGAGATCATTTGGATAAAGAGAATAAAAATAAGGTGATGCGAATAGTGAGAAAGCGAGGGTGTGAGAAACAGAAGAGAAGAAAGGAATAGAAGAGGAGGAGAGAAAGGACTGTTGAAATGGGCTATTTTTAACCAGCTGGGTCCTTACTTTGGTGGGTGATTAGCACAGACTAGAGAGCAGAGTGACAGCAGATCTGCTGCTCACTTTACATGGGGATTTTCTTTCATTCAGTGTGTTTGTCACTTTTCATTCAGCATAGAAAATCATATAAAGATTGATATTGATCAAATAAATATTTTAATTAATTCTAAATATATTGGATCAGTCTAATTTCTTTTTTTTTTATCTAATATTTTGTACCTGTAAATGCTTTTTAAATGTTTTTGCAAATCAGTAAAAAAAAACTATCTAAAGTGTAATTTATTCCTGTGATGGCAAAGGTGAATATTCAGCATCCTTACTGCAGTCTTCAGCCACATGATCATTTAAAAATCATTCTAATATGATTCAATGTTGAAAAAATATTTATGTTCAATATCAATATCAATATTGTGCTGCTTAATTTTTTGGGGGGAAATTTGATACTTTTTTGAGGAATCTGAGTTTGAAATTGAAATTTAATAGAAATTTCAATTTAATAAATGCTTATTACATTGATATATTAAATGTATAAAAGCATTTATGAAAAAACATAAATGTCTTCACTGTTACTCTTGATCAATTTATTGCATCCTTAATGAATAAAAGTCTTTCTTTCTTTCTTTCTTTCTTTCTTTCTTTCTTTCTTTCTTTCTTTCTTTCTTTCTTTCTTTCTTTCTTTCTTTCTTTCTTTCTTTCTTTCTTTCCTTTGTCTATACCCGTTCCTGCCACTAGAGGACTCTTTGGCTCTCTTATACTTTGAAAGGGCCACTGCTGCTGTGGGCTGTGATTTCTTGTCAGGACTGTGTGTGTGTGTGTGTGTGTGTTTGTGAACAGACAACAGGTGAAGGCAGAGGGGCAATTCATGGCCTAAATCCTAAAATAGCGCACATTCCTCTAATGCTGAGGCACTGTTGACCCTGGGTGGGTGTTTTGATTGCTTGAGGGGGGTCTGAAGATCTGTTGGGGGCAGAGAGAGATGAGAGATGAGTCAGGGGCCAGCAGGTGATGAAGGGCTTCCTTCGATGAAGGTGCTGGACTGGATAGTTTTAGTAAGTCCCCACCAGAGATGACAGGTGGAGGTTGGGGGTGGGGGTCTGGGACATGTATAGCTACACATATCCTTTCCAAACAGTGAATGTGGATATGACATCAAGTGAACTTTTAAATGTCATTTTACTGGATGAGCATTTTACTGGAATATTTATTAGAGCTCAGAGGTTTCTGAGTATTTTGGGTTCAGTACAAGTTAAACTCAGTTAACATCATTTCTGGCATAATGCTGATTACAACAACTCTTCCCTCCTTTTCTTAAAAAAGGTCACATTGAGGCTCTTTCATTGGAATTGAAATACTCAATGTTGCAATAGTATTGACACAAGATATAAAAATATGTGTGTATTAAGCAGATTTTAGTCTGAAAAAAGCACTTACTAATCTTTTTAAAAAATGTTATCAAATTGTACAAATTTTTTGCCGCATACCACTGCAAAAATCCCTAAACGAATGTAAAAAATTAAAGTATCTAAACAGCTTTATAGCTGAAATAATATGCATTTACTTTTGAAATATTAAAAGTTTTAATTTTTTTATATCCTTAAACATTTCAATTCCATTGTAAGTGATCCACTGCAACCTTGTTTTTTTTATTTGCATTTAATTAACTCATTTTAAAATCAATTGTATGTATATATATATATATATATATATATATATTGACTGAATACATTTTAGAATGCCCATTTAGAATCAAGTATTGCCTTTTTATACCGTCATGTTTACCATTGTCTTTGTCTCTTGTTAACGTTTCTGGTGTATAGAGTGTGGATGCCCTGTTCCTGAGTTTGCACCCCCGTGTGCCCTTTTGTTTATGATTAAAGTGTTTTTTTGATTGCATCTCCGTGTTCAATATATATATATATTGACTGAATACATTTTAGAATGACCATTTAGAATCAAGTATTACATATAATTAACTGTTTATTTTATCTTTGATTTGTTTTTCTGTCTCAGACGATGTCTGTGACTTGAAAGCGGAACGGCCGGGTATAGGGAGTGAAATGACAGCCAAAGAACGAGGGTCACTTGAGGAAAATGAGGAGAGAGACCTGGAGGAGGTGGAGGCCGGAAATGGAGAGAAGGGACAGGCGGATGAGCGGGAGAAGAAGGAGGTGAAGGCAGATGAGGATGAGGGGGACCCAGATGAAAGGAGAGGAGCGGATGAGGAAGATGAACTGGAGGTGCTGAGATCACAGGTGGTGCAGCTGCTTTTGGAGCTGGAGGAGACAAGAGAGGTGTCACAACGACACGAGGAGAGCTACAACGAGCTTCAGGGTGAGTATGCTAATAATAGCTATTTTTTAAGGTGTGAAATGGTCACTGGTAGTACCAAGTAACCTAGTAGAATAGAACCCTCTGAGCATGCTCAGCTGTCATAGACCACCTGTTTCTCGAGGTGACATTCATGGCCTGTTAATATTGTCAGATGCCAGTAATAAGTTACTAATTGCCCATTTCCAATGTCCCTCTAGACATTACCCTCTTCTTTCTTGGGCTTTGTAGGTCTTTTGGAGGAAGAGCGGCTGGCAAGCGCCCACCAGGCTGAGAGCTTCACTCGACAGATCCAGAGACTTCAAGGTGAACAGAAACACACTTAGAAACAGAAACAAATGTGCATTCATCTTAAATGCAGCACTAATAAATCTACAAGTAGTGCAGTCAATTAAAATTAACTTTGAATATGGCAGATAATAGAAATAGTTGCTTTCATTCATCAAGCAGCTTTAGTATTCTCTTACATCTGACATATTGAATAAAAGCTCTGTCCAATGCTAATGAATAAGCATTCTTGATTTTTCTTCATTTTGTTTTATCATATTATTATTCAGTTTGTCATTTATTATATTCTATTTTATTTTTTGTGTTGCAGATTACATTTTGCATACTACATACTGTTTCAAAATGTACATTCTATGCAGAATGCAGCAAGCTCGCATCATATTTTGAACGTAGCAAGTTAATATTTCTTTAAGCTCCATTAAACATTCACATAATATCAGTTTCATTACTCTCTGCATGTAAACGCTTCCACAAGGTTTTCTTGTATTCAGTCAAAGCGTAATTATCTCGATCAGATGTGACACCTTCAAGCATGATGTCATATCCTGTGGCACGGACATCCTGTTCCCATTTGTTTGGTCGCATGCTACTTGGGGTGTGAGTGTTTGAGCAGTGGAGAGATGGGAGAAGCAGAGGTGATGTAAATGTTGCTCGCTTCCCCAGTGACTCTCTCAGCGGCTGCGCTGTAATTAAATTAATTGAACTGTGAGGAGGCAAACTAAATCAGCATTTGCAGCAAGTGCATGGCCTATGCTGAGGTACCATCGTGAGTAATGGAATCATTGATATGAATAACACCACAAACTACTGCCAGATTCGCACAGTATATAATGGAGAAACTATTTTTTTTGGTTTAATCATAGCCCGTGTTTTTCCCCCCTGCCTTGCAAGAAAGAGACTGATTATATAGACTGATATATAGGCCCTGCAGACTAAAATTCATGCTTTGTGTGGTTAGTTTGAGCGGTTTTGCCATTTTTTTACTACTCAGCAGGGCATACAGAGTGATTGCTGTAATGAGACATGAAATGAAGGCCTGTATTTTTCACTTCAGATGTCATTCGTTTCCAGTGTAATGGCTGATTATAGACATCAAATAGTCTTGATGCCCTTGAGTGGCTCATATTCAAATGTTTCATGGATTTTATTAGTTGACAGACCACACATATTATGCTGTGGAGTATTGTGCTATTTACAATATGTTTTCAGTATGTACTATGTATGCTGTGCATAGTATCCATATTTCCTGTGTACAGGAAAGTTTTTGAATTAGCTTGAATTTTTATATTTTTTATTATTATTTATATTATATTTTAAATAATGTGTAATGTTTGTGTGTGTGTGTGTGTGTGTGTGTGTGTGTGTGTTACATACATATAATTAGCTAAAATTTATTTCACTTTAAGTTTGTGTAATTTTAGTACTTAAACTTATTTATTCAGTTAATTTATATTTCAACATTTATAAATTTAATTAAATTTTTTATTTATATTTATATTTTATTGTATTTCAGTTACCAAAAACTGTTTTTAATAGTTTTTTTTAGTTAACAATAAAAAACTGCTAAAGTTAATTTTACACAACAGTGGATTAGAAATCAATTTTATTTTTGTTGATTTGTTTATTTTGTGTTTTTTAAGAATTTAATCTAATCTATTTCCAAGATAATAACCGAGCACCACAAGCTGAGATAAACATGCAATGTGGTGATGCCATGTGACAACAATGTAGCCATACTACTGTTTGAAATGTTTATTGTTGCATACTGCATACTGTTTCACATACTTTTAAAAACAATAATAGGTTGTATAAAGCTTCAGTAGGTTTAACAATGGTTCCTAGATATTGATTCATACACAGAGAATTAAAACTGTGGTGCCTTGTTTTGAGATTATCTCACGCATCAATACCATGGTATTATTTTAAGTATCCCATGTGAATGCCATGGTATGTGAATATGGTTTCATTCAGTACCTTGGTACATGTCAAAGCACTGCAGTACTTTTAATAACCCAATTTGTAGTTGAAAAATGTTGTTCTGTCCTGACTTCTGACCCACAGCCCAGCTGCGTTCAGTGCAAGAGGAGCTGGACAGCCTTGAGGAGGAGAAGGCCAGCGAGCTGTGGGAGGCACAGGAGGAGCTGCGTGTGGCACAGGAGGAAGTGCAGGAGCTGCAGCAGGCGGCAGAAGAGGCGGCGGCCGAGCGGGAAAATGATATCGCCCTCCTGCAGGAGGAACTGTGCCGTCTGCGTGCCGAGTTGGAGCGTCTACGCGGCACCACACAGGAGTATGAGCTGGAGCTGACCACGTTGCGGGCCGAAATCAGCATGAAGAACCAGCGCAGAGCAGGAGAAGAAGGTTTGATTCCCACCACACTACAGGCTCCAACTATAGGGGCCTCCCTAAAAAGACCAGTTTATACCAGCTTCAAACCTAGTTGATTCTGGTCTGGCTAGTGGATCAGCATAGCCAAATGAACCAGTGAAGGCCAGCATGATCCTTTGTTGGCCAGCATGATCTTTCTGATGCAACTGGTTGGACAAAGATATTCTGTTAGCAAATGGAAATGGAAGTTGTGATAGTCATGTCTTCTATTGTGCATTATTGTGACGTATATCTGTGTGAAATGGCTCCTCAAACAAGAAATGATGTAGGGCGGGACTTGATTCTTGGAGTTGTTGGATCTTGCAGATCGTGCCGGTAAATAAATCTTTAGAAAAGAGTGAATAATTCATTGAAAGATGATGGGGAAGACACCAAGGACGACAACAGTAACAGTAACGATAAAGATATAGTTTCACATGCATTCTGACTTTAAATGAATAGCAGTGTCCACATCACACCTATAATGATAACGGTACAGAGGAACAATATTGTTGGAATCACTTTAAGAATGTGTTTTTTCTTCCAAATGATGAATGGTAAAAACATTGACAGCCATTCAGTCCAAAGACTTTAAAGAGCTTGAGCATTTAAAGAGGAAGACAACAAAACTGCAGTGCGCGCTTTTAATAAACAGAACGTCTCTGAGTGTTGGAGTGGAACCTAATAGACTTATAGTTATTCTTTATAGTTATCATTTTTGGTGTGAACAGGGGATCAACATCCAATACACAACCTAGTTATTTTCACTGGTTATCAGCAGAAAGTGTCTTTTCCATCTTTGTCCTTTTAATCTGTGAAGTAAATAATACACTACAGCTTGACTCATTTGAAACTCAGCACATTCTTAAAAACTGCAGTTATATAGGAGTAAATGACCTCTAATGAGCAGTGAGATGGTACAATGTGGAAATATTACAGCACACACTCACACCTCTCCAAAACTACTCTCTGCAGTGAGCAGGAGGGGCCCTTCCTCTGTGAGGGTGTGTTTGTGAGTGTGAGATCTGTTGGCTGTGTGTGCTTTGGCACAATCTTGCCCCATATGTCTGGATGTGTTCAAAATCAGAGGCTAAGAAGACTGAATGCAAAGTGTGAATGCAAATGTCTGTTTTAGCTTTCTACTTGCAAGAATTACAAGCAAAATGAATTAATTAGATTTGTGTGTGTCAGATGACTTGGGTTTTGGAAAAATACCTTACCGGTAATCAGTGTTGTTATGATTAACAAAAACTAAAACTATTTTTTTTTTGTAATTGAAATAAAGCTGATATAAAATATATACGGTATATAAATGTTAATGTTATAAATGGAAAACAGTTGATGATAATGAATGATAAATACTGCGTTGAATTTGAAGTATTACAATAAAACTGTAAGATAAATTAAAACTATATAGAAATAAACGTTCAAATAAAGCTAAAATACAATAAAATAAAGATAAAACAAAGATAAAATTAAATATAATATAGAAATAAAATGCAATAAAACTAAAACTGAAATAACAAAAAATAACTGACAAATAAATCAAGGCTATATAGAAATATATAAAAAAGGGAAACTGAAAATATGAAAACAACAAGCTATGACAGTATATAAATAATACTAAAATAACAGAACAAAATACTAAATAATACCTTAATTAAAATGTTAAAATGCAAAAAGGTTTATATGAGGATTAGGTGGTACCATGTTAACATAATTGAACGTAATAGAAGTCAGATGTTTTGTTGACTAATATATTTCACCATAGAAAAACATAAGTATTTTATGGGTATACTTATCTATAATTTTTGTAGCATATTAATCCATCCATTCCACACACTTGCAAAGTTACAAGTCCTGTTCTCACAACTCTATGGAGTCACTTTTCCCAGACATCATCTGTGTTTTTGTGCGTTAGGCAGCTGAGATTTCTCCAGCAAGACTTTTCTTTATATCACATAACCTCAGTGCAGCATTATAAATGGCAGATGTTGATAGCAAATAAGCCCTGTAGTGCGATACAGACATTTTATCGACTTTTCTTCCCCATTGCCTGATATGACACAGTGCTCTGATATTATCCAGTATGCATCGCCACTAACAAATGTGATTGTATTACAGGTTCTTTCAAGGTCTGAGTGTCTGTTTGACATTCTGACAGAGTGCAGGACCTCCGCGGAGGCCCATTTGTCTGGTGTTGATGTCTTTCTCTGCCTCTAAGGGCGCCGGGCTGCTTTCTGCTCCCTTGATGCTGTTAGAAGTTTACTAAATTAAGATCTGAAATAAAAAGCATGGGGCTATGAGGTTAGATGCACTGATCACATAACAGTGTTGGATACAAACACTTCAGAGATTTTGATTGAGGCATTCATGTTAACTCTGATCTGGGGTCAAATGCAGCAGAGGCGAAGTTGTTTATCGCCACATGCACTTCTGATGGTTATTTACACCACGTACACACTCAGGCCTGGCAGAGACAAAGTGCAGATGCGTGTGAGTTGTTTTTGCAAGTGAGATTCCTTCTAGATTAGAGGCTATGCTATCGGGGGTTGAACGTTTCACCGTGGGGGATGTGCAAGGCAAACATGACTCCTGATTGACAGGTCAGACTGTTGCGCTGCCGAGGGAAGGGAGTGAATGGGTTGTTTCCATGGAGACTGGTTACAGGGTTCAGTGTACATTTACAACCGTCTAGCCAAATGTTCAATATTTTCCTGCCATGGCCTTTGTATTGCTTGCAGTTTGGCACTTAGGGCAGTCAAGTCACCTTTATTTATTTAGCTCTTTATCACACATTTTTTCAAAGCAACTTTACAGTGATAACAGGAAAATGATGCATTACGACTGTTGTATGTACACTATCATGTACACTAGCGTTCGAATGTTTGTGGTTAGTAGCATTCTTTTGTTTGTTCATTTAATGCGTTTTTTCAGTAAGGATGCATTATATTAAGACTTTCAATCAAAAACTGAAAATATTTAGTAACACAACTGTTTTCAACATTGATAATAATCATAAATGTTTATTGAGGACCAAATCATCATATCAGAAGGATTTCTTAAGGATCATGTGACATTGAAGACTGGTGTAATGATGCTGAAAACTCATCTTTGCCATCACAGAAATAAATTACATTTTAAAATATATTAAAATAGAAAACAGTTATTTTGAATTGTAATAATATTTCACAATATTACTTTTGTACTACATTTTTGATCAAATAAATGTACTTGGCCTGTGACTAAATTCAGAATATTATACAAGCTGTTTTTATTATATTATTATTATACTGCTGTTTTTATATTTGCTACTTAGTGAATATTAATTAATATCAATTCAGTTGATAAACAGTATTGGAGTATTTCATTTTGAACATCCATGTAGAAATAGTAAGAGTAATACGCTAGCATGCTAATATTCAGTGTTTTCCCCCATTCTACTTTGACATCTGTTCTCATGTTCTCATGGGACAGGTGATGTGGACCAACTGACGGAGGAGTGTCGCTCCTTGAAGGATGAGTGTCAGACTCTGAAGAATGACAACAAGCAACTCTCTGAGAAACTGGACATGCTGGAGCAGCAGCGGAGCAGGTGATTGTCCACACGGCCTGTCAGTCACACACAAACAAGATAAATCAACCATTGAGCATCGCAAACAGTCTCGGTTAATAAGTCTGGTGTGACCGATGAAGCATTCAGCCATAATCTGGCTCAATGGACACTCTCACTAAAAACTATTTAGCAGCTATGAAAGTGTTTCACAGCAACATGAAGCATTAATGACTGTGTATTTCATCTAATCCAAATATACGGGCAGTGAGATGAGCCACAGTCGCCTTACAGCTATTTTAAAACATCAAGTTCTTATCTGACTTTATGAAACTAATGCTTCTGTAAATATACCATCATGTTTTTCATACTAGTGCTAGATGTTTCAGCTCAAAAGAATAACTTTTCTCCAAAGTGAGTACAGCCGATTATAAACATTTTAAAGTTTTTAAAATTAGTTTTTCACAGACTTTGTGAACACTGATAGAGATAAGAGAACACTGTTAAGAGAGTGACTGATATTTTTTGGAGATTTTGAATAAATAATTATTTGATGATGAGTGTGAGTAAAACCTATTCACACACACATTCACACTCAGTCACAATATGAAGCTAATCTTAAAAAGTGCAAGTTTAAGTTTATCAGTGAAAAAAATAATTACCACCTCTTTTGCATCTATCTATTATAAATGTCCTGAACATTTCCTTATCAACATTTTTATCCTGACAGCTCAGCTGATTCATGCCTGGCCCTGAAAGCAGAGCAGGCTGATGGAGAAAAAGATGGCGAGAAGGAGGTTAAGGCTGAAGGTTTTGTCAGCACGTTGGAGGTAGAAGATGGGAAGTGGGTGGATGCTTATACCCAGAAGAACATCTCGTTTGAGGGGAAGCCTGTCACCCCGACGGGCAGGAGTGGAGGGTTCTTAGAGGTGTTTTGCCTCAGAGACCAACTGAAACAGGCCGAGGAGAAAGCGTCACAGGTCCAGAGAGAGGTATGGCATATTAACTTGTGATAGACCAGCTAATATTTGAAATATATTTTGAGATTACCACGTCCACTTGGCAAAATAACAAAAAATAACCTTTTTGTGTAATTTTTTAATAATATTGTACAAAATAACCATCTGTCAATTTTCACATTGCCGATGGATAAAATCAAGAATTGTGGTTTGTTAACCGTTTTCGTGTTACAGTTTACTTTCTCATTGATTGCTATTGTATGAGACTTGTCCAATATAAGACATATATAGATGTAAAAAAAAAAAACTATACATATATATACAGTAATACCTCGGTTTACGAGTTTAATTCGTTCCAAGAGTGAGCTCGTAACCCAAAATTCTCGTACACCAAAACAATTTTCCCCATAAGAATGCACTAAAAATCAATCGATTCGTTCCATAAATGCCCATTTTAAATATTTATTTGGTTTGACCCTATTAATTACAGTTAAAATTATAACCATTAAGATCTCATATAAATACTAATTAATAATTGACAATTAAACTCTAAAAATACTTGACAATTTACTGTAACGCGCACTTTAGCTTTTAGCAGCGTCGCTGTTGGCGTAAAGGAGACGAGAGGAGGGGGAGGAAGGAGGGGGGAGCGGGGAGCGGGGCGGGTTGTTACTGCTTAGGGGGAGAATTTCCTACCTGCTGTCCTGTACGTATATATATATTTTACTACGGGAACAATAGCGATCACAATTAATGTTAACAACACGAGGTAAAACCGCAGTAAATCACTTATAATATAATGCACTGTGGTGAATGATGCAGCCAAACCCAGCGACGCTGAGAGAATGAACGAGTTAAGGGGTGATAAAGGGGTTGGAACCACGTGACTGTTTTGTGAGAGGCTGTCGTTAGGATATTTCCAGTAAAAATGCACATGAAGATGCTGAGCATTAGGACTTTTCCACACAAAAATGCGCGTGGGTGAGGGAATATTTTTCTCGCACACCGATACAATGCTCGTACACCGATTTACTTGTATACAAAGTCACTTGTAAACCGGGGTATTACTGATTTTGTGATATTGCCCAAAATGTTTGTAATTGTAAAATTTTACTTGATAACGGAATACCTTGTTATTTCGCATTCAGCATGACCTTGTGGAAAATATTTCTGAATATTTCCTGACTGTCTGACAAGAAGGAAAATTTGTTTATTCTGTCTACTACTGAATAATGAAATTATCAAACAATTGTTTTTAGTTGTTCCTCTTTCTGCCAAATAAGCTAAAACTCTCCTTTGTCACTGACTCTGTTCACTTGTTCTGTGTCATTTGCCATTTCTTTATATCGCTCCTTTCTTTCAGTGTGAAGGACTAAAAGGAGAGCTAATGGAATTGCAGGGGTTGTACGACAGCAGCCAGAGAGAGAGGGCGGAGTTAGAGGCGGAGCTGCAGCGCTATAGGGCGGAGCTTGATCGGCTGGCTGGTAGGAATGCTCAGGTGAGGGGTCATAAAGGGGCATCAGTCGTTACAGCCATCCCTCAGAAAGAGCATTTGGAATGTGTGGACTTCCTTGGGGTAAAACACGTGACCTCAAATAAATCACTGTACTATACACATCCTGAAAACAAACAGACATTACTCACACAGCAAGTAGGGCGAGATATTATCAACAGAATGACACCATGACTTCATCGACCTACATGTTTGTCAGCGTTTGAAAATGCTCTGTACATGACTAACGTTTTGCATGTGGGGTCAACACCCCTGAAGTGACCATCTGTCAAACAGCAGTACCTGTCTTTCAAAGCGCATCCTGTCTAACTAAACCACTCGGTCGAGTGTGTCTGTTTTACTTTGGGTTGCTTTTTGCTCTGTCACACAGATTGATTCTGGGCTGTGTGTGTTTTCACATCTTGTGTTTGTCAAACCTCTAGCAGCTAATGTGTTTTGCTAGTTTTGTTGGTCCACTGTAGCATATCAAGCTTTTGTGTGTACAATGTGCACTGACATAGAGGTCTTTCTAACCCCTGTACTGTCTTACAACAAGGTCTTAGAATGCATTTTTCCAAGCCACAGAAATCCTGATTAAGGTTTTTCCTATCAAAGAGTCTGTCCAGTCTGAGTACCGTGTCCCATGTCAATCATCCGTCCTCCGTCCTCCATAGTTGTACTTTAATTGTGTGGTTAACCCCTCACTCACACTGCTCTGCCACCTTCAAATGGAGCTCTGTCAACAGAATCTGTAACATCATCTGCAATATCACAGAAAAATCACAGGTTACAGAAGAGAGAAAATATCCCATTTAGTTTAAAAGAAAAATCGCTTTTGTTTGTATGTATGTATATATATTAATAAAAAAAGTGTAGTTTAAGAACCACACTACCAATAAAACAAAAAAGGGATCCATCAGAAATTACACAAATTAGCAACCAAGCCCTCTACATATAAAGCATTGTAAAGCAACTTCCTTCACTCTCAAACTTCTTAAATATTTGCACATATTTTGCAATAATTATTTTTTATTGGCTATTTTGCAGTAATATGTTTTTTTTTTTGTGCTTTTAATGACTAAAAGTCAATTGTTTTTTTGCTATGAAAACATTATATTTAGTTTTGGTAAAAAAAAATGTATGTCTGTGTTTTAAATTATAATGAATAGATTACCATTTGTGATACTTTATTATGGTATGAGTGGTTCATTCCCTCTAATAGAGAAAACACAGTCTTGCACCTTCCCTTCACTATGCAAAAAACATTTATAAGATAAGAACATGGGGGAAAAAGTACAACACTTTCTTTCAACTTATTACAAAGTGAAGGATGAATCCAAATGATTTCCTGTGGTGTTCAAACACATATCCCAGATGCTGTTGACAGATTTACGGTAACCTGGTACATTGGTTTAATAGAGTGGGCTGGCTGTGCAGTGTGGGCAAGGATCTTTAAATGCCAAGATGGCAACCTTGGCTCTGTGCTCATCAGCCGGAGGGTCAAAACGAGCACAAGGTTTCCATTTTGTGTTTAACCATCTTTGCTGTGTATCTAATCTGGGTGTATTTTCCTGTCTCCCTGCTCCCCCGTGGTGCTTCATCGCTTCGTTCTGTTGCTTTCTGACCACTGAACACCTACATAAACATACCATAAACACCCATATGTTAACAATGCACACTGCACTATATCAAATTCCAAACAAATTTGATGATTCTTGATAAACTGCTGGCATCTATCATCTATCTATCTATCTATCTATCTATCTATCTATCTATCTATCTATCTATCTATCTATCTATCTATCTATCTATCTATCTATCTATCTATCTATCTATCTATCTATCTATCTATCTATCTATCTGTCTATCTATCTGGTTGTTTTCTCCCTTTCATCCTCACACTCTTCATTCTCTCTAACTTTTTTATTTTATTATTTTCCATGTTTTATTTACCTGTATTTTCACATGTGCACAAACCTCCCATGTGTAATCATCTCCTTATTTTGAGTGTGTCATTTTTTTTCTTTTGTTTCTCTCACCACCTTTTCCTCCTCTTCCTCTCTCCATCCCTGCACCCCCTGTGTTTTTCCTCAGAGCTCCACTCCTTCGTCTGAGTGCCCTATTCTCTCCATACCCTTCATAGGAATGGTTGTAATATTGGGCCTGATATGGTGCTGCTGGAAGGAGCTCTTATCCTAAAGGGGGAGAGGTATGGCTTTGCCTTTTCTTTCTCTAAGAGTCCAGAGATGCACCTTTTGTCCCTCCTGTACTTTGAAACTACTCTTAATCCTGGTCAGAATATCACTCTTTTTAATAAGCCCTAATGAATGGTTATAACTGTCATGCTAAACAAGCTTGTTTGCCCATTGGACACAGTGCCTGATTCTTTACAAGGGCCTTTTATGGATGTGCACATTGTTTCACAACCGTAGTTTCCCATTTAACTAGTCTGAAAGGACAACTCGCTCTTAAATGGAAATGCAAATCTTAAGTTTGCTGGACAAACCTTATTTCTGAACAAAGCTGACAGAAGAACAAGATTCTATAAGCCCAGATGATGATGAACGAGATGATTTTATTTTTGTATAGTTCTCTTATATTTCCCAAACATCTTTACAGGACATAATATTTTATAATCCAGTTGCATAGATTCCTGACTGGAACACATTTAAAATTCTCTTTAGAGTGGAATATGCAAAGAAATGGGTCAGTTCCTTGAGCGAAATGAATCTTGTATATAGAAAAATTGTGCTTTTGTTGTAGAGTAGAATTTTTGTATCATAGTTTCCTGTCAGGAGTTTTGGCACCATCAGAAATCAGATCGCATGAAGTCATAGTTTGACATCCTCTGAGATTTCCGAACAATATTAACCCAGCCAAATGCGTGACACAACTCTGATTTCGACAGTTCTGTTGCCCAGCAGGACTGACTGAAGCCACACGCATACACACTTACACAGTTCTTTGAGTCTGCTGGACAGTCATGCAGTTTCCATTGCCAATTTCACAATGCCAGATGGAGAGAGAGTAATAGAGTATGTAAAAGAGAACGTGTGTGACAGTGATTGGAGTATTTACTGGGTCATTGCTCTTGGCTTTGTATCTCTCCACATTTCTGGATGGGTATATTTAGCTCACATATCCAACGCTATAACAGAAGATGACTAGGAATAAACAACAAGTCCTCAGAAGATTCATCAAAACCAGATCAGTTCTGTAGCCCCAGTCACTGAATTCTAGCCAGACAAAAATGTTCAGACTCTGGTTATATGCAACAGTTTAAAAATGACCTCTCTTAATCTTTACTCTCTTATGTCATTCTCTTCTTCTCATTTGACCTCAGGATAATAACAGCGACTGGAACCTGGTGATGGTTGTTGCTGTGGCAGCAGCAGCAGTTCTACTCATTCCCAGTTTCACCAGAGCTCTGGCCTGAGGGCTCGACAGGAAGTGACCTCATCATCCCACTCTGCCCATGGTACACAACTCTATCACCCTGACCAACTTTAACCACCAATGGGAATCGAAAACCATTACTCACCTGGGTCATACGGGAACTCAACTTAATGCTTCTTGATGTGCGTCGTAATGCTGGTTATTTGCCGTCTCAACTGCTTTGCTCTGCTTTTGTAGACAGTCATATCAGTTTCGACCAGTAGTGTAACAGACACTGATGCCATGTCGTGGGTATTTAAATGGTCAAAATGGAGGCGCTTCTGATTGCTCTAGTTCCACGCTTTCCATTTCATGAGTTTCTTTCTTTCCTTAATGGACAATTTCAAAGGTCCTCTCAAAACTATTTGCCTTATCACTTTTAGATAGAACGTTTGCACAGTTTACCTCTTTTTGGCTAAATCAAAAACAAACCGATCTCTTGGGGACCGAAGAGGATGCCGTTCTTCATCAACAACGCTTTGGATGCAACATATTGCTTTATGCTTCATTACTTTTTGATTAGGTAGAAGCATGCAGTATTTATTTAATCTTCCTGGATCTTCCCATTTGTAATAAGTATGTACTGAAGTCTCAGTACCGTCAGAATGGTATGTGTTTAGGTTCAATAACTGAGAACTTCTTTTACTTGTCCATGGCATGGTTTCTAACTCAAAAACTCTGTAGGAAACTGTACAGCACTTCTCTATATGCTCATTTCTACATTACTTTTGGCCGAAAAAAGGAGGATTATTCGGAGTTCAGATTATTCCAACAGGTAAACATACTTATTTTAAACTTTTCACAGATATTTTTGTATCTGAATTGTTTATTCCAAGACATTAAATTTGTAGATTAATTTTGTGAGTGTAGATTGATAAATGATGTTAAAGAGGGATAGATATTTTTATACAAGGGTTGACTAATCACTAAAATGACACTAAAGGAACTCTGAATCGAGTGTAATGAACAAACACAGACCTACTGTAATTCTACTGATGTTGCATTGATGATTTAATCCAATGTTATTTGTTTTTCCGTGCATGTCATATATATCAGTAGAATCTCTTCTCTCCAAAGCAACTGAGGCAAAGTACAGTGTTGGGAAGTTATTACAGAAAGTACAAAATGTCACGAAAAAGTGGTTCTCAACTGGCCCACCGGGACCCAAAAATAAGTTGCAGGTATGTTTTCAAAGTGTCCATGACAGCAGGAAAAACAGTCGTAAGGTTAAAATACTGTAGCAAAATAATAATAATAATAAACAACTGAAAAATAAATGCAAAATAAGGCCTTTAAAAATGTCTGTTGTAGTCTGTAAATCTACCCAAATCATGGTAATCGACTGGCCTATGCAGTTCTTCATGCTAATATTAATACATTTCAATGTTTGACATATTTTTAAGTACAAAAAAATATTTTAATAGCGTGTTTGGTGCCACTTTATGTAAAAACCAGTTGAGAACTACTGTCACAAACCTGTAGAAAACCATGACAAAGATGTTTCTTACAATGCAATCTGTAGCATAAACCCATAGCATGAATTAGTTATCTAGCTAATAAAAGTGCTAGAAGCAGAAACTTCCATACTGCCTTCACCAAAAAAATGACGATAGCAACTTGTCTTAAATGATGTGAACTAAAGTAGTTTGAAACAGACAAATATGTACTTAAATGTAGCTTTTTACATTAGAAGTCACAATTTTGAGGTCTTTGTGTGGATGCAGACTATTACAAAAGTACCTTCCTGTAGGAAGATTAATATTGCTGTCACTTATCTCGTATTCATCATGTAAAGATTCTGTTGAATGAATACTTTGAGCCTTGAGGTACTATTGTTATGAACAGAATATTTGCAGTATCTATTACTATATAATCGTTTCTGGTATACACACAAGTTATCTTCACCTGAAGTCTTTTTGTGTCATTTTCAACAGCACAAACAGTATCAACAGTAGACATATTTGCTTCTAGATGGTTGACTAGCGTTGTGGCAGTGGTCTTTGTTCTGTGCTTTTAAGACTCGCCGTTAATTGTTGCCGAGTCTTAGTGTTTGGGAATATTTACAGTATCCCAAGGTAATTCCAGTGCCGTTTTCTGCTATCCCAGTGATAGACTCAGAAGTCAGTGGTAGCACAGCTGAATGTTCAATGTATCGATGGTGAGCTGACCTTCTATAAAACAGTGCATGCTACACAGTGATTTGTCTTTGAAATAAACATGCTATTTGTCCTGCACTGTATTGGATGGTTTGTTGCTTTGATCAAATGGAATATGAAAATGTGTTTTACATCAGAACAATTTAATTATGAGTTAGACTGAAATTCACACACTCTTCCACTCAGCACTTGTAAATGATGTAATATGTACAGACCGGTCCTTCGCATGTCCGTGGCAGTAGATTCTGCATGTTGAGTGATAGAAACCAGTGGTAGATTTTAGCTCCTGTCACCCTTTTGTACCAGTAGACATTGCATGTATTGTCCAAACCTGCAACTCAACTGAAGTTTTTTTGTTTTGTGACAAATATCATTTATGTTCTCTTCTAAATTATTATTTTATCAGTTGCCAGAATATTTCCAAATATGTGGAGCAAATAGAACTTTTGGAAATCCCATTTTTTATGGACCTTGTAATGAAATATTGTAAGTGATTGACTTTATCTATTTTAAACGTATAATGTTCATTTCCACTCCAGTCCAGTTCTCTCTTCTGTTCCGTTTATCTTCTATTTAACGTCTTTTAGTTGTT
Organism: Rhodeus uyekii; assembly: GCA_037043235.1. Classification (NCBI taxonomy): domain Eukaryota; kingdom Metazoa; phylum Chordata; class Actinopteri; order Cypriniformes; family Acheilognathidae; genus Rhodeus; species Rhodeus uyekii. Next base: position 604,155 of record JAWRVZ010000033.1, read on the forward strand.
GAGAGAATTGCAAGTTGTACAGACTAACAAAATCGTTTGTAAATGTGCTTTAATGGATGCTGGAGGGTGGTAAATGTGTGGAGATGTCGATGTGTGGCGTTGTGGCGATGCTGCTGCTTGTCTGTATGTGTTTGTGTAATTGTAACTGTACTGTACAGTGTCTTTGATATGTTTACATGTTGACCTGCCTTAACAGGCGTTTATTTAAAAATAATAATTATAATACTGATATTTGAAGTATTTTGGTAACCATGTATATTTTGTAAATGAACCGGAACAAATAAAGTAGTTTATCCAGAGCATCCTGATTTAATATATGTGCTGGTTTCTTTGTGTCAGATCAGAGCTTGTTTTTTTTTATTTCAGGCTGTTGTTGAATTATAAGGTGAGCTGACATTCATGGCTTTCACCAAATGATAAACAGATGTCCCCCTTCATTCATCTAGTCTTTCTTCTGACCTTCACATTCGTATTATTTGTCAGTTCACATCGACGCGTGCTGAAGTCCTGAGTCATGGCTGTGACTTCAGAGTGAGTATAAGAAACTCGTCTATTCCTGGGATCTGTGTGTCAGTCTATGGAAAAGGTTGCTTTTCTTTTGGACACTTCTGAATTTATGTCTTTGTGTATGACACATAAAACAGGGTGTCCACGGGGGTCCTACTTTTCCAGTAATAGTGAACCATATGTCCGTATATGGTTTAGTCATCGTTCGCCACAGGAACAACCACTCTGAACTACAATAACTCATTTTGTATTACTGCTATATACATTTCAGTCCAGAGCCATTGGATCTCGTAGCTTGTTATTGTAATGAATTCACTCATGTGACTCACTCTGTAACCTAACTTTGTGTTAAATGTTTGTAATTTTTTCATGAACGGTTTAAACCACATATAGAGATTTTGCGTGTAACATGTCAAATGATACCAGCTTCCTGGTTGCGACATTTCACAGCACTGAGAATGGAATTAAATGAAATGGTCATGAAATGGTTTGTGGTTATTTTTTGGGAACTGACGTCATAATCGTATGATCCCAGGCAAAGCAAGAACTGATTAAAATGTCAATGTGAATCTTGAATGCAATGTAAGTTGCTTTGGATAAAAGCATCTGCCAAATGCATAAATGTAAAATGTAATTGTTTAAATTATGGTTAAAAGATAAAACCATATCTCTATAACAATAAGGTTTAAATGGCACAAACACGAAACTATCCCCAGTCTATCTATCTATCTATCTATCTTTCTATCTATCTATCTATCTATCTATCTATCTATCTATCTATCTATCTATCTATCTATCTATCTATCTATCTATCTATCTATCTATCTATCTATCTATCTATCTATCTATCTATCTATCTATCTATCTATCTATATCAAGAATTAAATAAGTTAAACATATGAGTTGTGGTAAATTATTTTTAAAATCACTTTATCGTTTAGGCACTCCCAGAATAACCTGTGCAAACCATTTTTTTAAATGTAAAAAGTGAGGGTAACGTTGAAGTATGCACTATGTTTCTGTTATTATAACATTCACATTTTTATGCATAAACCGTTTTTTTTATCTAAAGAGACTTATAGTGCACAGAAAACTTCAAGTAATTATGTCGACATACTTTTTCTTACCATCTTTACCCATGCAAACTATCAATTTAATGACAGGGGGCTATACAGCTAAATTTAACTGTAGCGTTTTACAGTGCATGAGTTCATTGACTGGAATAGAGTTTTGTCAGTTGGGGACATCATATTGTTTATTATTAAACTGTCGTACTATTTATTATTTATTCATAAATAGTCTGTCTGTCTTCAGCATGCTTTGATATGTATTTAGCACACGGCGTTAAAACGTCTCAACTTAATTATGCGGTCATTTGCTTTTTCTATCCCCAATTGTTAAAAGAGAGCCCAAGTTTTACAACAAGCGCAACTCCAGCCCCCCAAGTGCCCAATTTGGGGTTCCTAAAAATAAAAATGACAGTCACAACTGTCGCGGCGCTCGTGGTCTATCCAATCCCGTTCCCCTTTCACGCGCTTCGCCCAATCGGGCGCCGGAATCACTATCTCGGTCAGATTAGAGAATCTCCCGTCGCGCAGTTGTATATGGTCATGATGACAGCGGCATACCAGGAGATCCAGCAGACTGACGTGCGAGCCCTGCCGGAGGGGTCTCAGATTTTTTTTTAAAGCGCCTCATGCTTCATTTAACCATTCAAGTGTATCAAGCCGCGTCTCTTTTCTCGTCTTTCACTTTATTCCAGAAACGTTTCATGTAAAGCAAGCAGGAACGAACGAACGTTTTTTAACGGCGGTTTAAAAAGTGGCGGTTGGAAGATTTAAAAAACTGAACGGAAATAACGAAGTCAGTCGCTCGTCCTTCAAAACTGGTTCCTGTCCGAAAAACTGTTCCAACTCTCAAACTTTCTTTCGTTTTCTTCCTCTTTTTTAAAGAGAAGAGCGAGCGCGCCTGCCCCGCTCCCCCTCGCGCTGTAAAAGTCTAGCAGATTGTCGAATAAAAGGGGGGCACGAGAACACCGGGGGAAAAAAAACAAAACATGATGAGCAATAATACATACTACGACCAGCAGCTGCCGCCGCAGTATTACCAGGGCACCGACAACGGCGAGGACGGAGACGAGGAGATGCCGGCCACGGAGAAGGATCTGGCGGAGGATGCGCCCTGGAAGAAGATCCAGCAGAACACCTTCACCAGGTGGTGCAACGAACACCTGAAATGCATCAACAAAAAGATCAACGACCTGCAGAAGGACCTGAGCGACGGGCTTAAGCTCATCGGGCTCCTGGAAGTTCTCAGCCAGAAGAAAATGTACAGAAAGTACCACGCCAGACCCAATTTCAGGCAGATGAAGCTGGAGAACGTGTCGGTCGCGCTAGAGTTTCTAGAAAGAGAACACATCAAATTAGTTTCTATAGGTAAGTGCCGTTATTGTTTAAATAGTTGTTTGAAACAAAACAAACTTTTTACTTGAGTGACAAGCAACGACTGTTATGTTATCATAGAACGGAACGCGCTCAGTTGCTATGGTTACCTCATCAGTTCTAGAGCGTCTACTTACTACAAACTAACCTGTAATCTAACTTGTTTTGGCGTTTGAAAGTGTATCTTGAAACATATACTTGTATGTATAACGAAAAGCCTCCTCTTCCGTTTGTTTTGACTCTGTCTTGGGGCTCAAGCCTTGATTAGAGGGGTCAGACCACACAAACTATCCATAATGAGCTGGGTCTTGTTTCTATCCTAACTGTAAATATTGATTCCTATTTGTTATTATTCCAATCTTTATCATTTTGGAAGCAGTCACATATTATTAAATTGTCTTCTTTTGATGGACAACCACAGGTTAAACAATGTTTATGGACCATGCAAGAATGATTTGCATATTAAAGGCACTTTATAACACGTTTCATTAGTAATTTTCAGGGCTATAGAAAGATGAGCAGGTTATTATAATGTGTATTCAAATATCAATATATTGTTATGATATATCAGTTTGAATGCACATTCAATGCGATTAATAATTGCAACTATATGATTTTACATCAGAGTATGACATATTTTTGCAACAGAAGTGTGATTATCTATTGACAAACTGATGCTGATAATATCAAATTGTCGATTTACTTAGTCTGTCTGATTTATAGATATAATTATTAACTAATTTGATTATTTGATGATTTTTGTGATCTGACATCCACTGTTCTTGTCTGTGTGATCTTTGGACAGCGCTTTACTTTGAGGTTTTGATTCAAAGGGGTGCATTTTGTTCCCCCAAGGCTTTGGAGCACAGTCCCACATCCAGATTAGGATCAGTGTTAGTATGGATTTGTGGATCTGTCTCATTTGGAAAAGGCCTGCAGGCATAAAAAGGTCTTTGATTAGAATCTATCCTTAATGTGTGTTATAGGAAGGATTGCTGGGAAGTTGTTTTTATTGCATTCATATATATATATATATGTCTCGGTGTTGAGAGATATTCCAATCATTTTAGTGGTAGAGCGGCAGTCTAATTAATGCTAAACTATGGCAACATCACTTCTGTAAATGAAGCTGATCTGGGACAACATCCACACACTGTAAAAAAAGTTACATTTCCTCCCTTAAATTTTTTAAGTACAATCAACTTGGATGTTTAAGTCATTAAGTCATTTTTACAGGGATTCAACTAATTTAAACTGACTTAAAAATGAGTTGAATCCCTGTAATAGCAATGTAAAGCATATGTTGTCATACCTTATCATATAATTTGTTACAGTGTAGAAGTCATCATGTTTTATCATAATACACCAAATATCACCAGACATTTTAATAAAAAGCATGATTTCTAAATCATCTGGTCTTCTCTTTTTTGAAATGACCCTGGGTTCTGTTCTAGGCTCACAGTGTTGGTGTTTTTGCCGAGGGAAAATATCTATATTGTTCTGTTGTCTAAGTGGTGGGTGTCTGGGCCGGGCAGCATTGCATTCTTTCAAAACAACTGGGCATACAGAAGAAAAAGGGCAAAGATCATTCCTATTATCATTGTGGAGCTGGAATGTTTATAATAAAGAGTTGATTTGACCAATAATAGGAGCTTTTATTTGATAGGACTGTTATCCATCCTGTTAGGTTTGGGGGAAGGAGCCAACAGTCTCACACACTGGCACATGACAGCAGAGCTTTCAGCCCAGCTGTCATTGGCAATGAGATGGATCTTTCCAGAATGGCACCTGCCTCTCAGAAACCCCCGCTTACGCAAGAGTGTAGGGTCAAAGAGGTGCAGGAAAAACTCTTGCACTCTCGTCCAAGAAATTGTGTGTATGTGAGTGTGTGAGAACTGCGTCACATGGTAGTTGGCGTGCTGCCTCTACAGGAAATACCACTCACCTCATTTATTTTATTGCTACGCACTCAGTTACTCATGCAGATGTACCATAAAGTGTGAGAAAATATAGATCTTAGTGATGTGAAATCGATTAATCGCATCTAACATTAAAGTTATATGAATGTGAATGTGTGTTTGTGTATTTATATATACACACATACGGACAGGAGCAGTGGATGTCAGATCACCGAAATCATTAAAGAATCAAATTAAGGACAATTATAAATTAAACAATAAATCAGATTTAATCGGATTAATCAATTGGACAATTTGAGATGGTCAAAAGATAATGCACATTTTCTGTTTCAAATTTTTTTTATTACTCAGATGTATAGCATAACTATTATTTAGAGTACACAATCTATTAGAGTATATATGAGTATATATTACACAATCTATTAGATATGTATATATACAGATTTGCAATTAAAATAATAGTACTTAATAATAAAATAATAAAAATGAATTAATAATAATTATATAATAATAATAGATTTATATAAGTATATGCAAATATGGTGATGGAAAAGAATGAAATGGAGGAACAAATTATATTTGAATTCTTTTGCATTTCAGGGGAATGCAATAGTTTTGCACGATAATGCAAAGAGTTCCTCACATAATTTAGAAAAAAGTTAAAGTTTTGCAAGTTAACACGAAAGCATTGAAATATAATTGTTCCGCTCATCTCATATTTTCCTCCCTTGTTTAATAAGAATTGAACAAATAGTTTATGGAAATATTGGAGAAAAAAACCTTGAGTTTTGGGTGTAAGTGCTCTGGGACAGGGATCATTAGCCTGAGTGAGTGATTGATAGATAGACAGCTGCGCTCTGGTGTCAATCTAGTAACAGGTTCTTTAAATAGTCCTACAGGCCCAGAAGAAAGCCAGGACAGAGGGGGTTGCTGGAGGTTATTTGGATAGTAAGTGAAAGAAAGAGTGAGTCATGAGATAGAGTTGACGAGCACATGATTGACAAAACGTATTGGAATGAGTGTCCCCCTTTTCACTCTCTTTCTTGCTTAACTTTAGCTGTCAGATTTTCGCTGGCTCTGAAAAAACTCTCATTCATTTTAGCAGCATTTCTTTAAGGCTGTTAATCATAAAAAAATATATATATATATATTTTTTTTTATTTTTTGCTGAATAATATTTGGTTTCAAAGCCCCTAAATAAAGATAATTTAATTTATTAGATATTACGATGTTGTTGCTAATGAGTGAATCATTGAATAGGCATTCAAATTTAATGGTTTTAATTCCGAATGATTAAATATTAGCATGTCACTGGCATATAGTAGAGTTTTGTATTAGTTGTTTTATATTTTTAAAATAACTTTTGAATTTTATAAATAAATAAGGGGCTGTCAATTTAGGATACGTTTGTATTATATATTAATTAATTATTTTTAGTTATATTATATTAACATGTACATTTTTGCACACACACACACACACACACACACACACACACACACACACACACACACACACACACACACACACACACACACACACACACACACACACACACACACACACACACACACACACACACACACACACACACACACACACACACACACACACACACACACACACACACACACACACACACACACACACACACACACACACACACGTAAGTGTGCTGAACATAAGACCCTATTGACATATGCTAAAAATGTAATTAGTTTTTAAATTTAAGTTGTCGCAGTGTGTTTCCCTGAAGTGCTTCAGTGGCTTTATCAGCACAGTGAGTTATCTCTGCCAAAGTCACGCTCTGTTTCTCTGTATGTAACACTTTCCTGGCTCATTAAGCAGATCTTTCCTCTGCTGCTCTACACGGAGTAGCAGTTGGTTTTATAGATTCACCCCTCTTGTTAACCTCTGACATTGTTTCTGGTGAATGTTGTGTGTTATAACTTTTGGTAGGCGGATCTTCAATTTCAGCTCTGTGTAATCTTTGGCTACAAAAATAAGGATTTCCATCCAAAATATATGAGAGTCAGGCATGATAAAAATGACTACGACTTTCTTTTTATGAACAACAACAAGCAGTCTTTCTTGCACACACAGTCTCTCTTTTTCTCTCTCTTGTGTCCTCCTGCTTTTTCCGCGTATAATAGCGTCTTTAATTGTTACCATGTGTCAAGGGCTAGTCAGTCCACTGGAATGTTTAAGCAAGGCCAGTGAACACCCCCTACACACACTCACTCCCTCCAGAGATATGACATGCTCTGCTGTGGTGCTTTCCTCAATTTGTCCCACTTTGTTTATTAATATCTCTGCTAAAGAAAGCCCAAAATGTGCTGTGTCTTTATTGCAGACTGTTGCATATCAGCACGACAGACGGCCCAGGTGCATCCTGGGTAGGCGGATATCAGGTGTGTGTCTGTCTGTGTGTAACGGTTGAGCAACAGCACATAACTCTTTTGTTTGTGTGAGGGGAAACTCAACATGTAGTGTTAAACGAGTACAACAGCCAAGTATTTATTTATTATTGGTTGTATTTGGATCAGAGACGAAGTTATACACGTTAGTTATATATTTTGAAGTTATACACAATCTATTAGAGAATGATTATGGTGCGCTGCTGTGACCACTGGATTCTGATGCTGCAATGATTGAATTCAGTTCATGACAGCAATAAGCCTCGTGGTATCAGAAAGGGTTTATTCGGGATATCGCTTGACACTCACTGTGGATTCTTCTGTTGCTGTATAAATCCAAAACCAACCTCAAACTCCAGGATCATGTGGGAGATCAGAGAATGATGGAAAGCAGACGAGGGAAAAAAGGGCGAGTCGCTTTTGATTATGAATGGGTTGCTGGAAGGTTAACCGGGACTTCATCTCTGCTGTAAGTGATATCTGAGCCTCTCCAATGTTTTCAGCTGCTCACGGTGCAGTTTGGATAGAGTTACACATTGTAGAACATTCTCCTTTTTTAATGCATGTCTGCGATCCAGAATTGACTGGTTACTTTACTTAAAAAGTAAAAGAAAAAATCTCAAAAATAAAAAAATTCCTCTTGTTGTTCTAACCCTGCATAACTCTTTCACTAAACACCAAAAAATGTATGTAAATAGCTGTAAGGTTAAGTAAATAATGACAGATATGTGAGCAATTTGTTTAATAACAAAACAAGATGTTTTTAAAAATGTTCTGTTTGACCCCATTGACTTTGTATGGGCAAAAACAGTGAAGACTGGAGTAATGATGCTAAAAATTCAGCTTGGCATCATAGGAAGAAACTATATTTCAACTATTAACAATTGCAGTAATATTTTACTGTTACTGTTTTTGCTGTATGTTTTGGATCAAATAAATGCATCTTTTGTGAGGATTAGAGACTTGAAAAACATAAAACAATCTCACAAAACCCAATCTTTTGAATGGCAGTGTAACTATACTCATTATTTAAAATACAGATACATAAAATCTAGAGCGTGATTATGTTATAATTAGTATACTAATTACCAAATGAAGGATAAAATCTATGGAGACAATCATATTCCGTCCTATGATCATATACAGGAGTGTCAGAGATGTGCATCTGTCGATGGAATGTCACTCTACCTCTACGGTAACAGTGCGGCTGTCGGGGTTAACGGTAGGGTCAAGGGTCAAGATCATGACTGGTTTGCTGATAACAGCCTCTAACAGGTGTTTAACAACAGTGTCCGGCGTAATGCAGTTCTTCTGAATTGTGTTATCTGTGAGGCTGGGAATGAGACAGCCCAAGTGCACTCTGGGGTGTTTGGTGTCAGCAGTGTCAGGCGCAGAGGGCTTTCAGCCGCGTGATGATGTCATCAGCTGCCTGACCCTGGGTTGCCAGACAAGAAAATCCCTCATCGTCCACATGGTCGAATGTCTTCACCTCCCTCATTTTCTCCACCCCGCACACAGAAATAGACTGACTAAACCCTGCAGATTGAGCAGGACTTAAAGAGAGGTTTATAAATGGACAAATGACTAGTAACATTATATTTCCCCAACACTAACAGTATTCGATAGAAAGGCTGATAAAGTCGGACTGTATTAGGTGATAGTCAGTATCTAGCGTTCCTCAGTGGAGTGTCGGTCAGAACACTGGATTCAATCAGTTCAAGTAAACAGGGTTTATTCGTTGACACTTCACAACACAGCAATACACTGGCTTTACAGGAGTGCATATGTGGGTGTGTGTAGGCGTGTGGTCTACAAAGAGAAAAGAATAAAGATATACATTAACAAATATGTCTTGAGTCTTAATACACAATATTATTTCCATAAACAAATACAAATCTCTCAAATAATAACATGCTCAAGTTATAGTTTAAAACGACTGAATGAAAATAATATTCTACCAGAAAATGTGTGTAACACCGCCACCTAGTGGCCAGAAACGGTAAAAACACACAAACCGAAACTACTTTAAATAGACTGCACGCAATCAGAAACATCGCACATATCTACATGAAATAACAAGCGTTCATACTGTTAATGTGACGATCAAACATACATACACCCATACTACAATCCCTGAGTATTATACATTATGAATGCAAGTGATAATAACGATGAACATAATCGCCTCATTCACGTGCGATCAACAGCGCGCGCTATAAATAGGTTGCACTAACAATTACTCGTCACTCAATCACATAATGAACTTAGATAAATGCTGTATAAACTAATCAAACAGTATTCACTATATACCTGGTAAACAGTAAACTTACATTTAGTTATTAACGCACACTTTGCACACACTGAACAGTTTTCACCCTCTGATCTCTTTGCTGATGATGAGTGACTGAAAGTTGCGCATGCGCACTGAACCTGGCCTCTCTAACACAGCCGCCCCCAAATTTGGTTACAAATTTGCTCCTTTAAATGGCTAACACTTTGTGGTCTGTGATTGGTCACTCCTGTGGATATCATCCCTTTCGTCCTGGATCTCCGGCAGAACAATCAACCGAGTGATGGGTCTTATGTAGACTCTGTCCTTTATCTGCACCTTGACCGTTCGTACTCTATTATCGGCCCCAGGAAAGACACTCGCTACTCTTCCGATCTGCCAGAATGAACGAGGTAACTGGGGGTCGACAAGCATGACCACCGTCCCTTGTTTAATGTCCGGTGATGGATTCTGCCACTTTCTTCTGGCCTGGATTTCAGGTAAGTAATACTTTACAAAGGCTGTCCAGAATCTGTCAGACAATACTTGGGAATGCCTCCATCTACGTCTTCCCAAGAGCTCAGATACTGGATACACGACTTGGGGCAGGGAACCATCCGGCCGCCCCATCAGAAGGCAATTTGGGGTGATCGGATCAACATCTGCGATATCTGCTGAAACATACCCAAGTGGTTTGGAGTTTAAAATAGCCTCTATCTCGATGAGAACAGTACGAAGCACTTCTTCCGTGACTGTTTCGGAGCCCAGGGTTGTGTAAAGCGCAGCCTTAACTGAACGAATCTCCCGTTCCCACACTCCTCCAAAGTGAGGAGCCGCAGGTGGATTAAAATGAAAGCTGATCTGCTGCTTGGCTAGCTGCTGCTGTAGATCACTACTGAGCTGACCGAAGGCTTCTTTAAGCTCTGTCTCACCCCCTCGGAAATTAGTGCCCTGGTCTGAGTACAGCTCTGCAGGTTTGCCCCGGCGACCTATAAACCTTCGTAGTGCCATGAGAAAGGCATCACTGTCGATGGACGTAAGCACCTCCAGATGCACAGCACGGGTGGTCAGGCACTTAAGTAAAAGTCCCCATCGTTTCTCCGTCCGACGTCCTACTTTGATCAGCAGGGGCCCAAAGCAATCCATTCCAGTTGAATAGAAAGCAGGTTTGAACAACCGAAGCCGGGGTGGAGGGAGATCAGACATTTTCTGGGAAGCTGGCTTCGACCTCCATTTGCAGCATTTAAAACATGTTCTCTGGTGCTTTCTTACTGCCTCTCTCCCTTTCAGGATCCACACCTTTCGACGAAGCTCAGCAAACACTCGCTCCGGTCCTGGATGGCAAAGACGTGTATCATAATCCTTTATGAGTAGCCGAGTGTTAGGGTGACTGGGATCCAATACAATAGGGTGTACTGTGCTGGCGTCTAGGCCTTCCACCTGCCTTAATCGTCCACCAACCCGAATCAAATCACTGGTTCTATCAAACTCTGGGGAAAGACAAAGTAAGCGGCTGCTAGAAGGAACAGGCTTACTGCTCTTCAATAGCTGATAGTCTTCAGGAAAACTGTCCATCTGGACCTGTCTCAGCGCCATCAGCTCTGCTTCTTGGTAAGTACTAACTGGAGGAGAACCACTTTGGTTTGCCGCCCCGTGTCGCTCCTGCGCTACGGTTTCGACTAAGTCTTTCTATGTACTAAACTTGCCCCCATCTGCTGTCGGTGATGCAGAGTTAATCATGCCACAAAAGGCGCTTCACTTCAACTCTACAGCGTCATCAGGTTCTAGGCTGCTCATAACTGGTAGTGTTGGCCATGTACTCTGAGGTTGGCAGAGGAATTTCGGTCCTTGGATCCATCGATTGGGTTCAGCAAGTTCTTTCAGGCTCTTACCACAGGTAAGATCATCCGCAGGGTTCCTGGCAGAGTCAACGTAATGTCATGCTTTCAAGTCAGTTAATTCTTGAATCTCTGCAACTCTAGTGCCCACAAAAACTTTGAAGCGGCAGGATTCGGAATGCAACCAATGTAGGACTGTTGTTGAATCTGTCCAGAAAGTGACCCTTTGTATCTTTAAAGTGAGCTCATTTACAGCCAGGTTGGCCAACTGCGCTCCTACAAGAGCAGCACATAGTTCAAGTCTTGGAATTGAGCACTGCTTGCGTGGAGCAACACGGGATCTGGCCAGGAGGAAGGAAATGTGTATCATCCCACTTGGATCTTCTGAGCGAAGGTAAGCGACTGCTCCGTAAGCTTTCTCAGAAGCATCTGTGAAGATGTGGATCTCCCGGGTTACCTCTGGATTGTCCATGCCATCTGGAGTATAGCACCTAGGGAGTACTACAAGAGGTAAGTACTGAAGCTCAGATTCCCACACCTTCCATCTTTGTTGAAGATCTTCAGGAAGTTGTGGATCATCCCAGTTCCTGTTCTTAACCCAGAGCTGCTGAACAATCACCTTGGCTCGAGTGGTGAAAGGAAGAATGACACCAAGGGGGTCATACTGACTTGCTAACACTCGATATATATTCCGCATTGTCAGTGCATTGTAAGCAACTGGCCTGTGCCTGTATCCTAGATGGTCTGATTCACAGTTCCAATTCAGTCCCAAGGTGGATTCAAGTGGGTCTACTTTATCATGCGAGAGCCACAGCTCTAACTTGGAAGATCTGGATTCTGGTGGCAAGTGATTGATGACTTCCTGCACGTTACTGGCCCATTGCCGGATATCGAACCCTCCAGATGCAAGCAGCTTACGAAGTTGTCCAGTAACTGCCGTGCTTCTTGAGCAGATGGTAAGCTCTGCAGACAGTTATCCACATAGAAGCATCGGTCGACAGAATGTCTCACATCTTCCTGAGCTGTGCTGTGTGTTGAGACATGTTTTTGGAGGGCGAAGGATGCGCAGCAGGGACTGCATGTGGTTCCGAACGGCAGTACCTGCCATTCATAGATGTCAGGTGGATCGTCTCGTCTCATTCCACGCCAGAGAAAGCGCAGGAGGGGCTTGTCCTCAGGTAAGAGTAGGACTTGGTGGAACATTCCACGTATATCACCACTTATAGCCACGCAATGCTCCCTGAAACGAAGTAGAACACCTAGCAGAGAAGGACTCAAGGTTGGACCAGGCATCAAGGAATCGTTAAGGTTCAGTCCCTTATATTGGTAAGAGCAATTGAACACAATGCGGTTCTTCTCATTGTGGCTAACTAGATGATGAGGGATAAACCAGGTCTCCCCTGTCGTAGTGTTCGCACCAGCTGAGAGTTTGGTAACTGCGCCATTCAGTTCTAGTTTCTCGATCTCAGTATTGTACACAGCTGCTTTCTCTGGATCTTGAGTTAGCCGTCGTTCAGTACTCCGGAGGCTTGGGACCACAGCCTCTTTGGGAGCCCAAAAGAAGGGGGAATCTTTCCTGCGCAACAAGGGTGTTGCATAACGCAATATTCCATTCACCTCCACACGAGTTGTCTTGGCCTCTAAGAGCTTAATGGCCTCCTGATCCTCCCTGGACCTTGTCACCTGCTTTCACAGCGGAAAGGCAAAACATCAAGTTGCCATAGCCTTTCAACATCTCTCTTGAGTTCCAGTTCAGCAGGGGTGAGACTCAGGAAAAGGCACTGTTGTGGACGCAACTGTGTCTCCAGGATCTTGGCTGGTCCTTGCAGTGTCCATCCAAGCCTTGTCTTTATGGCGGCCGGACCACCAGCTGGACCAATTCGGACAGGTGCGATCGGTGTGATTAGGTGGGTATTATCAGCACCAATGAGAAGTAAAGGACTCACTCTTTCAAAGGCTTGCAGAGGCAGATCTTTAAGGTGCTTGTATTTCTCCAGTAAACTAGCTGGATAGGAGTAATCAGCCAGACCTAGGCGTTTTGCAGTGAATGCTGCACTGATCTTGAAGGTCTTCTGTGGTTGAGTTGCAGGAAATATGTGGAAGGTGACCGAAGTACCACTGATAGTCTGTACATCTTGGCGGATGGTGCGCAAGGCAATGTTTTCAGCTTGGCCTTGTATGCCCAGCTCATGGGCGGCCTCAGGAAGAAGAATAGTTCGTTCAGACCCATCGTCCATAACAGCATAGGTGTCAAGCATCTTTTCTCCATAGCGCAGCAAGACTCTGATAACCTTTAAGAGAACACGTCTGCAATCAGTGGGTCTATCCAAGTACAGTGTCTCAGTAGTTGAACTAACCAGACAGGAACCTTCTCTGGTACTCTTTGTGTTGACCTCATGTAAGATTTGCAGGTGCTTCCCTTTACAGAAGCTACAAGGCTTCCTGAGTGTGCACTGGGCTGCTTGGTGTGCACGTCCACAGCGCCAACAACGACGATTGGTTTGAATCCATTCGATCATTTGCTGTTTATCGAAGGACTTAAAGGTGGTACACTGACTGAGATAATGGTCTTCTTTATCGCAGTATGGACAGAAGGCTCTAGGTGGGGCATTAGACTTATCAACTTTAACTGGCTTAACTTGCACTGGTCCTGAAGATACCCTTTTGACCGTGTCATCCGCTCCATGAAGGATGGTGGCTGAACGGGCAGTAGGTCTGGTTTCTCTCCGCCGTTCTGGTCTCTGGCTCTTGTAACTGATCTGTGTCTCACTGTTTTGGCACCAGGCCTCATATTGAAGCCATTCGGAGAATTCACGAAGGTTATACACAGACCCTGGATGGTGATACATCTGTCTTCGGAATCCTGATCTCATTTCAGCAGGTAGCTTACTCAACAGTCTCTCTACATGTGACCCACATCGAAGTTCTGCTTCTCCTTCATCTCCAAGAGTCTCTAACATACCAACGAGAGCCCTTATCTGTAGAGCAAAGTTATCGAAGGCGTCGATATCTCCTCACCTGATATCTGGGGAGTCCATCACATTGGCAATCTTCTTAAGTGCCAACTTGTGTGGCTGTCCAAACCTTTCGTTCAGGGCTGCCATAGTGTCCGAGTATGGAAATGGTGAATTGAGGTAGGAATCTGCCACCAGACGAGCTTCATCTAGCTTCAGATGATCCAGCAAGATTTGGTACCGGAACAGTTCTGTGGCATCTGGTGGTAAAAGGTTCTCAAGGGCTATCTTCAACCGAGTAAACTCGCTGGGGTCTTTTGTGCAGAAGTTGGGTATGGTTGGCACTGGACCTCGATAAGTGATTTCTTGCCCAGCAGTATTCACTTTGCAGGAATAAATAGTTCTAGGTGCTGAATTTAACCCTGTAGGTTGCTGATACTGAGAATGCCCCTGTTTAGGATAATCCAAGGTCTCTCTAGGGGTCTCATTCAATGTTCTTGAATGCCAATGAGGGATATGGGTCTCAGTATAAAAGCCTGGCATTGGCTGAGCTGTTCTTTGATAAGGAGGGTTACTAGGTTTATCAGGATGCTGCCAGGGAGGGAAATTAAGGTGAGCATGTTCACCACACAAGTCAGTGTGTGGTTTAGTAGGTGCAGCAGCCAAGATCTGCTCTTTCATAATCTGAAGTTCACCCATCATAGTTCCCAAAATGTCTAGCACATTAGAATCACTTCGAGGCTCAACTCTTTCTTTTGCTCGGTTGGGCATTGTGTAATAGCCAGTCCCCTGATTCATACTAAGTGAGGATCTTCCTATTGTAGTAGGACAGGTGGGCTGTGGCCTTAGGAATGGTGCTGTAGTGTAAGCTGCCTGGCTCTGCTGACCATAGGTAGGTGGTGACAAAGATGAGGTCAACATTGATTGTGGATGGTAAGATGCAGTTCCACGATGTACCAGTAGTCTATCCTGCGGTGGCAAGGATGTCTGTTCTTCCCATGGACGATGGTATGGAGAAGACTGAGCCTGGTGAACTGGCTGCACTGGGGTGTAGGTAGCATTGGGTTCGTGCAGGTCAGCATTATCCATATCCTGGAACGACGGATCCCTCTCGCCGACCATGGACCATTCATCCAAGGTGTCCCATGGACCTTGACTTATGGGGCTCGTTACTCTGGTAGAAGGTGAGGGGAGGTTCTCTACGGCATTTCCAAGCCATTGTGTATGCTGTGTTGTGTGAGGCAATACTGGCTGACTAATTCCTCTATGACGAACAGTTGTAAGGTCAAAGTCTTTAAGGTAAGCAGGAGGATGGACCTGACGTCTGGGTCTTACGATCTGTGAAGAGGCTTCTTCAAACTGCATACTGATACTGATGAATTCTTTGTCCAGGAGAAATGCCAGATCCGGCTCGAAGGACCATTTATTCGATAGAAAGGCTGATAAAGTCGGACTGTATTAGGTGATAGTCAGTATCTAGCGTTCCTCAGTGGAGTGTCGGTCAGAACACTGGATTCAATCAGTTCAAGTAAACAGGGTTTATTCGTTGACACTTCACAACACAGCAATACACTGGCTTTACAGGAGTGCATATGTGGGTGTGTGTAGGCGTGTGGTCTACAAAGAGAAAATAATAAAGATATACATTAACAAATATGTCTTGAGTCTTAATACACAATATTATTTCCATAAACAAATACAAATCTCTCAAATAATAACATGCTCAAGTTATAGTTTAAAACGACTGAATGAAAATAATATTCTACCAGAAAATGTGTGTAACACCGCCACCTAGTGGCCAGAAACGGTAAAAACACACAAACCGAAACTACTTTAAATAGACTGCACGCAATCAGAAACATCGCACATATCTACATGAAATAACAAGCGTTCATACTGTTAATGTGACGATCAAACATACATACACCCATACTACAATCCCTGAGTATTATACATTATGAATGCAAGTGATAATAACGATGAACATAATCGCCTCATTCACGTGCGATCAACAGCGCGCGCTATAAATAGGTTGCACTAACAATTACTCGTCACTCAATCACATAATGAACTTAGATAAATGCTGTATAAACTAATCAAACAGTATTCACTATATACCTGGTAAACAGTAAACTTACATTTAGTTATTAACGCACACTTTGCACACACTGAACAGTTTTCACCCTCTGATCTCTTTGCTGATGATGAGTGACTGAAAGTTGCGCATGCGCACTGAACCTGGCCTCTCTAACAAACAGTTTTAAAGTCATCATTTTTAATTCATGTGCCCTCGTAATCGTTAAATCAAAATAACCTGCTCTACCAGTTGCAGCGACAAAGAATTGCAATGGTTCTCTTCTCTTCTCTGATGACGCGTTTTTTGGCATACACATTTTCATGTTCAAGCTGTTTTACTCAAATATGCGTCACATTAGAAAAGAAAAGACTTTCGCAACTGCCGACTTATAGTAATAGTGATGCTTGCCTTAGCTAAATTAAATATTAAATGCCATTAATACTTTCCATCCATTTCAATGTGGTTTAGTGGAAGAGGCCATCACCATTTTAACTTCCCAACAGGAAACCCACATGTGAACTTTCTCCCTCATAACTCTGGAACGGACTTTGTCTTCTCTTTTCCTATGAATGGAGGACTTTTAGTGGATTCCACTAAGAGAAACAGACATCATTCAGAGCTCTTTACCAAAAGAATCTTAATAAGCCCTTCTTACTGACGTTTGACGACTTTATTCCAAGCCTGGACTGTGTCTTCATGTGTTTTTTGTTGGACATCAACAGAGAAATGGTTGAGACTAATGGCCTATAGGCATGCAACAGGGAGTTTTAGTTCCTACAGGAGCATTAAGGATCGTGTGTACGTCTAGTGTGTCTGCTGTGTTTATTGCATTATCACCTGAAGTGCTGACAGGCCCAACTCTAAGTGTTTTTCACTCTTCTCATTCTTTCTCTCTGCACTGTAAAAAACATAATAATTATATTAAAAGGTCAACTTTCCAATTTTTAACGCAGTTTTGTATTGTTACAAAGGTCGGTAGTAAAAATGTAAATGAACAGTATTCTTTCTCTGTTACCTACACCCGGATATACTCATGAATTTAATTATTTTATGGATATCTGAAAAATTAGAACATGGAGTACACGTCCATTGTCCGACGAGTACACATTGTTCAACTAAATATACTATCAACAGTAAAAAGCTGGTATTATATGTTCATATATGATTTTACCCAGAATTAAAAGTTGAAGAATTAGAAAATAATAATGATAATACGTAATCATACTGTAATCATCTGTCTGCAATGTTGGAAATTATTCACATGTGTAATAATGTGTATCTGGAGCAGGTTTAAGTACATTCTCCGTAAACACGGTGTGCCTGTCTGCTTGTTTACAATATTTGTACTCTTTCAGTCAAACTCTTCTTGGTAAATGCTTTTGATGTTCTTTTAGAAGAATCAGACTGAGCTTTATTCACAGAGTGTGCGCAAATACACAAGGTGCCCTGGGGTGACTGAGACTGTCCAGATTCAGGCACACTGGATTTAGACTGGGACAAAAGCTTCTATGTGCCTGTTCTGGATAAAACTTCAACTCCCAAGCTTTGTTGAGGGATTGTGAGTGCATGCTGAAATCAGACAGCTAGAATATGTGTGACTGTGTGTGTGTATTAGGCCCGTGAGGGGGAAGGCACATCTTTGAGCACATCAGTTGTTGGTTGAGCAGCTGTGACGGCAGCTGACTGGGTTCACTCAGGAGAAGAGATTGGCTGATTGCACTGCTTACTATAAACAAAACCCCATGTCTTTCACCAAAAAAAGTCACAAATGTGATTTTACCTTTTCCACTAAAGAAGTCCGACTCTGCTTTTCTTATTTTGTTTTGTTTTTCATCAGTGTTATAAGTTACCATTGTTTCTATTTTTCACTGTGAAATACCTCCTCCGTAGTTTGGCTTTAGAGAGGAAAAGGCCTCTTGGTTTGGGCCTCCTGAGAACTGACAGACTTATTACAGTGTTTTATTACTAGTTTACATTGGAGTCAGAGTTTTTTCCGCTCTTTTGACTTGAAGAGGAATAAGAGTTAAACATATAGTGCCAGACATTTTTTGAGCACCTCTCAGTAAACACACTATGAAAATGAACCTCACATTGTTTTCTTTATATACGCTAGAGGTTGGAATACACAACACGATTTTCGCCAGGATTTTTGCCCCGGTTTGCAGTCTGGATGTTTCCCTGCTAGATACCAAAATTCAATTGACAGGTTTCACACAAAATCGGACAGTGTGTGATGGACACAACTATGATTCCATCCAGTCAGAGGATGACAAACATGCATTTTAGATCACATACTTGATATCTTGATATCTGAATATGCCTACTTCCATACTATATAGTAATCTAATAAGTATGTCAAATACACAATTTTCATAAAACAGTGACTTAAAAGTTACCAGATGACTACTACTGCCAGCGAAATTCTGAATTGAATGGACACTTTATTATCCCATGAGGCCACAGGAGAGCATTTTTGAATGGAGCTGAAGTGACGCAACTGTAGGTCACATGACACTGACAATAAGGCGAATGCATTACGTCTAAATTTCATTAATTCTACACACATTCATACTGTATAGAGCAGGGGTGGGCAAACTTTTTGTCTCACAGGCCACATTGGTTTCTAAAATTTGACAGAGGGGCCGGGCCAGAATAGAAGGATAGTGTGTTTGTGTGAACTAATATAAATGAAATGTAAAAACCATTACATGAAAAGATTTGGCCTTTAACAGGCATCAAAAAATCAATGTTCTAAAACATCAGGGTTCATTAAAAAATTGTTTTCCAAATGTATTAATTGAATAACACAATAGATAAACTCCCATTCAGTTTCAGTGGGAACAGTGTTGATGATCTCCTTTTTTGCAAGTGCATCAAAGTCTGTTTTGTTAACTTTTTTGTCAAAGTTAGTTTTGTAGTGGCGATTCTCATGACAGATCCAAACTCCTCCCCTTCACATTATATCTGAAACCTAATAGGATAACGCCAGTAGACAACTGGCCAATTGCCGTGTGATGTAGCTTAGGCTGACAGTTTAAATAGCAAGTGTGGCAATTGCGTTTTCAAAATGATGACTGAACACTGCACAGCTAGTGAAGTGCGAATGCGGCGATTTTGTTTCAGTCTACCAGGCCACAGAGATCCCGATAGAAACCGGAGACGTTCCCTTTCGATAGCGGTGTTCAGTCCCGCCGTAAGAGAGATGCAAATCAGCCTGAAAATACAGGGAATCAAACACCAATCACAGCGAAGAGGCTCACAACTCAACCAATGGTGTGCTCAATACTGATAGGTGCAGTTAAACCAATGAAATCAGTCGCTGAAGCCTAACAACATTTGCATATCAGAAAGCCTGAGAAATAGGTGTTGGCTTGTTAACTTGACTCTGGGATGGGATTTGAAGATGTTCATGACGCTGAATGTCTGTTCACATTCATAGATTGAGCCAAACAACGTTAGCATATTCTGTGCTGAGTCTGTACATTTGCCGTCAGAGCTGTAGCGTCCGTTTTTTTTTGTAGACTGTTTGCTAGCGTAGTTGGCAAGTTTTGTGGCAAAATGATGGCTGATGTTGTATTCTTTAAAAACCGATACAGTTTATTGGTATATCAGACATACAGCCCTTAATCGGACGTCAGCGAAAAAATATTTAGCTGTCCACTCTTTATTAAACTCGGTACTCACTGTCTACTATTCTTTTCTTCTGTCCGCTCATTTTTACTGAAGAGCTCAAAGTGCAAAGCGAAAAAGACGTTAAAATTGTGTAGTGTATTCCAGATCTTAGAGTCAGAAGACTAGATGTAAGTGCACTTTATTTGATTAAATGATTAAAAATAAGAATCTGTTGAATGAAAGTTCTGTGACTGGATGTGGAAGGTCACTAATATTTAATGAAGCAGTTTATGGTTGGATGACTGTTGCTTACTCGTACTAGGATGTGTAAGAGGTGGTGGATGTTTAGAAGTTTGCGAATGACATTTCTTCCCAATTCTGGGTTAGTGCAATTCTCCATGCTCTGATTCCATTTGTGTGCGATTTAAAGGCTCACTGGTTTCATCGTGATTAATTAGACCCTCACAATTTTTCCAGCTGTTCTCATGTCTGTGGGATGAATGAGGTCTGTGTGAGAGTTGTTCCTCTTGTCCATGGTCTTCAACAGGTTAGACAGAACCATGTGGTAAAACAACAGAATGCCGGTCACCAGTGCCCTTTTTTGGACTTTCAAAGACTAGATGGTGTATGTGTGTGTTTTTATCTTCTCCCATCTTTCTTCAGACAGAAATTCTCCTGGATAACTCATGACATGTTTCACCTAGTGTTGTATATAAGCTGTAACAAGTAGGCGCCACGCCTGTTGTCGTGAAACAACGTTTTCACAGATTCCATATCCATGGTGATGTATTTGTGTGTAAAAATGTGTTTATGTGGAAAGGACGTTGATAAATTAAGTGCTCAGTCATTGTCCAGACTTGCTGTTTCTATTGGGTTTCAGCATTTATTTCTTTTTAACCTTGTGTGTTCTGGTGGAAAAAATCAATTGCTGCCTTGCTAACACTCCCAACAGTTGCTGTCTTACAGCATTTGGCAACTCGGATCGGGAGTTTCACATCACACGCATTTCACTTTGTACTCTGAAATACAGTAAATTATTAGAGATATAACACTGTCAGTTAAAGAAACACGTTTTTCATCAAGTTAGATTAGAATCCATTAGAGTCTAGATTGGTTTGACATGTTCCTGTAACCAGTAACAGCTTGTCCTTGTTTCAAGAATAAATGTAATTCAGTTTCATGGATGCGCATATCTAAGTGGCACTTATTAGCTTGTTAAGTAAAAGACGTTTCCTGTCATCATTGGCAGCAGTTGGGTTTCTGAAGTATTGTGTGACCACAAAGACAGGAAGTTTTAAATTGTGTAAATGCATCAATGTTAGAAGTGTGGACTTTTCTGCACTGCAGCTGAATTATGTGAATTAAATTTTTGCTAGGCGGACTTCCGGTTATGGCGACTTGTTAACGAGACGCACGAGTTGGCTCCGCTGTGAGTTTTAATAGTATTTATAAGTTATACCCCCTTTTCCTTCAAAATTCGACCACAATTTGATTTCTTAGTGAAATCTGTCTGAGATGTCACCTAAACCAGCAAAGCAGAAGCTGAAAAAAGTCATGGATATTGCATCGGATTCTGAGGGCCTGGACGAACTGTCGCGTGTTCCTCGTGGCGAGGTAAATTCACCATCGAGTCAAGGAGATCAAGCTTGCGACTTTCACGCTGACACAAGTGATATCCTCCAAGCTATTAACTCAGTGAAAGTGGATATGGCTTCTCAATTTGAATCGGTGCTTTCAGCTGTACGAGATGTTAAAAATCAAGTTACCGAGTGTTTCGGAAGACTGACGCAGGCGGAGGAACGCATTTCACAGGCCGAAGACTCGATCACTACGCTTCAATCGATGAACAGCACTCTTGAAAAGAAAGTTGCTGCTCTTACCTGGAAAATGGATGATCTTGAAAATCGAAGCCGACGCTCCAATCTCAGACTCATCGGGTTACCAGAAAAGTCCGAGGGCAGTGACGCGTGTGCATTTTTGGAAAGCTGGCTACCCGAGGCGCTGGACATGGAGCCACTGCGAAAACCCCTGGCCATAGAGAGGGCGCACAGGATTGGCAGTGTGCGACGGGCTGATTCGGATGCGAATTCAACACCGAGAGTGATGATCATGAAGTTCTTGGATTACAGGGACAAGGAGCGTGTAATGCATGCGGCCAGAGTGAAGAAGG
This sequence comes from Rhodeus uyekii, assembly GCA_037043235.1. NCBI lineage: Eukaryota > Metazoa > Chordata > Actinopteri > Cypriniformes > Acheilognathidae > Rhodeus > Rhodeus uyekii. The sequence goes on from JAWRVZ010000033.1 coordinate 626,359, forward strand.
ACGTGCTGTTCCAAAACAATCGAGTCATGTTATTTCCAGATCTTTCTGCTGAAGTCAACAAGCAACGGAGACAATTCGATGAAGTCAAGAGAAAGCTGCGAGCCAAAGGCCTAATGTACGGATTCATCTTTCCAGCGCGCCTCCGGGTGACTGTTAACGGCCAGACTCGCGTCTTTGAAACTCCATCCCAAGTTGACGGCTTTCTGACGAACATGTAATCTGGTGACATTATATCAACGGTTTGTTTACACTTTGGAATATGTAAATAACGGTCGATTAATCAACAGATTATTCCTGACAAGGGGACAAGGTAAAATCAGCGGAGCTCAGGTGGGAGATTCATCGTTTCGGTGTTCTCATTTAGATGGGGGAAGTTAGAAGTAAAGTAGTGGGTGAACTTGCTGGTGGTTCTCGGCAAGTCACAGTTCTGGTGTTGATTTGTTTCTATTGGTTGATTTTTCTAATTGTGTTGCTTTTTTATTTTATTATTTATTATTACAAGGTACAGGTGACTTTTTGTTTCAATTGTGGGGAGAGTATTGCACTCATGTTAGAAGTTATGACAGAGGTTAGTGGGGTTAAGTTTATTTCCTGGAACTGTAGGGGTCTGCAGACTCTTACTAAAATAAAACAAGTGATGACTAGGATAAAGCAGCTACAGTCAAAAATTGTCTTTCTCCAAGAAACACATTTAATGCCAAAAGATATCGGTAGAATACGCAATAGATGGCCTGGTCAAATACGTTCAGCTTCATTTAGTTCTCAAGCAAGAGGGGTTATTACAATGATCCATAAATCAGTCCCATTTCAAATAACTAAGACAATACAGGATCCCTCAGGTAGATATTTAATTGTTCAAGGGACATTACTGTCCAAATCACTGATTCTTGTTAATATTTATGGCCCGAATGAAGACATTCCAAAATTCTATAGTAATCTCTTTCTAACGCTATCCAATCTCTCTGGGTTCTATGTAATTGGTGGGGATTTTAATTGTACACTCGATCCAATTAGAGATCGTTCTTCTGGCCCTGACCAGTCTCACAAGCAGACCAGAAAGACCCTTCATTATTTTGTAAAGGACCTAAACCTATCAGAAATATGGAGACAATTACATCCTAAGGATATTCAGTACTCTTGTTTCTCTAGAACACACCAGTCGTATTCCAGAATTGATTATTTCCTTATCTCAGCAACACTTATGTCATATATTAGTGATTGCTTTTACGATACAATAGTAATTTCTGATCATGCCCCTATATTATTCACTTACACCGATCCTAGGCTATTAAGTAATCCTCCAAAATGGAGATTTCACCCTAAATGGCTCCTTGACGAAAAACTCTGTGAATATGTCGCACAACAGATAGAAATGTACTTTGATATAAATACAACACAAACCTCAGCTTGTATTAGATGGGAAGCTTTTAAAGTTTTCATTAGAGGGGTCCTTATAAGTGTAACAAGCAGCAAATCAAAAGGTCACAAAAGAGAGATGTCGGTGCTTGATACAAAAATTAAACTTCTTGAAAATAACCTATTCTCTGTTGGCGATTCCAATATTCACCAAGAGTTGTTAACTCTTAGAACTAAATATAATGAACTATCATCTAAAAAAGCTGCCGCGAGTCTAATGATGTTAAAGCAAAATTATTATGACCAAGGTGAAAAAGCAGGGAAATTGTTAGCTTGGAGAATTAAGCAAAATCAATCTGAAAGAACAATAAATGCTATTGAAGATAATAGGGGCAATATAACAAACGACCCAGTTAAAATAAATTATACTTTTAAAAACTTTTTTGGGACTTTATACACCTCTGAATACGTAAACAATGGTGCACAAACAACCTTTCTTAATAGCTTACCAATACCTATTCTTTCTGAAGAGGCAAAACTGTCCCTGGACATAGATTTAACGGAAGAAGAAATAATAGAGTCCATTGATAGTTTAACAGCGGGTCGAACACCAGGGCCTGATGGCCTTAACATAGACTTCTACAAGAAATTTAAAAGAAAACTTGTCTTACCAATTTTAGATATGTTTAAAGAATCTTTTGAAAACGGTGTGCTTCCAGAATCTCTAAGGAATGCTCTCATTACGTTACTTCCTAAGCCTAATAAAGTAAAGACCAAATGTGAGTCGTTCCGACCAATTTCATTACTTAATACAGATGTAAAGATATTGAGTAAGATCCTGGCAAAGAGGTCGGAGTCACTACTACCAGACATTATATGTCGAGACCAAAACGGATTTATTAAGGGTAGGCAAGGACTTCATAATGTTAGAACTTTGCTTAACATCTTATATCTTAAAAAGGGAGCTTCTGATACAGCCATCCTATCCCTAGATGCTGAAAAAGCCTTCGACAGGGTGGAATGGCCATATCTATTCGAGGTCCTTAAAAGATTTGGGTTTGGAGACATCTTTTGCAAATGGGTTAAGATACTTTACACGCGTCCTATGGCTGAGGTACTTACTAATAGTATAGTTTCCAGTGCGTTTAATATTCAGAGAGGCACCCGTCAAGGTTGCCCCCTATCACCTCTTCTTTTTGTTTTAGCAATTGAGCCTCTTGCCATAGCAGTCAGATCGCATAGCGACTTATTAGGCATCAGACTAAACACCACAGATATACGTATTTCTCTGTATGCAGACGATGTCATTTTATATTTAACGGATTTGGTTCACTCTATTCCATCGCTAATAAAACTCCTTTCAACGTTTGGTAACTTCTCTGGTTATAAAGTCAATTAATCTAAATCGTGTATTCTTTTACTGAATAAGAAGGATAGTCAATTATCAGCTGTTACTCATTTTAATGTAGTAGACTCTTTCACTTATTTAGGAATCCAAATTATAGCTAATGTAGATAATATATCCTCTGCAAACTATCAACCCCTGCTAAATCACATATCCAAATTCACTGACAGATGGAAAAGTTTACCCATATCGTTAATTGGACGTATAAACACAATTAAAATGAGCATACTACCTAAAATATTATATCTCTTTCAAAATATTCCCCTATGCCCTCCACCCTCCATTTTTACATCACTTCGGAAACTATTTACTGATTTCATTTGGAATAATAAACGAACTCGGGTTCGAATGCCATTATTATACTTGCCATACGACAGGGGCGGTCTTCATTTTCCTAATTTACAGTGGTATTATTGGGCAGCGCAACTGCGATCTACTCTGTACTATTTCTCTTCTGAAACCCACCCATCTTGGCTGGACATCGAGTCTTCCTTTATAAAGTCAAAACTACCCCTCAGTCTTTATCTTTACTCAACAAACATCAAAACTCTCAGAAAAGACAATGATGTTGTATCTCGTAACCCTATTCTTACCAACAGAATTAAAGTCTGGTGTGATGTGCATAATTATCTAGGTCAGCCAAACACTTTATCATGTTTCACACCGATATGGGGAAATGAGAGTTTCAAACCAGCTAGATCGGACTCAGGATTTAAGCTATGGTACGATAAAGGACTAAAAAAAATCGAGGATCTTTATAAAAGAAATGACTTAATGTCCTTTGCGGATATTGTTGCACAGTTTGACATTCCCAAAACACATTTCTTTAAATACCTTCAATTTAGAAGCTATGTTTCTTCTTACCAAGGTACAAACCTTACAAAACCCACTAAAACTCCTTTAGAAATGTTACTATCAAAGTCGTCCCAATCTAAAGGCTTAATATCGATGTTTTATAAATTGTTAGAGTCACACTCTAAAGAATCCTCAAAATCCAAATTGATCTCCTGGCAAGAAGATTTAAAAATTACCATTCCGACAGATGTCTGGGAAAACGTATGTAAGAAAGCACAATCGCAAACTATTAACAGCAATCTCAAATTAATACAGTACAATTGGATTATGAGAACATATTTCACTCCAGTTCGGTTAAATAAAATTAATCAGAGCATTCCAGACACTTGCATCAAATGCTCAGCAGATAAAGGCACACTTCTGCACTGCATGTGGAGTTGTCCTACGGTGCAGGAGTTTTGGAAAGAGGTAGTCTTACTTATTTTTCAGATGGTATCTATTGATCTCCCATTGAAACCAGAAATTTTTATTCTGGGAATCTTTCCTGAGAATATTGCACAATGTAGTAACATTTGTAAACTCATTACCATGTGTATACTTCAAGCAAAACGTCTAATATCTATATATTGGAAGAAAGTGGAAATGCCATCTATTGCACAGTGGATCAATAATATGTCCTTTTGTTTGTCAATGGAAAAGATCACATATATACTGAAAGGTAAACTGTCTTTTTTTAAGAATATTTGGAATCCCTTTATATCCTTTATCTCTAACTCTGATTTTAGCAATATAGTGAATGGGTTAGGAAAAGACTAAGTGGGTTGACTATTTTCACCATACCGTCACTACTATTAAACCAACTGTTTTATTTGTTTGCTTGTTTTTTCCACTAAACTGTCCCTTCCTCTTATGATCCATCTTCTACACCATGCTCATCTCATGTATGATTGTGTTGTGCTCTTCTTAATGTGCAGCTATCTGAATTTACCTATCTTTAATTTTCTATTTGTTCCTTCTATTTTTATTTATTTGTTTTGTATTGTATTTATTGTTATGTATATGTGTATATATATTGTTTGTTTTTTTTCTTCCTTTTTTTTCTTTTCACTATTATATAAAAGAGATTTAACTTTTTTAATTTATTAATGTTGTAATATGTAGATATAATGTGTTATTTCTCAATAAAAAAAGTGTTCAAAATTTTTTTTGCTAGGCTTCATAATAAGTGTGGTATGGTGTGTGCAGGGATATGTTATATATAGTATTTATTATATTACATTATATGAATTGTATTATAAATAAAAAGTAAGAAACGTCACTATATTCTCAAATCAAATATTGAAACCCCCTCGCAAACCTTGTCCTCCATAGTGATACTTTTATATATTTGATTATTACTCAACAGGCTTTTTCCGAAAGCATACATGATACCTTTTTTTGGCGTGAACAGATGTTGATGTGCAATGCATTTGCTGAGAGTCGGTCTACTTTGCCTTTGGGGTTGTCATTAAATTTAAATGTTTGCTGCTTGATGTGTGTGTGTGTGTGTGTGTGTGTGTGTGTGTGTGTGTGTGTGTTTTCTACTGTATCTCTAAAATGCTTCCATTGTTCTTTGGAGATCCTGTGGAAAATGTGTGTTGATGGCATATGTTCATGATGTCTTTATTCCCTCCCTGTCTTTTCCTCATTTTCTATCTTTGCCCCTTGGAGTGGCACAGTCATGGAATTATATTTTCTGGTCTCTGGAGAACTGTGAACTTGCCCTCTCAGACAATGGACACAATGTAATCTGAATATTTGGAGTGTCCACAGCTCCAGGATATGACTTCAGATTGGCTTGTGTTTTGTGTGCGACTCCTGGAGAAAGTCAGATAACAGGAATGTTATCCTTCCACAGCTACTGGGGGGAATCCCTGCTTTCTCTTTCTTTGTCAAACAAAACACTGCAGATGACTTCAGCTCTCAAAAATGGCCTTTGTAAGGATAGTCGATTAGTAAGATTTTTGTTGACAACAAGAAGTTCCAATTTATGTGAATTCATTTTTTTTATTGTCCAGGCGAAAAGAAGATTTTGGAACCGATAAAATCTATTAGTCATCATGAAATTTATTAAATTTTGCTGTATTTATTATACATAATTTATCCATGTACATCATGTGCCCTTTTTTATCTTTAATCAAAATAACTTCCCCTCCCTTTTGCACTGACCTTCTCTTCTCTTCTCTTCTCTTCTCTTCTCTTCTCTTGTCTTCTTCAACTTATCAAATCACAACGATAAAACGAACCAAAGATATTTTTTTATAAGAAGTTTTAGAATAAAAGTTTTAGAAGAAATGTTAATGTTTTCCACTTCAACTGAGTGTTTTATTTGCTGTTTATATTTAGCTTTAAATCAAATTTGCTACCAATTTCTGAATGAATTGTTTTATTGAAAGTAAACTCCATCAAATGTCACAATGCAAGACCCTAAAATAGGATACTGTTTGTGAGTTACCTTGTTTGTGAATTTTTGTTAGATGAATTTGTACAGGATTAGACCAGACACAACCAGACACAGAATATTGACTGTGACCAGCTGTAAATATATTTTAAATGAGAATGAAAAATGAAACATTACTTAAAAGGGGCTCCATTTGTGTGTGTGTGTGTGTGTGTGTGTGTCAGCTCCCTATGTGTATTGTATATAACTCAGATCTCCATTCTGAAATTCATGTCATGTGCTCTGCTGCATTATCTTTCCTTTCAAGGCCTCCAGGACATTCACTTTGTGACGGTGTGTATTGAAATTGTCTTTTGTTATATATAATTATGTCGTTTTTTACTTGGACAGCGGTGTACTGTAGAACTATGCTGCATTGTGTTTTATATGGCTTTAAGGGAATAATGGGAAAATCATGACTACATATTTTGCCTTTGACTATTTTACTCTTTGGTCAATGCATACATATTTATTTATCCAGCTTATTTACAATATTTCAGCTCTTGTCTTTCATTTTGTTTCATTGATTAGTTTTATATTTACAGTTGTAAAACAAAAGATACCAGAGCCTCATTTATTATACATTCCCTCTTGAATAGATGTGTATGTGTGTGTGTGCGGGTGTAGGCTGGATATTTCCTGAGGCAGAATGTCTCTTCCACACAGAGGCCATTGTCTCTGCCTCTTCTGTCCTAGTGATCATGGCAAACTTTCTGTCTCCTCCTGGGAGACTGCGATGTTTGTTTGGTAACAGCAGCAACAGCAGACAATCACCTGATGCATCTAAGCTGTAGAAATTAAATCATGCTGGATGTTCAGATAATTCAAAGGGTAACATGAACTGTAAGAGATTTTATTAGATAAACAGTAAATATGTACAAGATGATTGAATCAGTGAAAACCACAATCATTGCAAAATAAAATGCAGTAAGTTCTTTTCAGAATTTGCCAGGGAAATTCCAATTCCAATCCAACACTGCCATAATTTACAGTGGTTATGAGGATCTCCTTACTCCTGAAGTGCCAGGAGATTTTAAAGCAGAATACACCAGTAGCAGTGAGCAATGTGAACATTTTTCCATTCGCGTGATATATCAATTAAGTCATAACAGCATATGTTTTTCCATTACCTCATAAAAAAAAGGTTCAACTTGGCAAGATGTTAAAAAAAATGAGTTGGAATGACTTTTACTGCCAATTTGTTAAAAAATTGAAGGCGACAACTGATTTTTTTTTTGGAACAGTTTGTAATCAAAGAATACACTTAAAAGAAAAAGAGGGACAAATTCACTAAACGGTTGCATCATACTATCCAGTTTAACCAACAATCACAGCGTTGTTTTGTTTAAGTTGTCATTATATATTATTTTGTATGTAAATTAGGCTGTCAGTTCCACGAAGTAGTCGGTAGTCTGCTGAATCTGCCAGATTCTTGATGGGAAATTACAGCATGCAAACTGTATTCAGTATCGACTTGTAGCCATTTTTGCAGCATTTTGTTATTATGTTCGCTAAAACAACACAGGCAGCTCGTGGAAATCCCTCTGAAGAACTTCCAAACAATGATAATACACTGTTCATCAGTGAAATTAAGCAATTTCTGTAATGGATGAACAATCACCCACACCTGTATTCAAGATGAATGCATCAGTACTTGCTGCAGTAACACCACTACATGTGTTTTCCTTCCACAGTTTTTGCCAACAGTGGCTTATAAAATGCTTCCAGCATCTGTTTCATTATTTTTATCTCATCTTGTTGGTGTGGCTCAGTGGTGGGAGGATGTGAATGATCCAGACTGGCTTTAATCAGGTTTTGAAAAGTGTTTCATTACTCACAGAGCCATTTGCCAGAGAAATGCTACATTCACACATCAGATTGTACTAGTGAAGTATTACTGTGCTGTTCCTGTGATAATGCAAGCATCTTTTATTGTTGCATTATTTTTTATACTTGCAGATTTGCATCTGAATAATATTTTTTAAATATTTAAACACTGCTAGTGTTATTTTTCGTAATATAATTGTTACTATTTTGGATTTAGTAAATGTCACTTACTGGTAAATTTTTCTTCAAAATCTAGTTAGTAAAAGAGATCTAATTTGAAACATTTTAGTGAATATTTGAAATGTTTCCATTATAACTATTTACTGTGATTATTAATTCACAAAAACACAGAGGGAAAACGCCAACAACCTGTCGCCTCATTTTGGAGTGAGACAAATGAGAATACTTCTGTTCATTCTCTAAATGATCCGTAAGCTATCCCTTCTTAACTCTCTGTCCTTAATGGTCTTTTCCCAGGCCCTGATCCCATATTTGTTTTCCTGCCTATTATGTGATTGTGCCATACCCGAGCGGGCTGGAATTCCTGGCTCATATCATCAGCGGTTCCTCAAAACTCCAAGGGTTCATTTGCTGCCACTGCGCTTTATGTTGTTGGGAAGGAAACACTTAGCTCTGATGTCTTCCATTAAGCGTGTTTGAATCCAGCTGTTGTTGTACTGTATGTCAGTGAATGTGCTTTACCTTCAGGAGTTAGTTTGCTTTTGCTGAGGCGCACATTGCTGGGTTTTCTCAGGGTGGTTTGAAAAGATTAAAGTCATTAGATAATGGGAATTAAAACCAACACACTCTATTAGGTGTAAATCTGTAAATTCTTTTAGGAAAATAGACTAAATAGCTATCTGTGATACACAAGTATACGCGTGCACCTACTGTGTCAGCTGTGTGCAACATTGTATGCTGTGTGCATGTTGTGTATTGTCAGATGAGGATCTTTACTCCCTTTGGCATACAACAGCAGCCGTCAAACAGCTGTTTATTGATATTTCATACAAGAAGTGATGTGAGTGTTGAACAGCTGAGTTGTGTGTTTAGGTGCTTGCTAATATGTGCACGTACCTGATCATTTTGAGGCACATTCACTCGTATCTCTCGCTATTCTTTTGACATTCTTATTGTTCCAGCTTTTTTGGCATGATAATTTAAAAAAGTTTTTTTAAAGTCTCTAATGCTTATCAAGGCAAATATCTGTTTACTTTATTATTTAAAAATGCAATTTGTTCATTTGATGGCAAAGTTGAATGTTCAACATCATTCCTCCAGTCTGCAGTCATTCAATCCTTCAGAAATTATTCCAGTATGCTGATTTTCTGCTCTTGTTATTATAAATGTTGGAAACAGTTCTTTGATGGATAGAAAGGACAGCATGTATTTGAAACAAAAATCTTGCAACAGTTTAAATTTCTTTACTGTTACTTTTAACCAATTTAATGTATCCTTGCTGAATAAAAGTATAAATTTCTTTAAAAAAATCTTACTTACCCCAAACTCTGTAACTGTAGTGCATGAATATATAATATTATGCATTAATTAGTAAGGAAGTGAAAAAGTAATCATTTATTCTGCCTTTCTCTTTGACTCTCTTTATCGTTCTCTCATGCTCTGTTTCTATACCTTCTTAACGGCACAGATCAAGAACGTTGCCAAATACTTTCTCCCTGTCTCTTTGTGTTGGGATTGGCACTGATGCAGAATGCGCATAATGTCAGCATGCATTCCTCTCTAAACATCTAGAGCACCTAGGAGCCCAAAAACATTAAACCCTGTTCTAGAGAGGGGGCCACAGTGAGCGTAACACATTGTACTTGGCAAATGTACTAGAAAATCTCAAAGGTAATATATCAAAGATCAGTGAAGAATTTGATCTGGATCTTGTTTTATTACAGCAAGACAAAAATGAGAAAGTGACCTGGCAGTATTATTTGATTGGAGGGACTAGATTACCCTCTGCGCACATTGCAGCATTTAGTGCAGACAGCTCTGTTGGGGGTTGAAGCAAAGTGTAGTCAGATTCAGCTATCGACCCGATTAAGTTTCATCTGTGTATGTGTGTTTTATTTAAACTGACCTCATTCCACAGATCCATGGCTAAGTGACATCAGCCTTTGGCAATCAATCAGTGGCTTAGTTGTGTCCATCCTGATTCATATTTCATGGTGTAGTCAAGAGTCTTTTGACTGTGACAGAGCAGTGTAGGAAAAGATTTGCGTAAATGTTGTGTAAAAAAGGCATGTGACACTGTCCATGAATAACAAATTATAAAATAGGTCTTATTTAAATTTATATTAGGTTAGCATCCTGCTAGCTACATTTGGGACTGAATATTATATTTCTAAATACAGTTCAAAACCGATTTAGTCTTAACATTATTTATTTCTTATTTATTACTTAAATTATTTTATCTTTAATATTTGTTATTAATTATATATTTAGGTAATATAATTAAATGATCAATTTATTTATTTTATTAAATGGTTATAAATATATTTGTTTAATTATTTATATTTGTCACGCGCTAAGTTAATTTTATGTTAGATATTTAACATAATAGGTATCTCAAACATGGGATTTGTGTCTTTACTACTTCGTAAATGCACAGTAATGTGACACATAATGTGAACCCTAGGTGAAAATATAAACTGAATGAATAAAAGTGAAATACATGGGTATGTGTCAGGTTGGGTGAAGGGATTGAGCGAGGACTCAATATTGCAGTAGACAATGGGGATTTATTGTTACAAAACAAAATAAAAACTGAACAAAAACCACCCCGAGGGGGAAAAACAAGACTAAAACACAGACTCACTAGACCAGGGGTGGGCAAACTACGGCCTGTTGGGCTTTTTAATCCGGCCCGCCGAACTGTATTAAACCTCCTTCATTTTACATTTCCCTGTAATGTCACTCTATCGCGGCTGCAAGCGGCAGTGGCGCTGAAGCTGTGCTGGAGAGTAGGCGTGTGTCGCAAACCCCTCTACACCCCCCTTTATGGCGTTAAATCCATGCTAAAAAGGAACGAGCGCAAAACTGATGTTTGCGCGCGCGTAAATTACATCCGCAAGCGGAAAACGGAGCTACACATAAATACGGGTACCCGCAAGCTCATTTTAATCACTCGTAATAGTAACATTAAACATCACTGGTTAGTTCCCTTTTTTCCAGAGGTAAATTGTGATTGGACACCTGTGATTGTCAATCTAGAGCTGAGGCATATATACAATTCAGTCACATTGCATATTATGGTTTTTCTGTCGATTAAACTGTATTAATATTGTTTTGTTGTAATTTCACGTGTCCCAGTTGAGTGATTTAAGACCAAACTATACTTTATACAGGTTTTCTAGGATTTCTTATAAGTAAATGCACAGGTACGACCTTCACCCCGGCCCCTCTGTCAATTTTAAGAAACCAATGTGGCACGCGAGACAAATAGTTTGCCCACCCCTGCACTAGACTACAAACTTGAACAAACTAGACTAGATTCAGGACGGCATGAACTCAACCTATTAACGACGATAAACCAGCACAAGACAACAGACACGGATGGATTAAATATACACATGAGGGACGGTAATTGAATGAGACACAGCTGGGAACAAATCAAACTAAAGCAGGGAAACAAGGTGGGAGGGTACACATTGATGAGACAAAGACGACGCGCAGCTGGCGACAACCAAACTGTGCGTGACAGAAAACACAAAGCACGTGGCCGATTGAATGCGAACCGCGTGCCAAACATAAACACACGGACGAGAGGAGGCGCGGCTCGCGCAAGGCTTGAAACCGCGCCCACTCACATGAAAGAGCTCGCAAGAACGAGTTCTCACGACAAGGACGAACACACGAGTTATGAATGCCCGAATACCGATACAAAACCGAAACTAAACCAGACCGAAGTATCGGGACGGACGTCATAACTCGCACAAAAGACTCGAAGCCGCGCGCACGCACACATAACTCGAGACATTGCGGTAGTGTCAGAGCCCTTCCACAACAACAAGAGATTACTAGACCGAATGTGGCAGAACCCTGACAGGTATGTATTACAATGTGCTGCGAATTTCTCTGAGTAAACAAAAAATGGCACGATGGTGACCCAAATATGCAACACACGCAATGCTGTGGAGGACATGTGAAAAATACACACAGGTGTTGTCATTATTTCAGTAGGGACTTCCTCTAATGTTAAAGCTGTATCCTAAACTCATATTTTTCCTGAAAACGGAAACAGTCCAAAAACAGCCCCCCCCCACCCCCAGTGTACAGTATGTTGACATGAAGTAGTCCTCTTCAGTTCACCCTGAACTTCTGATCTTCACCCTAAACTAATATATTTTCACAGTTGTACCACGGGAGAAATAAAAGCCAACCTCAGAAAGTTTAATGGTTTTCTACACAAAGCATTGAAATTCTCAGATCTAAAATAATCTAAAAAAAACATACAGATTTTCAGCTAGTTGTTTTTTTATGATTCCCAGTATCTCCACAAAAGATGCTTCAGTGCTCTTGTGTTGAGTAACACCCTTAAATCTTTCTCTCTCTCATTGCAGATAGTAAAGCTATAGTGGACGGTAACCTAAAACTCATCCTGGGGCTGATATGGACCCTAATCCTGCACTACTCCATTTCAATGCCAATGTGGGAGGATGAGGACGATGAAGATGCCAGGAAGCTGACGCCCAAACAGCGCCTTTTGGGCTGGATCCAGAACAAGGTCCCCCAGTTGCCCATCAACAATTTCCACAGAGACTGGAGAGATGGCAAAGCCCTCGGTGCCCTTGTGGATAATTGCGCCCCCGGTGAGCAGAATTCTGTGGTTTATGGCCACTTGGCGACAAATGTGTCATGGTACATTAATCACATGTGGTTTTAAATGGAAAACGTATCATTCATTAAGTAGATTCAGGGGTCAGTAGTTCTCATTAAAGAGATGTCAACAGACATACAGAATCTGCTTTAGCTCAGAAGATGAGAAGCTGGTCGGTAATTACAGCATATGATCTCACTATGGAAAGACCAGATTCAAGAGAAGAAGAAAAAGAGAACAATTGGTGACCTCAAAACAAGTGATCACGATTAATAAATCAAAGCCTCTGGATTGGTTTGGTCTTATACTAGCAGAAAATCCAGAAACCACTTCAAGTAATGATTGGGTCAACTCAGATTGGGTCGCTGAAATTCGGTCTCTGACAACATTCTTATCAACTTATGGATTTCTTATAAGATGGTCTTGATAAAGGTTAGTGTGATGAAACTAAAGTAAAAAGTGCAATCTTTTCTTCAATATTGGGTTTGACATCAGAGTAAAATAGAACATTGATAAAAGAAAAAAATGAAGAGCAGGTTCAATTCATGAGTTATTGATTGGATGGAGGAAGGTCTCCAGGAAGAGATATTATAGAGATATTATATATAAGAGATATATTCTACCCCTTTCTTACAAGGATTGTAAGAAAGGGGTAGAATATGTTACGTGTAGCTGCTGGTGTGTGATGCGGAGCAAACGAGAACCAAAAACACATTATTTACAAAAAAAAAAAAAACACTATAGAAACAAAAGGCGGCACTCATGTGCAAAACGGAAAACTAGGAGAACCAGGAAGACACGGAACACGGAGATAACACCCACACACACACACAACGTTACATAACGTTAACAAGAGACAAAGACATGAGAACACAGGAGGGTATATATATTGACAAACACAGGATTAGGAACAGCTGACGAGACTTGGGCAGTCTCTTGGGCAGAGCACAGACGGGAGCGTGCAGGACCTGGAAGATACATAAAGGGACCTGGAACGTAACAACATAGAATAATGATTGGATAAATCAGAATTAAATGTTGTTTTATTAAGAGGTAAAAAAATAGATAAAAAAAGGAAAATATGGATGATTTGTTCAAAATAAGACCAAAAACATGCATTTAGAAAATAGATTTAAAAATGTCATGTAATGCCTACTTGAATACTCAAAAAGAATTGGTGCTAAATGCCTTGATGTGTGAAACACATTAGTACAGTTGAAATGTTTCCATCTTCTGGCGAGGCATTTTGAGGTGTGTTTAAAAGAGTTCAACATGTTTGTCAAACACAAACAGCAGTTTCACTGTCCTTTAGTCTCATTAATACAGATAACAGGTGTAAACATGGCTGTGGGTGGAAGGCAGCTGAACATTGTCTTGTCTCTGAGCTGCACTGAGGGCTAATTTCACACCCAGACACATCAGGTCACTATTGATGCATTGCTCTGACATTCACATCATTTTAAGTGTAGAACTGGGATTTGACTAGTGTCAAAAACAGCATGTAATATTGAGATATTTAGACTGATACATCAGTAGAAGCAGTTCTGAAAGGTGAGGCATCAACTATTACTACTGAGCAATACGAAGTGGCTTTAAATAAAATAATTGCACTGTTCAAACTGCTAGATCAGATGACTTCGCTGCTGCAGCTATAAAACAACCATTATCTTCAAATTTAAAGGCCTGACATTGTGACCCTGAGTAGAGGTAATGTGAGAGGTGAAAGATGTGATATCTTTGCATGTTGCAGGTTTATGAGTTAGCTGGCGCTGCTAGCTGCTAATGAGCTGCTGGTCTCTGCTGTAACTGAATGGAAAGTGTCAGAGGCTAAGACAGCAACCATTCTTAAGTGAAAACACATGCTGTTGTATGCATTTCCTGCCAACATGACCTTCATTATATTTCTCCTTGTGCATGTGAGGAAAAGCATCTCTTAGCAGGAGCAATGCCAGAAATAAGTTACTTATTCTGGTATTTCATTGTTTATATGCTTATTACATTGGTTGCAGGGCGAAAACTGTATTAGCATCCCTCATGTTTCTTTTATTTACATTTAATTTATTAACTTTTGCAAACTTTATATAAAACGGTTTTAAAACTTCTTTTTTAATCTTCCATTGACTTGCACAGAAAGAATGTTCGAAATCAGTGTCTTTTAAAAACAAAGTTCAACATTTAGTACATAAAAAGGTAAAAATATGCAGCTTATATTCAGCTAAAATGTCACACTGTGGCAAATCAATCTTCTGTTGGTCACACGTCTTCAAGTGATACGAAGTTCAACAAACTTTGGAACACAGCGAAATGTTTCCCACATTCACATGAGTATGAATTGAAGTCAGTGGAAGTAAAAGTGTAATGTGACTGTCCCTTTAGGTTATATGATTTATTATTAGGTTATAAGGAAAGTAAATCATATTTGGGAAGACTGTAGTTTTTAAAACTATGATTTTGCCCAAAAATAACTCTCAACTTTATTCTTTAGCTTGTTATTTCCTTTAGGTATTGCTGCATACAGGCTGTATCTGTTACCACATTCACACCTTGTTTACCTCCCCTGTAGTTTCCTCCATTTAATCTGTTTTCCGCTCTTAACAGTGGTTGTTTTCCTTGTGCCACCATCTTGGATCCACAGGGAACTGTAAATAGCACTCTTGGCAAGTGTAAATGCATTAAAATTAAAGGTTTATCACTGTTAGCAGCAGGAGCGGGCCTGTTACAGCCACTCACTATCCATCCCAAGTATGGGGCCGCTGTGCTGGAAGATCTTGGAAAACAAACCCTGATCTGATATTAACATTTTGGCAGTCATTGAGGAGTCTTGTGGTTTCAAGGCTCTCTGGTTCCATTTGAACTAAACACCTCTTGCTCTTTGAGTGTAATCCAGCATATAATAACAGTTTTACTCCAGACGGCACTAGTGTGTGTTTGCTTCAGGGAAGCGTTTGGCGCTACAAGCCTGACCGCATTTAGGTTGGAAAAAAGGGTGAAGTGATGGGAAACTGCTCATCTGAGAGCATTTAAGGTCAAGTTGAACTAAAGAATATGGTTTAATAGTTCCCCGCTGTGGAACAGTGGGCCTGCAGCCCTAGATAAAACTCAGACTTGTCTCTTCTGTGTTCATCTATGCAAAATGCAAGATCATTTTAAAGTTAGACAGTGCATTGCAGTCCTAATCTGCTTTAGAAAATCAGTGTTTCTCATGGCTTCACATGGAGTTGAGTAACTATTTATATAAATTTGCTAACTCTGTCTTTCACTTCATCTAAGGCCTGTGTCCGGACTGGGAGACATGGGACCCGAGTCAGCCAGTGGAGAATGCAAGAGAAGCCATGCAGCAAGCCGACGATTGGCTCGGCGTGCCTCAGGTAAGAATCAGTCATTCATATTTATTAGGACTCATGCCATCTAGCCTAATGTTTTCTTCATAAGTGGCACAGGACTGGCTGTTTTGTATGTGAGTGTTGACTTCAAGAAGAAGATTTTAGCTACTGAAATGTTTTTAGGATCTCATTATTTTGAATTATCCCCTCTGTGAGTCAGAGTGTGTAAAATAATCTGTGGCGTTATTAAGATGAATGCTGTTTTTGCCATATTAAACACTAAACTGGTTAGATTTTGTAGTCTGAAGAGTATAAAAATGCTGTTTTCATCATTAGTATCTTCTGTTGACCTATTTATTTGCACTAGGTTTTACTGTATTATTTTGATTTAGTGTAGTACTCCTGTATGTTTGCAGTTTATTGATCATGATTTCTTGTTGTGTGAGTCTGTTAAATGTCTTCATGCCATTCCAGTATTTTTATTCATAATTTGGAAAGTAAAGTGCATGCAATGTCATGATCCAAAGTATTATGCAGTACATGTGTTCTGATAAAAAATTATGAGCCAATAATATTTCACAATTAAATAAATGCAGTTTAGATGAGCATAATAATTTCTTTTGTAAACATTATTTAAAAATCTTACAGACTCCAAATGTTTGGTATTGTATGTAAGATATTCACTACACAGTCAACAACACATACAGCAGAAAATTGAACAAACAGAACCATTTTCATTGTTCTGTACATTTGAAACTAGTGAACCTGCCATGCATAAATCTATTTCAGCTTATAAAGAATACACTAGAACACAAATTTGTGTTGGAGTAAATGAGATGGACAGAGAGTCCACATCTCTTGAGAGAAAACAATAGGTCATTGAATGCTTTGAGCATGTAAGAAATCACTGTAACGGGAGAGGTAGAGATTTAAGTTATGGGTTTTAATAACTAGGTGCATATTTCTCTTCCTGTCTCTGTTCAATCTCTATCATCTTTCTGCTGTGTTAAATACCATTTAGAGCTATTTCCAGTTAGGTCTTAACCTTCCAGTCTAATGTTAAATATAGCAGGACACTTAACCAGTAGGACATGAAAGATTTGACTAATGGGAGAGGAGAGACAGAAAATATTTTAAACCATATAAGCATATACCCATATAAACCATAAGTGTGCTTCATCAGTTTTGTGCCGTAGACCATCACAGCGTAGAACTGTGTTTATATCTGATGATCAATTCTGGCAGTAACTGTACTCAAATAAGTAAAGTCAGTGACTGTTTTTTTTTTTAACAGTGTTTCTCAGTCGTGATTCTGAGGGCTACAGGGCAATGTTCCCTCTACTAGTGAAAGAGAGTTGTACCTGGTGTGTTTGATTGACTGAATTGGGAAATATTGCTCTAAGATCATCCAGGAATCAGGATTGAGATCAGAGATCAACCACTATGTGACTTTTGATCTCTAACATTGCCCTTTTGCCCTGCTAGGTGATTGCTCCAGAGGAGATTGTGGATCCTAATGTGGACGAGCACTCAGTGATGACCTACCTGTCTCAGTTCCCCAAATCCAAACTCAAGCCTGGTGCCCCTCTGCGATCTAAAACCTTGCACCCCAAGAGAGCCAAGGCCTATGGGCCAGGTGAGACTGACAGAGGATGTTAACTCTTCATATGCCAGACTTGTGAGTATGAGATACAACGTTTACTGTACCTTAACCCACACCTCTGCATCTTTGAATCTCTCTGTAGGCATTGAGCCCAGAGGCAACATTGTGTTGAGGCCAGCTGAGTTTGTGGTGGAGACTGTGGAGGCGGGACTTGGAGAGGTGTTGGTGTACATTGAGGATCCAGAGGGCCACACGGAAGAGGTCACCTTCTAACTCATCAAACTTCTTTCATTATCAAACATATATTGTTTCAGTCAAACATCTATTTGTACACCAAGCATTTTTGCTTTTTCAATGAACCTAAAAAAGACATTAAAATGAATTATTTCATGATTATTTCTTGTTAATAACTAGTTAAATAAAATTTAAAATCATAGAGTTTAGCTTATGTGATTGTAATTATGTAATTATAAAATATAATATAATACAATTTACACATTTCTGCTTTGTTTTTTGTAAATAAAACATACTTGAACCTTACTGATAGGGCTGTAGGGGTACACAACTATGTTTTGAAAACTAACTGGTGAATGTCTTAGTAATATGTCCTTTTCGCAGGCTCGAGTAATTCCCAACAATGACAGGAACAGGAGCTACTCTGTGGTCTATGTTCCAAAAGTGGAGGGTCTGCATAAGGTACCGATAAAATAAGCAATCCACAGTGTCTTTTGTCATATTTTCAAGATTAACAATCTTTTGGGCTCAGTTTTGTAAGATGTGACAAAGGGGAGCTCAAACTGTGGCAGATGAAATGGTGTAACTCAGTCTGAGGGATATTTCTGTGTTCCTCCAGGTGAAGGTCTTGTTTGCCGGACAGGATATTGACAAGAGCCCTTTCCTGGTAAATGTGTCTAAAGCACTGGGAGATCCGAACAAGGTGCAGGCCCGTGGGCCAGGCTTGGAACCGATGGGCAATATGGCAAATAAACCCACATATTTTGACATCTACACAGCTGGTAATGTCAGAAAAATAATATTGTTTGCTGTTTACTCTAAAACTAATGACTAGATAAAGATCCTTGGCATATTTGTGACCCCTCAGGTGCGGGAGCAGGCGATGTTGGTGTGATCATTGTGGACTCTCAGGGCCGTAGAGACACAGTGGAGATCATTCTGGAAAACAAGGGCGATAGTGTCTTCCGCTGCACCTACGGCCCAATTCTGGAGGGCCCTCACACTATATATGTGACATTCGCTGGCCAACAAATACCCAGAAGTCCTTTCACTGTTCACATCTCAGAGGGTGAGACCTATGTTCTCACTTCCTGAATTAATTCCTTTAAAAAGATGTTACCTTATTAGCTTCTTTTACAGTCACAGTCATATTATTATTTGACACCAAAGCTGTTAATGCACCAAAAGAACAACAAGCGCTTTTTTTGCCTGAGCTTTCGACCTGTTGTTTTTTGCTGCATTAAAAGCGTTCCATGTTCTTTCTAAAACTGTCAACTGCCCCTGCTGAAAAGACCAGCTTAGACCAGCTATTATTCTGGTAAAGTTGGTTCGCTTGCTGTTGAAATTAGTGAATAAAAACTGGTAAAGAGTCCAAAACACAAGTTACAGTAAGCTGGTCTATTCAGCTAGGTCATTATGCATCTAAACAGCTTATTTTACCCTTATAAAGGTGCGGTCACATTTAATGTTGCTCAGTGAAATTTTGTGGCTGAAATCTAGTCTTTCCACACACAAAAATGTTCCACACACAGATTACACTTGTTGTTGGTTAGGTGGATTCACCACGTTGACTTTCAAAACTGCTGGTTGTTGACAATAGACTATGGACCGATTTTGCCCCTGAAAGTTTGCTAATGTGACTGCACCTTGACCTTCAGATTGTTTGATTGACAGCATGCTAATACTGGACAACTCCAAGAGACATCAACCAGACAGGTTGTTTGGTTTGAGCTTCGTGCTCACTCCTCCAGGGCTCCACTACCCTCTCGATGATGACGAAACGCTTTATTGTGTTTCTTCTTTACTTTCGCCTGTGTGTGTTGTTCTAGCTCCTCCGAGCGGCCGGCAGATCGGCTCACCGGTTCACATAATCCCTCAGTCTATACGCACACCACCCTCAGAAAAGGCCATGAAAGTGCCCCCCCCAACACCACCCAAACCCAGGCGACCAAGTTAGTATGGGCCACCCCGGGGGTCGTGGCAAATGCCTGCGCAAGCTTGGTCCCCTCCCTCTTGTCTCTTCCCCTTTCCCTGGATGTGTCCTCCTGGGCACACCGTCTCTGGTTCGTTGGCATGTGCTGGCGCTTTGCCCTCTGGGGCAACTAAAATCAACAGTAAGCTCAGATAGAGACAGGAATTGATGGGATGGAAGTATGTGTGTGAGTAAAAGTGAGTGTGAATAAGAATAAGAGGAGGATTAGACAAGTGTTGCAAATGCTACTGCTGGTCTTGTTTTAACCGACGCAGAAAAAGAGCCAACTGGTGGGACTGGACGATCACTTAACAGACACTCAGAGCATCGGGATCACTTTTTATTGGATTCTGCTAATTTTTTCTGTTTCAATAACTCAGAATTTAACTAATTTAACTAAATCCTATTATCAATTAATTAATTATTTAAATAATAATAAAATTAATTAACAAAAGTAACAAATTGGTTTAAATTAGGGCTGAAGACCTGGTTTAAACTACTCTGTAACCTGAACTGACATTGGGTCTTTTTAAAAGCATATTCTTAATAAAGTCAAGATGCCATGATTTGTTTTGGCATCAAAGAGCCAATGCCTGAGTGACCGTCTGAGTGTGTAATACAGTCATCTCCATCTCAAAGATCATCATACTCATCCCATTATCATCATGATCATCCTCATCTGTACAGTTGCTCGATTCGGCCATTTTGCTCATAAATACTAACTTCGAGAATGGGAATGCTTTGATTATCTGTCTTATCAACCAAAGTATGAAGTAACAAACTCATCAATTATTCGAATTATTTTTCCCACATTTTCCACCTAACACTATTTTGTAGACTTCTTTTGTAGCCTTTATATCCAGCACTGGAAGAAACAGATACAGTGAGAAGAATTTGTTTGATCAGCACTTTTAATAGACATTTTATTGCTCTAAAACTGCTCATTAGTGGACTTGGTGTGTGTTAAACACCAACATTAGGCCACAGATTTCAAATAATAAAGTTTTATTTGAGTAGAATATCGTTAAAGTTTGGTGATATTTTTCACAGCTGGTTCTTATCTAATTGCAAATATAGTATTTACGTCTTTTTATAAGTTCTTGAAAACACATCAGCTTCCCTGAAGTTTTCATTTTAGTGATCTCACTACATTCCTAACGGGGTCCTTATGAGATTGATTATTGTATTGTCATAGGCATGAAAAGCAAACATTCTGTCTTTGGTTGTTCTTCCTTGCTCGTACCTTTGGCTGAGTCCATGTGCTGGTCCAGGCATAATCTCAACTAACTTCAACAACTTCTAGATTCATGTGTGTACGAGTCTTTTTTGCTATCTTCCACTTTTCACCTTGTGTG
Organism: Rhodeus uyekii; assembly: GCA_037043235.1. Classification (NCBI taxonomy): domain Eukaryota; kingdom Metazoa; phylum Chordata; class Actinopteri; order Cypriniformes; family Acheilognathidae; genus Rhodeus; species Rhodeus uyekii. Next base: position 647,533 of record JAWRVZ010000033.1, read on the forward strand.
ATAAAGAATAACTGTTCTTTCCTCTTTGTAGCGAGTAACCCGAATGCTTGTCGGGCCATTGGGCGAGGCCTGCAACCCAAGGGTGTGCGTGTGAAGGAGGTGGCCGACTTTAAGGTGCACACGAAGGGAGCAGGCAGTGGAGAATTACGTGTTCAAGTTAAAGGGCCAAGTATGGGTGCAACTGTTTTGACTAATGCAACAATCCTTTTCTTCTGTTTTAATCAACCTGCATTGTAAAGTTAGTTAGTTAGAAATTTTGTGTTTTCAGAAGGTGGTGATGAGCCTGTGAAGGTACAAGAACTGGGAGATGGTGTGTATGAATGTGATTACTATCCCATTTTTCCGGGAAAATACATAATCACCATTACTTGGGGTGGCCACGCCATTCCCCGCAGGTAAGGACGCTTAGAGACCCCTGTACGGTTTGTTTCTGTTACGCATCACATAGACAGAACATATTTAAATCCATATTATAAGGCTTAAACAGGATATGGAAATTACAACAGAGAGATCATTTAGGAATTATGCAGATTATCATGAACAACCATCTCACTTCTGATCAAAACGTGTATATGTGTTTAGCCCATTTGAGGTGATCATAAGCGAAGATGCAGGCCCTCAGAAGGTGAGAGCATGGGGTCCAGGCCTGGAGACAGGCATGGTGGGCAAATCAGCTGACTTTGTGGTCGAGGCCATTGGCACAGAAGTTGGAACTCTGGGTAAGAATGTTTTTTAATGTCATTGAGTCTCATGAGCTGGTATTGTGTCCAGGGATCTATTGTTTATGGCAGGGCCCTCCGGCCCTCGAGGTCCACTTTCCTGCAGAGTTTAGCTCCAACCCTAATGAAACACACTTGAACAAGCTATTACGGTACTAGAAAGTTGGAAATAAACTTTGCAGGAAAGTGTACCATGAGAGCCAGAGTCGAGAACCACTGGTTTATAGTGCCTGGGTAATAATCAAAAAATTACTTCCATGTACAGGTTTCTCCATCGAAGGCCCCTCACAGGCTAAGATAGAGTGTGATGACAAGGGTGATGGATCTTGTGATGTTTTGTACTGGCCCACCGAGCCCGGTGACTATGCGGTGCATGTTATCTGTGATGATGAAGATATCAAAGACAGCCCCTTTATGGCCCACATCCTCCCTGCAGCCATTGACGTCTTCCCTGAGAAGGTCTGCCATGTGACAATTGGCAATAATGATTGCACTTTTGTTGGGAATAATAAATGACAGCAGTAACTGAACTAACTTATGTTTTTATGCAGGTTAAGTGTTATGGCCCCGGGCTGGAGCCAACCGGGTGCATTGTAAACAAACCTGCTGAGTTTACAATTGACGCCAGTGGAGCTGGAAGAGGACATCTACAGATTTACGCTCAGGTACATTTTCATACATGTCCCAGATGCTTCTTGCCTCATGCCTCACTTCACTGGTACAATAATGTGTTTGTTATTTTATTCAAGGACTCTGAAGGCTTCCCCATTGATATCCAGATCACAGATAACGGTGACAGCACATATTTCTGCGTCTATATACCCACCAAGCCCATCAAACACACTATCATCATCACATGGGGAGAGGTCAATGTTCCCAACAGTCCGTTCAGGGTGAGAACTCACTGTCAACAGCCAGATTTCAGCCAACTGATGACATTTTTATGTTGCTGTTTGTCAAGAACTTTCATGAATTGGATCTACAACAAGCTCAGCCTTTCAAATGAAAGTTCATGACCACATTTTTCCAGCGTTGGATTTCACACTTTCTTTTCACGACCATGTTAGATCATAGGTTCCATATTGGATCATAGCTTTACTAGAACCACTGTCCTCCAAAAGCTTTCAGTTTGTACTTTTATAATATGTAACTGTGGTCTTTCTGCATTTCTCAGGTGACCATTGGAGAAGGCAGTCACCCAGAGAACGTAAAGGTTCATGGACCAGGAGTGGAGAAGACTGGCTTGAAGGCTAATGAACCCACATACTTTACTGTAGACTGCAGTGAGGCCGGACAAGGTATGGGCAAGCATGACTGCTAATGTTATTTAAACTCATTTGAAATTTGGATATTTGTCTTTTATATATTTTAAATGTGTTCTGATTCCTTAGGAGATGTTAGTATTGGTATTAAGTGCGCTCCTGGTGTGGTGGGACCCGCTGAAGCCGATATTGATTTCGACATCATTAAAAATGACAATGACACATTCACAGTGAAGTATACACCCCCTGGAGCCGGACGCTACACCATCATGGTGCTTTTTGCGGATCAGGTCAGTCTTTGTCAATAATGTGAAAACATTCTGTATTTTATTTGAGTTCTAATTAATTGTTTTAATTTTTCAAATACAAATTAACAGGAAATCCCCATCAGTCCCTTCCGTATCAAAGTTGATCCATCCCATGATGCTAATAAGGTGAAAGCAGAGGGTCCTGGGCTTAACAAGACAGGTCAGTTTCATCGTCAGCGACTGAAATCAATGAAAAGAAAAAATAGAAGGTAAAATAGCTCCTCTCATCTGCATTTTATGTGTCTCTTTCACAGGTGTGGAAGTGGGCAAGCCGACCCACTTCACAATCTATACTAAGGGAGCAGGTAAGGCTACACCCGAGGTTCAGTTCACCGCAGCTGGGAAAGGAGAAGCCGTCAGTGACTTTGAGATCATTGATAACCACGACTATTCTTTCACCGTGCGCTACACTGCGTTACAGCAGGTGAGACACTCCAGCAGTGGATTACGTTTCATATAGATGGACACCAAGAGATCACATGCTATTATGGTTTTATAAATTACATATAGCTCAGTCCTGGGTTTTTTTGTGATCCAGGGTAACATGAGCATATCTGTGTGCCATGGTGGTGACCCCATCCCCAAGAGCCCTTTTACCATCAGTGTCGCTCCTCCTTTGGATCTCAACAAGGTCAAAGTTCATGGACTCAACACCAGTAAGTCCACAGCAAGTCAAATCTTCAGGCTATTTATGTGCAAAATTACATAATATTGATGTTGATTGAACGTATTGTACATATTTTTTTGTGTGGATGTGTTTAGAAGTAGATGTGGGGAAAGATGAGGACTTTACTATTAATACACGTGGTGCGGGAGGCCAAGGAAAGGTGGACGTCAAAATTACCTCACCCTCTCGCCGGCCAATACCATGCAAGGTGGAATCTGGGGCATCCAATGAGGTGCACACAGTTAAGTACATTCCACCAGAAGAAGGGCCTTACAAAGTGGATATCACCTATGATGGAAACCCTGTGCCGGGAAGTCCTTTTATGGTGGAGGGGGTGATGCCTCCAGATCCCTCAAAGGTATGAGTCACACAAAGGAGAATGTGATTCATGTGATTTATATGTCATTATCTTATTGAACCATAATTTTCATGATTACTGCAATTCCTTTTGATTAGAAAATATTTGTTACCTAAATAATTTTTTTTTTAAGAGACACTTTTATGGTGCTTTGACATTTTGATTCACTCAAGGATCCTTTCTCAAGGGGAAAACCATACTAAGAGCTGACTGATATGATAAAACTAAATATGATGTGAAACATGGGATATATATTTTAAGAGTTATCAGAGAAGCTGGACAGCACATTGCAATCCTTATCTCAAGTCAGAAAGACCTTTAGATAATTTATGAGCTACTAACCAGAGTCAGAATGATCAACCTAAACTAGAACCAGATTTTGTAATATAATATTTCTTGATCCTCTGTGCAAGAAAATGTTCTGTTTGTAGAGCTTTTTCCCAGCAATGCTAGTTCCAAAGTAAACCAATTTAATTGTATTTTATATGTATTTTTGTTTTATTTTACGTATGCCTGTTCTCTACAGTGTTGAACTGTAGAGTCTCTACTAGTGTTGGATTGTTCCAGTGAGTGTTGTTAAGCCAGGTGTTCCAGTTTGTATATCATTTGTGTCAGTGAAGATGCCAAAAAAAAGAAGAAAGGTCATTTTTCCATTGTTGGAAATTATTAGAGGACGGTTTGTGTTTATTAATCTGTCAGGGAGAAGTGAGCCCAAGTGTAGTGGGCCAAATAAGGTACTTCATCCACATGTGGAATGGCTGCTCCGTTCTGTCACTGGGCTGAGGTTGCACTAAGGATCATTAGATTGTTTGTCTGTATATTACCAAAAGAGATACAGATCTCCGACCATAAATGGATATAGGTGGTAAAAGCTGTCTGACTTTGATAAATGTTAGACTGTCTTCTAGTGCTGTTAAATTCAGTTGACACCCAGAGGGGCTTTTACACCTTAGGTGTGCATACATTCTTTTAAATTCCAGAGTTCTTGAATCTATTATTCTGCTCACCACATATACCACATGTATCATTTCATTATATTAAACTATTTTATTTTCATTATTGAAAGGCAATCTTAACAACAGTTTTGTCTTATTTTCACTTCAAGGTGCGAGCCTATGGCCCTGGCCTGAAGGGTGGCATCGTCGGTAAGCCAGCTCCATTTGCCATTGACACCAAAGGTGCGGGTACAGGGGGTCTCGGGCTGACTGTGGAGGGCCCATGTGAAGCAAAGATTGAGTGCCAGGACAATGGAGATGGATCTTGCTCGGTGTCCTATCTGCCCACTGAGCCTGGAGAATATTCCATCAACATCCTGTTTGCTGATGCTCACATCCCTGGTTCCCCCTTCAAAGCCATGGTGCAGTCTGTCTTTGACCCCAGCAAGGTAACAGCTAGTGGACCAGGGTTGGAGAGAGGAAAGGTCAATGAAGCAGCGTCGTTCACGGTGGACTGCTCTAAAGCAGGGGAGGCAGAGTTGACCATCGAGATTATTTCAGAGTCAGGATCGCAGGCAGAGGTTCATGTCCAGAATAACAGTGATGGAACATATTCTATCACCTACATCCCTCCTTTTCACGGAATGTACACCATTACGATTAAATATGGAGGACATGCAGTGCCTAAGTTCCCTGCAAGGGTGCAAGTGGATCCTTCTCTTGATACCAGTGGAATCAAGGTCTACGGTCCAGGAGTGGAGCCCAGAGGTAAGGAGGGCATCTAAAATTACACCTGTTTGAATGTGTTTAGTAACATTGTGCTTAGCAAATTCTGCTATATTTTCACAGGGGTACTCCGAGAGGTCACTACACACTTTGTTGTTGACACTCGGGTTCACAACAAGATTGGTGGAAACCACATCAAAGTTCGTATTGTTAACCCATCAGGTGCCAGCACTGATGCGTACATCACTGACAAAGCAGATGGCACTTACAGAGTAGAGTATACTGCATATGAGGATGGTAAGAAATACAGTAAATAGGAAAAAATATATTTGCGTTAAATTGATATTTCATTTTGTGAAGCCTGGTAATTAAAATAAAAAATTAAATGAAAATTAAATGCTGAGGTAAGCTGTTATATGTGTCCTAGTCTTTAATTAAACAGGCTATGTTGGCATTACTTTCCTCCCTGAGAGGAGAGTCATGAGACACACACACACACACACACACACACACACACACACACACACAATATACAGCTGTCTGCTATTCTGAGTGTGGCTGCTGTATTGATCGATCTGTGCGGAGGTTCAATGTTGTAAGATGGAAATTCATTCATTGTTCATTGTGTTTTGAGCAGAGCCTGCTGATGTCTTTTTTCCCATGATGCCTTGACAATATTTCATCACAACTATTGATTGAGAGAAAAAACAGCTCTCTCTCTATGGCCACACACAGTCTCTTTTTTTGTCAAACCTGGCAGTTCTTAGGATAATACCTTTAGATGTGCACCTTTAAAGTCAGCCAGTCAAATCGTATCTCGCCAGAGTGAGAAAGTACTTTCCAGCTTCAAATTCATAGATATGTTATTTTTGTGTTTGGACAGGTGTGCATATTATAGAGGTGTTATATGATGACGTACCTGTCCTCAAGAGCCCGTTTAGGGTGGCAGTGACAGAAGGTTGTGATCCCAGCCGTGTACGTGCCTACGGTCCTGGTTTGGAAGAAGGTCTGGTCAACAAACCCAACCGCTTCACTGTGGAGACCAGGTACATATTCCTACAAACGAAGAAGATTAAGCAGCATACACTATATTAGGCTTCCTCAAATCCATCCCTGGAGGGCCACTGACCTGCACAGTTCAGCCCAAACCATGATCAAACTCACATACCTGCAATTTTCTAGTAACTCTGAAGACTTTGACTAGCTTGTTCAGGTGTGTTTGATTAGGGTTGAGACTAAACTCTACAGGGCAGTGGCATTTCAGGACTGGACTTGAGGAACCCTGCATTATATGAATAGTTTTGCTATGAAAAATCTTTAATACTTTTCTGTATTTTCTTCTCTTTCAGGGGTGCTGGCACGGGTGGTCTTGGATTGGCCATTGAGGGTCCATCAGAAGCTAAGATGTCTTGTAAAGATAACAAAGATGGCAGCTGTAGTGTGGAGTATATTCCTTTCACTCCTGGAGAATATGATGTCAACATTACTTTCGGAGGCCTGCCCATCCCAGGTATTATGTAATTTCCATCTGTCTAATTCATTCCGTGGTTTGTTTCTGAGTTTACTCAACATGCTAATTACACATTGACATCAAGTTTCAGCATTTAGAGAATATGAGAGGGCTGAAGTGTTGATTAAGGCATTTAGAAGCAAATAATCATGACATTTTGATTTAAAGCTTGAATATTTCATACCTCAGGGTATGTTTGATCACTTTATGAACAAAAATTATAATTGTATAATTTCTGTGGGTGTTTAGGTAGCCCATTCAGGGTACCTGTGAGGGAGCTGGTGGATCCCAGTAAGGTGAAGTGTTCTGGTCCTGGTCTGGGTAGTGGAGTAAGAGCCCATGTCCCTCAGACCTTCACTGTTGACTGCAGTAAAGCTGGACTCGCCCCGCTGGAGGTGCTGCTGTATGGACCTACAGGTAACAATAAACTCGACACACACACACACACACACACACACACACACACACACACACACACACACACACACACACACACACACACACACACACACACACACACACACACACACACACACACACACACACACACACACACACACACACACACACACACACACACACACACACACACACACACACACACACACACACACACAGACAGACACAGTGATTGCACAAAGTCCTTGAAGTTTAGCTGCTTCAGTTTAGCAGAAATTGAAATACAAGAATGCCTAGAAAATTTACATAAAAGTCATTGAAGTTTAAACAGTGTAGGTGTATGTGCTTAGCTAGTCTGTGGAAATTGTTTATATGCATATTACACTCATGCTCATTTATACTCTTTCTTCTGTTGCCATTTTCAAAGCATTCTATAAAATGTAACTGTGGTGGCAATTTACTTGTTAAATGTTAAATGTCAAGAGTTGAATTTGAATAAATAGCTTTTATCAGTATGGGGCACGTTTGATTCCAAGAAGCATTTAGTATTGCACAATACCCTTCAAACGTTTCAGTAAGATAAAAAAAATAAAAATACTTTTATTCTGCAAGGATGCATTAAACGTACCAAAAAAGAAAGTAAAGACACTTATGTTTTAATTTTTTTTTGTCTATACATCAAATAATCCTTAAAAATGGCACAAAGGTCTCAAAATTAATAATAGCAAGAAATATTGCTTGAGCAGCATATCAGCCTATTAGAAAGATTTCTGAAGGATCATGTGACACTGAAAATCTGTGCCATCACAGGAATAAATTGTATTTTTCAAATGTATTTACATTTGTATTTTCACAGCTGTTCAGACTAGATGACATGCATGCAGATAGATCGACTGTGTTTATTATTCTAGGGATGACAGAGCCAGTGAATATCACAGACAATGGTGATGGCACCCACACGGTGATCTACACTCCTGCTAAAGATGGACCTTACACTGTCTGTGTCAAGTATGCAGACCAAGAAGTGCCACGCAGGTGAGTAGGCTGCTTAAAGTATTAATAAAGTATTAATATTAATGACCCGAATAGACTTTGTGTGGAATGACCAAAATCTTCGCTGCTGATTTAGAAATTAGAAAAGCACTTCCAAATAAAGAAAACATGTGATCATTACATATCTCTGTTCTTCTGTTCCCGTTCTTTAGTCCATTTAAGATCAAAGTTTTGCCTGCTCATGATGCCAGTAAAGTCCGTGCCAGTGGTCCTGGCCTAAATGCTTCCGGGGTGCCAGCCAGCCTGCCGGTGGAGTTCACCATTGATGCCCGTGACGCAGGGGAGGGTCTTCTCACCGTACAGATACTGGTGAGTGACATTAGCACTCGCTCAGGCCTCTTCTTTTGACATGTTTTAAGACAGGTTTCCCTTGATGATCACATTTGCTTTAACAGCCAATGTCCTCCCCTCCGCTTCCTTCTGCCCTGACCTCTGACCTCTTCCCTGCTGTCACTGTAGGGTCCAGATGGGTGCAAGCGAGAGGCCTCTGTGTATGTGGAGGACTGGGGTAGGAGGGTGTGGGAGAACCACATTGTAAAGGGCACCATCCCCTTCCATATTCTTAGGAAAGGATGTGTAAGGCGGCCCCTCCTTTCAGCCTCCTCTTGTAGTTATAACTCACCGTGTCTAGTGTCTCTCCCATCAGCCTTGGGCCCTTCAGCGCTCATGGCTTGTTCCCTTGCTACTGAACCCCCTACCCCAGTTCCCCTGCTCATTTGGCTGCTTTTTCCCCTACAATTATTCCATAGTTTTTACTTAGTTATTGCCTAGTTCCTAGTTCCATATTTGTTCCCTAATAATGGAAACAAATGGGAATAATCTGTCTATCTATCTGTCTGTCTATCTGTCTATCTATCTATCTATCTATCTATCTATCTATCTATCTATCTATCTATCTATCTATCTATCTATCTATCTATCTATCTATCTGTCTGTCTGTCTGTCTGTCTGTCTGTCTGTCTGTCTGTCTATCTATCTGTTCTCATGTTACTTTTTGTGTCTTCTCGGTTCATGGATACCAAATTCAATGACAATTAAAAGCCAGAAGCAACTTGGGAATTGTCATTTCTTGAGAATGATCCTTTTTTAAAATAATCATACTACTTCCCATTCTAAAAAGGAAGGGAGAAAACTTCACTTCAACCTAAACGGGTGTTTCCAAACTGCACACGAGCAAAAGCATCCAAAAACAGTTTGCACAAAAGTGGCATTTTGTATGTTAGAGTGAACCTTTCTCCCAGGCAGCCATACTTGATCATTTTATGCCTGTCAAGGGGACCCTTAATATCGCCCTCTAGTGGTCAATGTGGACTGACCTGTCATTAGATTTAGGCTAAACCTTACATGTGGTTTTCCACTACATGACTAACAGTCAGAAATGCTTGATATGTAATGTATACAGTATGAGTAATTTTGCCTTGTTAAATATTGACTACATTTATTTCAGCAACTAGATAAAACTAAAAGGAAATAGGATTTTTATATGCTGTATACACACGCACACTCATTCCCATGAACACACTTTAACAACTCATTCCTTTTGCAGGACCCAGAAGGAAAGCCAAAGAAAGCCAATATTCGGGATAACAGAGATGGAACGTACACCGTATCCTATGTCCCAGATATGACAGGGCGCTACACTATTACAATCAAATATGGCGGGGACGAGATTCCATACTCCCCCTATCGCATCCATGCGCTTCCCAGTGGAGATGCCAGCAAATGCCATGTGACAGGTCAGTTACAGATGTTTACGTCACACCTCATTGTGGGCTTCTATAGTGATGTATTGCTGTTCATGACAGTTATTATTACTGTCTTGTGGTTTATTGCTGGATAAAAATGCAATCTCAGCACTAGTTGATTTTTGATTTTTTTGACTTTATGATCATGAATTCTAACAAATGTTTTTGTTTATCTGTAGTGTCAATTGGGGGTCATGGACTGGGTGAGTTGCCTTTTTTTCTGCCTTTTGTCAGCCTTTTATATGGGATCAGCTTAGGCCACTATTTTATTGAGATGTATGGCATCAAATGGCCCCATTTGAATTCACTCCATAACGGTGTCTCTGTCTGACTGGTGTAGAAATCATAATCTTTATTGTAATTGCTTTGTGGCTGTACTATTGTCAGGTTCTGGGCTCGGACCCACAATTCAAATTGGCGAGGAGACCGTTATCACTGTGGATGCGAAGGCTGCTGGAAAGGGGAAGGTCACCTGCAAAGTGTCAACTCCAGATGGGGCGGAGCTAGACGTGGATGTGGTGGAGAATGCAGACGGAACATTTGATATCTACTATACTGCTCCAGAACCTGGGAAATATGTAATCACCATTCGCTTTGGAGGAGAGCACATTCCCAACAGTCCCTTCCATGTGGTGGTGAGCAGCTCCTGTATTATGTGTCTGCATTATGGGTAGTGATTTTTACATATCATTATAATTCTAAATATTTTGAATGTGTTTGAGTACACTACTGTTCAAAAGTTTGGGGTCAGTAAGATTTAAGTCTGTTAGGATGCATTTATTTGATCAAACTGTCATTTCCATGATTCTTTGATGTACAGAAAGTTTTTACTTTAAACAGCATTTATTTGAAATAGAAATCTTTTGCAACAATATAAAAGTTTGTACTGTCACTTTTGATCAATTTGATGTGTCCTTGCTGAAAAAAGTATTAATTTCTTTCAGTAAAAATACCTTACTGACCCTGTACCTTTTTTTTTTTGACCCAGATGATCATAATTCATGGTTACAGTGCATGGTGTGTTTTTACAAAACAATCATTCTCGCAAATAGAAACTGTTATTGTACTTCATTCAATGAGAATTAATTTAACTTGGCAATTCAATTCCAGTTCAGTGGGTCGAATTGAATTAGCTGCATGTAAATGTGTGTTGTGTGAAGCCCTAAACATGTGACCACCTCCTTCTCCAGGCATCTGATACCATCCCTATAATTGAGGAACCGTGTGATAAACTGCAGTTACAGCAGCCCTACGCCCCCTACAAGGGCTACACCCCTCACTGGGTACACACCACCAGTAGTCATCAGATAACGTCCTAAATGCTTTCTGCTCCTCAGTCTTTATCATTACACCTTTTCATTTCACCCATCTTTGCTTAATTTCCCATGAGCTTTGCCGCTGACATCTTTTAACAAGTTATTAAAATGTCTAGTTGGCTGATCAAGCATTCGTAGAGTTAATGAATCGGATGTTGATCTCCCATTGCCTAGGCGGTGTTTTGCAGTGTTTCTTTTATTTGGCTTTGTAGATGCTGCTTGTGTGTTTTTCCTTCTTTTTTTTTAAAGTTATTAACTCTTTGCATGCATTTTCTGCTCACTGTTCTTTGTTAGCAGAGCAGTGATGCTAAAATCTCTTTCTCTTCTAGGCCACGGAGGAACCAATCACTGCAGTGGATGCCATGGAGCCAATCCTCCGCCCGTTCAATCTTGTCATTCCATTTACTGTGCAAAAAGGAGAGATTACAGGTATTAACACTTATTAATTAATAAAATAATTCCTTAATACAAATATTTGTGGAATAATTTATTAATAAACATAATCATTAAAGTCATTAAATTCATAAAATGTTTTATTTGATTAAATCATTAAAGGCAAAAATATTTAACATTTGCCCTCGGCCCATAAGCAACACCCTCTTGTGAAAATGAAGTACACTTTGGCATTCTGTTTTTAAGTATTTAGTACAGAAATAAAATAATGTACTTAAGTGCAAACCGAATGTAATGTTTTCGGACACTTTATTGCATGTTTTTTTTTATTAAAACATAATGGTTAAAAGTGTACTTTAAATTTGACATTAGTGTTAAGAAGCATGGTCTATTTTTATGTAATGAATATTATATTGTCTGCTATTGCAAATAGACTTTAAATTATTTTTTTTAGGATTTTAAGGACACTACACAACACTTCTTTTCACATGGGCCTACACAATTCAGTATTTGAAAAGGTAGCATTTTGTCTTTTTCCAGGTGAGGTACGTATGCCATCTGGTAAGACCGCCCGTCCCAACATCACTGATAACAAGGATGGGACGGTGACAGTCAAATACGCCCCCACCGAAAAGGGCCTCCATGAGATGGACATCAAATATGACGGGAATCACATTCCAGGTACCAAAATAATCAGATATTTGCTGTAAAATCTGGAAATGTAATAATATTATAATTTGGTCTGTTAAATAATCCTTGCATTTGACACTGATCATCCTAAAACATGAAGTGAGACTCTTTTAATGTCTTCCTACAGGAAGTCCATTGCAGTTCTATGTAGATGCCATTAACAGCGGGCATGTGAATGCATACGGGCCTGGTCTGAGTCACGGCATGGTCAACAAATCTGCCACCTTCACAATCGTCACTAAGGACGCTGGAGAAGGTAACACACAAACCAAGCCTGGCAGCCTCATAGTCGCATTGCATTAGTCTCATATTGCCAGACTTTTGATTACCCATATTGCGCTTTCATTTTCTCTCAGGAGGTCTGTCTTTGGCAGTGGAGGGCCCCTCTAAGGCAGAGATCAGCTGTAAGGATAATAAAGATGGCACCTGCACTGTTTCCTACCTGCCAACGGCCCCAGGAGACTACAACATAATCGTCAAGTTTGATGACAAGCACATTGCTGGAAGTCCCTTTACCGCCAAGATCACAGGTTGGGGTTTGTTTGTGTGCCCAAATATGGTAATGAGTGAGAGAGAGAGAGAGGATGAACAAGAGAGGGCAAAGTTATGTCTCTCCATAATGTCTGTGAATCACTAAATTAGCTGGTGTGTGTATTTATGTGTGTGCGCATGCCTTCACAACTGGAGAATTTAACCACATCTGTAAAATGCATCTAAAAGTAGTAGGCAGAGTTTTTAGAAACAGGAAGCATCTGTTTCCCCCTCCTCCAGTCTCAGTCTCACTTTGCCCCTCACACAATTGCTCTCTGCTAAGGAACTGGGGTTGCACCCGAGTTCTAGTTACTAGTTTTTTTGCTAGTAAAAAAAAAGAAAGAAAGAAAAAACTACCTTCAAAAGTTTGTGGTCGATAAGATTATTAAAATGTTTTTGAAAGGTCTCTTATGCTCACCATGGCTGCAGTAAAAACAGTAATAGTGTGAAATATTATTAATTTAAAAACAAATTGTTTTGCAAATAAACTTTTAATGTTTTAAAATGAAATATATTCATGTGATGGCAAAGCTGAAATTGATGATTCAATGATTTAAAATTTTCTTCCTTCAATTTCTAAAGCTTGTGTTTTTTTATATATATATATATATATATATATATACATACACACACACACACACACACACATATATATATATATTCAAATTCACTATTGATTATGACTTTATTCTCTCACTTTCTTCATAAAGGCGATGACTCCATGAGAACTTCTCAGCTGAATGTTGGCACTGCCACAGACGTGTCTTTGAAGATCACAGAGACGGACCTGAGCTCCCTGACTGCGAGTATCAGAGCCCCATCTGGCAATGAGGAGCCCTGTCTGCTGAAGAGACTGCCAAATCGACACATCGGTAAGTCACTCGTCAAGACTGCCAGCACCTACCTGGGTTACGACTGAACTGTAAATAAGCCAGATCATATTAGGTTTAGGCAGGACATGTTGAAGGACCATCAACCATGATTTGCTGGTAGTTTGTGTACACTCCTGAAAATACAAACCACTAATACTTAGGTAAATTTTTCCAGAAGAATGGGAATGTAATTATAACATTTTCAGAAACTAGAAGACATTTTTTGTAGAAGACACCTTTTAGGTTTCTCAAAACAAGAAACTATGAGTCTTCTGGCTGAGGTCAACAATCAGACAATGAGACTTTCTGATCTAGTGAAGCCTTAGGGTTTGCCTCAAAAACCTGATTTGAGACTAAGAGCTCCTTCCTGTGATTTCAAAGAGAATCAACCATCAGATCAGAAAAGTCTTTTGATGTAAAGCCAAATCCTAAGGCGTATCGCTTTTGTTAGATATCATAGCCCTACCATAACATGCTCTATTAAATCAGAACAAAGACCTCAGTCTCATTGCTCTTTTTCTTCAGGAATATCCTTCACTCCTAAAGAGGTGGGTGAGCATGTGGTCAGCGTGAAGAAGAATGGAAAACATGTGACCAACAGTCCATTCAAGATCATGGTGGGCCAGTCTGAGATTGGAGATGCCAGTAAAGTGAAGGTGTTCGGCAAGGGTCTTATTGAAGGACACACCTTTGAAGTCGCTGAGTTTATTGTGGACACCAGAAGTGCAGGTAAATTGTATTCTATGATATGTGGTGTCCGTAATGCACTAAATCCCAAGGTACACTTCAGTTTTGACGCAAACGCTGAGTGTATGTGCACTTTCGAATGCATAGTCTTACAAAGTATATTTCTGATAGCATAGCACTAGAAAGTTTCATCCTTGTCCATGATCTGTGCTATTTCTCTCCAGAAGCGTTAAGTGCAAAAAAAGTCTTTACACCTGCTTAAACTATAGTTGAACCCTCTTCATCATGGGTGTCTATTGATGTGCCTGTCTCTAGTTGTTTGATGTTGTTGTTCTATCTCATCTATTTTATTTGACTGTGGAACAACAGCCCGACATGTTTGATATGCTAATGATGACATTTACAACACAAACACTGTACGCATTCTCTACTATATGTGAAAAAACTGTGGAACAATTTTTGCGCACTCTATTGAACCATACATAAATCCCACTTGGTCTGTACATTAGGTTATGGAGGCCTAGGTCTGTCTATTGAGGGGCCAAGCAAAGTTGACATTAATTGTTCAGATGTTGAAGACGGAACATGCAAAGTGACCTACTGCCCAACCGAACCCGGAACATACATCATCAACATCAAATTCGCAGACCAACATGTACCAGGTACTGCACAGACCTCATACATGAGTGTTTTTGAGATGCATGCTTTCTGAGTGACTCTTAAACTCTTCATGTTGTTCCACAGGAAGTCCATTTACAGTGAAGGTTCTGGGTGAGGGACGAATGAAGGAGAGCATTACCAGAAAAAGGCAGGCGCCCTCTATCGCCTCGGTGGGCAGCACTTGCGACCTCAACCTCAAGATTCCAGGTGAGCAGAGATGGAATGAGATGCTGGGGAGGGGTGCCACGTCTTTCCAAAATTGCATAATGTCTACTAGGCACTATAATTGGTTTGATACTTAGTTCATATCTGTTAAGACATATTATGTAGTATGGGTGGTAAGAATGAAATTCTGACGTACTACATCCACCATGTTGTCACTGTCATGTGACCTACCAGCATCAGTTGCGTTGCTTCACTTCTAATCACGTATCCTTTACTGTGGTCTCATGGGATAGTAAAATGTTCATCAGATGCACTTCAGCTTTAGAAGCACTAGGTCGTCCAAGTACTTTTTGCTTACTGTTCTATGCATTCGGATGCAGAGTTTGTCTCTTTTTCCACCTGTTTCTCACTGACTCCCACTGTCATGTGTCACTTCCTGTCTCTTGAATCTGAGTGGTTATGTATGAAACTGTGTAGAATTTAATCAAAGTTGTTTTGATTGAAAAAGCAAATGCAGAATTTATTTCCATTCTACTTGGAAGCTTGCATTTCCAGTTTCTCTATTTTCATTGCTTCCCTTCCTTCTCCTCTTGCCTTTTTCCTCTGTCTTCTGGGTTCCTCATCTGTAGGGAACTGGTTTCAGATGGTGTCAGCCCAAGAGCGACTCACCCGTACCTTCACCCGTAGCAGCCATACCTACACACGCACAGAACGCACCGAGATCAGCAAGACCCGTGCAGGCGAGACCAAGCGGGAAGTGCGGGTGGAAGAGAGCACCCAGGTGGGGGGTGACCCCTTCAGGGATGTTTTCGGATTTCTGGGAAAGGAAAACCTGGGAACCTTCAAGAGTGGCCAGGGCAGACAATCAGAGGGTGTGTGTGTGTGCTTGTGTCTGTGTGCCTTGATTGCTGGCTAAAGTTATATTTCAGCTTCAGTTTTTTCACAACATGATGGTGAGTCATGACACAATTTTCATTTTTGAGTGAACTACCACTTTAAGTTTTGCAGCTCTTTCTAGTTTCTTTTTTGTGATTGTGTATGTGCGTGTGATGAAGGGGTTTTTGAGTGGGAGTGAGCGCACTCTTTCCACTGAAGACATTTATGACAGGAGAACCGAGCTGGAAAATCTGAGCAGCTGACGGCACTATGGCTAGCTTAGCCAAAACATCTTTTATAGAAGAAATGCCTGCAATTTTACGTGACAAATCGAATACGTTTCTTTTCCCTCTTTCTCTCTTAGGTGAATCAGGTACACAGGAGATGACCGCACAGGTGACGAGTCCCAGCGGTAACACGGATGACGCTGAGATCGTAGAAGGAGAGGACAGCACCTATAGTGTGCGTTTCGTACCTCATGAGATGGGCCCTCACACCGTCAATGTCAAATACAGGGGCCAGCATGTCCCCGGAAGCCCCTTCCAGTTCACCGTGGGGCCTCTGGGAGAGGGAGGGGCCCACAAAGTTCGGGCCGGTGGTACTGGACTGGACAGGGGTGTGGCTGGAGTTCCAGGTAAGAGAGCATTTGTACTGATATTGTTAACTAAAACTATTTAAAACCATTTTCGTTATGATTCAACGCTGATTTATTTTTAATTTTTATGTAGGATTAGGGTCATTTAAATATAACATTAAATTAAAAACTAAAAGAAAATTAGTATTTATTTTTAGCAACTAACCTAAATAAAATACGGTAAGTGGAAGTACTAAAATGGCTAAAACTGAAATAAAATGATAATGATAATAATAATAATAATAATAATAATAATAATAATAATAATAATAATAATAATAATAATAATAATAATAATAATAATAATAATAATAATAATAATAATACAAATAATATAAAAAATTACAAAGCAAATAACAAAAATACTAAAACTGAAGCTAAAATTATTGAAAACTTTTTCAATGTAAAAACTGTATTTAATATAGTATTTACTATATTTATAGTATTTAAATACTATTTGTAGTATTTAAAAAGGTTTTGCTATTAGCAGAAATGTTTTAACCCTTTTTTCATGTGCGATTTCTAGCTGAGTTTAGTATCTGGACTCGTGAGGCCGGTGCTGGCGGTTTGTCCATAGCTGTTGAGGGTCCCAGCAAAGCAGAGATTTCCTTTGAGGACAGGAAGGACGGTTCCTGTGGGGTGGCCTATGTAGTGCAGGAGCCTGGTAAGAGCCAATGCTAATTTTCAATCACATATGTGTTTAACAGTGTCTCTCAGTTTTGTTTTATGTGTTTCTCATTTTATTTATTTATTTCATTTCAGGTGACTATGAGGTGTCAATCAAATTTAATGACGAACATATCCCAGACAGCCCTTTCGTCGTTCCCATTGCATCACTGTCAGATGACGCCCGCTTACTTACCATCAGCAGTCTGCAGGTAGGTGATCAAACACACTCACGCACTGAGTTGTGTGGAGAGGGCTCGTTATTCTCTGTAGCAGCGGGACGGGTGAGATTCAGGGACTCTTGAGAGTGGATGGCAGCTCCTTTATCAACACACTCTTTGAGAGACTGTGAGAGCACTTGATGGAGAGGACAGAACAGCTTATCTTGAGACAAGACAAGTGTACTTGCAGTTCCCTTCACGAAGGAGTTTCGCAGGAAAGACAAATGGACATGGCAAAGTAGCAAGTCATTTTTTTTTGTTGGCCATTGTGAATGCGCTACCTTGCTCAATACATATTCGACTTAAAAATTCTGAAGATTAGGTGATATTGAAAATGTAAAAAAATACCAAGTCTGTCTGGCTCTCTCAGCAGGAAATGGGTCTGAAGGTGAGTCAGGAGGCCTCGTTTGCTGTGCAACTGAACGGAGCGAGAGGAGTGATTGATGCTAAGCTGCACACACCGTCTGGAGCAGTGGAGGAGTGTTTCATCACTGAGCTAGACAATGGTGAGCCTCTGGGCACATCCTCATGTATAAAAAAAGTCATGGAAATTATGTGATTTTATTATTTATTATTTTAATAGAAAATGTTTAATTGTACAATTTTATTATTTGTATATTATTATTAATATAGTATAGTATTTTTTAAATATAATATATAGTATTA
This sequence comes from Rhodeus uyekii, assembly GCA_037043235.1. Taxonomy (NCBI): domain Eukaryota; kingdom Metazoa; phylum Chordata; class Actinopteri; order Cypriniformes; family Acheilognathidae; genus Rhodeus; species Rhodeus uyekii. The sequence goes on from JAWRVZ010000033.1 coordinate 665,592, forward strand.
GTATACTTTTTATACATTTTGTATGTTATTATTTTGTATATTACATTTGCATTAACATTTATAGTATTTATTTATGTAAATAAATACTTTATATATTTTATATAATATATATTACACTAAATTTTTCACATACTATTATTATCATAATTATTATTTATATTATCTAAATATATGTATACATTGTTTAATATATTGTTCTATAATATATTATTTTAAACATTAAGTTTTATTATATTATTTTGTAGTTTTGTATGTTTTTCTTATTTCTTCTTCTTATATAAATATGTAATAATATTCAACTACTACAAAAAAAAAACATCAACGTCACCAACAACAACAATGATAAAAATGCATTTTATTTATTATGCCTTTTTCTCACACCCAAAGTGCTACAAAGACAAGAAATCGAGGTAAAATAGAGAAACACAGACATAATACAATACTAGGAAATACAATAAATATAGTAAAAAACAAAAAAACTAAAGCAATGCAACACCCTATAAATTATGATCACTGTAACATTTAAAGCCACACTAGAACTGATGTTAGTTTAGAGTGCATGGACAGAGATTGCATTTGTACTTCCTCAACATCGCATGCTTGTTTGTGCAGATAAACACGCCATACGGTTTATTCCACGGGAGAACGGCGTCCACTCTATTGATGTCCGTTTTAACGGGAGTCACATCCCAGGCAGTCCCTTCAAGATCCGTGTAGGTGAACCCTGCCAGGCAGGAGATCCAGGAATGGTGACTGCCTTTGGGCCCGGATTGGAGGGGGGAACTACAGGTATGACACCAACCAAGCAAGCAGCCAATCACAAGTGTCAAAAAGACACAATGCACATTCACTCATCTCATACATCTCATTCTTCACAGGCGTACCCTCAGATTTCATTGTAAACACGTGTAATGCTGGGTCAGGAGCTCTGTCGGTTACCATCGACGGCCCATCGAAAGTGAAGATGGATTGTCAGGAGTGTCCCGAAGGATATAAGGTCACCTACACACCCATGGCTCCCGGCAGCTACCTCATCTCCATTAAATATGGAGGACCGCAGCATATCGTGGGCAGCCCCTTCAAAGCCAAAGTCTCTGGTGAGACATCACACACTACATTATAGTAGCTTAATGTAGTATACATACTTCTTTTGCTCTTTACATATAGGACTGATACAGAGAAGGGTGTGGATATGCAGGACACACATCCGTCAGCCAGTCAGGACATTTTAGGCACGGCATTCATAAAAGGCCACTTATAGCACCTTGACGTTAAAAAAACATTCACCATGTGACTGTTTGAAATCTTAGTTGTTAAAGATCAACTTTTTCTAGTGATTTATATGTACGTATTTAAAACAAATAGTGAAACGATGAATAGTATCTTTGATTAACATTAACAAAGGTTTAAATGCTGTAAAACATTTATTGTTCATGTTAGCTAGCTGCATTACTTATGTTAACAAATGAGTTGTGTAAAGTTTGGTAAAATCTTCTTATTAAAGTTTTAATTGCGTGTATACAATTGATTGATATCCATATGTGTATATATTATATTACTGTAGATCCAGTTATTTTTCATCTGTTGTCTATGGAGGGAATGTTAAAGAGCACCAAATATAAAGTCAGGAATGATTAATATACAAATTTGATACTAAATATAAGATAAAAAAGTGCTGTTTATTATATTAATTATTTAGTATTATTTGTTATTAACATGAGAAAACTGCATTGTTGTTCCTTAAATAAAAAAATGGCCCTTATAGAACTTTGAAGTGTGTAAAATACATAAATATGGGCAAAAGATTAAATGGTTTCTAACACTCTTTGGTCAAGTTTGGTTATGAGATGACCTGGCAGGATTATTGTGCAATACGTATGACAACTATGAAAATATGTGAAACAACTTATCTTTCATGAAATTCACTTGTCCAGGTGCACGTCTGTCCGGTGGGCACTCTCTACACGAAACATCGTCGGTTCTGGTGGAAACGGTGACAAAATCATCCTCGGTGGCCGGATCTTTCTCTACTCTGCCAAAGTTCTCGTCCGATGCCAGTAAGGTGGTCTCCAGGGGGGCCGGACTCTCCAAAGCCTTCATTGGCCAAAAAAACACCTTCACGGTGGACTGCAGTAAAGCAGGTACATAACTTTTTCATGCAATTTTTCATGTGCATAATGTACATTTACAGATGACTTCACAGCTTTTATTTTCTCTTTGAAGGGACAAACATGTTAATGGTTGGAGTGCATGGGCCAAAGACTCCCTGTGAGGAAGTCTACGTCAAACACATGGGCAACAGAATGTACAATGTCACATACACAGTGAAGGAGAAAGGAGACTACATCCTCATAGTCAAATGGGGGGAAGAAATGGTGCCCGGAAGCCCTTTCCACGTCACAGTGCCTTAAAAGACTGTCTTTAGATCCTCTCCACTATGCAAAGACTCTACCGATCGCCCTGGGAGACGGGACTCACCGAAAATGCCTTTTCATTTCATATTAACTCACTGTTTTACAAATAATCTTCTATATCTGCATACAATTTATCCAAAGTTCATTTTATGTTTTCATTTCACACTCATTATGTATCGTACATTTTTTTTGTATTATGTTATTTTAGATGTTGTCAGACTAGCGACTGATTAAAGCCGAAGTACATGATAAAATGGTTTTGCACTGCGCAGCAGATGCTACATGCTAAATCACGTCCACTGTGTTACCAGTCAAGTTACTGTCCGGACCATTTACAGACGTAATTTAACAGCTGAGTTATTTAATCTTTCTTTTTTTATCTAATGCTAAATTTGGTCTTATTTTTATGATGGAATAACATCATTTAGTCTCTGAGTCAGGTTTGCAGCCGGTCCCGATCAAGGGCTTAGTTTGAGGAGTGAAAGCCTGATATTTTAGTCCTCGTGGACTAGGATTACTCTCACACTGGGTCTAAACCAGTTCTGGGTGGCCTAGCACCCCTGCAGACTGGGTTGTGTGATTGGTTAGATGAGTTTTTTTGTACCAAACGGTGTAGCAAAAACCGTTCAGCATGTGAATGTTTGAAATCCCACAGTTTTTTCAGTGATTATATTAAAGAGCAACATTTTATAGTGATTTTATAATTATGAATTTAAAATAGAAATGTATGGAGAAACACTAATTGTTTGATATTTTATTCTACTGTTTGGTAAAACTGTGCTGGCATATTAAAATTTTAATTGATAATGTTCTGTTCATTGATGTCATTTTGTCTTATATTATATTATAGTATTATTTATGGACAGTATATTAGAGTCACCCTAAATAGAGAGTCAAAATGATAATAAAACATGAAGATAAGTCAAATTAAGTAAAAACTGAAAATTAAGTCCAATAAGTGACTTTATTTATTTGACTTTAATAGAATTTATATGAAGTATTGTAGCCTTCAAAAGCAATGTTGTGCACTTGTTTCAGTCACAGACTCTAGAGGGCGGCCTCACACTGTTTCAATGCCAGGTGTAGTTAATGAACTATTCGTTTAGTTACAGGCTCAATCGTTGCAAGCTGGTTGGGAAAAGAGTTCTTTCAGGTCAGTGTTTGAGCTATACATATTGATTGAGATTTAAAACAGCAATATATTCCAATGAATTCCAGATAAAACATGAAAGACATTTAAAATAAATAATCATAACAGTCTTTCTGTTATCAAGTGTATCAATATCTTGTGTGTGTGTGTGTGTGTGTGTGTGTGTGTGTGTGTGTGTGTGTGTGTGTGTGTGTGTGTGTGTGTGTGTGTGTGTGTGTGTGTGTGTGTGTGTGTGTGTGTGTGTGTGTGTGTGTGTGTGTGTGTGTGTGTGTGTGTGTGTGTGTGTGTGTGTGTGTGTGTGTGTGTGTGTGTGTGTGTGTGTGTGTGTGTGTGTGTGTGTGTGTGTGTGTGAGAGAGAGAGAGAGAGAGAGAGAGAGAGAGAGAGAGAGAGAGAAGCTCAGTTGTAAGGATCTCATCACTAACACAATAATTTGGGTGAACCGCATGAACTATCAGGAGGAAGATTCCTTCATAGAGGCAAATAAGTGGAATGATGTTCCAGCTAAGATTAAACAATCAATACACCCTGGGAATGTAACATTTTAAGGGCCTGTAGTGTCTCAGATGTTTGTGTGCTGCAATGTGAAATGCTCAAATGATCAAGCTTGTTTCTTTCCAGTTTAATGAGCAGAATGAAAACGCATAACTTTGTTTTATTTTCTTGATTCTAATCTTGCTCCATAATTTGAATGTGTAATATTCGCAGTTATATGAATCCAATCAGTGCAGGCAAGCATGCTATTTGCCAGAGACATCAATATTTCGTTTTTTGTTGAAAGTGTGCAGTTTATATAAAATATTTTGCCCATCTATCACCATGTCCTAATAAATATGAAGAAACTGGAATATTTCAGTCACTTCATATATTGCTGGATTTGGGGTTTCATATTGATCGATGACCCTTTTGGCACAGGAATCGCATGCAACATGAATGTGAGGAAGAGAAGGATAAAGAGCATCACAGAACTTTAATATTTTTCATGGATATGCTGGGTGAGTAAAAGTAGGCACACTGTAATTTCAGCAAGGTTATCGTTCTTGTGTATAGTGTGAGCAGTCAAGATGCAACTCGACGATCAGGTCGTACAGGGAGTGCAGAATTATTAGGCAAGTTGTATTTTTGAGGATTAATTTTATTATTGAACAACAACCATGTTCTCACTGAACACAAAAAAATCATTAATATAAAAGCTGAATATTTTTTGTATCAATATTTTAAGTAGTTTTTAGTTTTAGCTATTTTAGGGGGATATCTGTGTGTGCAGGTGACTATTACTGTGCATAATTATTAGGCAACTTAACAAAAAACAAATTTATACCCATTTCAATTATTTATTTTTACCAGTGAAACCAATATAACATCTCAACATTCACAAATATACATTTCTGACATTCAAAAACCAAACAAAAACAAATCAGTGACCAATATAGCCACCTTTCTTTGCAAGGACACTCAAAAGCCTGCCATCCATGGATTCTGTCAGTGTTTTGATCTGTTCACCATCAACATTGCGTGCAGCAGCAACCACAGCCTCCCAGACACTGTTCAGAGAGGTGTACTGTTTTCCCTCCTTGTAAATCGCACATTTGATGATGGACCACAGGTTCTCAATGGGGTTCAGATCAGGTGAACAAGGAGGCCATATCATTAGATTTTCTTCTTTTATACCCTTTCTTGCCAGCCACGCTGTGGAGTACTTGGACGCGTGTGATGGAGCATTGTCCTGCATGAAAATCATGTTTTTCTTGAAGGATGCAGACTTCTTCCTGTACCACTGCTTGAAGAAGGTGTCTTCCAGAAACTGGCAGTAGGACTGGGAGTTGAGCTTGACTCCATCCTCAACCCGAAAAGGCCCCACAAGCTCATCTTTGATGATACCAGCCCAAACCAGTACTCCACCTCCACCTTGCTGGCGTCTGAGTCGGACTGGAGCTCTCTGCCCTTTACCAATCCAGCCACGGGCCCATCCATCTGGCCCATCAAGACTCACTCTCATTTCATCAGTCCATAAAACCTTAGAAAAATCAGTCTTGAGATATTTCTTGACCCAGTCTTGACGTTTCAGCTTGTGTGTCTTGTTCAGTGGTGGTCGACTTTCTGCCTTTCTTACCTTGGCCATGTCTCTGAGTATTGCACACCTTGTGCTTTTGGGCACTCCAGTGATGTTGCAGCTCTGAAATATGGCCAAACTGATGGCAAGTGGCATCTTGGCAGCTGCACGCTTGACTTTTCTCAGTGCACGGGCAGTTATTTTGCGCCTTGGTTTTTCCGCACGCTTCTTGCGACCCTGTTGACTATTTTGAATGAAACGCTTGATTGTTCAATGATCACGCTTCAGAAGCTTGGCTATTTTAAGACTGCTGCATCCCTCTGCAATATATCTCACTATTTTTGACTTTTCTGAGCCTGTCAAGTCCTTCTTTTGACCCATTTTGCCGAAGGAAAGGAAGTTGCTTAATATTTATGCACACCTGATATAGGGTGTTGATGTCATTAGACCACACCCCTTCTCATTACAGAGATGCACATCACCTAATATGCTTAATTGGTAGTAGGCTTTCCAGCCTATACAGCTTGGAGTAAGACAACATGCATAACGAGGATGATGTGGTCAAAATACTCATTTGCCTAATAATTCTGCACTCCCTGTATAGTGTGAGCGGTCAAGTTGCGGCTCAAAGATCAGGTCGTTTAGTGTGAGCGGTCAAGTTGCGGCTCAAGAATCAGGTTGTTTAGTGTGAGCAGTCAAGTTGCGGCTCAAAGATCGGGTCGTTTAGAGTGAGCGGTCAAGTTGCGGCTCAAGAATCAGGTTGTTTAGTGTGAGCAGTCAAGTTGCGGCTCAAAGATCGGGTCGTTTAGAGTGAGCGGTCAAGTTGCGGCTCAAAGATCAGGTCGTTTAGTGTGAGCGGTCAAGTTGCGGCTCAAGAATCAGGTTGTTTAGTGTGAGCAGTCAAGTTGCGGCTCAAGGGTCAGGTTGTTTAGTGTGAGCAGTCAAGTTGCGGCTCAAAGATCAGGTCGTTTAGTGTGAGCGGTCAAGTTGCGGCTCAAGAATCAGGTTGTTTAGTGTGAGCAGTCAAGTTGCGGCTCAATGATCGGGTCGTTTAGTGTGAGCAGTCAAGTTGCGGCTCAAGGGTCAGGTTGTTTAGTGTGAGCAGTCAAGTTGCGGCTCAAGGATCAGGTTGTTTAGTGTGAGCAGTCAAGTCGCGGCTTAGTGATTGGGTCGTTTAGTGTGAGCAGTCAAGTTGTGGCTCAATGATCGGGTCGTTTAGTGTGAGCAGTCAAGTTGCGGCTCAAGGGTCAGGTTGTTTAGTGTGAGCAGTCAAGTTGCGGCTCAAGGATCAGGTTGTTTAGTGTGAGCAGTCAAGTCGCGGCTTAGTGATTGGGTCGTTTAGTGTGAGCAGTCAAGTCGCATCTCCACAATCAGGTCATATAGTGTGAGCATCGTATTATCGTTACTGCATATAGTGTGAGCAGTCAAGTCACAGCTCAATGATCAGGTTGTTTAGTGTGAGCAGTCAAGTCGCGGCTCAGTGATCGGGTCGTATAGTTTGAGCAATCAAGTAAGAGCTTGACAAATAACCCTCTCTCAAACAGAGGTATTGTTATAGTTATAACTATATATAATATAGTTGGTTTATAGTTCCTTTAGTCTTTTCTTAAAATCCCAATACTGCTTTTCTCTGTAGAGGCAAGAGTTCAAATGCTGAATTAAATAGGTTATATATGTATATTCAAAGTACATTATGGGAGTTAAAGGTGGCTTTTTCACAATACTTGCCCCTGTAGACTCACAGGTCAACCTGATCCCTTTGTGTTTTCATAAAACTCACCTTTTGCTCTCGGCCACTGCGATATCCATATATCCCCAGAACTTTCTTTCTGCAAATAAAGAGATCGATGGCCAGTGGCGGCTCCCTGTCACCTCATCAGTATGTGAACATCCTACTGAAAGGTGCTTGATCTCTACTTTTTTTTTGTCCCTGGGCCAGGCCTTCAGGAACGGACTGGATAGAGCCCATCTTAATGAGATACGGGAGATGACAGGAACCTAATGGATTCCTGGTCATTTGTAATGAGGATGTAAATGGCAATAAAGGCTCAGGGGCTCTGGAATTAAAGCTGCATATTTCTTACACTCAGTCGCAGTGGAGTCGTTCAAAAGGATTTCTCGTTATAGTGAAAAAGCGTCAGGAAGGGAGAAAAGCCATTTAAAGGAAGAGGGAGCGAGAGAGATTTTAACACCTGCTTGTGTGTGTGGGAAAATCACTTTGCAATGTAATTGACCTTGCACCTGTGGGTGGCGGTATAGTGGGGCGCACCGTCCTTCCTTTGACAGTGTTTGATTTAGTGGGCTTAATCTCCAGTGGATTGTGACGCAAACTGTAGAAAGTCAACAGGAATGAATAAGTTTTTTTTTAAATCTGAATAGAGACGATGGATAGATGGCGCGTGTGATTTTATAAAACGGTTCTATAAACAAGAAATTAATATTATGAGTAATGGTGTAACCACATCAGCAGTTTTTTAGGCAAAACGATTCTTTATCCATTTTCAGTGTCTGTATGTATGCAAAGCTCACACAGAACTCTTAATACAAAATTCCTGATTGTGTGGATTATTATTGAAATGACTTCATTTGTTGAACAGTGATAAATGTTGTGCCTTAACAGAACATGGGCAGTTTCTTTATTATTGGGAAAATAGGACCATAAATGACTTAATTATATCCTTGAAGACACCATTGCATGTTCCCTTCGTTGACTTGAAGTGCCCTTTGTGAAAGGATTTCATTTGGAACGCTCTGACAAATGGCGTCCCTCTCCCGAAGTGCCCTTCAAGGGATGCACAATTCTCCCAAAGAAATATTTTCTATAGTAAAAATGTCTATGAAGGGCACTCTAAGAAAAATATTTTAAATGTCAAAAACTACAGTGTTTATTGCATTCACAACATGTTAGGTACAGAGGTCATGTGACATCAGCCAGAGCTCTTAGAAATTCCTAGTTTATAAGTTATAAGTACGAGTTATACGAGGATGTGAAAGCTTTTTACATGTGGGAATCTCAAATTTACGGTAATTACGACATGGTGTGAACGCATCTTGAATCTGCAGAGGTCATGTGGTATCAGTCAGAGCTCTCAGAAAATTCCCAGTTTACAAGTTGTAATTACGAGTTCAACAAGGATGTGAAAGCTATTTACAAAGTTGTAATCTCGTCATTGCGGTAATTACGACACTGTGTGAACGTACCTTGAATCTGCAGAGGTCTTGTGGTATCCGACTGAGCTCTCAGAAATTCCTAGTGTACAAGTTGTAATTATGAGTTATAAGAAGAAATGAAAGCTTTTTACAAGTTGGAATCTCATAATGACGGTAATTGCGACACGGTGTGAACGCACCTTGAATCTGCAGAGGTCATGTGGTATCTGTCAGAGCTCTCAGAAAATTCCCAGTGTACAAGTTGTAATTATGAGTTCAACGAGGACGTTCCAGCTTTTTACAAGTCGTAATCTCATTATTGTGGTAACTACGACATGGCGTGAACGCACCTTGAATCTGTAGAGGTCTTGTGGTATCAGACCGAGCTCTCAGAAAATTCCTAGTGTACAAGTTGTAATTCTGAGTTTTAAGAGGACATGAAATCTTTTTACAAGTTGGAATTTCATAATGACGGTAATTACGACACGGTATGAACGCACCTTGAATCTGCAGAGGTCATGTGGTCTCAGAAAATTCCCAGTTTACAAGTTGTAATTCCGAGTTCTACGAGGACGTGACAGCTTTTTACAAGTCGTAATCTCGTTATTGTAGAAATTACGACATGGTGTGAACTTGAGTGTTTTCACAGATTTATTTATTTTTATTATTATTGTTGTTTTTATTTAGGAGCAGCACTCGTGGAACAACTCTCAGCCAATCAGATTTGAAGATTTGACCTGATCTAACTACTGTTTTATAAATATGTTTGTTTACAAGTATGTTCAACTCCTTGAGAGTTGGTGTTTCAGTTTATGAATCTTTACTTTTTTTTAACCATTGCAAAAATACAAGTTTGAGTGGTTAGAAAAGACGTAATCACTTCTAGAAACCCCCCTAACCCTACATTTTACTCAAGCCAACATAATTACACAGTGTGCTCATAATAGAAGATCAGTGGATTTCAGGAACGTTAGCAATAGGGTCTTTTCAGTGCGCTTGTGCCGGAAAACAGCACTACTAATGGTAGGTGTTGAGGTGCATGCTGAAGTGTTTCCTCACTTTTCCTCAGGCGTCATGGCAACACTGTTTAATAGAGGGGGTTGGTTGTCTTATCAGAAAATGCAATCTGCTGAGTTTACTGGGGGAGAGGACAGATTGCGGGCATGATGGGAAATTTCCATCACCTGCTTTTTCACTTATAGCTAAATTTGTAAGCGAGTGCACTTCCAAAGATAAACACCCTTCGGCAACACTGATTAATTCATGTATGTCATGCAGACAGGGTTCATTCAATGTGTGAAAATACGTACAGTACATGTGATGCTCAGGGCTCTCCGGAGGCCTGCGTTTGTGCAAAACCTCACCCGGAGTCATATCCATCCCAATCCATGCTAATGGAAAAAACACTAACTTCAATTTTTTTCTTCATGAATCATGGATAGGAGTTTCAATTGATACTCTGGGAGCAATGCAATTCTATTGCAAGAGGAGGAGGAAGAGGGGTAAATTATTAAGGGGATATGAGGCTCTATTAAGCTCTATGTGTGTAAATGGGTTTCTGGGCACTCGGATAGCAGATCTCATGTATTGTACATGATGCATGCATATGTGGTTATGAAATATCTCTTGTTTTACTAGACGAGTGATGTGTTACAATGCAGAAAGTGTACAAAACATGAGTCCTCTGTCCTCTTGGTGGCAGCAGACACTACATGAACAGACGGCGGATATATTGAAAGTAAGAATGCGGGTATAACAGTAATATTTATCAGAGTGATCTTATGGAAGCTGAAAACTGTGCTATGAATGGTTAGAGATTTGGACTGTAATTACCAAATAATTTATTGTTCATGAATATAGTCAGTACAAAATACTTAGGCTGTACTATAGTGCTGTAGTACCTTTACCATGGTACTGATTGATTACCATAATCATATCTTATGGCATTCCAAGGTTTTTTCGAACGTGATCATGCATTGTCACCTTAAATCAAAATGCAATTACTGCATCACGCAAAACGTTTGAGGATAAAAAGGTCTTATAATTAGCCATTAATATGCCTGATGGCACGTTTGCATGATGGTGATAGAACACTTTGTTTTTTCCTCTCTCGAACCATCTGGGCAGCAGCTAAATGGACCACTGCAGCCAGCCCATCTCTCCCGCTCTCATTTTGCCCTCTCTGATCATCTTGACTTGATTTCAAGAACTCTTTTTTTTTTTTTAGACTCAGTGAACTATGAGATTGCAGAGCCTTCATCAAAACCATAACTGGCTTCTGATGGCATTCATGCTCTTGCATTTGTTGCGTATATTATGTGTATTATTAGGCTGAGCAGATGATTTGCAATTAATACTCCGAGTAGGAAGGAAGGGGGAGGTTGAGGAGAAGTCCAGGGGATAAAAATACTACTCCTATTTATATGAGCCGGAATTCTAATCCAGGAGGAATGACGCATCAGACCAACCCATTAACCGACCAGAGGATCCAAGCATCACTTTTTTTGTCTTTTTCGTGTTTCTCAGATTCTATTCTTATTTTTCCTTTTATAATATCAATGACACTCGCTTTGAGGCGTTCACACCTCTGAGTTGAAATGCATGTCTAAACTTCACACTTCTCTGCAGAATCAAATCTAAAATTAAACCAAAACGTATATTGTCTATTCTTAATAAACATGCTCTTTTCTTCCCAACATTAAATATCTTCCTCTGTCGATGTCTCTTTGCATAACTGTCTTTCTCCCCCTCTGCTGTACAGTTCTGCCTCTTTTATCTGCTAACCCAGTTGTTCTGCACAAAAAGTAGAAACCTTGAGGGAAGTGGGCCACTAGTGTCGGCAGGACTGACTGTACGTGCCTTTCATTTCGCTTTATACAGTACATCTCAATGGTGTCCCATTCATCTATTCATTCGAGGAATTGTGTGTCTTAATGCATGTAACTCAAAATGTGAGGGACATTCTGTGCTTGTTTGTTTGTCTGTGGATGCACACAATAACATGGCTTGAAAAATTGCAGAAACCGATGTAGAGGCGAGAGGGCTTGTACTTTTTTAAATGATCTACAGCTTTTAGTGTACAGCACACACATAAACCATGACTTGTTTCTAGAAATTCTATAGAACATTTCATTGGACTAAACCTTATGAGAAAGGACTGGATGAGGGACATTTTAAAAAGATTTTTCTCTTTTTTTGCCATGGTAGATGGATGGATGGATAGGGTTATATAGGGAGATAAATGGATGGATGGATATCTGGAGATGAATGGATGGATAAACTGATGCAGATGGATATGGAAGGATATAGATGTGGATAGCTAGATTGATAGATAAATATACCAAGACTATGTCGCGTGGATAAAAAAAAAATGAAGACAACAAATACATTTATAAATTAATAATAAATAAAAAAATCGCGTTCATTTCATTGTCTCATATCGTATGCTGCAAACCTCCCCGTTCATGTTTCTGTCTTCACCTTGCAAATATTCCCCACCTCTCGCCTGTGGGAGCTATAAATATTTATTTTTTTATCCTGCACATTTGACACCTGTCCTTAGTGTCACTTTCAAATTAATTTGATGACAAACATCTTACGGGTGTATAATCACCCATCTGTACAACAATATTGAATGTCTTTCTTTAAAAACACACACACAAACAAAATATATATATATTACATTAATATCTGTACAAAATCAATCAATCATCCAATACTATAACAAAGAGCAACAGGTGCATATTAGGGACTAAGGATACTAAAAGTAAACAAGAAAAATTTAGATATCAGCTTTTTCTGATTATATGTGGATTCTATTGATATAATGGCCCATAAAATATTAATCTGATATTTGCAGCATTAAGAACAGCATAGCATCTATAGCGAACCAGTGGCAGCCTTTGCAATTCGTAGACCCAAAGAAAAAGTCGAGGAAATGAGAAATCAGCAATTATTTTATTATCTCTGTTATATTTAACAGCGTTATCTCATATTTCAGTTTTAATAGTTCATTTATAAAGTTACAATCACGATCTTCATATCTCTCTCGGGCCCTCAGCTACCATTAAATTATACATTTAAGTATGAACCTAAAACAGCTTGTAGGTGGCAGTAAATCATTGTGTGAACAAGTGAGTCACTGAATCCTTCAGTCAAATGATTTGTTCAAAATGGCTGATTAATTTAGGGACAAAGCTTTATGAGTGAGTCATTGAGTCATTAATGATCACAATTTGCTTAAAAACGAAATGGCTCTAATGTAGAATTGTTTGAAACTCTTTTGATGGCAAAATAGACTTGGTAAACAAGTGGAGGCCCCTTTGTCACGAGGTCTGTTTCAAGTGAAACGGGTGAAACATAGAAAATGCTGTTAACCGAAACAGAGCAGTTAATAAAATAATGTTCTAACATCAATGCCTGTTGCAGAATTTTGGAATTGTTTAGCGAAGATTAATGTTTTTATGACATAACATTGAACAAATGTAAAGAAACAAAGTGTTCTGTTCTTGGCCGTCCTTGTGAATGCTAAAGCAAGAACTAAAACATAGTAAAAGTCTAGCTATGATAATCGGGACATAACATATGATTCTGATTTTCAGAATTTTAATATGAAAAATGCCTTTTATGAGTAAATATTGGAGGGATGTAAATTAATAATTGATTCAGAAAACTGATTCACGGAAATGATTGCCATTTTGAATCGCAAATGCTATCGATCCAGAGAGGCATCGTAAAACTATCATAGTGACTCACTGTTCACAAACCTAAGTCTGGCCAAATAATAAGCACATTAAAATATCACAATATTTACAATAAGTTAAACAATTGCAAATTCATTGCATATCCAGTGTATTTCCCACACACCTTACTGTGAGTGCAAGAAGAGTCTTCCATATTTTTTTGTCCCCGTGAGGCTTCTCGGCTTCTGCACAATACGTCAAAGTGTTTGTCCTTTATGCATAAACCGCCCAACATGCATTATTCAAATAACTGGAGTTCCAGCCATAGCCTCATAAACATATACAAACACCTCAGTCTGCTGAACCGGGAAAAAAAATCGCTCTCTCGCCTTCCCACTTTGTTCCTACAAATGACGGGAATTATGGTAGTCTACCGTGCACAGGCTTTTTTGGGGGCAAATTTGAGTATTTGAGCCTTAAGATGTATTTATTTGGTTGAATGAGAACCGTTTAGCTCAGGGGTTTTCAAACTGTATAGGCTTCAGTCAAAGTTTAGAGAAAAACTGTCACAAATGTAACCCCCCCCCCAAATTTACTTTTTTTTTTTTTTTAAATAAGAGATTGATTAAAAAATATATAAGCAGTAAAACGTTGATAAATGCATGCATATATATATATATATATATATATATATATATATATATATATATATATATATATATATATATATATATATATATATATATATATATATATATATATATATATATATATATATATATATATATATTTATATATATATATATATATATATATATATATATATATATATATATATATATATTTATATAATACAATAAAAAACATTGTACTGCAGTGTAGAATTTTTTTTTCAACGTAGATGTCTGTCAATGCTTTTAATAGGTTCTCATGCCCGCTGGGGTCAGATGCTGGGTCAGAGTAAGGTGTCTCTCTGAATAGCTCTGGTCTCTCTGAATAGCCAGCCCAACGCTCGCTCCTGTTTTTGAGTAGAATAGCATGTTCAATTAACATCAGTGCTAAGCAATGAATGTGCAGTAATTGTTAATTACTCCAGCGTCTTGCTCAGGTTGAGCCTCGGCTGAGTAAATTGCTGTAATCCTTCACTCATTTCTCTATTTAATCAGGTGAGCGTCTCGCCACCTCCCGGTCCCAAACCGCAGTGCTCTCCCCCTCCAGCGGCCCGTAATTGGCCTAATGAAGAATCCAATCTCAAATGGCATCACATCAGAAACGTGTCATTCTCACTCACCCTCTCTCTATATGTCTCATCTCGTCACACTGATGGTCTGTTTATCGGCTCAAAGTTATGTTGCTCTTTTCAGTAAGGATGTTGGAGGGGTTGAAGGTTAAGAGTAGCCTATACAGTTCATTACATGGGGAAAAAATGCTTAGAGGAACAATTACAGCCAGCTGGAGGAGGATAGAGTGAATGAGACAGTTCTCTGACAACTGCTCTCTCTCTCACACACACACACACTATAGATGCATAGTAGAGCTAGTGCCTTAAAGGCCAATGTAAATTATGTATGCTTTGTGTATATATTTATGCTCCATTCAGATGATTAATGTACAGCACATTTCCAGATAAATATGCCATAATTTACATGTTTATGTAAAACTGTGTCTGTGTGTGTGTGTGTGTATATATATATATATATATATATATATATATATATATATATATATATATATATATATATATATATATAGCCGAGATCTGTAGTTTAGTTTTTTTAACTACACTGTTTTTTATAGATTTTAAATATGGAAATGATTTTATATACCTGGAAATATGCTGATATAATATGAGATGTAATATGCAAGTCAGAGAACATTTTGGCATTGTGAGCATCATCATTTTAATGATCTTTTCCCCCTGAGTCTGGTGATGTATATTATTATAACGCTATAAAAGATTTTAAAGTTTTAAACTCACATTTACTCAAGATCCTTTGATGAATAGAATCATGGTTTCCACAAAAATATTAATCAGCACACCTGTTTTTAACAGTGATGTCATCAGTGTACTATACTAGAATGTAAAAGACAATGTAAAAGACAGTGAACGCAAAGACAAAATACCTCCAAGATGAACGTTACAGGTAACGTTACAGATTATTTAGCGCATTGGGGTTTAGTTGACTGTAAAAAGCTTCCACTGGTCTGTCCAGCCCGTTCCCCATCATGCTACCTTGCTTCTCCTGTTCTTTCTGTTTCTCTTGTCCTTGCTCACATCTACCCTATTTCTGCAGATGGCATCTGATTACATCTCATCCACTCCTCTCTGATGGCGAGCTGTAATCACACCCCTCAAAATGTGCACCATAGTTAGGTTGCCATGCTGTTCTCAAGTGGACACGCCACAGACACATAGCCTGTCACTGGAAAAACACTCACCATTCCCCAGAATCCTCTTCGCCAACAAACTCGAGAGCTTTTCTCCATGATATGCATGTTGTTTACCAGCCTCTGCCCATAATACCAGATGGTGTCCTGATGTAGGAGCGAGTGATATCACTGATGGTCTCACCACTGCTGGCTCGAGAGGTGGACTCACAGGATTGACAGGCCTGCAGGAACAAATTGGAATTTTAACCCCAATTGTCCTCCAGTCTACAGCTGATGAATAACGGTGCTGGTGTGCATGTGTGACTGTGTTTGGAAGGGGCATAATTACCAGCATGATGGGCATTTGTCGCATTCTCTGACTATTTTTGAAGCGTTTTGGACCAGCTCCAGGGTTCCAAGGTGAGTCTTGCAAAATTCGAAGGAATGTGTGTGTCTCATTAGAAAAGCATTTCTTTAAATGCTTTTTTAATCTTGTAAGAATAAGTTCAAAAAGTGCTGGGAATATTTTGATTTAATTGCATATTTTAAATTATTCATGAATTTGTTTGTTTGTAGTATTACAATCCTCTGACAGCCTAACTAAAATTACGAGCAGGTCTTTGCTCCGTTTGTATTTTTCACTGTACACGCACAGACATTCTCTCTTTCCCAGCAGCCTCTCCATGGGAGGGTTCAGAGGAGTAATGGCGTGAATGTCGCTGTGTAATTAGATGGAGGTCTGCTCGTCCTTTCCCAGGTGACACTGACTCATGGAGGGCCACATTGGGCTCTTAATGGATAGCTTATTTGTGTGAATGTCAGGCTCCTGTGCACGTCCTTGGTCGGTGAACGGCTTCTCCTCCTGCCGCTGAGGATGTTGGGGCCACTTAAAGTTCAATGGGCATATAATGTCCGTACATGCATGAACGCATGCGTTTGGTGCAGCAGGTGTCTGTGAAGGTCACTTTTAAGTGTACTAGTTGGGTTGGACACACAGTTACACAGTATTGGCATCTACAGGCCCTGACGGAGGCCTTTGGCACTTGATGGTCCATCTGTCAGTCTGTCTCATTCTCTTTCTGTCTCTTCCTCTTTCCCTCAACCGGTCAGAGTGTTCAGTCGCGCTTTCCCTGACAAGCTCTTTTATCAGGTCTGAATGTAGAGTGCACTTTCCCCTGCAACCTCTCCATCTCAATCATTCATGAAAAAGAGAGAGAAAACCAAACAGGAGGGAAGAGAGGCTGAGGATAAGAAAAGACAGAAAGTTTCATATCAGAGATATGTAGGTAGTTACCGTATTTTCCGCATCATAAGGCGCACCTGATTATAAGGCGCAGCCTCAACTGCCGCTCTATTTTTGTACTTAGTCCATA
This sequence comes from Rhodeus uyekii, assembly GCA_037043235.1. Lineage (NCBI taxonomy): Eukaryota > Metazoa > Chordata > Actinopteri > Cypriniformes > Acheilognathidae > Rhodeus > Rhodeus uyekii. The sequence goes on from JAWRVZ010000033.1 coordinate 682,782, forward strand.
CACAAGGCGCACCGCATTATAGGGCGCACGGTAAAAACATATGGACTACAAAAAGGTAATGGAAGCAAAACAGTGAGTTTTACTGAACTTTATTCTACTGTATAACAATACACTCACATTGTTTTAATCAATCAAAGTCATCATCTTCTGTGTCTGAATTGAACAGCTTGGCAATTTTCCTGGTGTCTCGATTAGACAGAAGCACATGGCAGTGTGCAGCACCTGGAAGATGCAGCTTTCCTGTAGAGCGACTCTACATATGAGTATTCCAAGATATGAGCAAGCCTTCGGGCAGATTTTTGCTTCTATATAGGAGTAAATATTAGAGTACTGAGGCCGACACCGACACTCGTTCACTTCATGTGTTCACTGACTTGTACGAGTCATCCGCGAATACAGTAGATATTTTTCTCTCTATTTTGTGCATTATTCTTCATAATAGCGACGAATTCTAAGAAAGTAAGTAGTAAGGATGGTAGTGAAAAGAAGAAACGCATGATGACAATGGAAATGAAGCATGAAATTGTGGATAAATATGAGCGCGGTGCCGCGTGAGAGATCTAGCACGCACTTATGATCGCAGTACATCCACGATATGTACCATCCTAAAGCAGAACGATGTTATCAAGAATGTAAATCCTTCCAAGGGCGTGAGGATTATATTGAAGTTGTGTTCGAATATAAATGATGAGATGGAGAGGCTTCTGTTGTTGTGGATAAAGGAGAAGCAGATGTCCCTCCACAGATATTTCGTCAAAAGGTCTGCGCCAAGTGAAAGTGAAAGTTAGGGTAATCAGGCGAAAAAAGGTAAGGAAAGTGATCAAAAGTAACAAATACAAATCGAAAAAAATCAAAACAACAATATAAAATAGAAAAGTAAAAAAAAAAAAAAAAAAAACGAAAGCTAAGTTCAGTTATGCTTAGTTCCTGCTATTCAAGAAAATTACAGTTTTTACTAAACGAAAAAAGCATGAAAAGTGATCAAAAATAAAGAATACAAATCGAAAAAAATCAGAACAATGATATAAAATAGAAAAGTTAAAAAAACGAAAGGTAAGTTCAGTTATGCTTAGTTCCTGCTATTCAAGAAAATTACAGTTTTTACTAAACGAAAAAAGCATGAAAAGTGATCAAATAAAGAATACAAATCGATAAAAAAATTAAAACAATGATATAAAATAGAAAAGTTAAAAAAAAACTAAAGCTAAGTTAAGTTATGCTTAGTTCCTGCTATTGAAGAAAATTACAGTTCTTACTAAACGAAAAAAGCATGAAAAGTGATCAAAAATAAAGAATACAAATCGAAAAAAATTAAAACAATGATATAAAATAGAAAAGTATTAAAAAAAAACGAAAGCTAAGTTCAGTTATGCTTAGTTCCTGCTATTCAAGAAAATCAACAGTTTTGCTGGTGTCTTTATCTCTCATCCTGACAAAGCTCAGGAAGTTTACAGTTTCAATCCATCTCACATCCTTTATACACATTATTTTGTTGTCTTTGTATTAATTTAAGTACTCAAAACCTGTGCTCGTTCAGCGGGGTAAAGTTAGTTTTGTTTTCGATATGTCACACATTCAATGATAAATGGCAATAACTCCAAAACGACTCGCACAAAAAAAAATCTTTACAACCTTATTACAAAAAGGAAATATATCTTAATGTTTCACAAGCTTCCATTTCATTTTTTTGCTGTATATAACGAGCACTGAGCCGTAAAGCCCGTCTGAATGTGAGTTTCGCGGGAAAGCTTGCTCTTTGATGAGCTGTGCGTAAGGGACCGTGGGAAAAGTGCAAGTTCTTTTCGATTTCTGCTATAATTTAAGTGTGTGTAGACATGAGACCAGTGGCATTCATTAAAGGGACACAGTGGACAACGTTTAAACTTGTCTTTTCAAAAAGTGAATTGCATGTCCAAATTTACCTTTCTTTTACCAATAGCTTTCTCCATAAGAAAATTGCACTTTTCCCACGGTCCCTTAATCACATCTCGGCAAAGAGACAAGCTTTTCAGGTGAAACTCACATTCTGACGGGTTTTACGGCTCCTTGCTCATTATATCGAGCGGAAATAACGAAAAAGAAGCTTGTGAAACATTAAGACGTATGTATCCATAAGTATACATTGTTAAGATTTTTTTTTTTGAGTGAGTTCTTTTAGAGTTATTGCCATTTTATGCTGAATGTGTGATGAATATAAAAAACAAAACTAACTTTACCCCACTTGCGTGTTCTGGGTGTTTGCTGTGTGAAAACATGGATAGATAAGGGAATATGCTCAGGAAGCGCAGAGTGACAGGGAGTCAGATTTCAGGAGGTAAGCATATGGTATTACATAATGTTCTGTGATTGGTTTATCACTGTGTCAGTGTGAAATGGTCGACAGTCAATCAAGCTGAGCGCTTATCAAAATCACCCAAAAACAATTTTTATAGATTTTGTAACTCAGTCCATATATAAGGCGCACCGGACTATAAGGCGCACGGCCGATTTTGAACAAAATCACGTCGTTTGGGTGCGCCTTATAGTGCGGAAAATACGGTAATCTTACTCAAGGACATGTGCTTCCTGTTCTCCCACCTTCTCCCATATTGCTGAACCAAGTCTCACCAAAACTGTTCAAGAAGGGTCCAGTCAAAGTTTTCAAAGTTTTGCCCCAACTGCCAGATGTTGTTACTTTAATTTCAAAGTACTTTTACTGACATGATTAATGGGCTGATTAACTAGTTTTGTTGGCACGCGTGATACAACGTTTTTTCCCCCGTGTGAGCGTCTGTACGCAAAATTTAATTTTTTTTTTTTTTTTTACGATTTTAAGTAAGCTGTTAACGTGTAAACTTACCCCTAAATAAAAGCTGTGACAAGAAATAAAATAATAATATTATTGTTAAATAAAATAAGGTGGCAGTGTTATTGATCTAAAATGATGCCACAGAGCAGATGAAATGTTTATTTTTAATAGTTTTCATCATTCAAAATTTTTCATTGTATTATTTTATTAGATATTCTAAATATAATGTTTTTTTTTTTGTTTTTTTTTACAATTTTTGCAGGGCAGAGAAAATAATGCAAAAACATTATTATTGTTATTATAATTATTTATATATTTTTTTATTGGTTAACACATCAATGTTTTCTCCTTTCCACATATCCTTTTTTGTTGTCTCTAATACGTAATAATCATAATGGTGATTAATTAGTTTGTTTTATTTAATTTGTCATTTTTCCTATACTTTTATATTCTAAATATTATATTTAAAACACATGAAGAGGAGATAAAATAGTGTGACAAATAACAATAACTGAAACATCAATCACAAAATTCATTGTTATACAGTAGATGTTTTGCCAGAGGGGGGAAATGAGGGTGAGTCGATAACAGTTTTCATTTTGGGGTGAATAATTTATATAGAATGTCTTCAGATGTGAGAGACAGACATTCTTTAAAAAAAGTTTGAGTTTATTTGTCAGGCCTTTGTTACACATGTTTCACAGCTTCTGAGCAAGGCAAACCTTCAAAAGAGCAAAAATTAAATGTGGAAAGAATTCAGTTGTTGTCTCATCATTGGTATTGAACATGCCACTTCTATAGGCAGTTCAGGTAGCCATGGTTACATGCCAGGCCCAGACAACAGTCGTCAGGGAATGAATGCAGATATGAGAGCTTGACGCCTCCAAAGGCTTTTAAGTGTGGAGAATTCACGTCTAATGCTGTCTTTGTTCCTACAGTAATTGGTCAAAACTACTGAAGGGTCAACTGAAAGGATGCATCCGAAACGTTCCTTTAAGAGAAGGATAACGAAGAGGAAGGGAGTAAAGAATCTAGTGCTTTCGCCTACATAACTTGTAAACGCTCTAAGGGCAAATGTTTTGCAGTACTTTGTTTCGTGCCATTGAGCCTGTTAATGACCCGTCATCTGCGTGCTACTCCGTGGGCTGTTTTTCATTTGTAAATGGTTTTCCACTCATCTGCATCGTTCCCTCCTTCCCCAAACCACCATCTACCTCTTCCTTAGTCCTTACGGCTTCTCCAACAACTGCATCGACTGCTTCCCTGAGACAATCTGTTTAAGGGAGCCCTCCAAATTTTTGTACAAATTGGAGACTCTGATCAGCCTGAGGGAGGAGGCTTCCTTCACCGGAGTTAGCTGTTATTCATAACACAAAAGAAGTGGGAATGAGATGGTCTGTTCTCTGTTATTAGCTTTGTGAAAATAATCCCTTATTTGCCCTAAGATGTATTTTACATAGAAGACTAGAAGTGTGATGACCTAAACTTGAACCACACAGTCACATCACAGGTTTTGGTTTTGCTTATCAATGTACGTGGAAAATAACAGATTTTGAAAGCATATTTTCCCCCAAGTATATTTATTACAAAAAGCTACCAAATGGAGAATGAGCATTCAGAAACCAAAAGCAATCAGAATTGGTGAAAAATAATTAGATTTCCAATTGACACATTTTTTTTTTTAGCTATTGTTTTTATTGGCTTTATTATTTACCATTTTATTATTGTGTATTAAAAATGTATTTATGTAGTTGCTATGCACATGATTTATGTCTGGGATTAATAAATAAAATCTAAATATCAGTGTTTTAAAAATTAAACATAAGTTATGTGTTTTTAATCATTAAATTTAATTGCATTGCAATGCTTATTGCTGGAATATTAAATAAAACAAGACAAATGATATATAATTTATATTTATGTACATTATAAAAAATATTTTTTACATGGCTTATGTTTCAAAAATTAAATAAACATCTAAATAACAGCATTAAAAAGTTATGCAAGGCAGATAAAATATTTACACTCCCTTATATATAATAATATATATATAATTATATTATATTTTTAATATATAATTATATTTAAATTTTTAATTATTATATAACAATAATAATATAATATATATATATATACTTATGGGATTTACGCTCCCTTCGTCTCCGCCTTGCTCGCTACAATTATTTAATGATATATTGCTCATTTTTCTAAATTAAAGTCTGATCTTTTTGCCACATTTACTATGGACCTTCTTAAATTGTTTTCCAGTGGTAATTATATAAAATAATTTCACCCCATAGTGACAGAAAATTTGGCAGAAGTTATTACATTTTTGCAGATTTATTAAAAAAGAAAAACTGAAATATCTCATGGTCCTAAGTATTCCGACCCTTTGCTCAGTATTTAATAGAAGCACCCTTTGCTCTAATACAGCCATGAGTCTTTTTGGGAAAGATGCAACAAGTTTTTCACACGTGGATTTGAGGATCCGCCATTTTTAGGTCTCTCCAGAGGTGCTCAATTGGGTTTAAGTCAGGGCTCTGGCTGGGAGATTCAAGAACAGTCACAGAGTTGTTGTAAAGTCACTCCTTCATTATTTCATCTGTGTGCTTAGGGTCATTGTGTTGTTGGAGGGTAAACCTTCGGCCCAGTCTGAGGTCCTGAGCACTCTGGAGAAGGTTTTCGTCCAGGATATCCCTGCTCTTGGCCGCATTCATCTTTCCCAACCAGTCATCCTGTCCCTGCAGCTGAAAAACACCCCACAGCGTGATGCTGCCACCACCATGCTTCAGTGTTGGGACTGTATTGTACAAGTGATGAGCAGTGCCTGTTTTTCTCCATACCGCTTAGAATTAAGGCCAACAAGTTCTATCTTGGTTTCATCAGACCAGAGAATCTTATTTCTCACTATCTTGGAGTCCTTCAGGTGTTTTTTCATGTGTCTTGCACTGAGGAGAGGCTTCTGTCGGTCCATTCTGCCATAAAACCCCAACTAATGGAGGGCTGCAGTGATGGTTGACTTTCTACAACTCTCTCCCATCTCCCAACTGCATTTCTGGAGCTCAGCCACAGTGGTCTTAGGTTCTTCTTTACCTCTCTCACCAAGGCTCTTCTCCCCCAATAGCTCAGTTTGGCTGGACGACCAGCTCTAGGAAGGGTTCTGGTCATGCCAAATGTCTTTCATTTAAGGATTATGGAGGCCACTGTGCTCTTAGGAAAGTGCAGCCGAAGTTTTTTTGTAAAATGCACTGTGAGCTGTAAGGTCTTATATAGACAGGTGTATGGCTTTCCTAATCAAGTCCAATCAATATAATCAAACACGGCTGGACTCAAATGAAGGTGTAGAACCATCTCAAGGAAGATCAGAAGAAATACACTGCACCAGAGTTAAATATGAGTCACAGCAAAGGGTCTGACTACTTAGGACCATGAGATATTTCAGTTTTTCTTTTTTAATAAATCTGTGAAAGTGTCAACAATTCTGTTTTTTTTTTCTGTCAGTATGGGGTGCTGTGTTTACATTGAGGAAAAAATGAAAAATAACAGAGTCAAAAATGTAAGGGGGTCTGAATACATTTCGTACCCACTATATATATATAATATAAATATTTATAGTAGGTAGGTAGATGGATAGATAAAGGAATAGTTAGAATTATTTATTCATTTATCTTTTTGTTCATTTATTTATTCATAAATGAGCAGCCAGGCTAACGATTTCTTGAGCTGAAGATAAACTATTACCCTTGGTAGTAGTTAAATAAATCATATAAAATGTGTAAAAACGGCCTGTCGCTCTCAGCCTCTCCACTTTTGGAGTTCAGAGGTCAGTGTCAAACTGCCTTGATTCAATCAACACCCAGTGTTGGGTCCGAGCCAACGCCTGACATTTCAGCACTGCTTACATGACTAGTGCAGTGGGGCCTGCAATTTCTCCTAATAAGAATTTACATATTTCCATTTTCATGAGACCAAGATTTTCTACCGCCTTGGGCGAGGACTGATCTTTGATCCTCTATGCTGGTCTGTGAACTGAAGTGGCAGATGTTGGAGGTTTGGCCACAGTGCTGTTGTGTTTCCTAGCAATTGTTTCAGTATGCTTTAATTGGAGGAAAAGAAATCTGAAGACCTAACAATTAGGCCAGTGAAAAACTTTATTTGTGTGTGTGTGTGTGTGAGTGAAATATCTAGTCTTATGTATTTAATTTGAAATCCCTGTCTCATTGCCCTCAGGTTAAGCTCTTAATTACATAAGTCATTTAACATGGTTTAGTTCAATCAGAAAGTGTTGATTAAAATCTCAGTGGTATAATCAGTTTTGGCTGGAATGATTTCATTTTGTGTAAAGGGACTGCGTGGGGTAGAAGTGAAGCATTCAGATACGAGCAAGTGTGACCGCAGCGCAGAGCTCAAGGTCAAAGTTTGTACTAGCGTTAATCCTGACGACAGTCATATTGCACTTTAGTTCTTCAATGCCTTCACCCAGACAGACATTTTAAATTCACTTTCATGCAATATATTTTATGAATAATATTTAATGAACTAAACGGCAATCTTTTTGAAAGTGATTTGATAATTGTGCCTAATGAGAAGTTTCTCTATGGCTTTAAAACTATTTCTTGAAGAAAACTATTACCAAGGCAAATAGTCAACGCTCATTTTCAGGTAGAGCTATGAAATCGTAATTAAAGTTCTGTTGCTCTAAATTCATGTCTCTTAGCCTTAAAGTCATCTTTATTCTAGTGTAAATCTGAAAAATAAATTATATATATAATATACCATTCTTCTAGCAAATCATAATTTTCAAATGAAGCATGTCAAACATGTTTAATGTGTAACATTTAAAGGCTATGTATGGGTGAAGGACGGTTAGTAATTGCATGCATGCTTTTGTATGTTTGTTTTTGAGTGCATTGTTCTCCTTTTGGATATTTAGTGACGGTAATAGCGGGCACAGCTGTGGGGATGCTGTCAGTGGATGCCATGTTTTCTATTGTCCATGTGGCATCACTCAACCAAAAAAAGCAACAAGTGGGAGTTATAGACAGCAGGTCCTGGCATTGCGCACTCTACCCATAATTAGCCTGTTCTGTTAACAGAATCCTGATGAGGGAAAAACAGCCTGCTCTCTTCCTCTAAATTACACAGTATTTAGATCATCTCAGGTTCACAGAGAACACAAAACAGCAGAAGAATTTGCTTAATTTGTGGGAGACTTGTTTAATGACTCCAGAAACTAAAAAAAAAAAAAACCCTGATGCTGATTTGAACATTTTACCTTCTCAAAGACAGTTAACATCCTAACTAGTCCTAACTGATTAAGTGTTACATGGTGGAGAGCTGGTTTTAGATGTTTCTATGGTCGAGGAAGGAGATTCTGGGACGTTGCTGACTGTTTGATGGCCTCCTGAACCACTCCACGACTGTATTGACAGCGTCAACGAAGAAGCCAGGAGGCGCTATAGGTCGTCAACAACATGCAACTCCTCAGAGCTGGATAGCTGATGACTCAGCCTGGGTGGAAATAACCACAATGCATGCTTCCAAATCCTAGGAAAGGCACTGTATCAAGCAGGTGAGGACAGAGATAAGGCATGGTCCGTCTCTAACCCCTCTGTTAGATCCAACTGCGAACCCCAAGACCTAGATTGTTGTTGTGCCTCAGCAACAGTTGGACCCGAGCCTGAGCATCAGCACAAGAGCGGAGCATCCGTAGTGGAAGTTCGTCACAATGTACACAGCCAGCACCCTTGACCGTTGACTGAGTGTCCTCCACTCCCAAACAAACCACACAAAGACCATGTGTATCCATGCTGTGATGTATTATGGCATGCCTTTTATAGTTTCCTGGTTCGGGATGTCACCACCATCTGACATCCCTTCACACCATTGGTCTGATTTCTTACGTGCTTCATGACGCAATTGCAGTGTTTTCCCACAGCATCACTCGACACAGCACAAGTTGCCTTGAAAGGGAAATAAAAATTTGTATTATAGTTTTTTTCTTATCACAGAATGCATATTTTATATGTATATTAAATATATTTTATATTACAATATTGTAGGCCATGTCAGTAGTACTGCATTAGTACTTTATTGTTATGGAAATACTCAGAGATGCCTTTAAAACACATTAAACAAAAGTATGATATGCCCATGCATCAGCTGTTATATGCAGCCTAATTTCTACATTGATATAATCAAGAATTAACGTGCAGTTGATTAAGAGTGGCTAACACGTTTTACTGATTCACTGATTTCTACATTGAAATAATGATCCATTAACATTTGAATGCAGCTATTAAATCAGTAGCCGATCTGGATTCAATTAGTTAATTCATTAAATAGTTTGTCAGAAGTGTACATTCTCTTTTTTTATTAGAATACTTAATGTCTTTGTTATTGTTTATTCTCATTTTTGTATGAGGATACCAAAACTCCCATAGTAATGTGGGAAGTAAAATGAAAAGTCTACAAATTGTGCGTCATCAGTAGCAGTTCTCTTCCACGAGGATGCATTTCTTCCCCGTTGTCATATTGAAGTTCATATGAACTATGTGCCAGACCGCTGTTTCAAGTAGAACCATTAAACCAAGGTTAGAAAAAGCACCCTAAAGCACATTAATATAAAACTAGATAGAGGAAGTTTATTTTATAAACTTCAGTTGGCTTGAGAAAGCCTAGCCAGAAAGTTTAAATTAGTTGTAACAGCTTCAAGCTTGAAAAGTTTTGAGAGTTTAAACTTTAAAACATGTCGCTAACAAGATTTATTTGGAGATTACTGATGATTCAGTTGGTCAGTGAATGGCGCTGTTTCCCACACACAGAAGTAAGCAGCATTTTCTACAGTTATATTTGCAATCTTTTATATGTTTGCCGGTATTTCATAGTTGGTATGTAAAATAGAGGGATTAAACTTACTAATTAAAGTAAAAAATCGATTGTAGACCTGCAAGTCTTTTTTCAGGATTTTTTCAAAAATGTATATCCATTGCAATATGGATATACTAAAAAGTATTATTAAGAATAAAAAGTATTATTCACATTAGTGTAAACTGACCGTTGGGGATCAGTAGTAGTAATTGGGGATTAGTATTTCTATATATATTATTTTGCTAGGTGGTTGCTAGGGTAACCAGAGTGGTTGCTAGGGTGGTTGCTAGGCAGTTGCTAGGGTAACCAGAGTGGTTGCTAGGCGGTTGCTAGGGTAACCAGAGTGGTTGCTAGGGCGTTGCTAATCAGTTGCTAGGGTATCCTGGGTGGTCGTTATGGTGTTGCTAGGCGGTTGCTAGGGTAACCGTGGTGGTCACTAGGGTGTTGCTAGGTGGTTGCTAGGCAGTTGCTAGGGTATCCAGAGTGGTTGCTAGGATGTTACTAGGAAGTTGTGAGGTGTTATGGGTAGTTTCTATGTCATTTTTAGGACAATTTAACACTTAGCTAATCACTATTAGCATGTAGCTATTCACTGCTAGCATGTGTAGCATGTTGAAAGTCCATTTTGCTAGCATGAGTCAATAGACCCAACCCCCATGTCTCTACGACTTTCTGATGCAGAGATATAGGTCTGGCTAAACGGTTGCTAGGTTACTTTGTTTGGTTGCTAAGGAGTGGCTAAGCCTCTGCCATTGATGTCACTTCAAAGGCTGCTTGTCAGTATGAACGATATAAACCAACCACAACGCCTCTACGACATTCTGAACTGAAGATATCTCGCTTTGTATTTGGTTGCTAAGGTGCTCGATAATGGTTGCTAGGGCGTGGCTAGGAAGTGTTGAAAACATTGGTGATTGGCAGTTTGCCAGTTTGGGATGGGTTGCTAAGGTGCTCTAAATGGTTTCTAGGGCGTGGCTTAATAGCTTCACTGTGATCCTGAGACACTCATTGGTCGCCTGAGTAAAATGAGCCCCCCCCCCTTGTCTCTGTGACGCTGTGCTGCAGAGCTATGTTCAATTCAAAATCCCTATGCATTTTGCCATAGTAGATGGTGTTTCATGGGACAGCCTTCCCCATTCATTTCTATGGGGCAAATTTGGGCAGCTCTAGCACCCCGGGGTGCAACTTTCACCCCATTGTGTGGTATGTTCTTACAGAGGCTGTCACCCTCTTCAAATGTGGCGAGTTTCATCTTTTTACAAATTCCTCGCTCAGAGTTATTAATCGTCAAAGTTCGTCGCAATGTTAAGTCAATGGGATTTTTCGGCTGCTTTTTCGCCCCTGGGGTGAACATCGTACCCCCGATCCCTTAGAAATTATATAGCAACTCAAGTCAGAACAGGTCTGAAGTCTGAGCAGAGTTTAGTGGTTGTAGCTTTAAAGCTCTAGGAGGAGATTCTTTGAGAATTTTAGGTAAGAAAAAAAAAAAAAAAGTTTAGATACAATATCTAAGCCAACTTAATGAAGCCTAAATACAGGTGTGGTCTTCAGGCTCGGGTTCTTTTGGACACTATATAATGGTTCTATGTGCCTTTAGGGGCCCGGAGACAATGCAGAATGCTCCATTACATCTTTCCATCTCCATTTTCAGCTTCCATTTACTTTTAACCAACTACAGCTACTGTCAAACCCCGGCAAAAGGTATAAGAAATTAGTCTTGTCTTTTAGATCCAAACATTTGCATAGCTGAAAAACATGGAAAAGTGAGAAAGTGATACAAGCGATATGTCAACCTGCTCTGTTATTTAAACACAATCAAGGCAGCTGAAGAGAAAGGCACTTTTTTGTAACGCTTCCTCTTTGTATGTTTAAGCGGTCCTCCTCACGACCCTGAATGTCACTCATTATCTGTAAGGTCATATTTGAACATGTCATCTCAAGACAGGAGGGAGATAAAAGGGCGATGGGTGGAGGAAAAAAGCTTGCTACATGAGAGAGAGGGGTTAGACTTGAAGGTTAGGAAGGGACGGGTCAAAGCCCTCACTGTCATGCCATCAGGGTGGATGACACCATATGCGACAGCATCTCGGCTGATATGGCAGTGCGGTCTCACAAGAGATATTGCAAAATGATGCTCTGAGGTCATTTCAACCTTGTTTGACTGAATTTGACTGAAGTCTTGGTTATCTTTGGACCTTTCAAAATTGCACGAAGGCTCGGTTATCTTCAAATGTCTTATGGCAGTGGCTTTTCATGTGATATTCTAGTATAATGTGATATAAGTGTAACTGTCTGGTATTGAAGACTTTGGCAATGTTCAGATTTTTTCTGCATATCCAGATTTTATTCAGATGGGCTGTTACAGAGCCTCTAAAAGGATATGGAGGAGAAATGCTTTTACGTTCTCTTGCAAATGTATTGCCTTCCCCAGAGAAACTTTCCGTTTACTCGCAAAATGTTTGAGGGATAATGCAAAAGCATTGACTTATTTTTTTCTCCCATCTCATATATTTATTTCCCACCACCATGTCCCCTTAGGGGCTCCGTAGGTTTTTTGAAATTCTGTACGGCAAGAAACCTCACATGAAATCAAATGAATTTTTTTTTTCAAATCTGATTTAAAACCCATATTGAGATGGTTTGAAATGCAATTCCAATCAGATTTTTACGGATGTATCTCAGTGAGGACGCGTCGTTTGCGTTACTCTTAACGAAAATGCCAGAAGCGTTCATACAGTGGTGTTCTAATGTTATGTCCAAAGATTTGAGTAGTTTGCAGCGGAGGAATTGTGAACTGCAACTCGACAGGACGCTTATTTGGAGAGCGAGATGATGCTCCTCCATTTGTCCTGGAGGACACCTACCCTAAAAATCCAATTTGCCTACAGTCTGAACTTTAAGCTTGAACTTACAATTAAAGTGAATGAAAATGTCAAAGTGAAAATATAAAAACCAAATGAATTAATTATTATAAATTAACCTTTTGTTAAAATATTAATATTTTATTTTAGATTTCTTTTCTAAACTTTAAAAAAATATGACTGTACCAAATGTCAAATACTAAAACAAGTATTTGAATTAAATACTTGTTTTGAAACATGGAAATCCAAATGAGAGGAAGAATGTTCTTGCTGGCAAAATCTTATATATTTCTAACCCTCAAGGCTAAAGGCTTTTCTTATGTTTTCCGTTGGCTGTTTGTGTCTCTGTGTGTACAAACATCCCTACCCCACGTGACATCACAAATCCAGCTTCCAAGTTTCTAGAAATTTGGTCGTCTGTACCACTGATTGAGGTTCTTAAAACACACTCCAGAAAATCCCAGTAGCAGACACCCCATTTTGGTGAACTTTTCACCTCATTTAAAGTTGTAGTGATGGACTATGATGTTGCACTGGGGGGTAGAAACCTACGATTAGAGCTTTCTCACAGAGGGTCACAGGCTACTATGTAATACTGTTGGCCGCTGGCCACAGGGTGTGTGTGTGTGTGTGTGTGTGTGTGTGTGTGTGTGTTTAGATTGAACTCTAGCTGATGTAAGATGGATTAGGGCTCCAATGGGAATTCCAGCTGGCTCTCATTTCTCCTGTCCCTCTAAACCCTTCATCTTATCTAACAGCCCAAATGTTATTAGAGAGAAAAGAGTGTGTGTGTTTGAGAGAGATGGAGTGAGATTTATGGAAAATGAGATCAAGAGAGAGATAGAGAGAGCAAGGAAGAGGAATGACAATATGGTGAAATTAAATACCTTGTTTATTTCCCTTCCTAAAGTTGGTATGTGTATTATGCTATTTTTTAAAGGGACAGCACACCCCAAAATCTAAATTTCAGCAATTTGTCTCATCAATCCAGACCTGGATTACTTCATTTAATCCATGCAACACACACAAAAATAATAATAGAAGTTTTTTTGATTTGTTCTGTTATGCAATCTCAGATTTATGATTCTTTTAAGTCGGATCTTCCTTTTTTTCTTTTTCTTATTATTGGTCAAGAGATTTACTGTTGTCTTCTGTTTGTTTTATTTCTTTCAGTTTAATCTTTTCTATGAATCATTTGATCCAGTTGACTGCTCTGAATGATTCATTCATGAATGATGCCCTCACAAATGTGCCATAGATAAAGATTTGCAGTGAATAACGATTTGAATTTCGTTCTGTTCTATTGCATGGTTTTAGAAGTCTTGTGAATACAGTACTTGAGTCATATAGATCCATTCTATGATGCTTTATTGATTTTGTTTCCATTTTTAAGCTTATACATTAACCATACATCGACATACTTTACAATTACAATCCAAAGAACAACCATAATCCTTCACACAAGGAAAAGTATGAATTAACACAACACAAGCTTCATTTAAATAACACCAGAATTGTATTTTTACGGTAAACCATCCCTCTAAACACCACTGAACTGGGTCTTTGGAGAAATACAGTGTGCATGATTGATTACTGGATAGAGGGTGGGAGAAATGACTGGAAATGGTATACGTCTCTCTACCTCAGTGTTAATTGGTTCTTTTATGGGTCTTTATGGGACCTGGAGTTCACTGTGAGGTCAGTTTAAAAGTCTAATAGATTTGTGGTGGTTGTGACTTTAAAAAACTATTTATCTGGAAAGTGAGATGCTGATAAAAGTACATTAATCCGGGCGACACGCTCACACACGCTCCTCTCCAGTCATTTACAAGCGCGAGATGGAGATATGCATCACGAAGATGCTTGCGTCATTTAAGCTCCTTTCTGCTAAAGTACGTTTACCTAATGAGGCAAATTGAAAGGTTTTTCTCACACATGCCAGATGAGTCTCTGTATGATGCACCCTTGACTCAGTTATGACAGTCACATCGTGTTTTTGTTCAGAGGGTGGTTGATGTTATTTCGCACAGCAATAAGTAAACCATTTATTTTCCTCATAGATTAAAGCCTACAACGATGTGTAGATGATGTGTCCGCCCGCTCGGCTACCAAAAATAAAATATGGTTGCAATACGTTAATGATTTTCTGAAGCAGGAGCTCAGCCGTCATCCATATGCAAATGTATTCACTAGATATGTCTTTAAATACTCTGGAAAAATATGGGAGTTTTTTTTCACCCTGCATTTATAAAAGGTTAATTATTCCCAGTCAACAGATCTGACTTTTAACTATGCAATTAATCTTCTTCGCTCGTGATTGAGCACAGAGCTAGCGCTTATGCGGAAGAAACTCTGTTACCGTCGTGAGATTGTTTGTGTCTGCGTGAAGACGTTCTGCATCACCCTGTAGGCCTACAGCACATTCAATCAACTTCCGTTCAATTTATATTTAGCTTTTATTTGATTTATGTACGGCCATATGATATTCAGTCATTTACAGTCTATTATTATTATTATTATTGGATGGAGGATGGGTTTTATTTTATTTGCTATAATGTTTCTTTTTTATTGGCTGTAGTTCAGTCATTTATCTTTACTTAATGAAGGAAGGATGGATGGATGCTCTGACAGAGAGCAATAATATATCTGGTCTAACATTCCTACGATCTAGAAATGCACTGCTGTGAGAATGAATTTTCTTGTGCTGTCCTTTGCTTAGGGATGTTTCTGTCTCATTGTTTTTTACAGCTATCCCTGATTCTCAGAGGAACACTGTGCTGAGCTGATCAAATGGACTATTACCTCACACGACCTTCAATACAAACCTGTATGAGCATCTGCTTCACTGTGAGCCGGGGGGCGTGAGGATCTGTTGCTGCAGGCATTGTTTAGAGGTAAACAAAAGACGGTCCAGCACACAACCCAGAGCTTCACTTCTTGTCACAAAGGAGCCTGCTGAATCTGAAAATATATCTGAAAGAATTCTAAAGAATTGTATTGATGTATTTGAGGTTTGAATCATGCTCAGGTTTGTTTTCCACCACAGGTATGTCTGGTCATCAATACAGTATTTAGCTAGACAAACCCTTGATTTGATTTTGATTTGAGTCTACTTGATTCGCTTCACTTTGCTTCTGAATTCCACTTAATTTTAAAGTCTGTTTCCGATTCATTTGTTTATTGTGAACTATAGGTTTTTTATTCCTTGAAAAGAACCTTCTTAAAAGAGTTTGTGAATGAGACTACATGGCTGTATTTTCGTTTTTGTGTGAAGCCCATGAAGAAAATACAATAGACATTCCTTGCCGTTATTTAGCCATGCATATTTTATTACATAATGCTCAATATCGACTGCAAAATTGCTTTGTCATTCAGTACATTTATGATATTTTACTTGTTAATATTGATATTGGGAATTTTAAGAATCTATCTCTGCTTTCTTTATGACTTTTTTACTTTATTTTTTACTTTTTACTTAGTCCTACTTTTGATGCATCTCGTTGCTTTCATCAGAAAGACCTGAAGTGGTTGTTTTTTTCTTGATTTTTATCATCTTGGGGGATTTTGAAGGGAGCAGCTTGTTGCTCATAATTCTTCTCATATTGCCCATTGTCGTGAATGCTACACCACAAGTGTAATTGCCATTTCATGTGTCACTTATGTTATGGCTGAAATTCATGTAATGATTCAGTCTCTCTGCAATTGGAAGGAGGCAGGTCTGTATTGAGCTGTGGGAGTTTCTGAGGGCTGCACTCTCAGCCTCTTTTTTATATGTTATATAGACAGCCGCCTCTGTTTTTACACTCACATTCCTCTCATCTCTCCCTCTGTTTACTCCGGGCGCTGGCAGGCTTCCATTATATTTCACAGTTCAGCTAGTCTGGGGTGAGCTGCAGGGATTTTGGGGTGTCTGAGATGCTCAACTAAACCCAATCAAACTCAAGCGCGCACATATTCAGACGCACGAGGGCTCTAGGGACGAGAGGAGGAGAGATGTTTAGCACGAGGTTACTTACCATCTTCTTTTTTGTGGCTGGTTCATCGGTCCATCTCTGTCTTGCTTTCAATCATTTATTCTGTTTACTATGTTTTGCTCCTCCAGTGAGTACAATGTAGACTTTCTGCGAGATGTAGACTTTCTGCGATGAATTTGGAATAAAAACAAACTATTGGCACCGCATAATAAATGTTTTTAGATGTAAAATAATAACAATAATAATTAAACGGTTTATATGACAATTTTGATTAGAATAATTTTTAGTACGAAAAAATGTTCACTGTTAAGTTGCCATGATTTAAATTCCTCAAGTTCTGTAAAAGTTCCCCATTATGATTTTTTTTCTATATTACCTTTAATATAGAGTGTAATATTGTCCATTATTGTCTTCTAAAAGAAAGAAGCAATTTTGAACCTTTAAATGAGTCGGCAGTAATTCCATTCTTACTTCCTGCACAAACATGTGTAGGTTTGTAACTAATTTTAACTACATCTACTTTGAACCGCGCTGAAACTTGGCCATTTTGTTTCTGACAGTCTCTGTAAGCAGTAGACCAATCACAACAAACTGGACTAATCAGAGCAGAGTAGACTCTCAAAAAGGAGGAGTTTATAGAAACTGAATCCTTTTTTAAGCCGTTTGAGAAAAGAGCTGATGCTGCAATTTATATTATGAGAAAATTAACCCATGCACTTTTTTAATGTACCTTTCACGTTCATACACTTATTTGTGTGTCTTGTTCTTTGAAATCAATACCTTTTGAAGCAACTGAGCTCTTTAGTCAGACCGCTTTAGTGATTGTCAATAATGTTTAGTTTAACCATCTGAATGTGAATGAACCGAAAGTTCATTCAAGTTCATCGTTAACTGAACGAATCGTGCAAATTAATAGCTCAGTTTGGCACGGGAATCAATCTTGCTCTCAACACAGAATTGATAAATCATCAACCTAATGTGTTTGATTACAAATTCAATGCACATATAATTGAAACTTGATGCTTAAGCACGCACATAATAAGACATAACATTTTCATTTTTAGGTGTTCTGTTTTTCCAGTGAAAGAATGAGAGGACTTCCTGATCCAAAGGCCACCGAATCAGCTTTGAAGAATCATATTGTTTTGGTCATATACGATTTTTTTAATGAATTGATTGATTTAGATACTTAGTGATTCACTCATAACTAATATTATAAAAGATGCAATAAGAGAAAAGAGTCAATGAATCAGAAAACATATCTGAATGAATCTATTTGGTGAAGTCATTGAATCAGCATTCATCTCAAATCTTTTCTTGTTCTAGTTTGAATTGTATTTGTTTTATAATTGCATCAAGATGCATCACTTCTTTCATTAGAACTTCATTATTGTAGTTGTCTGGTTTAATTATTATTCTGCTAATGTTTTGTCATCATTAGCAAGTGCACTTCTATCAGGTGCAATCATCTGCTCAAGAGTTGTTCCTCGTGCAGCCTCAAGGGCTGAGAGTAGCAAGGTCAGTCATCCTTACGTGGGCGGCATTCTGCTCTATATGACACCCCACTGCCGTTGATATGAGCACCATCAGATATTCTATCATATTCCAGCAGCCCGCGGCAAGGTGAAAATCTGTTTTTTATTAGCAGTCAGGAGAAGAAATGATAACACAGCTGCAAGAGGATGAAGGAGGGGAGAAGAGAGCAACAGTTAACAGATGTCAGTGAAGAGGAGAGGTTGTGCTTTGGGGTCATTGTTCGCTTGATATTTCAAACTTGAAGGTGCGACTAGATTGTATAAAATGTGTCGAGAAATTGTTTTTCCTTAAAGAAATCCCTATTTTAAAGTCTGTTAATAGTCAGTCAACGGCAGGAGTTTGTGGGAGGGGTTCTTTTTTTACTGACCAATGGCTGATGAGAGGAATTGTTTAGGAAACTTGTTTAAATACAGTCATTATTACAGAAATTTAATGCTTAACCTGTAAAAGGATATTATTTGAGCCCTAGTCTCACTAAAAAGAGACCAAAAGAAAACAGATGAGAGCGCTACAAGTTTATTTTCATCTGCAGTAACTTAACTGCACATCTAGCACATACATTTATGTTAACGACAGGAACAGGGCCTTTTTGATATTCAAAGTTCTTAGCATCCATATGGCGGATCACACAACGTGCACTACAGGCCAAATACCTGTTTGTGTGAGAGCAACATAAAAACTGGCTTTCAGAACCTCAACGGGTTGTTTTGGACCGCACATCTGAGTCAAACCATCTGTCTGCATGCCGTTTCCACTTTCTCCATCAATCCAAGGTGTGGCGAGAGGAACAATTCGTTTAAGAATTGCAGATTAAATTGTCTTAAGGAACAGGCTGGCGCAGAGAAATACACATTGAGATGCTGTATGTTTGTGGCTCGTTTTAAATCTCTAGGCTGTGTCTTTATTTCTCCTCTGATCTTATAAATTTCATCATCTTTTGAAGTGAAAACAGCTGTGTCTCTGTTTAAGGAAAATTGATGCACTTAAGTGCTTAATTATTAAAACAGGGCAGTCTGCCAAGGTAAGCTGTCAAACCCAATGACGCCATGAACGGGGAATCAGATGCATTTTTAAATGCTCAAACATTATTAGAAGCATTGAGACACAAATGGTGTGTGTGTGTGTGTCAGTGTTGGAGAGTTACCCAAGTTTGGGATTACTTTTTTAATGCTTAACTTTTCAATTCACAACAGAATATCTGAATTACTTTGTTTTCTCAATTATTAACTAACAGAACACCTGTCCTCATGTTGAGAGAAATCAGGAGTAAGTGCAGAGGCGTGTGTAAACATGATTCTTGTTATCCTCATCTCACTTGCACAAAAAAAGTTGCTCAATTTGAATAAAAACAGTGAAATATTAGGATAATATTATGCAAAGCTGCAATAATTTCCAAATGTTAAAAATATACTTTTGTCTTTTTGTGTTTTTCACTGGCCAGAAGACCAGCATGAGATCTTTGTCTGTTCTGTATCATCTCAGTGAGCTTTTATAAGGTTTTACGCATGCGCATTGAAGTGAATCTAGCATTATTTGATTTTTCAGTGGATTAAAAACATTTTCAAAATGCTTGAAAACGGCAGTGTGGATGGACAGCGATTTAAAAAAAAAAAGAGAGCCATTTTCAAATGTATCCGGATTAATGAAGATGTAGCCTGAGACATCCATTTCACTTTTTGTGTCAAAGAGCTTTTATATTTGCCACAAATATAACTTAAAAAAACAAGCATGCCCAGCCCTGGTGAGAAAAAGTAAAGCAAAAAGTAACATAACACATGACTTTCTATTAAAAGTAACCTAATTAGTTACTTCTTTAGTAACACAATATTGTTATGATTTTATGTTCATATCAGAGCTTGACTTCTTGCGCGACACTAACGCCCATTTTTTTTTAAATGTGTAGCTTTACACATTTGCTGTGCTACTTCATTACTTTACTTCACACTCTTCGAAATGGGAAGGACTCCGTGGCAACCACAACGAATAACACTATCCTCATTTATTCTCGTGTGCATGTAATTTGACGGCCGGAGCAGTCAACTCTGATCATCTTTCATCCCGTATTACTCAGCCTGGCGGAGATGGAGAGTGAGCTTCATCACTTCATCCACCACCATCACCATCATCATCACTTACCTTTATGGGGGTGAGGGGGTGAGAAGGAGGGGTGTCAGAACCCATCAGATGCTCCTCTGCAGTTGGAAAAGGAGAGAAGAGGCGACCTGCCGATTTTCTCAGATCAGTATAGCGCTGATGGCTTCTCTCAAAGGGTGCTGACCCAATTCGCCTGGGCGTTTATCACCGGCACAACAAGGTCACGGCTGACAAAGCAGTGCTAGTGCAGTCTCTTTATGCTGCGGAGTGGGGAAGGGAGGACATTCGAGGAGCTGTTTAACTGCTCTCAGTGTTCAGTTGATAGTACATGGGATTTTTTGAAAAGAACAAAAAGAGCATAAATACAGAATGGTGCAAAAAATCTGTTTAAATCAGTAGTTCCCAGTTTTTGGGTGACGCTACACTAACACTTGAAAAATCTGACAATTTTGAGAAAAAAAGAATTAAAGTTGTATGTAAAAATTGATAATTGCAACAGATAAAAAGAACAGTAGCCTTGAGAACTTGTTTCTGCATTTTGACAGCTTATTTTGTTTTATGCATACAAATTTAGTATGTTGGCCTACGTTTTATTTTCTGAATATTTCAATATTACAATATGGAGACTATATTTGTGTTAAATGGTTGTAAATATTACATTGAAAATATATGGATAATGACTTTCAAATCATACTATTTATCATTCTATTTTCTTTATATAAATATAAAAATGAATATACTATTAAATATGCCAGCCCTAATATAACTTAGGGTTAGTGTGTGATGGATCACTTGCAGAATGCCATAATTTAATGCTTTATAGCTGGGAATTTGTTCAATTATATATTGATGAACACCACTAAGTATTGCACCCAGTGGACAGTTGTTTTAACAAAGCTTTGAAACATCACATACAGACTACAGTTGCAATAGAATCAGAGTTATTGAGTATTTCATCCGGCTCTGAATAGATGTTGATGGGATCTGAAACACTTGAATGTGAGTGCTTCTAACATTGTCTTTATGGAAAGAAACATCTGGGGGATTTTATTGCAAAAGGATGATTTTCATTTTTCACTGAAGCACTGTTCTCTTGTTTTTCAACATCTCTCTCGCTATCTCAATGGCTTTTCACCATTATTTAATTTTCATTCAATCATGCATGCTGCTCTGGCAGCACATTAGGTGGTAAACACCCTGATATATGTCCCTGATCAACACAAACCTAACTCTACCACCTTAAGAAGAGATCAGTGAAAAGAGCTGGCGTTTTTCTCTATCTGTGCCGTTTCATCTCTTTGACTTTAGTTTCTCTCTATCTGCCACAGGCGTTTTCTCAGAGGTGTCAAGGGAGGCAGTGCTTACTCAAAAGATTCAGATAGTTATCAACAGTATGGTAAAAAACTAGCAATTTTAAGAAATACGGGATTGATAAATATATAAATATATTTTTTAAATACAATGGCAGCAACACTAGCAGATAAGGTTTCAGAGGGAGGCTCCTTTCAATTTATTACTGAATGTTTTCATTGACATATAGCTTACATTTTAGAGCTTAATGAAAAGAGAGGAAGCAGTGCCTCTATGTCGCTGTGATTGGCTAATTAGACCTTCAATATGATAACAGTTGGCTTTCATATTTACAACCGTTTGATGAATCAGCCCGTGGTGTTTCCAAAATGCACCGTTAACCAACTACGGTCGCAACATAGTTAAAATGAACTTGCATTCAGTATTTGCTTCTTGGTGAATGGAAAATGTTGTTCAATAAGTCTTTGAACCACAAACATAGTTGGAATATAAATATTTATCTTACTAAGCAAATGCAGAGACGAGAAACTTTTTTGACTCTTTTAGACATCTACCACAATCCACTGGTCTCTGCTCATTCAATATCTTTAGTTTTTTCTTAGTTAAGACGCACAGGTTTCTATGTTCCATTCCTCCTGAAATTACTCTGCTATTTAGTCATTAAATGACAAAATCGCAGTTCTGCATCTGTAATGCATATTCATAACCGATATGATAACACCTGCTGGGCAGAATGAATTAATCCAAGCGCACATATTTTATACATTTTAGCATATTTAGTTACACTTTACATCATTTCCTTTGAAGTCATATCCCTTTTTAATGAGGGTAGGTGGATCTTCAGGATATATAGTTTACATTCCAACTTATCATCTTAAGCTTCCTGTAGCTATTTATTTTAAAAGCTGTGGTTGTCTCTGTGCGGTCTGCCATATCATTAATCATTAATAAACTTCATAGTGGACATCACAGCTAGCTGCACTTCAATAGCAGGGGGGTTCAAAGACACCGGGCCCTGCAACCCCCCCCACCACCCCCAGCCCCCAATTGGCAAAAGACCACCAGGCCTTAGGGAGGTGCAAGATAAATGGAGATCTCATGCGGAGCTAGCGGCGATTTAACATAAGACCAGTGCTTCTGTATTTCTTTGGCTTTGGTGGGATATGAGACCTTAATTTGACTCACCACATAAAGGCCAGCCAAATCTGTCAGGTGAACTGGTGCTAGGAGACAGATAGGAGTGTGCTACAGACCCATGAACATTTGTGTGAAATGGGGTCACTCTGATAGAATTTATTACTTAACCATTGTGGTTGAATTTGTTGTATATTTTCATTTTTAAGAGGCTTTTTGCCCTAAATGGGGAGTAGATGATGGACCTATGCATGAAAGAAAAAAATGTTTAGTTGAAGCAAAATAAATTCAGTGGAACGGAAATGCCCTTGTCTTGACATTAGTAAAAAAAGAAAGCCAGTCACTCAAAATAGTTTTATAATGAAGGAAGTTGTCAGTGTGATTGATTGAGGCCCTGTGTCTCATCGTATCTCTCCCTCTCTTCCCTACTCCCTTGCTGATGCTGTCTGCAGTAGGGTGTAAAAGTGCTGACTGCGTTGAATATCCTCTCTAGTTGTACGTGATAGATTGTGCATTTCCTCCACAGTAACGGTGAATGATCGGGTGACATAAAATGCCTCTGTTTTTGTCATGTTAATAATCTCTCGGCCAGGTATGCCATTAATATGGCATGGTGTAATCTTGCTGTCATCTATCACCATAATCCAAGTGCACAAGTGAGAGTTCCCCTCATTTTTCATCGCATGATGTTTCTTCATGGGCTCTGGTCCCTTGAAGACTATATGACAAATGCTAATTATAAGGGTAGGTTTGAACTACAAACGGAGACGTTTTTGCATTACGTTTTTCACGTACAGATGCCAACATTGTCAAAACGATCCCTGTTCACATGGATCACACTGTATTATGCATGCCAGGCCAGCCGTTGGCAATAACACACACTGCATGTCTAGACTGAACGCGGAATACAGTGATCCCTCATTTATCGCGGTTTATGTGGACTGGAACCCTCCCGCGATAGGTGAAATCCGCAAAGATCAGCCAATCAGCTCATGGGATACATCCACTCGTGCTCTCATTCGTCGATCTCGCGCCAGGAAGCAATCAATGTCTTGTCTGAGTGCCCGTGTGTGTGTACAAAGCCTCTGAGAGAGTTTCTTTCTTTATCTGGCATCCTGGGAAACCGTTTCTCTCGCATCACGATAAAACAATGCTGCTTTCCGCAATACGGCTGCCGATATGGCCATATTTTTTAAATTTAATTTTTCAATGAATATTTTTGAAAAATCCGCGATGCACTGAGGTCGCAAAACTTGAACCGTGAAGTGGCAAGGGATTACTGTACATATGCGCGTGACATCGCATGTTTTCTAGTTTACACGGTCAATAATGTTACCTTCTTAAAAAACTTGCTTGTTGAAACCTGTTTTCAAAAGTTTGCATTTTTGGTTCCCAAAAACACAGTTTTCATTTAAATGAATGAACAAAACATATAAAATGTTTACTTTTTCTTGAAAACAATGTTATGTAAATAGTCCCAGTCTTCCAGACTACTTGCTCACCCCAAAACTCAGTTAATAGTGTTTGCTCTTACTAGTGTATTTGAACAAACCACTAATCGTGACCATTAAAGTAAGCAAACAAGAATTGTGAGGTTTGCTCTGTAGAGGTTTTTACTTCTTACTATTATTATTACTATTACCATTACAGTTTTTGGCCGATGGTCGATAAAACAAATGGAAAAAATGGGCTTTTGGGCCATTATGCACCATAGCAAGTACATACCTACCGAGGTAAGTCCCATTATAGGAGAAACAGTTGTTTCTTTCCTATGAGAAAAACATCCATCAGAGAGCTCTGTGCCATCTGGCTTAAGGTAGAACTATTAGTTCACTCTTCCTGAGGTAAAAGCTCATGAGCTAGACTTTCTACTTGTTCAAAACTATCTTTTAGTTTGGTGTAAACTTCTTGACCCTACTCTAGTTGAGGCAGGTGTTTACTATGAATATGAGTATTTGGAGTTTGATTTTAATTATTGAGGCTGATGGGAATGAATGTTACTGTGGCTCGGGTGACGGTTTTGATCTATATTATATACAGTAAATGCTCTTTATCAAACAAACTTTTTGGTTATCACCACAAAAAAATAGATTAATTGAAACACATTCAGTTGAATGATAAGTCTTGATAAGCGATGGAGAATAGGAGAGCATTTAGCCCACTCTTTGTCAGTGCTGTTTTCTTGAATGTTTTTGTTTTGTTGCAAAGCAGTAATGATGTCCACCATTCTGTTCCAATTATTTCATCCGTGTGAAGTGGAGAGAGAGCAGAGGTTTGTTGTTGACTCAAATTGACAGTAACCTTCAGCTGCTGCCAGAAATGCTGCGCTCATACAGTACCTGAAGGAGAAATAGCTATCCCTCTTTCCAAGGGGCACTAAGTTGTATTATAATGATATGTATAGTCTTTGAAATGATTGCGGTGCACTTTGCCCCCCTCCCCACTAGAATTAGTAAAGGCACCCCCCCCCCCCCCCCCCCGCAAATAAATCAACAACAACAACATAATTTAGAACATTTCTACAACATGGTGTGAAGTAATATTTTATTGCAATGAATTGATTACAATTTTACACCCATTGTAGTAGAAAATATAGTTATACTACAAAATAATTACGTTTTTTAAAATTAAGTAAATACATTTTCCTGAATATATTAATAATAGAAAAATCCCCAAGTTTTTATACTATTTACATTTTCACATTCTATATAAATTCAATTAAAACTTTTTTTTTTTTTAAGTATTTCTTTTCTAGTCTTTTGAAGCTTTTTTTTGTGTAATTTTTCAAAAGTGTAGCACTGAAATTTTTGGTCTTCTGTTTGTTTGTCATTGTTTTTGTTTTTTTTTACTTTCAGACTACTCTATAAATTAACCACCAGATAAGCAGCTGCTTTATCCCAAATCTATTGTAGAGCTTTTTTTTGTTGTCTCTTTGCGTTTCCCTCTCTTTAAGACTCACAACACCAGCTTTTATCTCTGCTCTATTGACCAGTATTGAGCCCTCTGAGTTTTACCTCTCTCCACTTTGTTCCTCGGCTCAGCTTCCTGTCTCTGTAAAGTGTTAAGCCTTCAGATGCTGACACACTGCCAGCTTTCCAATTAGAATTACTTGACTGTCAGG
Organism: Rhodeus uyekii; assembly: GCA_037043235.1. Taxonomy (NCBI): domain Eukaryota; kingdom Metazoa; phylum Chordata; class Actinopteri; order Cypriniformes; family Acheilognathidae; genus Rhodeus; species Rhodeus uyekii. The sequence continues at coordinate 708,471 of JAWRVZ010000033.1, forward strand.
CTGCCTTAGTATTGCTGTCTTAGTATCACCCTGCGCTCCATTTGGAAACCTGAGCTGTTTAAGTCTCTCTGTAGTGATTTCTCTTAAGCGTACAGAGCCCCAGTGAGCCCACGGTCGAAGAGACTGAGATAAACCAATGGGTTTCAATTCCCCCAATGAATAGCACAGTTAGCACAGCGTCCCAGAAAGGATCCATACCCATGAAGTGCTATAAAAGCGCATTGAAGGATGGCAAAGGTATCTGCATTATTGAATTTTATCTGTGGTTCCTTTTGCCATTACCAGCCTCACTGGAGAAAAGGAGGCTTATTTTTTGATACAGTTTGCTTAAATTATTAAACCACCATCACAATGACTGTCTCTGCGATTCATTTTTCATTACTTTACTACAATCGCATAATTGCGCATGTCGGGCTGAATTATGGATGAGGTTTACCTCTATAAGACGAGTGAGAGGGAAGATGACAGATGGGAATTCAGGTTCCACTTCAGTCCTGTGGGCCCTCAAATCAGATTCCGTCACACCCGCTCAGTCTCCCAACAACCCTTGCAGTGGAGTGAAGTGGAAACGTCTCCGCAAAGGAGTGAAGAAAAGAGTTTTTGGGAATTGATTTTCTTTAATAACACATGTGTGGCTGGTGATTTTTATTAAGCAACAGGCATGGAATGAACCTCGGGCTCAGATTGTCATGGAAAAGGGTTATAACCTGTGAAATATCCCATCATGCACCACAGAATTCTTAACAGTTGCTAAAGCCTTTTATAATGTTCCATTAAACTGTATATGAGTGGTGAAGATTTTCTGCTTCTATAAAAAGAGAAAATATCGAACAAATTATGCATGCAAAGATATCTTAATATACTGCTGCAACCAAAATTATTCAACCTTCTGACCTGCAACACATTTTGCTGCCAAAAACTACATTTTATGAAAAACAAAATAAACATAGTGATCCATAAACTATTATAGAATAGCACATTTCTGAGAACGTAAAGATTAAATAAAATTGTCTCTAAACATTCAAATTTATTCAATCCTCACAAGTCAAATTTTCTGCAGAATTTTTTATTCCTTATAACCTCCAATAAACACTGCCTTCAAGTTGTTAGAAGCACCACTCTACTGCAATCTTCCCACATTCCTCGCTTTAAAAAGCTTCCAGATCACTGATAATCTTTGGTTTTCAAGCTACCACTGCTTCAAATTCCACCAAACATTTTCAATAAGATTTAAATCTGAAAACCGTCTACAAGAAGATTCTACAACTGATTCCTGAACCAAGCTGAAGTAGATTTGGATGTATACTTTGGGATGGCTGTCCTGCAGGAAAGTCAGTTGGTCATCAAGCTTCAGTCTTTGCACTGAATTCATCACCACCTTTGCCAAAATGTCTTGACATTTCATGATGTCTTTTATATTGTCAAGATTTCCACTTCCTGCAACAGCAAAGCACCCCCATAACAAGACTGGACTGCCAGAAAAAGCTTTTTTGCACCAGCCATATTGCTGGTCCATGGGTCCAAAAAGTTCCAGTTTAGTCACGTCACTCCATACAACATTCTTCCAGAACTCCGTCTATCAGAATTAATTTTAGCATATTCAAGTTTGCCTTTTATGTTCTTCTTGGTCAATAAATGTAACTGTCCAAATTCCCTTCACTGGCCTTTATGCATCATGGCCTCCCAATAAAAATCCACATGGTTTCAGCAGGCTCGATCACTCCTATAGCTGGTGTGTGGAGAGTGCACTGGAACTGTTGTATTGTGGCTGCTTTTACATCATCCAAGTGGATGCTGAACACTGGAGTGGTTACGATTGTAAAGTGCTTTGGGTGTACAGTAGAACATAGTAAAGCGCTATATAAATTCCTCGTTCATTCATTCAAGATTGGAATTTGGCAAGATTTACAAACTTGAAGGCCATGCTTGTCTAGTGTTCATATACTATTTCTTCCTCCTTTCATCAGGTCGTCTTGCAAGTCTTTGACAGTAGATTGAGGGTTTTTCTCAGTTGCGCCGATCAAACATTTTATTCCCTTTAATGATATTGTGTTTTTTCTTGAAAGACCATCAAAGGTTTTATTGTACAGCACATTTTAAACTTATTAATGAGGCTGCCAGCTGTGTCTCTTGGAACTTTTAGTGTTTAAGAAATCTCCTTGTTGCCATAGACTTTCTAACATAATACACATTTTTTGTTCTTTATAGCTTTCATGAGAGCTCTTCTGACTTGGCCATATTTGCTACTGAAATTTTGCACAAGCATTGGCTAAATATATGTATATGTACAGCAAAAACTAATTCAGTTTTGATATATGGTTTCCAAAGGCTTAATTGTGGTTTAACACAATTTTGTACCATGTGAGGCAAATAAGTGCCTTAAAAACAGTAGCTTTGAACAGTGGTTGAGTAATTTAAAAAAATCAAACTCAAAAGCTTTACATTATATTTTGAAAATCACTTTTAATTTGCCACTAAACTGTTATAGATAGTTTTTTTTAAACTATCTTTAGAAAAGTCTGTATTTATAAATTGTTACAGTCTCTGGAGGTTTGAATAGTTTTGATTGCCACTGTGTGTGTGTATGCATATATATTTGTATCTTGTTTATATTTGAGGAGTGTAACTGCTTTGCATTCTTTTTTTTCTTTTTTGTTCTTCATTGTGCTGTGAAATTGCTGTCCTTGTTCCTTGGATTATCTGACATTTTGAGCAATTTTCTGCTGTCAGTCTGGGAATCAATTGTTTCCATTCAAAGTCTTTTCTCACTGAATATTTGCCAATGAAAGGAATTTAACTTGCGAGTTGTGACTCAGAAGTGAAAAGATTAATTTGAAGGAACCGGAATTTCATAGACAGTTAGACAGGGCTGAAGACTGGGAAAAAATGACAATGAAATGAAAAAAAAAAGTATATATATGTATATAATGTATATACCGGTATATACATTCTGGACCTTAGCGCAAGTTTATGATAAACATATTTTGCAAGTTTTATATTGTAATCGCTGAACACACGCAGGAAACGTTTGGCAGAATTCTAATGTCTAATTCATCTTGAGGGTAGTTTCCATGATTTTCTTTTACTTTTAGTATGTACATGTTAGCCTTACTGTTATCTATGAGCTAGTGGACTCCAAAACATTGATACAATTTGAATTTAGAATATGTAAACATTTAAAACTTAGTCTCTAACTTCTGCCAATATAGATTTTGATTTGATTGAAGCGCCAGCTCCCTACATTATAAATGTACACTAAATTCGCCAGTTGTTCACACTAATTACTATTTTCTTCTTGGTTAATGGGACATCTATGCTATAGGGATATGCAATACGCTTTCCATTTGAACAGAATGCTTTATTTTAAAGCTCAACAGCCAAGTTGTGATATAAATGAAACTCTATTGGCTATTTAAAAAAGGGGAGGTGCTGTTCCATGTGTTCCACCCTGTCTTTCTGTTTCAGTGGCAAATACAACAACACTGAATAATAGTCCGAGTTTCAAGGCACGTCAGTGGGGCTTTAAAATGCACTGCAGTTCCATTTTTCACCTCAGATTTACATTGAAAAATTGTGGGGCAATGTAGAGCTGGAAAATGCCCACCAAAGCCACACTGTAAATTTTAATAAATTAATATATTATAAGACTTGAAATTATTTGTTTCAGAATGCAGAACACATTTACAATTTGTTATTGATTCAGCCTATATAGAGGGCTATGTCTGGATGAATATTTTGGAGTACCATTTATTTAGTACAACAACAATTTTTTTTTTATTTAATTGCACAATGTCATTAGAGCAACCAGTAAAAATGATATGTCTAACATGTGCTGTATATTGCCATACCAGTTAAATTCCAATCAGACACAGAATGACTCAATTCAGTGAATGTGTCAATTGTAAAGTTATAAATGTCTCCGAATGCTTCGCTCACTGAGGGAGTCTGAGTCTGATTGTTTTTGTATATCAGACACTGAAGTTGCAGGCTGGTGTTCTGTAAGGGAAGAGCTCTTTTGCATTGGGCCAGTTGCCAGGCTGTCAACAAATGTAGAGACCAAATTGGAATGTGGATTTTCCCATGACATAATGTGGTGGATTTTGTTCTATTGTCTTTGGCTGTGTCATTCATCGAGCCACAATAGGAGCCCTGTCCCCCATTATGACATCATAATGGCCCTCGAAATGATTTCGACATTTGGAGGAAGAGCCCTCAATAGAAAGCCGTCGCTTTTAACAGCCTTGTAGAAATGTTTAGCTTTAATTATGAATACATGCCGCTGTCCAAACGAGCACCGCTGTTCTCCCACAATCACATCCTTCACATTCTCCATATAATGATGGTAATTATTGCCTGTAAAAAAGAGGCAGATTAGTATATTTACATGCGCACAGTTTCATTTTAATGGCATAAAGGTTGAAAGCATCTACTCCCTGTGGGAATGGAGGCTGTAGACGCTACATTAACTTTACATTAACAATCCAATGACCTTTACCGCTACAAGGTAATTGAGAAATTATTATTCTATGGCAGATTATATTAATTGAACCATTTTATGCTTTCACAATATTGATTATCATTTTCGAATATAAATCTTGTGAGTTGTTTTTCAATGAATGCAGAAAGAATGAAGTTTTTGTCGTGCTGAGTGTGTGAAAACAGTCTCGGGTGATGGAGGGCTGGGATCTCAGACTGTGTTTGTGTGCGCGGGTCAGACGATAAGCAGCTTAGAGACAACCCGACAATTTCCCCAGATGGTGAGGAAGGACAATCTGAAGACATCATGAACTGTCAGTACAGAGAGAGATGGGCTTTGTTTGGAATTGCATGCTCGCATACTTATCATATTATTTCGGAAGTATACACTGGGAGGACATCACAGACAGCTCTGCGACTGGTGGCTCACAAATCTGGCCCCTCCTGTGAATCTTATCCAGCCACCCGATTTGATTTTAGTGAAACATTGGACATCAGAGAACTTTCTGCTCAAAACACATTGGCAAATTCAGATGCACTAAGCGGTCAATTAGCAAACCGCAGGGCCACATTTGGACCAGAACCAGGACATTTAAGCCTTTTCTGGCCATAGTTCAACTAGACTATTTGCTAAAAAGTTTTTCCAACACCATTTAGGCTTGCATATTTGTTTAGAGTCTTATACAGTCAAATGTATTTATGCAAATACAAATCTTTAGAGTAAAAGACACAGATGGGGTCATACAGCTGTGTGTCAGTGTTCTCCATCCCAAACATCAAATCAAACTTGATCTGCCCTCACCAATTATTATATAGATGAGTATTAAGTATGTGAGAATTGGTGTTTGCATACAATACTCGCAACACAATAAAAGACTAATTTTGCTTTACTGAAGAGGTACATTATAGGGGGGTCTCAGTAATATTAAAACTTGCTTTAATAGGGTGATAAAGTTTGTTTTAAATGGTCCTGTTTATGAAGGAGTGTAATGCAACTTTAATACTTTGATCAACCACGGTATTAGTAAATATTGCATTAAGTGCATTAAACTGACAATCGGCTTTTACATTGTTACAAATGTTTTTGTTTTCAGCTGTTTAGAACTTAAGCTTTAGAACTATCTATTCTTTATATATCATGGTTTCCACAAAAATATGAAATAGCATAACTGTTGGAGAGCAGAAATGAGCAGCGTGAAATGAGCATATTTGAATGATTTAATGTTAATTTTCAGAAAAGCAAACATTTTCTAAAATGTCTCGGAAATGTCTCTAAAATTCCGGAATCAGACTAGATATTTATCTCATTAGCAGAGAACCGACTGGGAATACTAATTCTGAGACTTACTCTCCAGCTACAAACACATGCAGAACCTGATTTCAATGCAACATGGTCCTGGATAAACATCTTTGTGGTCCTGGAGCAACATTCCAATCGAGTGATCAGATTTAAGGTAGAAATTTTACGGTTCATGTTGAGTCTAGAATTATAATCAGGAACACTAAATATGTCGACCCATTAACACATCTAATACGACAAAATCAGGACGTGCCTAACACACAGAAGTTTCAATAATTAGGAACTCTTGGCCTGAAACATGCTTTACAGCAGTGCTTCTTAAATGTCACAAACAGCCATGAAAAAATGGTGCAAATAATAAAAATCAGACCTTATTATTTTGCATTTATAGCATATTGAGAAGCTGTTAATTTTGGCACTTAAAATTGTCACTTTCAGGTTCAAAAACTTAAATGAAGTTAGTAATTTAAATGTTTTCCTGTGTTTTTACACACTGATTTTAATGCTGCTGCGGGCCATGCATGCTCTGCTGCCTTGTATCAGGTTGTACGACAGGTTTAGAGACCATATTAATCGCAGAGCTCAAGGCTATTTTGTTCGATTGCAAGGCCTTGGGGGATCATGCGTTGTAGTTTTAGAGAATGTGGCCCCACACCTGTGCGTATGCCCTCAGGTTGAAGTTAATGTTACAGGAGGCTGTGTATGACTGACAGCAACATGACTCCAGCTAATAGACTTTGACCACTGGATCAAATACAACTCAGCCAACCAATCCCTGACTCAGTCATAGCGTGAGGTCTGGAGGAATTCACACAAAAACACAGTGTCCCGTTGCGACATGTCAGTCATATATATGTATATGTGTGTGTGTGTGTATGTAAATGTATCTATATGCCATGTTTTTCTGTACAAACTTAGCATGGTGGTAATGTTTGGTAATGTACTATGGTAAATGATGATGCATGGATAATAGGTACACAAGAAAACATAGCAATTGCAACCAACAGATTGGTGAAATGTGACCAGACGAAATGTGATCTGATTGAAAAAGAGAGATATCAGATTCAAGTGGTCTTTGGTTTCATTGCTTATGTAATCCCAGATGAATATAACATCTTTCCATTCAGGTTCATAATAAAGCTCCCTCTGTAAGTTCTCTCAAAAATTTCATGTTCTCCTCAAAGTCTCGTTAACGTGTTGGCTGCATATCTGCATGAGCAGGATTTATGTTTGATTTGCTTTGGCCTCAGGCTCTGCTCATTGATTTCACTCAGTCATTTATCTCAAGAAAAACAAAAACAGAATAGAGTCCCATAACTCATTCTCTCTCCTCTCTTTCTCTTTTCTTCCCTGCATTTGTATTTTTTAGTTGATCCCTGTATCTTTGCTGTGTCGGATTACGGATGTCCTTTGCATCATGTTCTTTCCTCTCGTCCTTTGTGTTTCAGTGATGAAATTACTTTATATTCTTCTCACTTTTTATCTGTTTATGCATGGACTTACTCGGCAGCAATACAAATGCACTCATCTGATTTGTCAATGTATGTAAACAAAGAAAGAGGTCAATTCTGCAGCACTTGATTTAACAAACAATACGCTGTTCTTTTAATACTCAGTTTATTTTAGATTTTAACAATAGTTAAATTTATTCAGTATTTTTCAAGTGCATGCAAATGAAATGAGTCAACGACGTACTAATTTTATTCAAATGCATGCATGGACTGTATTCCATGTTTCAAACTAATAAAATTAATGAAAACAATTCAATCAAATCCAGATTTATGCACACCTGTCATTGCGTGGCTAATTGAGAGTTTAGTTTCCATAAGTAAAACAATAAATGAATTTTAAAAATGTTAAATATATTTAAATTTCGCCATGGAAATAATGTAAGTTTTTCTTTCACAACACCCGCAGATTCTTGAAGACGGCAATGATTATTGTCCAATCTATTTCCAAGCAAGAAGTTTCCTGCGCACACATGCTTTCCAATTCCACAGAGTATGTATAGATCCGCTGTCATGATAGTGATCAAGTGAAGCTCATTACATTTAAGAATCAGCTCATTACTTTGTGAAGAAGTGAAAACTGCTTTTCTGAGTCAGTAAACACTTGATATATTCTCATGAATCATCTCTGCGGTTGTTTGTTGCTTCTGTTGAAAAATGGAAGCTAATAATGCTTTGGGGATGTAGAAACTGGATGCACATTAGAGCTTCTCATTACTGAAGCGTGTTTATAGTGGTAGATTGCTTGATCAATGTCTGACCAAGCCACTTCTTCCATAGAGTTTTTATTCGTAACCAGCCACGATAAGCAGTAGGACATTTTGTTTGTTTCTGTTGCGCAGTTTTGTACTTGAAAGCCTTTCCCCCAGTGAAATATCAATGGTGTAAAATGCTCTTGTGAAAATGTAGCCTTCGATTCATTGAGGCTTTTTTGATACTTTCAATTGCAATTTTATGACCTGTAAAAGCACTTTCCTCAAGATAAGTGCATAGACACACACACACACACACACACACACACACACACACACACACACACACACACACACACACACACACACACACACACACACACACACACACACACACACACACACACACACACACACACACACACACACACACACACACACACACACACACACACACACACACTCACTCACTCACTCACTCACTCACTCACTCACTCACTCATTAAGAGCTAGGTGTCCTTTGTAGTCATGAGCCACATTCTTATAGACACACTGGACTATGTTTAGAAACCTTGACCTGACTCCATGTCTCTCTCTCTCTCTCGCTCATGTTACTCTCGCTTGCAGCTCCAGCCTTAATTATGGCTGAGAGTGTTTTCTGCACTGGAGCATGTCTCAGGTGTAACAGTAACGTGTCAGGCAAATACAGACGCTTTACAGCTGACACAATGTACACACAATGACATGATGGCTGACAGATCCATGGAACTGGATGGTCAGCTCAGCTAGCATATAGTTTTGGGTATGTTTGTGTTTATAACTGCTGACGGAATAGTTGTTAGTGTTTTACTGATGTTCATTTGAGTAGATTTGTTGTTTAGTATCTTAGTACATGGGTTATGAATTGTTTTACAAAATGTACATTACAAATGATTCTTTGAAATAATAAATAAAAAACAAAAGCAAACAAAAAACTTTTGTTTGAGTTGTTAGTTAGTTATGGAAGTTTGTTCATGTGAACTTGCAATTTCGAGAAAAAAGTCAGAATTGCAAGTATGTATAACATTATAACTCACAATTGCGAGTTTATATCTTGCAATTCTGACTTTTTTTCTCACAAATTGTCAATTCGTGATGTAAATGTAAACGATGTGTTCTTTAAAAAAACTGACTTGATCAATGTCAATAAGTAATAAAATATAGGGGAAATTACAATTACATGGAAATATTGAATGTTATCAGGTTTTTACAAACTCACAAAGAATGCAAATGTTTCTTTATGTAGACGTCTCTATGTTGAGTATGCAGTTATGTCCCATTTTTGCTGTGTTAGCATGGTAACAAAAGGAATATTCTCTATACTCACATTTGTATACAAACCATGCATTTGTAATTTGTGCTCTTTGCTTTTTCCCTTAAAAGAATGCTGTAATTAACTTTAGCTCGAACCCATGGCTCCTGAACCCTCTCTCTTTCTTTCTTGTTGTAATTGGCCCCGCTGGACCAACACAGGAGTCAATCACTCGCTGGTACATACATATACATAAAGACCGGTACTGGCTGCATTGAGATATTTGTTCCTTTCCTCTAGACCAATCTGCTCTATTATTCATGCCGGAAAACAGCAGACTGGAAGCATTCACAGCCACAGCTATGCCATATTTACCAGGCTGATTAGATTAAGCACTCGTTGGTTGCTGCAGCGCTCTGAGATCGATATGCACGTCTGCCAGTGCCTGTACATGGGCCTAGCAGCAGCCAAACTACATCTGACAAAGTGGAAACAAATAAAGGAGGAAGGAAAGGATTTTGTTTTCCTCTTGGTGAGGCACTTAGGGGTGTCTGGGAGCACACAGCGAGGGGTAGACACACACACACACACACACATAGTTTCTATTTCTCTCCCACAGCTCTAAATACTAGCAAATAGCATGTTTTATTTGTATTTGTTTGTCTCTCTCTATCTAATCACGTTCATGTCGTCAGATTTTCTGTCTGTATATGTCTATCCATCTGTCTGGCTCTTTATCTATCCATATGGGTATTTTTGTCTATTCTTGTGTCTTTTCATCCATCTGTTTGGCTCTCTCTCTCTGTTTGTCTTTCTGGCTGTCTATATATTTGTCTGTCTGTCTTCCATTCTGATCCCTTTCTGGGTGTCTATCTATCTATCTCTATAGGTGTCTCTCTATCTATTTGTCTGGCTGTCTATATATCTATCGTTTTCTCTTTTCTGTCTGTCTGTCAATCCATGTATCTGGCTAGCCGTCTATCTGAACTGCTCCAGCTGTGTACCTCACTCCATCTCTCTTTAAGGTTTAGTCTTCAAATGAGACCTCTAGAAGATCTTACGTCTACTTCAAACAAATCACGCACTTCTCGGAGTTCTCCATCTTGTTTATCTCTCCGACGAAAGACTCTACTGAGTGGCTGCTTTCGTGGAGAATTTTGATGCACGACGGCTCCCTGTCACTCTCCCTTATTTCACACCCAGCATGGGCCCGTTCTGTTGCCAAGTTTGAGATGTGGTCTTTTGGGTAACAGAACTCACAGCATCTAGAGCATCTCAATAGGGCACAATCTCAGTGGGAGAGCCAGACATGCCTTCTCCAACGTCTGCATTAACAATGAGCCCTAGCTCAAAATCCATCTGTGGAGGTGAGCCCTGCTCCTAGAGCCTATAAAGAGAGGATGGGCACTTTGAAGCTTGTGAGGGTACTGTACTCAAAAGCTTGCTGTTACTGAATGCAATATTCTGTGATAACAGAAAGGCAGAGGGTGTGGAGACATGAAGTATAGAGAGGTCTAATGAAGGAACTTGAGCTGGCTGGAAACTTTCGAAGTAAATTTTTAAAGCGGGAGCATTTCGACAAGAACGGAAATATAGAGAGACGAGATTCTTAAGAGTTTGAATGGGTAGAAACAGGAATCTGTGTGACAATCACATCGCATCATTACCACCACTACAGATTTACCATAGTAGCTCCAAAACACAAACAACAGGCTAAGTATCGTAAGTGTCTAATTTTGAACGCTTTGTTTAGGTAGGAGCTATGCATGCACCCTCAAACAGATTTCCATATTTTTTGTGGAAGCATTTTGTTAAGCTGACGGCACTTTTGCTTATTATGTGTGTGCTGTTCATTCTTTTAATTACACTGAACTATTTTCAGTCTTTCATTTTCTCACCTTGTCAGTCATCTTGGATTCTTTTGTTTGCACTGCTGATGCCTTAAAATAATGCCCCTGTATGCAACGTTTTTAGATGCGCTTGACAATCATAGTTCTGGCATCCTCTATTTCATTTCACACCTAAATGGGCCTGTTGATTCTCTAAAGGTTTTATGACCAGAAAGCATCTTTGACCATCAAAAAAATCTGTGAATTACGTTGCACATGCAGAGAGCAATTCTGCAGGCTATCTGGACTGCGCTGTGCAGATATATTTTGAGTGAAATTTGAAAACCTTGCAGTCTTATCGACTTCTGAAAATGTTGTTTATAACTGTATACGCATACAGCTGAGGGCTTTTGGTGTGAGCACATGTAGCTAGATTAATGTTAGGATTGTGTGTAGTTACTGCTGTTCCCGCTGTTTTCAGCCTTCATTTTTGGTGGCACATTCGCTCTGACTACAGGTGTGCTTTCTAATTCTTTCTCTGTTTCTGCCTCGTCCTCTTGGCTGCCTGCGGGATCAATTATCCTGCCCACTCACATACTGGAGAAGTCCAGACATCAGAAATGGGTTATATTGGGTTTCAGCAGTTATTGCCTCAACTGACAATGCTTTAATCAATGTGTTTTTGTGTACGTGTGCGTATTTGCTCCGAGATGGCCAAGCTGATAAATAATGGACGGCCAACCTGGTAAATAATGCCGATATACTTAATGACGATATACCTCAGTATGTCTATTTAAGTCGATATAAGCAGGGTTCTAGGGGACTTTCTCTAAATTGGTTAATAAATATGAGGGAGGCATGCTGTAATTGACCGGTCAGTATGATTTGTGGGTTAATTGCTGATTGTATGAGTCAGCTGCTGTAACTGGTTAGTTGGAACGTTGGTCACGCTTTGCAATTGGCCAGTCACTATGTGGGATGAGTGCTCTAATTGGCTTGTCTGGTTGTGTAGGCTTGCTCGTAATTGGCTAGTTTGATTTCTTGCGATGGCCTGATTTTCAGAGCTCAATATCAAATTAATATAATTATGTATTTATGCCCTAGCAAACACTTGCAACACTCTAGCAACCCCTCTTACCAACAAAGCATTCTTCAGATAATATAAAATTCTAGTTTACTCTTAGATTTCAAAATTCATGGCTTTTTAACATAAGTTCTCACATTTAATCAGACTGACATTTGTCTGAATAACCATTAAGCTGGAAAATGTCCTGATTCTTTTTTATGTGTGTGTGTGTGTGTGTGTGTGTGTGTGTGTGTGTGTGTGTGTGATGTCAGATTTTCACTGAACATCACATTTTAATCATTTGTTTAGTGTGTTCAGCTGTAATAATTTTTAAGTGCACTTGTCTTTGTAATTGGCTCAAAATCCGTGTGTGAACTATGTAAATTAGATTGGAAGAGGATAAAGTATATACTGTACATAAATCATTTTTGAAAAGTTCTACAATCATTAACTCCTTTTTTTCTAGAGCAAAGTTAAATGAAATGATGTGAAGTGTTCAAACCAGTCATCTATGTTCATCTGGGTCATGTGAGAATGAGGAGGCGATGGACCAAAAGAATAGCCATTGACTAAAGGACATTTTATCAGGGATGATTCACCCAAACATGAAAATTCTGTCATTATTTATTCACCCTCAAGTTGTTCCAAACATGTAAGAGTTTCTTTCTTCTGCTTAACACAAAAGACAACCAAACCAAACAATTGATCACATTGACTTTCATAGTATTTTCCCCCAACACATAAATTCCAAAATGTAAAATTAGTTATTTTATACAAATTTAATGTATCTAAAAGACAGTTTTATCCAGTTTTACAAATTAACTCAAAATTTGCACCTATCTTCTAATACAAATGCAAAGTGCTCTCATTTGTGCATTCACAAATTATACATCAGCTTGTGTGTGTGTGTGTGTGTGTGTGTATGTGTGTGTATATATATATATATATATATATATATATATATATATATATATATATATATATTTAATATTAAATATATAATATTTATTTATATAATATATTTAATTGTCAATTATTAATTAGTATTTATATGAGATCTTAATGGTTACAATTTTAACTGCAATTAATAGGGTAAAACCAAAAGAATATTTAAAATGGGCATTTGTGGTCATGTGGAACGAATTAATTGATTTTTAGTGCATTCGTATGGGGACATTTGTTTTGGTGTACGAACATTTTGGTTTACAAGCTCGCTCTTGGAACGAATTAAACTCGCAAACCGAGGTATTACTGTATATATATGTATATATATGTATATATATGTTCATCCATGTGACATGACGGATGTGTAACAAATACATACAGAATTAAGTTTGTTGTTTCTTTGATTACACAATTTGACCCACTCAAAACGGTCAAGCAACCCACCAGTTGAGAAACACTGACATCCACTATATCTACAGTTCACAGTTCACAGTTGTTTTGCTGAAGCTCATTCGGCGCCTGTACCTTTTCCAAACTCCTTTGACTTGTGCCTGGCACTAAGGTGAAGTTGGTGTGCGTGTCTGAAAAGTCTCCCGTTTTTTGTGTGGAAATTCACACAGGTTTGAGGTTGATTAAAAGCCTTTAACTGCCGAAGTGACCAATCAACTCGCAGAACAATAACAGCCTGTAAGTGAGGAAGAATTTCAATAATACTCTAAAGTTTCCTCAATCATACAGATGCTGTTTTTGTTGTCTGTTGTCTTCACATCCAAGCCTCACATCTGTGCCTTGTCACTGTCATTCTGTATTGGCTGTGGAAGCTTCAGTCAATTTGTAAACATACCTAGCAATGAAGCTCTGATTCAGAGCAAGACTGTTGTTTCATACAGTGAGCTGTGAATTATCCATAAAAGATTCATTAATGTTCATTAAAACAGTAAAAGTCTTTATTTATAAATTTTGGAAGTAAATAAACGTATGTACGCCTCTTAAGATAACTGATTAAAGTCCAGTTTCCAGCTTCATTCCAGGCATTATAATGACTCTCAGTAAGATGTCTTCTTATCTGTCAGTGTCTTGGATTTAATGAATCTATATACAGTTTGATGAAGGGCACTGTCCAGTTGTTCTTGCATTATTTCTCTCCTCTCGTGGGTAACCACACTCCCCGTTTGTTTTTCAATTAGCACCTCATCAGTGTCATGGCGTCCTTACGCATGCTGTCTGTCTGCTGTCACTGGCTTTTTGACAGCTTTGACTGCGTGACTCCAATGTGACTGTACGTTTGCTTATGCAGAGCCTGTCAACAGAGGCGCCCTGTGACACTCGCTTCACACAAAGGCGAGAGGAGAGACGTGACAGTAAACTCTGAGGTGTCCTTTCCTATGCTGTGTTTTGAAACTCATGTTTGTGACATGACAGGAAAATTCATTGCAAAAACCTTGCCGAGTTCCTTTGTGTTTTTTGTCTTTCAGTAATACGTTATTTTCATTCCAGGCAGAGTGATGTCAGAGTGTGTTTGTGTGTTTGCCAGGGCCGCCTGGACTCCGGGCCGGATCAAACCTTGTTTATTTGGGTCTGAAAGTCTCCTGACAGGTTACGATTCTCTTCGTGTCACTTTGACAGGGTTGCACTCCACCGGCTGTTCAGGGCGACAGATCTTTGATTCTCAGTGCCATATGGCACACAAAATCAGATAAACTACACTACCCACAAACCTCTCTGTGTGTCAGCTATACTCACGGTTATGGCTAATTGGCTTCCAAACACAGGGGGAAATCAAAGGACAAAAAACAAAACATAATAACAGACACATACATCACTACTTAATACAAACAGAAAACATACTATGGAACTATCATGTTATAGGCATGTGTTTCCAAAAAAATAAAAAATACATAATTTTTTTTTTTATATGTATAGTATATAGTGGACCCCGGCCTCGGGGGTTGCAAAACAGTATCGAAATAACTGTTTACCAAGATAACCCATATAACATATATTACATATATTAACATATATTTTCCCACATATAACCCACAGACGCAGATAATCTGCACGCTCATATAGCCAGCGGGTTTTGGGTTTTGTGTAAAAAAATCGTTGGCATAACCCACACCCATAGATTGATGAACGTTTTTGTAAGATCACATTTCGATTTTCAAATGTTGCTCACGTGACTTCAATTATCCATAACTGTTCAGGCTCGGTACAGAGTGCTTGTGCGCAAAATTCACACAATAAAAAAGCAATCCCAAGTCAGAATCAGAACAGAAAAGCAGTCTCTCCCGCTGCGCTGGGAGCGTGCGCTTCTCTCCCTTTAAGAAGCATCTCATCCGACACGAGAAGAGCCCGCCCTCATGGCAGCACAGCCAATCACGTCTTCTTGCATGATTGACAGGTCAGACAGCCTATCAAAGTGATAGTGGAAGTGAAGCGCTAGCTGTCAGAGCGCCAAAGACAACAACCCTCGCAAGAAAGATAAATGAAAATGTATTGATGTACATGATGTGAGTTATTAAACGAAATGTACATGTTCGAGTTTTTGGTGTCATTTTACACAACAGTGTTGCCGCGATTTGTTTGAAGCGATCGGTATTCATCTAAAAATAATTACATACACTGTACTGTGTTTGCTAACAACAAAAGGCATTGTAAAACCACGACAATAAAAACCACCTTCGATTCTTGATACAAACCTTTAAGTTCTCCAACAATGCAAACACAAAGATTGCTCACAAAATCACAAAAAACTTGCGGAATGCTACAGCGTGTTATCCCTCAGACGAGATCATCGACAGGGAGTGAACCGTAATTGGAGTGAGCGGACCACGATCCGCGTGCAAGGCAAACTCAGCGCATGCCCAGTGAACAAATAGGGAGTATGGCGGTTCCACTTCAAAAACGTCGACATATTGGCGAGTTAACCGTGACTCGAGATAAGTGAACTCCACTGTGTGTGTGTGTGTGTTTGTGTGTGTGTGTGTTTGTGTGTGTGTGTATGTATGTGTATATGTATGTATGTATGTATGTATATATGTATATATATATATATATATATATATATATTAGTTGGTACTATGTAAATATAGTAATCATAGGTGTTTTTTTCAGAAATATGGGCACTTTTTACTGTGTGGACCTTTTAGAAAGCAAATTGTTTTAAAACAATTTTTTTACACCCTATCTTGTTTCATTTGTCCAACTACAATGTCCAGTGCTGGACATACAACCATTATGAGAATTTAGTTGTGGTGTGATATTATATTTTTTTCCCACCACAAAAATTATGAATATTATATATTTAAATTCATTAATTCCCAAAATGCATAAATTGACTTTTACAATATAAAAACACTTTTTCTGGCATAAAATGGCAAACAATTTTATTTTGCTAACGTGTCCAAAACACGCAATTGATTATATTACCACTTTTTGCATTTGACAGTTATTTGGATTAGCTGGAAAGGATTAGCTGGAAATGACACAAAAATTATGAATGTTAAATTATAAAGTTTTAAAGTTTTCGTTGTCATATTAAGCTCTTCTATTCACAAAAACATGTTTTTTTATTTTTTTATTTCTAAACATTAGAAAAGGGGTTTGTATATTTTTAAACATGTATTTCTTTTGGTATGATACATATTTGTGGTTTATGTCTGGTATGGAACAAGGATAAAACAATACAGTCTCTAAATACAGTATAAATGAAATCATGTAAGATATTTCAAAGACAGTTAATGTGACTTTCACTTAACAATATTATTTAATTGTTTTAGTCAATTCCTGGTACATAAATGATCCATGCTTGAATAAGCAGTCATAAGTACTGTATATGAAAGTGTCAAGGCCAACTCATGTCCCTACGAGACTTCTTTCTCATCGACCTGAACATCTTAGGGGGTTTTTCTTCATCGTTGCAACACAGTATTGCCAGAGGTTGTTTTTTTTTTAAGAAAGGAAGGAGGCCAATGGAGAAAGCAAGCAGTGAAGGGGGGAATGAGGGATTAAAGAAGAAAATGGGGATTTTGGATGGTGTTAAAGGGCTTACAGAAAAATTCAGAAAGAATCTTCAAAAAAAAAACTGTGAGCTTGAACATGCTCATTCATGTGAACACTAAAGAACAAAACATTAAGTCAAGAGAGTGGTTTTTTGATTTTACACTCACTCTATTAAAACCATATTTCTTCAAGCATTTACATCCCTTTACACACAAAAGAGTAAATTACATATTTACAAAAACAATTTCTTCATCGACAACTGAACACAGAGCATTATTACAGCACCACTGAATTTCAAAAGCATTTATCATACTCATTAGTTTATGAAAGTTAAAATCTTTAAAAATAAATAAATAACATTTTGTAATAGTAAAACAATCAACCAAAAAATAAGTTAATTACAGCAGTTAAGTCAATTACAGCTGACAAAACCGTGAAATAGGGTCTCTTATTCCAAACAAAAATTTCTCTTCAGCAGTTAAAATCATGGCTAGTTCATCAAGAATCTTCTTAGCAAAACATACCTCTCTAATCCCTAACTTGAAATAAGTTTTGATTAAAAAGAAGGAATTCCAATAAAAAACAATGTTAAATGGTTGAATATGAATATGCTTCATGCCATGAAGCTTCTTGAAATGCTTAATGCCAGTGGTCTCCACACTAATAAGTTCCTTTTAAAAGTTTCTGTATATGTTGGAGACTGTAAGCGACTCTTTTGCTTGAAAGATTCACCAGACCATGACCCCTTTGTAGTGGTTTGCCCAAAGCCAAATACCTCATTCGGATAATGGCTTCAAAATGAAGAACACAGTCACTCCTTGTGTTTGCTGGATAACAGTTGGATAGCAACCCAGTGGACAGCAGTAGCCGTGTTTCAAAATCAATGAAGATGCATGTGCATTTTCTACTACTTGATTTGTCTATTTAAATGCATGATAACATTTGTATGATTTCTTTGTCTCACTCTCTCTTTGAGATGACATTTATCCATGCCTATTATTTGTAATTTGTTCATATTTGTTTTATTATCATGTAGTAGTATTGTTTTAATTAGAAGATAAATATTTCCTTATCTGATCAGAAAATGAAGCTCAGATTCGAACTTGTCACTCGAAGCACAATCACACTACACCTCAATTACATCACATTGCATTGCCCATATGAGGATAACTGCTCTGACAATTAGAAGACATTTAAATGTTATTATTGTAATACAAAAGTATTTTATCAGTTCTACAAGGTATATTTGTTCAGTGATTACTACGAAGAAAACAATGACATAATGGTCTTTTCTAAAGTACACACTTCCAAATACAGAAACAAATTTTTATCTTTGTTTTTTTTTTTTTTACAGTTACAGATCCTACAGATTTGGTCTCCATTGCACACCAATAATTCTTGCATCTTTGGCCAAAAACAGAATGCTTTGTGCAATGATAGGCCTGCTTTTCCCAAACAAAAATCATCAGTTCTCTTTGAATATGAACAAGTCAATTTGGAAGTTGTAAACAAGCAAGTTTATGCCATAATGAAGATGCCACAATATTATTGATTAAACCACGACGCCCTCTATAAGACATGAGGGAGTAACCATTTCCATTTTTTTCAATCCGTCCTTTATTTTCTCAATTATACTATTAGACAATTTTTCTTTATGAAATTTTCATTTCCCAGATAAATACCAAGACATTTTAAACCTTCTCTTTTTCATAACAGTCCTCCAGGTAGAGTGGGAAGATTTCCAATCCTATTTCTCACTAATAGAGCTTCACATTTCCCCCAATTGATTTTAGCAGAGGAAATACATTTAAAATCATTAAAAACAAAATAGGTATGGGTGGAAAGATATAAAGTGTTATTACAACCAGGGAATACCAGACTTCTTAGATGAAGTTGTAATTTTATCTTTTTGAAGTAAAGGTCCTATGGCTTGGGAATACAGCATACCAGACATGCCACATCCCTGCCTAACTCCCCTCTGAACTTTGAATGGAGTCTTCAAACTGCCATTAATCTTAAGAACACTCTCAATGTTGCAGTACATGATCTTAATCACTGACATAAAAGAAGGGCTGAAACCAAAAGCCTCTAAAGTATTCCATAAAAGCAGATGTTCAACTCTATCGAAAGCCTTCTCTTGATCGAGAGCAATCAGACCAGAGTTAATTCCCAACAGAAACATCAAACATCCCTAATTAAAGCAATATTATTAAAAATAGGCCTGTTGGGAATACAAGAAGACAGATCAGAATGGATCAGTTGGCTTAACTTAAGTCTTAAGGCCAAAGCTTTAGAAACTTTTATATTCTGAACATAAGAGTGAATTAGTCCTCTTTTTAGACTTGCAGCAGATCCTCTCCTGTGCCAGGCCATAGAGTCTTATAGAACTAATAATTTAACTTTGACCTTTTTTTATTTCCAAATCAAGTTTTTTTTTTTGAATGATTTAGAAAATTAAAATTATTTGGGCCATAGTTTAAAAAAGTGAGCAAACTAAAGCTCCTTGTGCTCAAATATCTAACATCACTTTTTTTTTCTTCAAGTCAGCAACATACTTTTTGTTGTTGTTGTTGTTGTTTTGCTATTAAATCAAGCAAAACAACTATTTCTGTATCGTATGTTTTTATCGACTGCTCGATATCTCGAGTGACATTCAGAGAATACTTTAATTTTTCGCAACATTTTTCGCAACCCCACCCTAAAAACAAACAAACAAAAAAACACCCTTTAAAAATGTTTTTGCCCACACCCTAAATTATCTATTTCTAACTTATTTTAGCACTTAACAAAGTATTTAAAATACACTTTTATACTTAACACCGTAAATTAAAACACTAAATACTTAACACTTTTATTATTTATAAAATTTAAAAAGATTACATTGACAGTGTACACTATAAAATCTGCCAAGTCGTGAGAATGTTCAGCACTACGAGCCCAATGTACTGTAGAGAGCAGAACAATAACAATGAGAAAAGCTGCCTAGAAAATGTTTGGCATAATTTTAGAAGTTGACAGCTTTGTAGTTTTTTTTCTGAGTTGTTCACAAGTTTACTAAGACAGTAAACCAGTAGATCTGGAAATGCTCCCTGTTTCATACCACACATTGATGAATTGTTTACAATCTTGGAGAAAATATTCAACTTGCACTCATTTCATTCCCTTTGTTTCTTTTGTAAAACTAGAGCGATGACACCAATTCCGTTATTCACCACTACGTATACTTGTCTTGTCTCCAACATTGACTTGCATCCAAGAGGGATTTTGTATATTGGGAAAACACGTTTTCCATAATGCGATAACTCCTGAACCAGAGCTTGATCTTTAACCCTCCTGTTACCCTCAAATCTGATAAAAACATTTACCCATTGGGGTCAATTTGACCCCAGTAATCTAAACCTCCAGAATAGGATTTTATTTAATTTTTTTTATACAAAGGTTTGTCTCTCAGGTAATTTGTCTTTGTTGACTACTTAATAACCTTTTAAGTTGACATCCACCCAGCCCTTATACATCCAGAATACCCATGATTATGGATCCATTACACACATTATTGATTGATCTAAAATTGAAGAAGTATATATGTTTTTGGTGTTTTATAATATTTCTAAGTATAGATTTTTGTAATCTATAACATTTGAAAAAAAAAATAAAAACGTTTTATTTTATCAAGGATAGTAACACGAGTTATGTTTGGGGTCAATTTGACGCCGGGAAAAGCAAACACAAATTCCAACATTCAGAATGATTTTATTTCTAAAACAGAACATCATTACCATCAGAACAACTGTAAGGACCACATGAAAGAAAGAAAGAAAGAAAGAAAGAAAGAAAGAAAGAAAGAAAGAAAAAGAAAGAAAGAAGGAATGAGCCAACAGGCAGTCATGCGTCGGCAGCAGGTGGCTGTAACCTTGTCCAAATTATCAACCCCTCCCTTCGTCTCATTGTAATCCAGGCCTTCTCTGGTGCTCAGAGCAGTATCTTTGTGCAAAGTGCTCATTAGCTGGAGATTTTTCTCTTTCTTGGGGCAATAGGAGACAACAGTGGCTCTTTTAGTGAAGGTGAACATTGAAGATGTTAACTTCCTGTTCTTCATTGGAAGAAGCTCAGAGGAAGGTTCTGGCTTATTTTTTCTCACTGTCCCCAACATGGTAGTCCTTTTTAGCAGGTCTTTTCCAGGCATAGCTGGACTCTGCATCACATGCGACCCATATTTTTATGCCATATTTGGCTGGTTTGCTTGGTATGGCCCGTGTCATGTGAACTTTCCTGTAGCTCAATCACTAGAGCATTGGTGCTTACAACATCAAGACCATGGGTTCAATCTCAGGCAAGAACTGATTCAATGTTTACCTTGAATGCAATGTAAGTTGCTTTGGATAAAAATGTAAAAAATGTAAAATGTGAACTACTAGTGGTTCTCGCAATACTACAGATATGGTTATGCTAGGTTAGAGCCCTAAAACCGAGGGAAGTTTTTTGAATATAATATTGAATATGTAAAGTTATAGCATGGTATAGTGACCTCAATAAAACAACCATAACAAATGTGTGTGAAAATATTTCTTATGTTTAATACAGCTAAAAGAGCCTGGAGTCGAATTGACCCCAAGGAACACCGATGCTACAAAATGTGTACAGGATTTTTGAAAAATATCGGTAAATTTTATGTTTACAGAGTTGTCCCCCTTAAATTAGGAAAATTCATTAAATCTGAAGCATTTTTTTAAAATCATGTATTTTTACAGATGTTAAACATTGAATGGGGTCAAATTGACCTCAAAGATAATTGGAGGGTTAATAAATGGGGGTACTTTGGACCAGTGTAACTATTTTTAGGCAGGGTACTCAAAGGTAAAATGCGTACGAGTGAACCATTCAACTTGACACTACTGTTGCCTTTTCAACTGAATTAAATAAAGAACAATTGTACTGTCCATCCATGACGCCAAGACAAATAATCTTGTCCCATAGATTCCACAACGCTGGTTACAGACTGGAACACCTTAAATGCAAACAAACAATTCAGCACATAAAGAACAAACACAAACAAAAAGAAGAGTAGATATAAGATAGAAAAGTTTTAGCACACTCACCCTCACCATGCTCCGTTCACTCCCAGCATGCACTCCGAGAGAGAGATAGAGAGAGAGAGAGAGAGAGAGAGAGAGGCGGCGGCCAGCGACCTTGTTCATATAACCGAAAGTAATCATTGCCCGTCTCTGCACCATCTCACTCCTTCATCTCTCAGGCCATTAGTGGAGCTGCCATAATGAATGTGTTTTATTTATCATGGAGACAGTGCTTAACTTCGTCGCTGATGAGGACGATCCCACTCACCTTCAGACACCTCCACTCACACTGTCGCTAATTCACAGCGATGCTAAATGCCACTAGCCCATCCTCAGTGTCATTAGCGTGAGCGTCTCGGGGCTGATTGGCTCTAAAGTTTGAATGGAGTGAGTCATTGCTCACTTCCACAAAGCCAGACATGGACTACTGGTGTAAAGTTCCCTTTGCAGCATATTCTGGTCAGGCACCACCAAATTAGATTAATGAAATTAGACAAAAATCATCAGACGGTTCATATGTAAGGAGACCTAAAAAAAAAAGGGGCTCTGGAAAAACTGTTACACTATAATAACAAGAAATTTATGTTAGTTGTGTTTCTTGTAGAATAATTGTCAATATACAACTACATTTGAGTGGTTGTTAGTAGAGAAATATGTTTTTTGCAGTCTGGTTACAGCATTTTCCAACAAAGGTTAGTTACATTAGCTGTGGTGTTCATTAATTAACAAAGAGCCAAATATTTGCTACATTTAATTTTAATTTTAATTTTAGGGACCTTGACTAATTTATTCATTTTATTTGGTTCAAAGTGAGTATTTAAGAAGATTTTACATCTCCTAGGGTTCCACCACGATGGTGTGGCATCATACAAACATCATATTGCAGTTGTTAATCGACACAAAAATATCCTAACATCCAGTTATTTGTTGAACACTTTCATGTATTTTGGAAATTTGGCTCAGCGGTTGCTTTTTATTTGCTCTAATTGAATGTTCATCATTAACATTTGGATTTTTGGCATGTTGGAAATTTGGCTTCACAGTTGTAGAAATTTGAAATTCAGTCTTTCCAAGATGATTGAAATGTGGCAAGAAAAATGTCCAGATTGTTGAAAGTTGTTTGTTCCTCTAAATGTGCTGCCAACATTGTTGACTTGAGGCATTAGCATTTTTGCTAAATGTTGAGGGCTCTTGTCAATTATGAAAGTACACATTTAGAAGGCGGATGTTTGCTTGTGATCTTTACTCTAAGCAAGTCTATATGTGTGGGTTTTAGTGTGTTTGGAGAGTGTGTGTGTTTATGCTTCTGTATGGTTTGAATATTTGAACATGCACATTGATATGAATTGTGTGTGTGCTCATGTGTATCACGTGGATAACCAATGATGTATTTCAGTCCATAATATTACCTCAAGGGTTTATAATACTTGGTCTTCTTTTTAGTCACACTTGGATAAGCAGCTCGCACTTGATTGCCCTTATACACATACATTTGTGTGTGTGTGTGTGTTCATCTATGTGACATCTCTCTCTCTTTCTCTCCACGTATCATTGTTTGCTCACTCCCTCCTCAAGTCAAAAGCTTGAATTAGACACAGATGACTTTAGAGGGCTGTTCAAAGTCCACACATTAAATCAATATAATTATCTGAAGCAAGCGTGAATGTGGAGCAGCTCTTCTGTGCAGACTTCAGATCATACACACTATATATGGAACAGCATCAGCCGCCATGAAACTCTATTTAATTCAGCTTTGTCCTTGCCCAAGTTTGCAATTTGGGATAAGAGAGGTCTAGTCACCCTCTTTTACTGAAGGAGAAATCAGTCCATCTGTCTCTCTGTATCTCTATCTATCTATCTATCTATCTATCTATCTATCTATCTATCTATCTATCTATCTATCTATCTATCTATCTATCTATCTATCTATCTATCTATCTATCTATCTATCTATCTATCTATCTATCTATCTATCTATCTATCTATCTATCTATCTATCTATCTATCTATCTATCTATCTATCTATCTATCTATCTAATCTATCGTCGATTCGTTAATGTCGCCGAAATCTAATATCTTGAGCACAAAAGAAGGACAAAATTAATTGGCATACCTAGTTCACTGCACATGCATTAAGTTTGCCTTGCACGTGGATCGCGGTCCGCTTACTCCCTGTCGTTGATCTCATCTGAGGGATAACACGCTGTGGGATCCCGCACATTTTTTGTGATTTTGTGAGCAATCTTTGTGTTTGCATTGTTGGAGAATATGACTAAAGGATTCAAGAATCAAAGGTGGTTTTTATTGTGGTGGTTTTACATATGGCTTTTGTTGTTGGCAAACATATACATAATACAGTGTATGTACATCAATGCCGATCGCTTCATCAAACAAATTGCGGCAACACTGTTGTGTAAAAAGACACCAAAAACTCTAGCATCTACATTCTCATTTAATAACTCACATCATGTACATCAATCAATTTTTATTTTTCTTTCTTGCAAGTTTTTTTTTGTTTTTGGCGCTCTGACAGCTGACAGCTGCCTGCGCTTCCACTATGACTCTGACTGGCGTTGATGGGCTGTCTGACCTGTCAATCATGCAAGAAGACGTGATTGGCTGTGCTGCCATGATGGCGGGCTCTTCTCATCTCATCCTACACGCTTCTTAAAGGGACGAGCTGCTCAGCGCAGCAGGAGAGACTGCCTTTTCTTTTTCTTATGATTCTGACTTGAATTTGTTTTCTTATTGTTTGAATTTCGTGCACAAGCACTGTGTACCGAGCCTGAACAGTAATGGATAGTTGAAGTCATGCAACTTCTAAGTGAAGTCACACCCAATCTATGGGTGCGGGTTATGCCAAAGATTTTTTACACAAAACCCCAAACCCGCTGGCTATATGAGCGTGTGGATTATCTGCATCTTCGGGTTATATGTGGGAAAATATATGTTAATTATATTTATGTAATATATGTAATATGGGTTATCTCGCTAAACAGTTATTTCGATGCTTTTTTGCAACCCCCGAGGCCGTCGACATAACCAAACTCCACTGTATATAGATATTTAGCAGAAATTTCAAGCTGCTTTTTTGTAAGACCAAACTGATTGGTATCCTGTAAAGCTCCAATAATTAATCATCTTTCCATCTCCTGGAGCTTTCATTTGTATTTATTTTTTAATTCGAAAAATGATGCCATTAGTTGCATCACTCCAGGTTTAAAGTCATTGATATCAAATAAAATGTGTTCATGGTCCTTTTATGGTGCTTTTTTGGTGATGGAAGTAGGGCAGTGCATAAATCATTCACTTTCGTTGAATGAAAAGCAGAAGCTCTCATGTTCTGCTCAAAATATCCTGTGTTAAATGATAAAAGAAAACATCAAAACAAAAAGTTTGAAAATACATGGTAAGTAAATGACAATTTTAATTTTTGAAGTCCTTAGACGATAGGTTGGTAGACAAGGATGGAAACAAGCACACAAAAAAGATTGGAAATTGGAAATTAAATGAGTGAGAGGGGGGTTCAAATGGCCTTTGGTAGATTGAAGCAGGTGGAAAGAAAGGAAGCTTGGGAGAAAGCAGAACGACGGAGGAGAGACAACGAGGCATAATTAAAAAAGCCACCTGTAGTTTGGATTGAATCAGTCACCTGGAGAGCTCGCTGCAGGTAGTGGGTGCTGGTCTATAAATGAAGGGAAAGAAGAACATCATTAGAGAAGATGAATCACCTGTGTGTTTATCACATGCTTCATTCTATACATAGATGACTTGCATTTTCCTGTCTGGACAGCACCTGTGATCTAAATTAGCACTGAGCTAAAGATCAAACAAACTGATAGTTCTTTCAGTGTCACGACCCATTACTGCGGCAAATACTATCCATCATCCACCACCTGCTCCACCTTCTTGAACGTCTGGGAGGTGGAGGAGAGGGCTCATCCGCTTAGACCACAGCTTGTTATGTAGAGCCAGCACATGTGAGGTCCGTTTCATAGAGCCACAGGTCTTGAGCGCACTGACAGGCCAATTACTCCAACGCCCGGAGTTCAGATTCAAGAACCGCCGTATTCTAAACCTCAGTCAGAATTCAGTCTAGCTAATTACAAACCCTCCTCCCTGTTCCCCTGGAGAGACATTATTATTTTCTTATTTTTAATGGACCATCTTAACCCTGATGTCAGTTGCAGAGATCACATTACTCAAGGTTTCTTCCACAAAATCAGTACTTACTGATCTTGCTTCACCTGACCATTTTCAGCCCTCACTCTGACACTTACACTGACCCTGAAAAAAAGGGTTAAAGAGTCTTAATACATACTTTTTTCTTTTCTTTTGTTATACATTCTTGAGACAAGAACTTAATATAATCTGAAAATATTTAAAATGATATTTACAACTTCTTTTTAATCAATCAAAAAACTAAAATCTGCCATGCAATGAAGCAAAACAAAATAAAGTAATACCTCGGTTTACGAGTATACGAGCAAATCGGTATATGAGCATGGAAAGTGAAATCGGTGTATGAGCATTGTATCGATGTGGGATAATTTTTCCCTCACCCACACGCATTTTTGTGTGGAAAGGTCCTTACCCTTAGCATTGTTGTGCGCATTTTTACTGGAAATATCCTAAACTCAGCCTCTCATGCGGCTTCAACCCCCTTTATTGCCCCTTAATTCCTTCATTCAGCGTCGCTCGGTTTAGTTGCATCATTCACCACAGAGCATACTTTGTGATGTACAGTGGTTTTATCTCGTGTTGTTAACATTAATTGTGATCGCTATTGTTCACGTAGTGAAATATATATATATATATATATATATATATATATATATATATATATAT
Organism: Rhodeus uyekii; assembly: GCA_037043235.1. NCBI lineage: Eukaryota > Metazoa > Chordata > Actinopteri > Cypriniformes > Acheilognathidae > Rhodeus > Rhodeus uyekii. The sequence goes on from JAWRVZ010000033.1 coordinate 735,500, forward strand.
ATATATATATATATATATATATATATATATACGTACAGTACAGCATATAGAAAGAAGGTACGAAATCCTCCCTCTAAGCAGTAACTGTCACGGTTCATGAATTCATTGTCTCCTAGTTCTGCCTGTGTGTGTGTGGTGTGAGTGTGCTTATTTAGTTCACTTCTCTCCACTCCTTTGTTGTCGAGTCACTGTCTCTGTTATGCTCGTGCTGTCTTTGGATCTCCCGTTTTCCACAACCTTCACTCTGGATTATCACTTCACCCCATCTGCACTTCAGCCCATTGGATCCCTACCACCGCCAGCCAGCCACCGGACATTGTTTGTTTTCATCACCATTGTAATAAATTCACTAATTTGCACTTAAATCCGGGTTTTGTGTTTTCCCTTGCTGACAGTAACACCCCGCCCCGCTCCCCCTCCCCCTCCTCTTGTCTCCATCACGGCAGCAGAGATGCTACTCAAAGCCGAAGTGCTTTACAGTAAATTGTCAAGTATTTTTATTGTTTAATTGTCAATTGTCATTTTAACTAATTAATAGGGTAAAACAAAAAAATGGGCATTTATGGTCGTGTGGAACGCATCGATTGATTTTTAGTGCATTCTTATGGGGAAAATGGTTTTGGTGTACGAGCATTTTGGGTAAAGAGCTTGCTCTTGGAACGAATTAAAGTCGTACACCGAGGTATTACTGTACCCTTATTTTGAGATCCAATCTATAATATATCCACAATATTTCATATATAGTGTTGATCTAAGTAATTTTAATGGAAACATGCCAAACATATTCATATTTATTTATTTATTTTGCTGCAGAGGGCAGTCACATTACACATAAACTAAATGGCACTTTAATCAGATATAAAGATTTATCATCTTTCTCTGTGCAAAAGTTCAAGTTTAGTGACCTGACCTTCACTGAACAGTGAAAAGACTTTTGACCAAAATATAGTTTCTGTGGTGCTTAAATGGTTAGTCGTGATCTCTAAGAAATATTAATTCAACTAACCATGTACTCACTTATAAATTATATAAAAAGGATTATAAACCTTTAGAAAGGAGACACTTTTTCTATTGTCCCTTTAATCTTGAGCAAGACATTTGCATTTACTTTTTTATGTATGCATGTATAATTTCTCCATCTGGTTTTGATGTAATAGTATTTTTAAAATGAGGTGTTTTATGTCCCTCCTACTTAGCTTGAAATACTATAATCGGTCCTCGCCTCACACGCAGCGTGAAGGACTGGCTGTGGAGAACCATCTCTCATTACATTGTAGGCTCATTTGACTCACACAGCTTTCTCTTGCTCAGATTTAAACCCCTCATGGTGTGAACCTGTATAAATTACACCTTGCGAGCACTCAACAACTTTGATGAATTTTCCAATACTGCGGAAAAAATAAGAAAAACAAATCTTTAAAATGATGGCTCCCGCCCATGAAGGGGTTGGGTGTGCATGTTGGCTGGAGGTATGACATTTGAAATAATGATATTTCAGCATCTCACTCATAACCTGGGCTGGCCTTGGGCCGCAGAAACCCTGCCGCTGGATAGAGCAGAAGACTATTGATCCATCGGTTGCCTGTTTTTCATCGGCTGTAATGAAGCTTGGTCACCTTGCAGCATACTAATGCTTCTTCCTGTTTTCTTGACACAAACATCTTATTTTTCTTCTTCTCCACCTCAATGCAAAAGTAATCATTCAAATGTTTTTTTTCTTGTTTGATTGTATTTCGATTCCTGTGTGATGCATTAGAGAATAATGGATTTCATTCTGTTAAGACAATCAATGATGTATGATGTACGAGAATTATTTTTTCCCCCATCTAATTAATAAAAATAATTAAGAATTTGAATAAAAATAAAATAAAAATACATAAAACATAACACAATATAATTTAAAAATCTTGATGATTTAAAGTAACAGATGTGATAATACTGCATAATGTGTTTAGAATAAACAACCATATTGTCTACTGGTGTGGACGCTAATATAGTTATTATTACAGTTATCTTTATAGTTATTATTTCTGGAGTGAACAGGTCTTAAAGCCTCTTCACTGTAGAAGTCTTTGAAATACCTTAGAAAATGAATTTGAAAAATGCCAAAATCAAGGTCACTGACAACTGTCGAGTTGGGATGGGTGCTGATCAACGGGATTTAAACGAAACAAGAGAAGGTTTAATCTTCATGTTGTGCTTATTCATTTATACAATGTTTATAATGTCAGATACCATCAACAATATATTTCTGTATTGTTATCTCTGACTTATTACACTTACACACACACACACACACACACACAGAGAATGGCTTATATCGTTTCTCATATACATGCGGCCCATTTGTGCTGACATTTCATTATCTGATACAGTGCGTCCTGCCTGTCAATGAGCCTGGGGGAAATTACATCTCTTTCTTTTCAAAATAGCCGTTTGAAACTAATCTCCCTGTATTAAGATGTTCAGCAATGCAGCAACAGAGATCCTGACACATAGCTAATGGCAGATCCTCTGATATGCATTTCAGATTGTCGCAGACGTGGTGGTGGTGGTGTGGTCAAGTGCCTCTTGAGTTGTATTCATCACTTCAAGAATAACAAGTCTGTTATCATACTTTACAATAATCTGTTCATTGAAACTGAACATTTATGGAAGAGACCTTGACATTAATTCCGGCCAATGTGGCTTCTAATGCGTGGTGGTTTATTACTGCATATCTAAAACATACTGAATAAGAATGGAATATGGTTCAGAGAATCTGTATTTTGATTGTGATATTCATGAGCATACTTGTTCAATTTATATATTCAGTTTTGAAATTGATCAGCTTCAAAGTGAAAATGGGAAGCGGCAATGAAACATATGGCATCAAAGTACCATGAGAGTGATTTGAGAGCAGACGGCTGATTCAGCCGGCGCAGCTTCTCAAGAATGGCTGCACAAAATCTGATGATTATTATACAGCTTTCCACGAATGGCCAGAATCACCACATGACAACAATCATGTGCGGACATAAACCAAAATCTAAAATAAAAGGTGACAGGCCAAGTCAACATTTTATTTAATTTTGTTTTAGTTATTTTTTATTGTTTTATTTTATTTTCCTTTATGTATCAATTACCAAAATAATAGATATTTTTTAATAATGTTAATGTTTTGTTAATAATAATACTGATTTTACCAATCTGTAATGTGAGTAGCTTGCTTCATGATGCTTTTGTAGCTTTTGTTTCATGATGCATACAACAGAAAATGTATTAGAAACTTATTTATCAACCCATTCTTCTGCAATATAGGCTTGTGTGTGTGTGTGTGTATTATAAACCTGTATGAGTTTATACCTTTTACATAATAAGTGTGTTTATTTCTGCCTCTGGTTGTCACCAGCATTGTATGCAATCATGCATCAAATTTTTGAACACCATCAGGCATAAGGTTTTTGAAGGTACTATGAAATGAAACGAACAGCAGGTGTGTATTGGCGAGCGTGTTTGACACTGATGTTGTATCTGTTTTGTCGGGCCGTCTCTCCCGTATGTGGTGTTGGATTGAAGCAGGGCAGACCATACGTGGTTTAGTCAGTCACTTTGAAGAGATAATGGTTTGGCTGATTGGTCAGAGGGCTTGTGCTCTGAGCCTCTGCCTGTGTGAGAGTCTGGTAAACATTAGGATGTGTACTGAGTAAGAATGGATAGATTTGCATTGTGTGTGTGTGTCCTGTAGAAACTGTTAAATGCATAATGTGTTGTGTGTGTGCTGTGCTGTACTGTGCATGTTTAAGTGAGTCAGACAGTCTGACAGCAAACATACTCTGAATACTAATTACCCCTTCAAACTCTTCAAACCCTCCCCGGTGCCCTGCCCTATTCACTGTTGAGATTTCTGACGGAGTCTTGCCGAGTGTGTGTGTGTGTGTGTGTGTGTGTGTGTGACAGAGAGAGAGAAGCACTTCCACTGTCTTCAGAGAGGGAATTGAAGAAGAAACTAAACAGAAAAAATTCAGTCCCACTGTCCCTTTCAGCTACTTTTAGAGACTGTGTTCTCATTCTATACATGTATGCTCTCTCTCTCTCTCACACACACACACACGCACGCACACACTATAATGAATAATCTTGGATGATTGTTATTATATTAAATATATGTGTTGCAGCTTTTTATGGGAACACCTGTTCAATTTCTCCTTTATGCAATTATCTAATCAGCCAATCACATGGCAGCAAATACAACGCGAACTAAGCGCATGCGCAGTGAACTAGGTACGCTCATGACTCACGAGATGACCATGTGAAGTGATGACTTTGTCCCTCTTTTTTGCTCGAGATATTAGTGTTCGGTGACATTAAGGAATCGACATTAAAGAATCGAAAATGCTAAGACAAATAGGGAGTTTGGCGGTTCCACTTCAAAAACGTCGACATAATAGGATTAGCGAGTTAACCATGACTCGAGATAAGTGAACTCCACTGTATATGTATGTGTGTGTGTGTGTGTGTGTGTGTGTGTATTTACTGTTTTATTGTGTTAGTGATTTTGAAATGTTTTAGTAATCTCCACATTAGCTTTTAAATATTAATCATGTTTTGGCCAAATTGGCCTTGATTTATTGGCTTCATTCTAAAGGTTCCTCTATTGAAAGTTAATTTAGAAAATGATTTGGAAAACACATTCCATTCTGCCCCTTTATTAATATAAACAGAACAGCACACATGTAAATAACTCCTAATATTTAGTTTCATGTGAAATTCATGATTCTTTCTCTAGTCTGATGCCAGTTTTCTCTGTGTTCATTCCTACACTTTTAATGAAGACACGTTTCATCTCTCACTAACTTCACAGAACTGCAATCAATCGATCAGTATTTTTTTGCTTTCTTATCATAAACATGAAAGTGATCTCTTTCTCTCTCTCTCATTTGTGAAATGTGAGATGAAGGGACAAATTGAGAAGCTCTTGATGTGGGGTTGTTGTCTGAATTAGCGAGTGATGCGATATCTGACTTTGTGAGATTTTCATAATGCTTACGTTGTGTGTATTTCTGTGTGTTGTAATTGGGTATGTGCATGTGATTCCTGATTGGTGCACAAAGTGACTCATAAAGCAAATTAACCTCTACAAGGTCATGCCACCCTGACAGCGACAAGAGACCGAGATAATGGGAGAGGGAAGGGAAAATGATTTGGGTAGAGTCTTTTAATTAAGTCAACACACTCTTGATATACTATTGTTTTAAACATTTATGCTTTTGTCAGATGCCTTTATCCAAAGTGACTTTAAGAACATGTGCTCATTTACTCATCTTCATTGTTTAATGTCACTGATGATTACAAATGCCATTAGCTCTTTATTTGGATTGCTATAACTTTTCACATTGATGCAAGAAAATAGAATTCATTGAAATATAATTTTATATTATTAATTATTGCAAACATTTATATAAATTATTTTATGTTTGCAATAATTTATAATATAAAACTATATTTCAATGAATTCTATTTTATTGCATCATTAAAAAAAAAAAAAAAAATATATATATATATATATATATATATATATATATATATATATATATATTAGAATCTTAAAATATATTTGATATATTAAATAGATTTTTACTCTTTAATTTTGTTTTACTATGCTATTGAATTCCTTCCAGCACAACACGCTCATATCAACTGCTTGTTTTGTTACATTATATATTGTTATAATGTTGTTTCCTCGCTAACCATTGTCCTCAACATTAATCAAGTGAGAGTTGGCTGTTGACTAAACGGCCAATGTACAACACTGAAGGAACACTATGCAACAGGGGTCAGCGTGTGAGTGTTTGTGCAGTGTTTGTAATTGGCCACCGTTAGACCACTGTGGCGACCGAAGAGTGTTCTCTAATAGCCAGTGAATATACATAGAACGGCCCCGCCACTGGAGACAGATAGACCTAATGAAACGTGGATAAAGATAGAAACACAATCTCACAGGAGCCGGGAGGACAGAGAACAATGTCTCTGACTAAGGGAGAAGGTGAACCTTCCTGTTAAAAGAGCGAGAGAGAAAATCAGAATCTTTGTGAGGGAGCTCTGTATTTCCCGGGAGGTCTCTGGTATTGGTTGGGCAGTAAGAGGGTGAAATATAGGTCGTTTGGGGTGTTAAATTCAGGCTCAGAAAGCGGAGTTTTCTTCTTCAGCTCAACCTAGCCTGGGGATGAAAGACACCTCGTAAGAGGTCTTAGTTAATTAGCCAAGTGAGTGGATGTGTGTTAGAGCTTCAATGAGATGATATCACTAGAAGCACTGATGTGTGAGATTAGAGGAGAGAGGGATGGTACTAGTATCACAGCCTCTTCAAAAGCTGTATTGTCACTGGTTTCCAGTGATGATCAAATTCACACTGAGGTGTTTGGAATTGATATGTATATGTGTGTGTGTGTGTGTGTGTGTGTGCATGGAAATATTTGTGTATCCAGTAATCCCTCGCCACTTCGCGGTTCAAGTTTTGCAGTAAAATAATAATTAAAAAGTACTGCCATATTGCTCTCAGAGGCTTTGTACACACCCACGGCCACTCAGACAAGGCACGTGATTGGTTCCCGGCGCGGGATTGACGAATGCGAGCACGAGTGGAGTGGGAGCCTCTTCGCCTCAATCAGAAGCAAATGTTGATGAACCAGCACCAATATCGATGAAGCACGGCCTCATTATACCAGTGCAGTCACACCATCATCATCATCATCATCATCATCACATTCATCGAACCGCACAGGTCTGTCATCATCGTCATTACTGGAGTCAAGTCTGAAGATACTACTTTCACTGATGAGTCTAGAGCACCATATTACGGATCGTATGAGAGAGAGAGTAAATGTATAATATTATGGTTTTAAAATTAAATAGATTTAATTAAAATATATTTAAAGTATAAATATACATATTTTAAACATTCTGGTATCTACACACACATATACGGAAATTACTAAGAGGGCAAATCCTACTTTGCGGATTTTGACCCATCGCGGGGGGGTTCCGGTCCACATTAACCGCGATAAACAAGGGATTACTGTATGCGTATATACATAAGGCAGAATTAAATGATTTGAATATTATCGCATTACAGCTCAGACAACTTAATATCTGCAGATCATCCGAATTGAACAGTGGTGAAGTAAATATTTCCATAATGTTGGAAGTGTGTATGAATACACAAATATGCAAAAAATATTAACAGTATAATGTAAATTCTGAAAAATGTCCGGGCACCAAACTGAAATTAAAACAATGACTGGTTGTGAAGACCATGTCAAGTCATGCTGTTTTGAGTGTGAGACCATGTATACATCAAAAGATTAGTCGTGTAGTTTGGGCTTTTTCAATGTCAGCAGCAGCATCTGCGCTTCAAGTGTTTGTTTGATTGTCATTCATTGTGATGACAGATGTCTTACGAACAATTTGAGACATGCCTAAAAATCACTGTTGAAATACTAGCTAGAGCAGTGTTTCCCAACCCTGTTCCTGGAGGCACACCAACAGTCCACATTTTGGATGTGTCCCTTTTCTGTCCCATACATTTCTGGTCTTGGGAGCCTCTACTAACAAGCTGATGAGTCGAATCAGGTGTGTTTAATTAGGAAGAGTTGGAAAACCTGTAGTGTTGGTGTGCCTCCAGGAACAATGTAGGGAAACATGGGTTAGGGTGACAACCCAAGAGTGACAACTTTTGTTTTGTTACTGTGATTCTTTGTTCCTGTTTGTGTGGTGAAGAGGCGACAATGGGGCCATGTGAATAATGCTCGATCCTTTCTGACCACGTCACTCTTTCTCCTTATATCCAGAGCTCTAGTTGGTCTACCAAAGTCTCTTGAGCACAACTGGCATCTCTCGCTCAGCTGAAGTGATAAGAATCAAATAATTTTTTTCTCATAAACGATTGTCAGTTGCGACTAAAGAGCTTTGATTTCTCAATGTTACAGTACAGTAATACCTCGGTTTGCGAGTTTAATTCGCTCCAAGAGCGAGCTCGTAAACCAAAATGCTCGTACACCAAAACAATTTCCCCCATAAGAATGCACTAAAAATCAATCAATTCATTCCACACGACCATAAATGCCCATTTTAAATATATTTTTTGGTTTTACCCTTTTAACTACAGTTAAAATTATAACCATTAAGATCTCATATAAATACTAATTAATAATTGACAAACTATAAAAAATACTTGACAATTTACTGTAATGCACTTCAGCTTTCAGCAGTGGAGGGGACGAGAGGAGGGAGGAGGGGGGAGCGGGGAAAGCAAGGATTCAAGTGCAAATGAGTGAATTTATTATAATAGTGCAGAAAATAAACAAAGTGATAATCCAGAGGTGTATCACACACGGGAGCCGTGTCCGCGAACGAAGGACTCGACAAGACAAGAATGGAGAGAAGTGAACTAAATAAGAAGATATGTGAATCAGGTGTGTCAGTGCTCTCTCACACACAGACAGAACTAGGAGACAATGAATTCATGAACTGTGACAGTTACTGCTTAGAGGTACTGCACATGGATATTTTGCAATGTGAACAATAGCGATAAAAAATAATTAATGTTAACAACAGGAGGTAAAACCGCTGTAAATCACTTATAAAAGTATCACTGTGGTGAATGATGCAGCCAAACCAAGCGACGCTGAGAGAATGAATGAGTTAAGGGGTGATAAAGGGGTTGGAACCGCGTGACTGTTTTGTGAGAGGCTGTCATTAGGATATTTCCTGTAAAAATGCATGCAACGATGGTGAGCGTTAGGACTTTTCCACACAAAACATGCGTGAGGAAAAATTTTCTCGTACACCGATACAATGCTCGTATACTGATTTGAACCTCCATCCTCGTACACCGATTTGCTCGTAAACCAAGTCGCTCGTAAACCAAGGTATTACTGTATTTTATTTCTACCTTACTGAGTTACAGAAAGTATTTTAACATAGAAAATGACACACTTAGTTTTAAGAATATCTTAAATACAGGTTAGGTGAAATTTTCACACACACCTGATTCACTTTATCGTCAAACTTCTTTAATAAACGAAACAACGTGCACACACTGGAGCGAACACTCATGGATTGCAGGTTGGATGCTGGCGTGGGAGATGCCTGCTGTTCTGATGAGAGAAAAAACATTTGATTGTCTGAATACTGATGTACAGAACTTGCTCAAAGGCTTTGGCTACAGTGTGATGTGTTTTTTAACAAACCAGTGAGAATAACACTGCTTAACGGAGGTTTTGGGGTGTATTTGTGCTTACTGGATTCTGCTTTTTTTTGGCACATCACATGCACTTTGCTTTTTGTCAACCAGTCTCATTCAGACTCAAATTCAGCATGTTGCATATTTCAGCTGTTGCATTGGTACAGGAGTGTCAACATTAACTATGAGTCAACAGTAAATTGGGCAATCGGTTTGACTTAACTTTCTTGCAGGGAGTTTGTGTCCAAGATATTTCAGCAGTGTTACATGAGCTTTGCAGACCGATAATAATAGTTGAGTCAGCACTCCTGTCCTGTATCAGAGTTAATGACGCAATCGTCAGAAAGTGCTGTTGGACTGCAGAGATCTACCCTATACACAAACATTCAATATAACTCAATTTATGAACCTGATGACTCTTATGAGCTGGTTCTTTTAATGAATCGCTCCAAAAGTCGAGTCAGAAGCATTGCCCTGTATATTTAACAAATATTTTAATATGTGATAGTTTTATAGCTATATAAATGAAAATGATGATGACAGAAGTATACACAAAAAAAATTAATTGAATCAAGAGCTTTTAAAAAAACGAACATGTAGTTGAATTAATCATCGTTATTTAATTATTTAATTGAACTAAGAAATTAAAAAAGAAAACCTGCTATAACTGAAATATACACAAATGAATCAGAATCAAGTAAGAATTTAATTGAACATTCTTGTGAATCAAAACAAAATATTATAACTTAAATATACTGAAATGAATCAGAATCAGAATTCAGCTGAATCAACAGCTTGTGAATCAAGATGAACATTAGAAATGAAATACAGTCTACTCTATGAACCAATTACCAAATGAATCAGAACTGAAAGACAATGTTGTGAATCAAAAACGTTATAGCTGATATACCCAAATGATTCAGAATTGAAGCAGAACTTCACAGTTTTCAAGTTCAATCAGGAAATCTGTGACTCGATTTGTGTTTTAGTTGAGTAGTACACTGTATCTGAGATTGTTTTATCACCATTCTGCATCTTGTTTCTCCTTTGATGGCCATTGAAAAGTAGCTCTATTGATATCTGACATTTTCTTTGAAAAGCTCTAAAGCGTGAAATGGACTTATGAAGCCAAAGTCTTTGAGTTTAAAACTGAACTACCACTTGAAGGAGGTTAAAGAAACCAGCGTTAGTGATTCAACAGCTGCAAGGGTTGATCTAGGAATCGAGAGAGAGAACGGGAATGAAAGGGAGAGATCATCAGTAACTTCTGTCAGCGGCAGTGTCTTGGGACACACCGGCAGAGAATTTAAATCAATAAGAGCAGTTTCTTTATGCACACAGAAGCTTCTAAGATGTTGAGTGGTAATTCGCACCAAATCTCTCAATGGGTTGGGGGTTTCGATTCTTGAAAATCGAAACCTTCACAAGTCTTTTCATTTCTCGTTAACTGATATCTTGAAATATTTCTTCCAAATGTTTTGGCCTCCCACCCACAACTCCGTTTCTACAGCAGCTGTCAAAAGTTGATGTTGTAGTGCATTATGGGAATGAGGTAAACAGCAGAGCTGGTGCTTACAGAGTTAGCTGCCATGCTAGTTTGGTGACAGCTGCCGTCCCCTTGCTCATTACCGAGCGCTTAAGATGCAAACTCAGTAATTCAGCCTATTTCCACAATTTCCTGACGGGAAAAAAACCAGAGGACATCTAAAATGATGAACACTGAAAACAATAGCAACCGTTGTAGCAACACCATTCCATCGCAACACACTCTTATAGAGTGCTGGAGGACAGACTAACGACATTTAAGGGGCACCTTATGCCAGTTCACTGGTCTCTGTTGGTGAATGAGGAGGTTTGTTTGCCACCATCACCATTTCCTCACAGTGGACTAGTGATTAAAGTTAATGCCCCATTCAAACTGCTTTCGTAAACTATAACGTGCATTAAACATCTGCCGATATGTATTTAGGCTGTGATATTGATGTTATACTTTAAATTATCCACCGATTATACCGTCTTTGGATGGCAGAAAGTTTTTCAACACATCATTCAGATATTCTATATTCGGTTATTATATATATTGTATATTGTGTATGTGTGTGTGTGTGTGCGTGTATGGAGGTCAATGGAATACAATGCCTAGTGTAACCGCCTCTTTATTACTTAACACAATTTATTTTAGCTGTGACCACTGTGTCCCATAGTTTACTCGGTGTTTATGTTGATTTACTTGTCTTTAAATTCCATTGCATTTCGCCATTTGTGTTTAAGGTGTTTTCTTGTGCCATCAGGGTTGCGTTTTTTAAGACATTCTGGAAACTCAGTGACTAATTGATTTTGAATATATGTTGATAGGCTCATCCCTAGTTGGTGGACTTGAAGTGCTGTGACTGCAGGAAGGGAGATTGAATCATCTGTGCTGAATTCATTTGAAAAGCATCAGCCTGCTCTGAAACATCTGACAAAAATAAAGGGTCCACTTTTTGTTGTTGTCACTTTCATAGGCAGAAATGAAGTGGAAAATAATGGTGCGACATTGGATAATCCTTCAAATTCAATCTAGTTCCCCTCTTAAAACACTGTACAATCCAAGCGCCGTATTAGCCCTGTCAAGGGCCATCGCCTTTACCATTCCATACATCCCCGTAGAGGAGAATTGTTTTGCAATCCCTCCCTCTTGTTCATTCTCACCCCTCTGGCTACCAATGAATACCGCCAAGGAAATTGAATGAAACAAATGTCTTTTTTCTTTTCTTATTTGTTTCATCTGGCACATCTGTACTTTTGGGATGATGGACGCTTCCTGTCTCTTTCAGTCCTCTTTCTTTGTCATTTACCCACCCTCTTTTTTCCAGTCGTCAGCGTTTTTGACAGCTTTCTGAAGGTTTTTTTTCTTCTTTTGCACAGTGCGTTGATGGCGAGGCAAAGTTCAGGCGTGCAGAAAGGCAATATTAGCTGGAAATTGGAAAGAATTCATCCGTGCTGCTTTGGAATGAATTGAAACCTAGTCCCCTCTGCCGTATTGATTTCTTCTCCTTTTTGGTGCAGCCTTTTTTGTTGTTGTTTCCTCTCACATTTTTTTCCTCAGACCACCCTAACCTTCTTCCCACCTGCCTCAAAAACATTAGTTTATCTCACGGACCACATAAGGACACTGACACTAGTTCACACAGATGGACGACTGGACTACTCAGAGTCAGGATAATACAAAAGAAACCCATCTTGGCTAAACTCTTTCTTTAGTTAAAGCAATATTTTGTGTTAAATTCAACTGACAGAATTTGTGGCATAATATTATTACAACAAACATCTAGGTTGCAGTGAGGCACATATACTGGAAGTGAATTGGGAAAATTGAAATTGTTAAAATACTCAGTTTTTCCACTATAGCTATAAGATGTAAACATGTTTAGTGCCAAAAATGAGCATTCTAACCTTTTCTGTGCAAATTCATTTCCAATATTGTTAAAATGACAGTGTAAAAGAATAAATGCTAAACTGTAAAAGTTATTATTTAAACAACTTTACACCTCAAATATTAAACACATTTTAACAGAACTATTAAAGTGTTTTTATAAAATTCCAAGCATCACATTTCTGCTTTAAAATCATCAAAAAATTGGCCCTTATTTGCTTCCATTGTAAGTACCTCATTGTAACCTTGATGTATATGATGCATACAAAGTTCTGCCATGAAACTCTAGATGCTGCATATCACCATATCAATGCAGTCACCATATTCTCTACAGCTCTATGGCTATTAGTAGCAATGAGCTTGTTGCTGAACCTCCAAATTCTTGGTCTTCAGTGCAAAACGCTTTAAGAAACCCTCCACCTTCCCCAGCTCCACCTGGATAGAGTCTACAATCTGGGATGCCATATATTCATATATACAGCAGGAGTGTGGTCTTGCTCGTTGATGTATTAGCAATAGCACGTCCTACGCGCGATATATATATATATATATATATATATATATATATATATATATATATATATATATACACACATAAACAAATTTAAACTTGTAACAAACCCACAGTATTCCTTTAAGGCACAAAAGTACCAGGACAAAGTTAACATTAAACCAGTAATTTGCTTGATTTATTTGCACCACGGTGCATGCTGGGAACTGCTGAGTAAAATGAGTGAATCATATAAGCTCACTTGGAGGTTTCTGGCTTTACTGCTGGTTTATGCCTTATGATGAAGTGCAAAGAGTCTGACCTTTGGTCTCTGACCGCCAGTTCAAGTGCAGCCAAAGCATGATATATTGGGCTTAAATTTAGCTGTGCCTTGACAGCAGAGGTGACCAGATGAAGGACACGGCTCTTCATTACGGTGGCACTGCTGTTGTTGATTTCTCCTATTAGACTCCACCGTCTGCCTTATCCGCCGTGATGGAAAAAAGCGAGGCTGCATTTACCACTCATTCGCTTTCTCCTTTCAGAGATGAAGAAATTGCCCACAGTACGGCAGATTGCCGCTTCTCTTTGGAGAGCAAAGGATCATCTTTCTTTCTCTACGCTTTCTCACGTGCGAGCTCTTTCCTTCTCCCCTCTCGTTCTGTCTCTCTCACCCTGTATTTGGATGAAAGCGAAAAGCTATTTGCTTAATAGTTTAATCAGGCAGTTTAGGTACGCCGGCTCCTTCATGGTTCACCTGTGGCCTTGATTAAGCATTGTTTACCTGCGCTGAGGCTAGCGTCGTCAGATTGGAGGCTGTCGCTGATGTCTAAATATAGCTCGGCGGTTCACGCAATGTCAGGGTGAGAGATGTTTCGTTCTCATCAACTGTGCCATTTTGAAATGTGATGGCAGGTGACTGGCGTATCTGAACGTTTTAATAGTCATTTTTGCAGGTGGTTGGAACATGAAGAGTGTTCAATAATACTTTGAGAAAACTAGCAGCCCCATTTATCTCAATGGCAGTCGGTCAGTTAGTGCTGTACTTCATTTTGCATTTTCCTTTTCTTTTTTGTGCACATGTAGCAAGAAAAATGAGTCAACCTTTTTTCCCTTGAAATGCTAAAATATACTTTTGACCTCTGAATGCTAATGAAAATTATGGTGCATTGAGAATATTAATATACCCTACTGACAAATTAATCTAATGAAAATGTAAACAGTTAGAATGTATATTTTGTAAAAGGTGCTCAGGGTCAAACATACTTGAAGTCACACTTATGATAAAATGCTACTTGCATCTGAATATGTGGCTACTTTGAAATGACCACAAATCCCATTAAATAGTGTATCAACCAGCAGGGGCAAAACCACTGTTTCATCTAAACTAAAGCCTAGAACACGACTAAAACTAAACCGACAACACTCAAGAACGGCCCAAGGTTGCCTGATTGCCGACCGTTGCCTTGGTGTGTCCCAGCCTTTAGATTATCTCCAAATTGTTTCTGTGAACTTCGCTTGTTTACATGGTCATCATTTGCAGTTGACAGATGGGGTATTTAGTGTGACCGTTCTTAACGCAGTCCTGCGCATAAGGAGCTGATGCATGGGATAATAATATCAACAGGCAGAGGAATAAAATGCTTCTCTTTTCTCATGCTCTCTTGCTCACAGTATCATAAGATATGTCTATTGAGCCAGACCGTTATTACAGGCTTAATAATTAAGCAATATTTTCCAATCAGCCAAAGCTGACAGTGTCTGGTTAACGATTTAGCAGCTGAATCGCCCTGACTGAGGCGTAATGCATCATGGGATATGCTATAGATAGGATTGGAGTGAATTAAAAGGTCTGTCAAATTTTTAATTGGCATATGGTGAGTTGGGGTTTGGTGAAGTAGGGAAGAGAAGATGAAGTGGGCAGGAAATATGTGAAAGACAAAAAAAAAACATTTAAGGATGGGTGTAAGACTGTTTATTTGTGTCTTTATTCTCACCCACACTTAAGTACACAGCTTTTTCTGTAACCGCGAAAGTACTTTGAAAACACAGCAAGGTCAGATGTCTTGGTTCATTCTTCCTTTAAACTAGTGTCTGACCTGACCTTTTCTTGTCATGTACCGGTACCAGAAAATCGATCCCGCCAGCATATTTCCACAAAAACTCCATCATATTCAAGTTGTTATTGCTGGTGTCGGGCTTTATATATGTGTGGATACCAGCTACAACAAGCACTGTGGCTTGTGTCAGCATGAGATCTCTGTAAAGCTCTCATTTCTGTTGTTTTACTGAGAAAAAGATGAGAAGGGATCTATAGCTCGTTCACGGCCGCAGACAATGAGCCCGCCCTGGGCTTCAGCACTTGAGATGGACCCTTAAGCTTGGATCTGTTTGCTGGAGGGTTTGAAGATAAAATGACAGATTATGAGAAGCTCTCACTCTATCTAGAGGATGGAGCTTGAGCAAAAGCCAAGTTTTGAGACCACATTCAGACCAAACCGGCAACAATATCAATTTATCAATTGTATGTTAAATTTATCAATGATGTATGTATGTACGTACACACACTGCTCAAAAAAAATGAAGGGAACACATAATGACACATTGGATCTTGATGAAATTTTTTATTTACATTCTATAACTTTTTAAGAACAAAATTGTGACTCTCAATGGAAGCCAAAATCATCTCTGAGGGGGTTAGATTCAAAATGTCAAAAACCAATGTAAAAAGCTGAAGTTATTGGCTGATCAAGCCAACTCATAATGGAAGTCAATAGTGTGTATGAACGCCATGTGCCTTTTAACAATGTCTGAGTCTCCTGTCGAGTTGGCGGATAGTGTTCTGTGGGATCTCCTCCCAGACCTTAATCAGGGCATCAGTAGCTCCTGGACAGTCTGTGGTGCTACTTCGTGGCTCCAGATATGCTGATACATAATGTCCTAGATATTCTCAATTTGATTCAGGTCCCAAGGACCAGATATGTTGAATGAAGACCAGGGACGTATTCTTTGTACGTCGCTTACTAAATCCAAGATCAGTTGACACATCCGGGATGAGCTAATCGTGCTTACTATGAGCTGGATTATTCGGTTCTTCGAACGCACCTGTTCTTGACGATTAGTATAACTGGATTGAGTTATCTGAGATCATTGCGCGTTCATGTGCTGGCTTAAAAGGGGATATGTATCGATAGTAGAAACACTGATCAGAAACATTTTGATTGGTCAGCGAGCATGCTGAAAGAGCGCTCGCAGTATTTCTCGGCGGCACGTCGCTGAATTTCAGTGTTTAATTAAAACACAAGACAACTGTAATTTGCCGACAAATTACATTTGTGAGTTGCTTAGTGATCGTGTGTGTAATTATATTGTCTTATATTAATTGTATTACATAATCCTCTTTTATATTATAGCCACCGCAGGACCCACTAGATTTGAGAACAAGTAAAAGTAAAATGCAAAAATATTCTAAAAAATAGTATCTTTACTGCTTGCGCTGTTCTGCAAAAAAAAAGAAAAGTTAATTAATGAAATAGAATTGCAAGAACTAATAAAGCAAAAAGTCCTACTTGAGATTGAATTGATTCAAAAGGAACTTCAAAGTTAGTAAAATACACTAATAAACACACTGTACGATTGATGATCTTGCACGATTTATTTATTTCATTCCACAGGCAAGAGATGATCAGCTGGATTTTTTTTTAAATTAAGCTAAACTGTAAACTAAACTGTGTGCAAAGTTCCCTCTTTTCAAAAATGATGCTGGACAATTCTGTCCCGTGCACCTCTGCCATTAGAATCATCATCAACTGATTATTTTATGTCATAATCTCTATCTCTAATTATTTCATAATCTCTATGATTAATTATAATGTATCTGTAATAGCGAAAAAGCTCTCTTCAACAACTTGGGGTCTTAAGTGGTTTGTAAAATCCACAAAAAACCCTGTAAAGATTGCTTGAGTGCCAGGTAAACTTTGCGAATGGCACGACAGACAGCACTTTCACAATGTTCTCCGCATCTCCAACAGTGTAAGGAACGTGCCACAAAGTAGCACAAGGCAATACACACAGTTTGAGCTGCTAAATTAACTAGATACATTATACCCTCACATTTACATATACATATATATATATATATATACTTTTTTATATTATGATTATTATAATTCTATTAAATATATTATATTGAACCTTCAGCAACAGTTTGCTCTCGTAAAAACGGACAGGACATGCTACGACAAACTTCCCACATCACTTCCGCTTATAAAGACGTGCTCTAATGCTGCCATCATGAAGTAAGCCTGCTCCCGAGCAGGTCCAATTCAATGGACCTGTTACGAACCAGTCCCAGATGAGCGTCGAAGAACCGAACAATCCAAGATCATGCGAAATCGGCAACAATCTAATCCACCTAAGCGAGTTAGCGAGGTACGAAGAATATGCCCCAGGAGTCAGAAGTGCAGTCAATATTTTAGTCAAGTTTAGTTTGCAGTTTCAACAGCAGAAGCCAGCTTCAGGTCTCACAAGGAGTTCATAGGCCGCCCCACATACAATAACATTGTTACAGCAATTATACTCTAACAGAGGGTGCTAACTACGTCATTGCTGAAGGTTAAATGATTCTGATTGGCTAAGAAAGAAAGAAAGATAAACAAAACTAGTAATTTTTCAGACAAGAGCAGACAGTCTGAAGCAGATCTTCGTTGATCACATGGTTGATGGGTTAGTGACGTGTCTTGTCGAGAACAAGTCGCTCTGTCTCCTTACGGTTCCAGTTGATCACCTCACCAATACAGACCATATTAACACACACACAGATACCCAGCTTCTCCAAGGCTGAACTCTGCTCAGGCTCCAACTATCAACAGAGAGACACTCAAAACATTCTGATAACATGTTCTGTTGAGAAGTACAGCAAAACACACACACACACTGTATGTGTATACAATCTTTTATTCATAATCTTCATGCTTTTTCACTGTCAGTAAATAGTCATGGAGAATGAGACTTTGTTATGTCCCGATGCATTGTGGTAAATGCACATGATGTTTAGTTGTGGTTTCATCAGCATTTCAGTTCAGCATGCCAGCCCCCTGAAAATGGTTATTTGATTCAAGACAATGTGAAAATTCTTTTGTGTTTGTCAAGGTGAATGTGGCAGGAATCTCATTGTTTGCTCTGTGCCATGCATTTGGCGCTCTCTCTCATGATCTATTGTTTGCATTATTCATTGTATTCACAGTTGAGGAGCATAAACAATCACAGACAACATTGTAAGCCCTGAAACAGACTTTCCAAAAGGGTTTTGCATGTCATGGAGGTCTGGGGTCACATTTTCAAGATTGCAAGTTATAAAATAAATGTAACATAAATATAAAACATGCATAAAAGATCAAATATACAGAGGAAATATACAGATAAATACTGTACATATAAACAGTGTTGGGTGAAATACATCGCTAAGTAATTAATTACTACAATTTAATCACTTTTCCCTTCAAAAAGTAAGGGATTACTCTTAATTTTTCTGTAGTTTAATTAGTTACTACTTATGTAAATACATTAAAATCTACATAGACTGTTGATGTAAAAATACCAATCGAGCTGCACGAAGCAGAGTTGTGAACATAGGTTTCACTAGAGGATAGAGGAGGTCCTCATGCCACGCTCATGATTCTGACAGTATGTACTCTGTCATGCACACCAGTTCTCTGTTGGAGGTAATTTTGTAGGGCTTTGGCAGTGCTCCTCCTGTTCCTACTTTATATACATTTACATAGAATACACAGAATACATTTGTATGTGCATATATGAATAAATATGCATGTGTGTGTATGTATATGTCTAGGTGTGTGTGTGTGTGTCACGGTTCTGTCATCCTTGTCTTTGTGGTTGTCATGTTTATGTGTGTAACATGAGTGCTGGTGTGCGATGCGGGAACAGGACACAGGCAAGGCAGGATGTCAAACTTAAACTCCTTTAATAATAAACAAACAAAAGTCTTTAAATATAAACCAAAAGAAGCACACGTGCAAAGAACAAACTTAAAACACTAAAGACCAGGATCACACCATCCACACATGACAGCAAAATACTTCATTCACAACCGACAAACACAAGGGAGATGCAAGAGTGATTTATACACAAGGGAATTATAAACACCTGGGAGACTAACAATCGGTGATTACATGACAGGTGCAGGGAGTGAAACAATGACCCGATAGACAGGAAATGAAACAATGACAAGACTGACAGGAAGTGACCCCAAGTGTTACAACCTACTAGCTCCCCATTGTTCGCTTTTCATGTCATCTGTATCACCTGTGTCTTCACTAATTATCTCAGTATCTCACTATTTTCCCCAATCTTCCTCATTTAAGCCCTGTCTTGGTCTTAGTCTGTGTCCATTCTCATTTATACTGTGTCGTGTGTACCTTCCCATGCTTCATTGTGTTTAATAAATGTGAAATGTTACCTTCATCATCGTCCTTGGGTCTTCATCCCAAACACATGCCTGACAGTGTGTGTGTGTATGTGTGTGTGTGTGTGTGTGTGTGTGTTTGACTTTGACTGCTGATTTCAATTTCTGTGTAACTTATTAGATGTACACAGGGGACACAATAAATGTTTTTTGACAACATGTCAAAATGGTTTGATGACAATATTAATTTTTGGATGAACTATTCCTTAACATCAAGTGGGGCAGAGAGAGTGTGAAAGAGATTCATTGATATGTGAATATATATATATGCAGAACTGGCAGAGACTATTTGCTTGTCTATTGATCTGAGGGAGAATCCTAATGTGAAGCTTATAATTTGAGCCAATGACCAGAAGAGCAGGTCCACTGTTAGTGATGAGGGTTAAAAGGCCGGGAAATGACATGGAATAAAAGCACTTATTGTAGCCTTGCCAGTGACATGATGATCAATACGTTGAAAAAGATGTGTTTATTTCCACTTTAGTTAGGAGCCAGAAAAAAATGCAATCAATCTTTGGACAACAAACCCACAATTTAAAAAACATTTGCAATTAAAGGAACAGTTCATCCAAAAACGACAAATGCTATTTATTTACTCATGCGCTACATTGCAAGTCTTCTCAAGACATATAATTTTGCGAACAAGGAACAGGGTAAAATGTTATTCTTGGAAAATATTGACAGCGACAGATATCGAGTGATGCCTGATTAAAAAAAAAATAATTATTCTGTTCAATCTGATCTTTTTAGTAAATTGTTTTATCCCACTCGCAAAACCAATCCTAATCGTTTGTTCATCAATGAATAATTGTTTTGTGTATTTTTCAATTGATTGTTTATTCCATTACACAAAATTGATCAAAAAGATTTTTTTTTCTCTGTAGGATTAGAATCAATTGTTAATGAATTAATTGTTCTTTTGGAGTTTGGAGACCCAGTTTACTTAACCAATTTTGGTTGATCCTGAGATACAGTGGACTTCCTGACTCAAGATGGCTATTATACAGATTTATCCACAATTTTCCCTGCTCTCTGTTTCCCCAAAGCAAAGTCGCTAATGCCAGCATCCCCAGGGATTCAACCAATCACACTTTACTTTGTTCACAAATAGTATTTGAGTCTTTTTGTGAATAGATGTGTGTGTGTGTGTGTGTGTGTAGTAGTAGTAGTTCACTGAAGGTCTTATTTTTGTTCAGCTTGTAAAAATATAACAGTGAAACAAGAGTTTTTTATTTTTTTGCAAGAAATGAAAAAAGTAATAGCTCTCTTTATTTGTATTGTTTTAGCTCTTTCTCTCAACCCCCCCCCATAAAGTATCAGTGTTTACCACAGAACTGTTGGCAGACATATAGGAGCAAAAGCAATTTCGCCTGGCTAGTGAAACGTGGGCTTGTCACAGTCCAAAACGGGACTGCAGAGACCATAGCTGCACATCTATTTATGACGTCTGATGGTCACAAGAGACGGTGAAAAATGACACGTACCACCCTAGAGAAAAATGTGTAAGTTGGATGTGTATATGTTGTTGGAAAAGAGTAACATTGTCGTTGGTGTATCGTTAATAATTAGCGGCAGGAAATTTGAAAATGAGGGACGCTATAACCGAGGTTTGAACTGAATATGTGGCATGTACGATTAGCGATGAGCTATGAAAGCGGTTGAAGGGCATTTTCAGAGACATCTTCTGTGGAGAATATAAAGAGATTGTGATTCTTTTCATCTGTGGTTGTACTTCAGTATTGACTTTCATGAACGTAAGCTTTAATTATGCGTCTATATAACTTGAATTTTTTGTAGTGCTTGTGCTTTATTGACCTTACATGCAGCTGCTGTGGGTTTTGTTTATAACACATAATCAATTTTTGTTAAATTAGCTTAGAGACATTGCTGGACCCTTGAGAGCTGAGCAGCTTCTTGTCTTTGGCTGTGAAGGCCATATCTAAAGGATGTAGTATAAAGAAAAGTTGCAATATTTGTGTTGGACTGTAATTAAACATGCCACAAAGCTGTACACGTGATTGTTGTTGTACAAATACAAGATAAATATAGATTTAAAAAAGAAGATAAATATGAAATATTTACTTTGAAGAGTTTGGGGTAAGTACATTTTTAGTTCACTCAAAGTGGAAGGGATAGTTCAACCAAAAACCAAAAATTCTGTAATTAATTTCTCATGTTGTTCCAAACCTGTAAGACTTCCATTTATATCTGGAATACCAACAAAGATATTTTTAATGAAATCTGAGAGCTTTCTGAGCCTCCACTGACAGTCCATGCAACTACCACTTTTAAGCCACAAAGGTAGTAAAAACATCATAAAAGTAATCTCACATCAATTCCACGTCCTATTTCTCTATCCACTCTACTATAAATGAAAGTATCCAAAAACCTCCCCCAAAAATCTTTTTATTTTCTGCTGAACGATAGATAGGCAAATTGGTGTTAAGAGTTAAGCTGTCCCATTAAATCGGGATGTAGCTTCTCTTGCAAAAGATGTAATAATGAAGTGTGTAGCTATAGTAACGGACACAGACGTACAGGCCTTCGGGAATGGATGTGGTTGCATCTGTGCAGAAATCATGTTCCTTATTATGGGACTGATCGAACGAATGCTGATTGTGGAAATGAAAAATCAATGCGCCTAGAGGATTGGATAAGGGAAGAAAAGAAAAAGACGAGCTACAGAGATCCTACACTAAGCAGATATTTCTGATTCAGTTGTGATCCTAATTAATGTGAGTATTTGAAATGTGAATGAAAGTGCTCTGGATCACAATGCTGGGCCATTGCAGGATTAATGATATGACCTTTGAAGAGTGAGGCTGTGATTTCCAGTGTATTTACAATCATTAGGGCTTCACTTCTCGCCCGCTCTCCCAGAATAGATGCATCAGGACTGAAAAAGATTGGAAATAAAGGAATGGGCAGAGGCAGCCATATCAAGACACAAATCCATATCTGTGTCGTCCTCTGCTTCCCACAGCATTAATTTCTCATTGTGCATAAGTAGGAGCTAAATATGGTTGTCACTCCTCTTTTGAGTGCTAAATATGGTTCTGTTCACACACAGTTAGGTTATGAATCCAGAGTGAACCCCACTAATCCCACTAGATCACAATCCATGAAGTGTGTGCAGAGTCTGTGATTCTACCAGAACCCTCCCCTGTGAAGATCATGAATCCCATTGATTTCTCATTAACTTTTGTTCATAATTTATTTTATTACACTTGTGTCTTCCTTGTGGTGATAAAGTAGCCGAGTCTCTACAATTTTAACAATCTCACCATTCTTTCAGATAAATCAGCTGACCAACTCCCTCCAGTTTACATTAATTCTAAGGGATAGAATTAATATAAACCTGTAGAGAGTATTCACATACTGTCGAGGTAAAACTTATTGACTGATACCCCAAACTAAGCGAGGGGAAAAGTGGTTATCTGTTGTAACCAGACCTTAAGTGATGAATGATACAAAATCCTCAATGACAGTGGTGGCATAAGTACCTGTCATATTACTTGGTGTCCTTGAAAAGGCAAAAGTTAAAATCACTACACCTTTGGAAAAAAACAACAACTAGCGAGTGTATTTGTGTATGCGCTGTAGGGTTTTAACCACTTGGCTATAATAACATTTATACATCCAGCCTATGTGATGTGGTTCTGTATAATTTGGCAATAAGAGGACAGCCTTATACATTGGTCAGTATTGAGGCCGACACCATAATCTTTTAGCATGTTTGATTTCTAAATGATTCAGGTGGTCCTCATAATGTGACTCGTAGCCCCTCTAACACAATGCAGGCCAGAGACTCAACAATTTATCCAGAGAAAAAAAAATCACAGCATGTGAAATAGTACAACAGCAAAAATTGCACTGTGCGACTCTGCTTTAGTCATACTACAAGCTTCCAGGCAGGTGAGTTAAGACAATGTAGAACTAAACAATGCAGGACAGTAGCCCTCCAAGAGTAGGTTTGGGTACTCCTGCTCTAGATGCTGTTGGCTGATAGGCCCTTAACTCAATCTGCTTGCAATCACGTCATTGTCTATAGAGCTGTCTATAGAGTTCATGCTGTATCATTAGCCAATAAGCTCACTGCTCAGCCCTTAAATACTTGGTCAGGATTTGATGTGGCAGATGCAGGTATAAAAGCTTCTGCCCAAACATTAAGCAGTTTTTAAAGTCATGGGTTTAAATTTTATTTGTGAGTGGTTTGTTTAGCCAGTGGTCTGTGGGTGGGGTGAGAGAGTGTAGCCAGAGAACAGGATGACCCGCCCCGTCCATCTATGAGCACCTCACCCGCCCAGTGCAGTGCAACTTTCCACAAACATTAACGATCCACTTGCTTCGCATCTGGCCTGGCACTTTCACCCAGCGCTGCCCACATTAGCCTTAACCCTGACCAACACACCGCGCTCTGATCTGGTCTCAGTCTGTGAAGCCTCAAGCTCTCAGCAGTGTGCTTAAAAAGAGGCCGCTATGTCTGCCGTGAGTCATGTTTACTTCTGACCTGGGCAAACTTTTGAGCAGTTCATAATGTGCAAAGATTATTCTCGCTTTTATTTTCTTCCTCTTTCTCTGTTTTGCTGTCTTCAACTCATTGATTTTATTTATAATATGAACGGTATCATAATGTGGTTCTTACCAGTAGCCTTTTGTGACTGTCAATTAAAGATTCATGTCAGGTGCTAATTGATATTGGTTCTTAATTACATTTTAATTGTCTGTATTGACTATACTATAACTTTAGTTGAAAAATGAGAACACCATATTACAACATTCTCTGAGGGTGTACGAGAAAAGCAAAATGCATAAATCATCAGTTGCACAGTTAATGCGCTTTCTTTGCTCTTCATGTTGTCATACTAAGACAACTCAGAAAGTGAAACAAATAGAAAGAATATTAGATTTCATCCGAACACAGAAAAGGAAACATCAGAGCATGGAAACTTAAAGCATGTGTCCTATCATGAAATATTCATAAAAATGGACTTGTGATTGTCTCTTTTCATGTCTCTCTTTTATTTTGGAGCTGATGTTATGGACAGCTGCATTGAGTTTATTCTTCACAAAGTTATACCTTAGACTAATGGATTTAAACTTGATGACATGAAACGTAAAGGATTTTATGAAATATTATTCAAGCTTCCATGCTTTCATTTAAGCAATTGCCCAGATAAATAAATAGATAGAGAGTGATTTTACCATTTATTCATATAAAACTTTGATGCAGCTTTCTCTCTTTACTCCTGAACTGAGCTGGTTTTACTCATGAAAAATAACTCTGAAACCCTGTCACATTAGTCATGTAGAGCCAAATGGACTTGGCAGCTCTCCATTATTGAGCACCAGGCCGTATTAGGTGTAATACAGGCCCTTTTGCATAATTGGGACGTATTTTAAATGCATATTTGTTAACACCCTCATCTCTGGCATTTAGCGATTGTGAATCATTCACTAGATGAATACAGGCAGTAATTTCTGAAAGACTTTCTCATTTATTTACCATAGTTGGCTCCTGGCTCGCCTCCCGGTGCTCTGAAGAGAAAGACGCTATTGGCTGTTGCCAGTTTCTTAATTTGTATTTCTGCACACCAGTGCGTTTTTGGCTAGTTTGGGTTTATTATAAATAAAAATAAAGAAAGAAAAGGCAAATTGGCAGAAAGTGAGGATCCATCTAATTATAGATTCCTTTTTGTTCCCTTTCTTTTTTTTGTGATTCACAGATTGTTTCTCTCCACACACCGCCACCATCTCTTGCTTGCTCTGTCTGTTTTCTTTAACATGCTTACCTGAAACACACGCTTTGAAGTCAGATCTGACACTTCAGTGCTTTCAGAGTACCCTAGTGTGAGAGACTCCACTCAGTTTGTTTCTATTTTAAACACAGTTTGATAAAACTGTTAATTTGTAGCACATGCATCTCTCACACATAATCTACACTGAGAGAGAGAGTGATTATGTGACAAAACTCTACAGTTTAATGATTAAAGCAGTGTAGATCATTAGCGGAGTCTCACTGCTTTCCAAAGTTATTCATATAATAATACATAAATATGCAAAAACATATATGCCTGTAACAATTTCAATGTGTAAAAACATATGTTTTTACATATTGAAATTGTTACAGGTATATATGTTTTTGCATATTTATGTATTATTATATAAATAACTTTATAAATATAAATATAAAAAATGCTTTAATTTATATATATATATATATATATATATATATACATATATATATATATATATATATATATATATATATATATATATATATATATATATATATATATATATTAAAGCATTTTTTTATTCATTTATGATGTGCGAGAGAGCATGCACATCATAAATGAATAAAAAAATGCTTTAATTGCTTTAATACACTCTAAAACTTAAATTCAACAATTACTCTTTACATGGTAGACACATTCAAGTTCTTTGTAGATATAATGTTCCAAGAAGTCTGTCTGATCAATTACTGGAGAAGCAAGTGAAAATTATTCAGGAAAATCAAAATAATAAAATGTTTTAACAAAAATAAGTACAATCTCCCAAAATAATAACAAAAAAATCTGGTGTAAGTTTAAGGCAAGTTTTGATCAACAGCTAAGTATTTTTAATTAAAACATTTAAAAATAAGTCATTTCTTGACTATTAAAAGCGTTATATAGCCCACTGTATCATTCTCAGAGTTTATGCTGACAATAATGAAATCTCTTGGGAGAGAACTGTCAGAAGATGTATTTCTTAGCACAAGAGAGGGCAGTGGTACAAGTGTGAAAATATAAAAAGTAACAGAAATTCAGAAACAATGGACTTGTGACAAGGCCCTTGAAATAATCAGGCCTTCATTTTAAGCTGATGAGTCATTTTATTTGCTTGAGAAAGCAGGAGAAATATCAAGCGTGTGTGTCAGAGCCAGCAAAAGCTATGAAATGAGTTAGTGTTTATTTCACAGAGTAAGATGCAGCCTGCAGAAATGACATGTATGGTTGTTATCCACTGCCTACTGTAGCCTAAGCACAATAAATTCAATCAGCCTTTTCCAAGGCCCATATTTACAAAATATAGACTTCCTGGGATTCCATACTCTGGTCTCATGAGACCAAGTCAATCATTTTAGATCTAACAACATCCAAAATGTTATGGTGTTGCTAGAAGCGGAAGGCAGTGCCTGGTTCCCACAGTGAAGTTCAGGGGTGGTAAAGCTCTTATATAGGGATGTGTGAGTGCTGAAGGTGTGAGGGAGTTGTGCTTTACTCCCCTGTGTGATGTAATACAAAAACTTGAAATAGAAGAGGATTCCCTCCTCATTCCTTGCATTGTTGGGCATTTCCTCAACATGACAATGGTGCTATGTATTCTCTCAAGGTGGAAGACCTTCTTTGGACATGTATTTCACCCAATCTTACCACTCTAGAGCACCTGTGGGGATTTTGAAGAGACACGTTGAGCAACACTCTGCATTAAAGATTAGGGTGTTGTCATCCAGGAGTTAAACAGAACAAATGTGACAGTTTGTCATGAACTTGTACACTCTGGGCCAAGAAGAGTCAGAGCAGTACACTTAAAATTATGGAGGACATACTAGAATAAGTAGACATAGACAGGTTTTTATTGTCATTCTGTGTACACAGAACAAAATTTTGACACATTAGCTCATAACAACAGTAGATTTAAAACATTTAACATTAAAATTAAAATGAGTTCAGCAGTCTGACAGCCATGGGGAAAGAAGCTATTGCAGAACCTGCTTGACCTGCTTGAATGCTGCAAAACCTTTTTCCAGAGGTTAGCAGTGAGAACAGGCCATGATGTGGGTGTGACAAGTCCTTGGTGATATTCCTAGCCCAGGACAGACATCGATTTGGGGCAATGTTCTGAACAGAAGGGAGGGAGGTTCTAATGATCTTCTGTGCAGTCCTTACCACTCTTCTCACATACCTCCAGTCCAAGGCAGTGCAGCTTCCGCCCCACACCGAGATGCAGTTGGTGAGGATACTTTCTATGGTGCTTCTATAGAATGTTGTCAGGACGGGCGGTGGCATATGGACTCTCTTCAGCCGGCACAGGAAGTGGAGTCGTTGTTGTGCCCTCTTGACCAAGGACCCAGTGTTCACAGACCAGGTGAGGTCATCTGTGATGTGCACCCGCAGAAACTTGGTACTTCTAACCATCTCCACAGCTGTGCATGAAGAAGTGGTGCATGTCAGGGACGATTTTTCCTGAAGTCCACAATGATCTCTTTAGTTTTGGTGACATTCAGGATCAGGTTGTTTTCACTGCACCACTTCACCAGCTGCTCCACCTCTTCTCTGTAGGCCTTTTCATTATTGTCCCTGATGAGTCTAATACTGTTGGGTCGTCCGCAAACATCACAATGTGATTTATAGCTGACTTCAGGACACAGTCAAGTGTCATCAATGTGAACAGCAGGGGGCTCAAGACACAGCCCTGAAGAGAACCTGTGCTGAGAGAGATGACACTGGAGGTGTTCTTGCCGACACGCACTGACTGTGGTCTGGCTGTGAGGAAATCTAATAACCAGTTGCATAGAGGGGTACTGAAGTCTAGGGGTCCCAGTTTATCCACCAGATGCTGAGGGTTGAGAGTATTAAAAGCTGAACTATTCTGTCCAAGAACAGTATACGCACATGGGTGTTGTTCTCCTCCAGGTGTCCATTATCAGGTGTTTGGCTGGTATGCAAAGGAATGCTGGTATGCTGGTATGGTTGGAGGAAGATGATGTTGGAGATGATGTGGTCCTTAATTAGTCTTTCAAAGCACTTCATCATGAAGTTAATGCAACTGCGCGGTAGTAATTGAGTGAGGTGATTTGATATTCCTTTGGCACAGGAATGATGGTTGCAGTCTTAAAACAGGATGGAACTTTTTCTTGGTTCAACAAGATGTTAAAAATGTCAGTTAGAACACCAGCCAGCTGATCTGCACATTCTTTGAGCAGCCTTCCAGGAATGTTATCTGGGCCTGAGGGGTTTCGGATGCTTACTTTCCTCAGGGTTCTCTGCATATCATCAGAGGAAAGACGAAGTGCCTCTTCGTCTTCACAGGGAACAGCCTTTTCAGCAGGAGTGCAGTAAAGTTCATCAATTCTCCCAAAAAATGTGTTCAATTAATTGAGGAAGCCAGCATCATCCTTACACACAAGAGGGGCCATCTTCTAGTTTGTAATAGCTTGTACACCTTTCCACATGTTACGGGTGTTAGATGAGACATTGAAAAGCTCCTGAACTTTGCGACTTTGGACACGTTTAGCAAGAATGATGGCGCAATCCAAATCTACTCTGGCAGTCCTCAGTGCCACCTTATCGCCAGACTTGAAGGCTGAGTTCCAGACCCTAAGCTTTGCTTTTTCCTCTTTAGTCATCCAGGACTTTTCATTGGCCTGTAATGTGATATCCTTAATGACACTGACATCCTCCTAGAATATAAGTACTAGAATATTATACATTTATTTAATTAAATCTGGGTGTACTCATTTCTGCGATCCTTCATTTAAACAAAACTGGCTTAGTTACTACTTTTAAAAACTACTTTCAATGAAATAATTTTGCTGGTTTTAAGTATACGTTTAATACGTTTCAATTTTGCCATTTTTCCACAAATCGTATAAGTGATCATTAAGAAAGTACATCTTTTGTATTTGTTCAGAAGGGGAAAGTGTTTTTTTTTTTTCCAGGACAAAAGAGACTAGGTATTACACGAATAACCGATCCTTGAAAGGTTGTTAATGTTTCAATGCAGATCACGGTTTCTTGTTTCATCATCTCCATTACAAGCTCTGAACTGAATTTGTATTCCATGTTATGACAGAAACAGATTTTAATTACAGACAGCCTTTCAGTTCTCCTAAGTTTTCTTTTTATTAATTCCTTCAATTACCTTACTGCTGCTTTCTCTTTGATCACATTAGAGTTGACAACAAAATTATCAGCTCTCTCCTAGCCCTTACAAACTAGGTCATACGGTTGAAGAGTGTGTATTTGTTGGGTGTAAGAGCCCTTTAACATTTGTCTTTGAAAGTGAACTGTTTAATATGTTTGATATTGAAATATGTTTTCTAGTTTTTTTCCTTTATATGCAGATTAGTAAGTGCTTTAAGGCTCACTCCCCTGAACAATGTCTACTTTCGAAACATGAGGATTCCACCCATGCATTTTTATACAGATTTTAGGATTGTACGTCTGAAATTCATGTTTTCATTTTCAGTTCTTTTTTCTTTTTCTTTTTTACTGAAAAGTTAATCATTTTAGTAATTTTTATTTAAAAAATAATTTTAATATCACTGTATGCATTTTAGTAATATTCATGCAAATTAATAAATTAATTTATTTGAGGTCTTTTTTATATCAGTTAGTCATAAACATTTATTTTCCTTTAGTTCCCATTTTTCCCAATTATGTTACTGTTTTGTACTTTTATTTCTACATTTTATTCTTATTTAGCAACATTTTCTTTAGTTGTCGGTACTAACAGCACTGCTTCACAGTCATATGACCAAGTCATTTGCACCTCGACAAAAAAATGTGATCAGCCATGGCAACTTATGTTTTTACCGTTCTTTAACTCATCCAGATAATTTAAATAATTTCAACTTATTTACGATTCAACTAAAGTACCATTGCTGCCTCACAAGGCAGGATGCTTTTGATCTATGTGAGAGCATGTGTGTTTTTGAGATGGGGTATTTGGCTCTTTCGGGCCCCTGTGGTGAGATCTCAGCGAGCCTAGGACATAACAGATGTAGTCTTTATGTTTACTTCTCTGGAGGCCGCACACACATACACAACACACCGACTGCACTGTCAGTAGAGAGGGAGTGAGAGAGAGAGATAAAGAGTCCACTGTGCTTGTGCTTATCAGTCCATGTGCATCCGTCTAACCGCTGACAGCCAGAGTAAGATAATTAAACTTCTCCCAGATAACTTCAATGCGTCACACTCATTTATTTTCCTTCTGATTCGTTGTGATATGTCTGCATGTGCATAACACGTAGAGCTGCGAGTGTGCTAAAGTCCTGTTTAGATTTGTTTGTGTGTTGTTTGTGTAGTGAACAGATCTGGTTTTGTTTGAAAGCTGGACTTTCTGTACATGTCTGGACAGCTTTCTTTTTGATGCAGTACCACTGTTCCAGGTTTAATCCGCCAATTATTTTAGGTCTGCTTCATGCAGCATATTTCAGTTTCTGTGTCCATATTAAAGCGATAATTCATCACTTTTTAATTTAAAGGGATAATTCAGTGCCAATTCATTTACTCTCCACCATGTCTTTTGAAACTTGTGTGATTGGCGACTACAGTAGCACATCGGGGCTTTAAAAAAACCCATTAAAAAGTATATGAGTGAAGAATACCTTTTTAATTTAGTCAGGAGTTACATTAGCACGTAATTAGTTTCCTTAGTAGCTTGCAGTAAAGCATTAGATTTCTCATTATGTTAACGTACATTTAATGTATGGTGCATTTCAAAAAACTTTTAGAGGGTATTAATAATCAGTGTATAAAATGCTGCCATTTGAATTCATTTATAATGTTTATGTCACTGTTAATTTAGTTTTATTTATATACTATTATAGTGTTTATTATTTTGAATTATCTTTTTATTTTTATATTTTCAGTTTTAATTTATTTTTTTTTATAAAATTTGTATGTTTTATCACTTTTAGGTTTTCTAATTTATTTAGTTTTAGTACTTTTTAAATTGTGGTTAGTTAAAAAATATAGAAATATATACAGTATAAGAAACACTCAAATAATACCACAAAATATATTGTATGCTTACATTACTTATAGACTATGCTAGAAGGGCATTTAATTTCCCAGAATGTCCCCCAATTTTTAAAATTGAAGCAAGTCGACTTATAATTTATTTACAAGTTTTTTTTGTGTGTTGTAAATACCACTTGCAAGTTGTTTTGTTGTTGTTACACAAATCAATTCAGATTCAAACTCATGAACTAGTTCTTAAATTCAAAATTTTGGCATCCCTGCGGTCGATGTGATTGCCTGTAAAAGTTCTTTTGTTCATTTCACTCCATCTTGTATTCACTATACAAATGTATTGATCTGTATTCTGTAGTTCTTGGTAGTGGTGAGTGTGACAATGACAGATGCCACTCTGTGCAAACAAAGCACAGTTCGTGTCGTAGATACAGAACGGAGGCTTTGTGCCGCAATCTATTCACACGTGCCTTTATGTGTGGGTTCGCATGTCGTCGAGAGAGATTTACAGTACTGTAAAGCAACATCAGCTGCTGTGAAAAGGCAAGGTTACAGCTAAGTTTTGTCATCCTCAGATCACCTCTAATCTTGGTATTTTCTGAGATCCAGCCAAATTGTGTCTGTGTACCTGCTTGTGACTGAGCTCTATGCTCCCTATGCTCCTCTCTGTTTGTCTGTCAAACCATCTGGCTCTCTGTAATCCTCCTCACAAACACTGAAAAACACAACCAAGGCCTTTGACAAGATGACTGAAAAACGTGTTCTGTTTGTTCTCTTTGCAAAAAAGTCAAACATAGTTTCCCATGATTCCCTTCAGCCAATCGGAGATGTCAGAGGATCCGTTGAACAACAAAAACTTATAAAGAGTCATTAAAAGTAAAACCGCTGAGGCTTTCATCATTTCATTCAAAGAAGAAAAAACTGGCTGTGTACAAAGAGAATTAATGGAAGAACAAGAAGTTATTTTATACAATAAAGGGATTTTTATTAAACTTTAAAGGGGGTCATAGAAGAGTTCTATTCCCTTGATCTACTCTATCTAATATTTTGAAGTTTGACACATGCTGAGCTGAACTGAACTTTAAGAGCTGAAAGCTAACTCGCCATACTGGAACACCCCCCCCCCCCCCCAAAAAAAAACAAACATTTTTTTTGTTTTTGTTCAGCTGCAAAAGGCTCATTCTGAAACTTGTGGTGAGGTAACAATAGTGTAGCATTATGGATAGAACACTATCGTTTCTAAACACTAGAAGAACTAACAGAAGTAAAAACTGTGACGCATGTATGCTGTCTCTGGCTGTGTATCACCTACATCTCTGCATTTTATTCTAAAGAATGATAAATGAGCAGGTGTTAAAGTTTAATTCCATCCCTGAATCATTTCTGTCTGATATTGCAAGTTTTTTTTCCAGTGTAAATTGTTTCATGAATCTGTCACAGTGTAATTTATGAACTGTTATTGAAGGATGGGGCAGCACAAATCATACTTATGTCATAAAGATGCTTCTGAGAAAATGACCTGCTTGATGGTATCAATCAGAGAGAGGGTGGAAAACAATCATTAAAAACAAAGTATATGACCGCAGTCAAATCAGGGATTAAATACGTTTTATACGATTCTTTTTGGAGGTATTGTGTGCTTATCATTTTCAGATCATGACCAGATGTCCTGCTGGAGAGAACTGTCACTCTCTGGGGGAAGATCAGTCATCGGCTCTGACCGCTGGTTCAGTGCTTCGGTGAAGAGTGAATGATAAATGATGACTTTCAATGGAAGAGAGCAAATCAATCCAAATCATTTTAGAAACCTTTCATCTGCGTTTCATCAACGTCTCAGAGGGCAAAGGCGGAACAGACAGAGAGAAATGGAGGGCTGAAAACGGCTAAATCACAGCCAGAAAATGCTCTTTATTGCAAACCCAGAAGGGTCAACAATTTCTGGATGAAATGCAATGCTCCTCGAATAGATTCCTCAGCTTGAATATGGACATAGTTAACAGTGCAGAAGTAGGGGAGACCATGAACAATTGTAATTTTCTTTCCATAACTCTATTGTTCTGTGGGCATTTTAATCTTTTGGAATTTTTAAAACCTGCTGTGTTTTATAAGAACACACCTATAACACCTTAAGTAAACCCATCAATATTAATACTTGGTAGTTATATTTTTTATTTAGTAGGTTTTTTTAAGTCTAAGTTGGACTTGTATTAAATTTATCCGGCAACACAAATTCTCATTCGCAGCTCATATTTTCAATAAAAGATGAAAAAAGTAGCATTTTATTTTTATCCACTGATTGGCTGGTGAAAAGTGGTGGTATCTACCAAATAAGTCAGAGCTGAATGCAAAAGTTTATTAAAACAACGCTTTAGTAGCATCAGATTATTTAGAGTAAACAGGGAAGACAACATTATATATATATTGAAACAAATATGTAACGCAGTTCGTAGTTCGGGAAGAAAGAGACGGGAACTGGCGAAAGAGCAACAAACTTTTAAATTGAAAATAAAACAAATACAAAATAAAAGTAATGGCGGCAGTCCCTCACGGATGACTGCCACCCACACAAACACAACCACAAAACACAATGTAAACTCCAGGCCTGGTCCTCTCCCGTCCTTCACTGTCGTCGCTCCTCCTTTTATGCTCCTCCGTGAGATACGAGGCCGGTATGGTGCACCGGTGGCGCTCATTATCAGTCCCGCCACCAGCTTTTGTGACGCTCTCACGTCCCTCAGACTCGCCCTACTCCAAACAAAATAATTTAAGATATTATATATTGATTTTAAAGATTGTGAAGGAAAATAAATGTATCAAAAACTTACTACACATCCCCAAAAAATCTTTTGGTGCTGAAGATACATCAATGTTGAAAACCGCTGTGGTGCTTAATATTTTTGTGGAAACTGATTTTTTTTCCCCTTGTGAATCTGAGCGTCCATTTATTGCAGTCTGGATGTTTTTGGCAGACCAGTTTTGTTGAATAAATAATGTTTTAATCTCTTATGAATTGGGTGAACAGGTGTTTGTGCTGATGTATGAATGAGGAATAACAAACTCTGCAGGAAGCGAGCCGCATTCACCAACTTCTGCCAGAGCACAGCGGCATTAAAACCCGCTGCCATAAAACAACTGAGAGTTAAGCACCTCAGGACTTTCATCTCATTCTTTCTCCTTTCCCAGTCTTACCTCCCTCTTTTGTTCATGCTCTCGTTGCTCAGCTGTTTCATATTACTCTACCTGTTTTCTTCACAACACAGTTCAGTCTGTTGTTGTTTAGTATGTTTGTGTGGATGAGTGATGCTGGTCATTGGAGGAAGGCCAAAGAGTCGTTGTAATTAAGAAAGCAAAGCTCATGACACAGACAGCATTGCTGGCTCACATACTCGCTCCTGGATCCTCCCAGGGGTTCTTCCTAAATTTGTTTTCCTGACAAACAGGCAAAAACTCTGTACTGTATATATGCCTGTTTTTCTATGTGCTGCAGGCACGATTATATACTAGGAACTGCAAACGGTAACCATTACTTTAAATGCCTTTTATGTACCAGATTCAGACTTTCTGAAAATATTTATACAACCTTAAATGTAATCTTACATTTGTGATCAGAATTATTGTCACGCTTGATAAATAGAATCTAAGAATGCTGGGAACATAAATCTGCACTGTTCATCCTTTTAATCTTTCATTTTAAATATCACAGAAATCTAACCTAAATTGTTACCACACTACCATTTTAGCACGCCAGGGTGACTAGGAACATTATTATCCAGCAAATTATCCAGCCATTACTACTTGTTTCACAGTATAAGCACAAAGACCAAACTCCCGTAATCACATTAGGTAATACCAAAGAATATATTTCTGATGTGCCGCAAAATATTGTTGAGCTTTGCAAAATAGCTCAAAAATAATCTTCACTGTTAGTTTTGATCAATTTAAGGAATTTCTGATTAGAGAACTTTTGAAAGACAGTGTTTTATTTACTTATAAATGTTAATTTACACAAATTAGTTTCCCTCAGTTGTGGCTACTAAAAAGATTATAAAAATAAAAAGGAGGCAACTTTAGTCTTGTCTGGTGCTTCACAAAACAAACAGAATAGTAGATCTAAACAAAAAAAGTTGACCAAACAGTACAAAAACACTAAAATAAAGACAAAAAAAGTCAGGAGCAAAGTCAACACGGACAGCATGTAATTTCTGCAGGAGTAATGACAAACACAAGAGTCAGCAAACTGGAGGACGTGATGAGCTCAAACATGTGATGTCCTCAGGGGCCACAAAACTCCTTTGTCTGAGACGCAACCATGCGACACACTGCACATAATAGTAAAATACAGTGGTATCTGGCTTTAAAATCTCCACAGAGAGCAAATGGGTGCATTGCAGGACCCAACAATGCACTGCAACAAACCAATACATTGAAGAACAACAAAGTGCTCTAGTGTGGCAGCAGTATATAAACTTTATGCAAGTGTAAAGTCCCAGACCCCTGAGATAAACAAGAGCCAGACACAGCAAACAAGAACTAGGGATGGAACAATAGTTTTGCGCTTTTTGATCTGATTAAGAGTAATACAAGGTCATGTTTCACTAATGTGCATTATAAAAGAAATTAAGACTGCTTTTTTTGTTTTAGATTCATTAATAGTTCTAGAATTTGATCAGTCATTTAACAACTTAATTTAACACCATTAGTTTATTATAAATGTCCCATTTAACTTGGTCTTTATTTAATGGAGTGAAGTATCTCCAGATGATTCTGCATTTCTCTTTCATTAACTCTGTAAGCACCAATCTCTCTCCGATTGCTTTCCATATTTTCTGTGTGAAGAAGGAAAATCTTGGATCATTTTGCTAACAATATTTCACCACTTTGACCCTTATATGCATTAATTTTAATGCTTGAAACTGAGTTTGAAAACCACATGTCGGATCATTATTTTTCACAAGGTCAGTCCTGATTCAAGGTCGACGTTCAGGCCTGATTGTGGATGTCTAAAATTCACATGTATTGTTTTGTTAGTAGTTCTCAGTGGAAATCACAACTTGCAGAGTTAATGCAGACAGTGTTCTTGCATTAGCATGGCAGATGTGCACTCAATACTAAGGAAGAATATGAAGGAAGTGTGATCCTCTGGGAAATTAAACATTTGTTTATGATGTTTACTCTTTTGAGGCCTTTTTTCATATCTAACGTCATGAATATATTTATGTGAAAACTTGTTGTATGTGTGTGTTTGTATTCAGCAATGTCCTGTAAACAATGTCCTGTAGCCAATATATTTGTCCCTTACATTTCTTTCATGATATTTTAAATTGATCAAAAAAGTTATTTTTCAAAACCTAGCTGTCGCTGTCTACTGCCTACATAAGCAGCTACCTTCTAAAGGTCTGTTCACACCAAGAATGAAAACTTTATCAATAATTTTTAACATTAAAGCGTGCTTATTCAAATCGCACTACAGCAGTTATTTCCCAGCCTGGCCTTTAATGTTGAATGGATTTTGATTGGAAAATTGTTCTTGAAAGCGTCATTATTTCCATCCATCCATCTAGCTTTTATATATATATATATATACATAATTTTTTTTTTTTTATTACAGTAATCGTCACAATATATTATATACAATTATGTATTTCCCTTGTAATTTGGGTACATTAAGTAGTGTAGGTAGACAGCATAATTGGGCCTAAGTAAAGACTTTATTTCCTATGTGATAGTTTAGTTGGTTTTGGAGCAGAGCAGAAGTGTCGCATAACCTCCCTCCAAAGTCCTGTTCCATATTTTCTAATTAATGACCCATTAGTTTGTGTTTGCTCTCATAAATATTGCAGCCATGCTTGTTTCTGTTGGTGCTCTTATTAATGGGCACTGCTGTTTGCAGAGTTACAAGGGTCTGGAGCCATTAGTCGTTTGTTGTTGTGTCTGTTCATAATCAGATCCACACAGGCTGTGGAGTGACCTACTAACACACCTATGGCTAAGAATAGCATTTTCATGCTAAAAATGTTCTTTCTTGCGCAGACACACCGTGGCTAGACTAGCTGAACCTTGTTCTGTCATATAGACTTTTGTGGGATTTAATTAATGAGAAGTCAGCCGTGTAGTTAATGATGATCTCACAGATTGAGTTCTGAGGTGAGAGTGGGTGTAAAGACGGACAACGCTCTCTAGATGGATTGTCTTCATTGTGTTCTTCTAAATGTGTCACATTTAGGTCGACCTTAGAAGCTCCAGTTCTACCCATAATGCATTCAGTGAGGATGCAATTTTAACGATGCTCACTCTCCCAGCAGACCTTCCCCTTCCATACACATACACTTCGAAGTGTGGCAGGTGGTGTGTGTTGGAAAATAGGCTGAATGCGTGCCTGTGGCGAGAGCTGCAAGAGAGCTGTCCTGTCTAAAATCACACAAACACACCATGTACTATTTGTACTACCGTGACAGTCTCTGTTTCCATTTCTTTTAACATGTACATGAATCTCTTCACTGCTCTCAGATATAAAATGCCCATCTGCTCAGCCTCTGGGACCCAACAATGGTTCTCTGTGAGATTTGTGTCAGTGTCCCTATTTCTGCACCCCTGAACAGCAAATTTCATCCTATATCCTGGACAAAAAGGAATTGTTACTCACTCTGAAGGGGTGAGAACAGTGTGTTCTGGCTGCTCATGTTATTATCTGCCTGTGCTGAATTACATTTGTACAGTTTGTACATTTCATCATTTGAAAGTACGGAAAGTTCGAAAGTATTGGAAGAAAGGTAGTATGTGAGTTGCTGTTTTTAATACATAAACATACCTGGATGTATTTTGCATTCAAGAAATGAATGATAAAATAGATTTAATTTGAGCTCAATCCATAAGGATCTAGAATGATAGTTAACCTAAGTATAATATATGACTATTTTTTCCCCCTGTAATCTTCAAAGTGACATGGACAATTTAGAATTGATTACCAGTAAATCGGACTGTCAGTGTTTTTTCCCGCACTTTGTGTCCCTACTGATTTGCATATGTATAAACGTAACATCACACCCTGTGGATTTTGAGTATTTGGTATCACTTTATAATACAGTCATTAATGAATAAAAAAAATAAAAAAAACACAATATTATTATTCTAGTACCTACTTTTATCTATTTGAGAAACAATTTAGTAAGAGCATTCGGTTGAATGAGGTAGTTCAATATTAGCTTATCAGCAATTCGGTTTTTTTAAAATACCTCCCATAGAGGACTACTTAGAACTAGTATATACAGGTTCATAATTCATGAGAGTAATGCACAGTGTATTATTGAATTAATTCTTAAGTAAAGGTTACAATAACCACCAGTAATGAAGTGTGACCAGATTCTTCAGAAGGAATTATTAATTTTTTGGATCAGTATTCTAAAGTGAAGACCATGGTAACTGTTACACGTGTTCCTGTCTGGGTCTTCCTTGTCACTTTCTGTCAGTCTTGTCATTGTTTCACTTCCTGTCTATTGGGTTATTGTTTCACTCCCTACACCTGTCTTGTAATCACTTCCTCGTTAGTCTCCCAGGTGTTGCTGTTTTCCCTTGTGTATAAATCACTTGTGCATTTCCCTGGTGTTTGTCGGTTGTTGAATTCGTGTGTGGATGTTTCGTGCCGTGGTTCTTGTTTTGAGTTTAGTCTAGTTCAAGTTAATGCAATCCAGTTTGTTTTGTTTATATTTAAAGTGTTTTGTTTTGGTTTATATTAAACTTGAGATTTCAGTTTGGAAACCTGTCTGTCTCCTTGATCCTGCATCGCACACCAACCCTGCCCCGTAACAGAACAACCGACCGGGTTTGTCACCCCAGAAAGACTACCACGTGGCAACATGGAATCTCTGACAAAAGTCCTCCGAATGGCGAAAGATAATCCGGACTTCAACAACTTCGCCACGAAATTCCGTATGTTTGCCACATTTTCGTCTTTAGACGATGACACACTGAAAATGCTGCTCTGGTTTGGGGCAAACCACTTTCTGCTCGGAGACCTCCCTGACATTACTGGTCTAAGCTGGCAAGAAGCCCTGTATGTGTGTCAGTTGAGCGCCGCGTCCCAAACCAGTCAGCCAACACAATCTGCCTCAGCACTCCAGTCGAC
The DNA here is from genome assembly GCA_037043235.1 of Rhodeus uyekii. Taxonomy (NCBI): domain Eukaryota; kingdom Metazoa; phylum Chordata; class Actinopteri; order Cypriniformes; family Acheilognathidae; genus Rhodeus; species Rhodeus uyekii. The sequence goes on from JAWRVZ010000033.1 coordinate 774,981, forward strand.
GATCCGCCAGCCAGAGCCCGATCCAGAGATCCGCCAGCCAGAGCCCGATCCAGAGATCCGCCAGCCAGAGCCCGATCCAGAGATCCGCCAGCCAGAGCCCGATCCAGAGATCCGCCAGCCAGAGCCCGATCCAGAGATCCGCCAGCCAGAGCCCGATCCAGAGATCCGCCAGCCAGAGCCCGATCCAGAGATCCGCCAGCCAGAGCCCGATCCAGAGATCCGCCAGCCAGAGCCCGATCCAGAGATCCGCCAGCCAGAGCCCGATCCAGAGATCCGCCAGCCAGAGCCCGATCCAGAGATCCGCCAGCCAGAGCCCGATCCAGAGATCCGCCAGCCAGAGCCCGATCCAGAGATCCGCCAGCCAGAGCCCGATCCAGAGATCCGCCAGCCAGAGCCCGATCCGCCTGAACTGTGGCCCGACCCGCCAGAGCCGCCTGAACTGTGGCCCGACCCGCCAGAGCCCGATCCGCCTGAACTGTGGCCCGACCCGCCAGAGCCGCCTGAACTGTGGCCCGACCCGCCAGAGCCGCCTGAACTGTGGCCCGACCCGCCAGAGCCGCCTGAACTGTGGCCCGACCCGCCAGAGCCGCCTGAACTGTGGCCCGAGCCGCCTGAACTTCCGGGACACCCCAGAGCCGCCGACGTCCCAGAGCCTGTTACCGGCCCGGAGGCCGCCGCCCCAGTGGCTCTCGCCCCGCCTTGCCCGAGCCTGCCTGGCTCACCCCGCCGGCGCCACCTGACCCGCCGGCCTTGCCCGAGCCTGCCTGGCTCACCCCGCCGGCGCCACCTGACCCGCCGGCCTTGCCCGAGCCACCCTGGCTCATCCCACCTTTTCCTCCCCCTGGACTCTGTTTTGTTTATGATTTCATGTGTGAGGACTGTCTTTTATTATTATTCATGAACTGAGGACAATTTTGCGTTATTTTTTCCCTTCATGATGCTTTTGAGGACTGTTTTGAGTTGCCCCTTTTCATGATGTCTTAAGGTCTGTTTATTTTGTTTATCATTTGCACATAGTTTTTCCTTGGTTCTTGTTCTGTCTCTTTTGGGTTCCCTCTGGTTTCTGGTGTCAACTCCTGTTCTGTCCCCCTCCTGGTCCCCCGCCCGCCCTCCACAGTTCTTGCCGGCGCGAGGTCGCGCCTACCAGAAGGGGGGCGTTATGTTACACGTGTTCCTGTCTGGGTCTTCCTTGTCACTTTCTGTCAGTCTTGTCATTGTTTCACTTCCTGTCTATTGGGTTATTGTTTCACTCCCTACACCTGTCTTGTAATCACTTCCTCGTTAGTCTCCCAGGTGTTGCTGTTTTCCCTTGTGTATAAATCACTTGTGCATTTCCCTGGTGTTTGTCGGTTGTTGAATTCGTGTGTGGATGTTTCGTGCCGTGGTTCTTGTTTTGAGTTTAGTCTAGTTCAAGTTAATGCAATCCAGTTTGTTTTGTTTATATTTAAAGTGTTTTGTTTTGGTTTATATTAAACTTGAGATTTCAGTTTGGAAACCTGTCTGTCTCCTTGATCCTGCATCGCACACCAACCCTGCCCCGTAACAGTAACCCACTACTAATGACTCAAGTGTCACCAAATCCATCAGAAGTAATTACTATCCAAAATTTACAGTAATTGTACTAAATTAAATGTATTATTTATGCAAAGTAGTGTGTGTATATAGAGTGGAGTTCACTTATCTCAAGTCACGGTTAACTCTCCAATACTATTATGTCGACGTTTTTGAAGTGGAACCGCCAAACTCCCTATTTGTCTTATTATTTTTTTGTGGGTTATGTCAATTCTGTTATGCTGCCGAATCCTAGTATCTCGAGCAAAAACGAGGGACATACACGCCACTTCACATGGTTATCTCGTGACTGAGAGTTCACTGCGCATGCGCTGAGTTCGCGTTGCATGTGGATCGCGGTCAGTGTTGCCAACTTGTCGCCTTTGTCGCTATATTTAGCGAGTATTCAGACCACTCTAGCACAAATTTTCAAAAAAGCGACTGGCAACAAATCTAACGACTTTATCTGGAGTTATTGGAGACTTTTGGAGACTCTCTGAAATGAAAGCACATATCGTTCTTACGCTTCTCATACTGCTGCATCCCCATCCCAAAGCACTCACAGGTGGTCCTCGCGCAGCAGATCCGCCCAGATGTAGGCAGAGCAGAGATCTTCACTCCTCCACGTGCAAATGAATCGCACCTGTCTGGGAAGCCGCCGCTGGCTGATTACGCAATGGCAGTACGGATTTCAAATGTTCTTTTTCTAAAAAAATAATTAAATCACTATAGTATGTAGCAATACTTTATAGTAGCAATATAAATCGCTGCATTTGTTTAACTCACACAGCCTCAGTCATGTACTCTTGTCCACTGTGTGTGTGCGCCTGTCTGTGACAAAAGCTAACTAGCTGGCTTGGCTAGTCAAAACTGTACATCCAAAAATACAGGAAGGAGTGGGAATGAAGTTCTGAATTCCAAGGCTTGTTAAAGCCGTTTATTTGTGATACTTGTTGAGAAGACAGACAGAACGCAAGAAATTATGCAATCTAGTACAGCCACACAGCACGCATACACGCACACACACAGAAACACATCCCTGTTTCTGGTTTTGATATGAGCTCTGCTCAGTGCCGCTGCAGATTGAAGAACCCAGTTATTAAAAAACTGGATGAAGCCGAATTTGTTGAGAGCACATTAGACTGGCAGAACCCAAGAAAGTATGCAATCTAGTACAGCGTGATGACCTCACGAATATGTTATGATTTTTTTACACTGTGAGCGAAATTGTGTTTGCAATGTTGGAGAGTTTAATTAAAGGTTTTTATTGAGAATTGAAGGTGTTTTTTTATTGTATACTGATAAATATCTGCTGTTAGTTGGTGCACATATGCCTTTTGTTGTTAGCAAACATATACAGTGTATGTACATTTTTATAGCATAACGATCGCTTCATCAAATAAATCACCATATTGGGTGTTGCTTATCTTGTTAAACTGTTATCTCAACGCTTTTTATATATATATATATATTCACACATCATATGACAATTGGAAATCTTGCTAAAATGGGATTGTAGCCAGTATTGTCAGTAACTATTCACTCACTGATTTCCTGAATGAATATTGATTAGTTGATTAATCACAGGGTTTAATCACCCATCCGTGTATCCACCCATCCATCCATCCATCCATCCATCCAACCATTGTTGAATTCTAAAATTAATGTTGGTTTTTAGGAGGTAATATCAAATCTCACATAACTGGACTTAATCATTTATCCTTCTTCAAAACATAATTTTAACCTTTATTTGTAGCTTAAAGTGCAATAGGATCACAACCCTCCACACTCATATTCTAAACTGCCGAAAGCACTATTGCTGAATTACATAAATGGTCATTTATTGAGGTTGGTCACACATGACTTGATGTTCTAGGAATATTCCTTGTGAGGGAGCTTGAGGCACTGGGTCACATTTACACTTTATTCGCAGTGACAATTTTAGTTTTGGTCATTTTATACTGCAGATAAAATGCACGTTCAGAGCCAATTGCATGGAATATCGTGGATCTTTTTAGCTTGACCATGGCAGTTCAGAATAAACTAATCGGAGAAAATGCTTGTAAAGATTTATGCAGATCTTGAGTTGTTTTTAAGCAATACTGATGCAGCATGCAGTGTCAACATGTTGAATGTTTCTCCCAAACTATAATTTATTGGGACTGACTATTTAGAAAGTAAAAAAAATTAAACCACCAGCTCTCATTTGTCATTTATGGCTGAGAGCCCTAACAAGCGTTCTGAACTCTCAAGCGAACTGTGAAGGGCGCTGATCAGCGTGTCATAAAATCTGACATTTTAGGAGCGAATAAGTGTCTGTCTTTACCTTTTAGCTTCAGTGGTGATCTGAGGTTGACTTAAACTCTAAATTAAAGGAGTATTTCAATCAAAATAGTGAAAATTGAGACAGAAAAGGCAGTGTAAACTATAGACTATAGCTATAGACATTTCATTATATAGAATAGTGGCCACGATACCCACTAAAAAAATCACATTTTGTGTTTTTACATATGAAAAGAAAAATTTAAGTTTGTGTTTGTTTTATTGTATTCTTGAGTCAGGCACACCCTCAGCATGCGACCGCTACACTCCAACCACTCGTTCATAATCACCAGAGTACTTAACAGCTGCAGACACTCAGCACTCACCATTCATAAACAGTCTCCCGTGTTGTCAGGTCTTAAAGTTAATGCCTGAACACTCACCTGACTTGTCTCTTGGCTGCTCTATCTGTTTCCCAAAGCCTCTTCCAAACTTGCTCCTTCATCTGCTTTCCTCCAATCATCATCCTGAACCATCCATTCTAGATCTGTCAGGGTTCAGTTTGGGTTTCTAGTGTGCTGGTTAACAGAGCTCCCCCCCCCCCCCCCATCTTGTAACCTCATTTACCTTAATTGATCCCAGCTGTCTCTGCTCGTTACCTTTCCTCATGTGTCCCCTATTTAATCCCAGTGTGTTTTCTGTCCCGTGTCACATCCTTGTTCTACCGTTTCATCCAGTTTGTCTGCCTTCCTTCCTTGAGTGTTTGGTTAGTGTTTAGTTGTGTTTTCCCCATCGTGGGTTTTCTTTTGTTTGTTGTTTCGCCCGAATTTGAGTCCTCTCCTTGTTTGTAGCGTGACAAGATCATTTAAGATAAGACTGTTTGTTGTTACTACCATTCATTCCATACCATTGACTGTCTTCACCTGCTCACCTCACTAGTTGTCTGCCCAAAACTTTCAATAAAATGTAAGTACTACCTTCGTCTGTTTTCTCCACGGTATCATTACAGAATACCAGACCAACATGCAACCGGAGGCTGCAGCTGGCGATCAGAATCCTCCTCTACCAGATCCACCTCTGCCAGTCCCATGGCCTGACCGGTGACATACTCTGCTGAAGCAGGGGAATGCAGCGGATTCATGTTTCAATGTTCCCTCTTCTTTGAAATGCTGCCACAGCTGTTTCTCAGTGAACAGTTCTCATTGCCCACATCATCTCACTGTTAACCGGTCTTGCACAGTGGGCCAAATCCATTTGAGAGACTGATGGCCCACAGTCACGCACTCACTGACAACATTCCCGGCTCATTTCAAAGAAGTCTTCGGTCAATCTTCCAAAGACTTCATCAAGGGAGATCCACAATAAATTATTATGCTGTCTAGTTTTGCGTGATGACGCCTCTAGTGGGTGAAACCATCTACGACAAGAGAGCTTCATACAATTTTCATTGCGGATCTCCCAACTACTCATCTCCTGCATCAGTGACCATCCTGTCTCACATTCTCTGCCTCCCTCACCATCTAACACCCCTCCAGCACCCAAACCCATGCAAGTTTACTCTACTCACCTCTGCCAGGAGGAAGACTAACAGAGGATCTGCCTACCACTCTGCTTATAGTGTGATGCAGAAGGTCCGTTTCACCACCACACCCAGCAGTGAGTACCATTCAAGATCCCCCATCTGTTATAATGCTCACTTTTACTGAAATACAAGTAATCCCTCCTCAACATTCTGTTGGAAGAATGTCAGGAGAGCAAGGGATTCAGCCCATATCCAGAGCTCCAGAGACAGTCCGGAGACAGAAAAGCCAGGTCGACATCCAACGTGCAACGACCCCAAGATACTACCCAGGGCAAATAATCAAATAATCAACCTCTGGTTCACATCAAGCTATCAAACGAAGTGGAAAAGCTACATTTTATTTATTTACCTAATTAATTTCTTTCCTGCCTACTTACAGATATCATTTTCTTTAAGAGCAGATTGTCTTCAACTATAAGTGTGTGAACCCAGCAGGGAAGCCAGTTTGAAAACAGTCTAATGCACCAGGCATGTTGAATTTTAGTTTGATCTCTCTCTCATCAGCATGCAAACAGCAGTAGAGGCATTGCTCTGAGAGCAGCAGCGCTTATGCGGCGGTTGTTCTAATTTTTGTCTCTAACACATTTTTTTTCCACAATCTGGCTTCATTATTTTATATTCTGACAAAGGTCAGCCTCAGCCTGTGGGGAAAGAGCTATCTTTTGCATGCCAACCATATCATAGCCTGGCTGGGTACTCTGAGAAAGGATCCAGGCTTGCACACTAGAGAACACTGTTAAGATGTGAGACTCAGTCAGCGGCTGGGTTTGTGCTTTGCTGCTAAGCTAGGTCTCTCTGAAGTGTGCGCACATGCATCTTAAAGTGTTTGCAAGTGTGTCCGGGTATGTGCAAGTGAGAGCAAATTGTGTGATGTATACATACTGACAAAGACATGCATGGATTTTTTTTTATGTGCCAGTGTTGATTCTAATTGGCCAGTCAGGATATTCTGTGATAAATGCTTTTGTAGAATGTCAGGTCATGTCAGGATGTTTTTTTGTGTGTGATGACGAGCTAGTCCATACTTTTAATCCATACCTTTTTACTGTACTCTTAAAAAAAATAACGCTGATAACTATGTAATAATAACTATGTTTGGGTTTCCCAAAGAACCTTTCATCAGTTCTTGATCAGTTGATCAGTTCTTAAAATATTTTTTTTTCCACAGTGCAAAGTATATTATAATAATCTAAACAACCTTTTGTACAATGGAAATAAAGGGTGTACTTAAAAACAAAAGATAGCTGGATCCATACGTAAAAAGAGTTTAATAGCAAAATAAACATAATAACAAAACCTCGGCAGAGACCAGGGAACAGAACAACAGCACACAACGTGCATTTGTGTAGGACAAGACTCGACAAAGAACACACAAAACACTGGGTTTTATATACACAAAGGTTAATAGGAAAACAAGACTGGGTACAATCAGAACTAACCAGTTATGAAATATACAAAGTAAGATAGTATGGCTTCAAACCATCCTGGTTCATATTGAATTTTATTCAATTCAAGAACCACCAGAAAGAGACCTTCTAAATGACATAAACACTAGTTTGTGTTTTTTATGTCCAGTTTAGGAATATTATTACATGAAATATTTCCACATTAACATAAATATGAGAAATCTGAAGTAAAGTATATATTAATTTCATATCCCATCCCATTGTTTAGGTAATGCCAGGCAAACAGATTTGAACTGCCAATACTTGCTACATACTTGCAGTATGCATTAGACGGATTGTCTGTGTTCCAAGAGGTCTGAGACCCACTGTACATCTTCACCAGATTTGGTTTGAGATTTGGGTCTGCAGTGGTTTGATGCATCTTTATTGTTGTGGTTTTAGAGTTTTTCTGCAGTCAACTCACTGTTTCTGGCTTATTTCTGCTCTAGATGGGAGCTCTCTGTGGTGAGCTGTACTGAATTAAAAGTTCACCATGGGGGAAAGATAATGACTTCCCCTAGTATGTCTTGACCACAGGAAGTGGCCCACAAAGCCACTAGTGGGGAGGGTTTCCTATTGGGCCTGCAGGTGTAAGGCAAGAGTTCTAGCTCTGGGAGCCGGGCCACAGACCAGAACCCAGAATAACAAAAACATAGCCGCCAAAGCAGGCGTCCCTAGAGTGCATATCACAGAGTGGGAGGTGAAATGAAGAGAGAAAGCATAAAACAACAAAGGAAAGCAGAAAAAGAAAACCAGTAAAAGTTCTTTGAAGATGATCACAACTCACAAAGATTGATTCATAGTTCAGCAGAAAACAAAAAATGAGGTGATGAGTCAATAATATTCAAGGAACTAAAGAATATCAGTAAGATTTTTTTTTTTTGGCTAAAGCAAATGCTTGCGTAAAACTGTGATCTCGTCAAATTGAGCAGTGTTGGCCTGAAACTAGTTGGCAGATAATAGCAGGCGAAATGGCTTGTGTTTGAAGTACACACAAATGTTCATTGTAATTAAATGTGCGATACTGCTGCGCCTCCATAGCCCGTGGCATATTTACAGTGTTTTCTCTTGCCTTTTGCAGCCTTGACTTCTTCTTTTTTTATGTCAAACTCTAATTCAAAAAGACTTCTTTCTGCTTTTAGGCATCATAATCAGAAAATCAAAGCAATGATCTCACTGTAGCATCAGGAGGGATGAAAAGCCACCCATTTCCCCTCAAACTACAGTGTGTTGGGACTGTTTATTGGCTTAAGCTGTGAATAAATTCTTACTTTCTCTTCTCTTGTATAAATATGTAATATCCTCATTCGTCATTAAGCTTTTGTGATGGAAAGGCACTTGCTGATTGCTCATTTGAGAATGACGTGTGTATTTCTGAGATTACACGCTGTGTGTTTGATCAGGGCACTCGCGGGATTGTCGAATTGTGCTGTGCTGCTTGTCTGTGTTGATTTACTCTCCATTTGTTTGCTTTTGAAGAGAGTAGGGGAAGAGATAGAAAGAGATGAGTACATGACAAACATCTAATCTGCTTGTGTACAAGTGCACTGATGTAAGAGATGGATAGATAGACAGACAGACAGAAAGACAGATTGCGATGGATGGATGGATGCATGGGTACAATGGAAGGTGGATAGGATGGGTGAATGAATGATATGATGGATGGATAAATGGTTAGATATGATGGGTGGATGGATAGGTACGATAGATGGAAGGATGGGTACTATGAATGGATGGATAAATTGATACGATGGATAAATCGCTAGATTTTTTTTCTGTAATTTTTGTTTAGTTTTGAAACCTAAAAATTTAACAAAACTGTGAAGCTATAGCATATCCTGTGACACACCATTAATACAGAAGATGATGATCTGTGCGCAGCATGAATGACTATATAATTGAACAACATATTGTCCATCTAGTCCAGGTCTGTGGTGTTTTGAACTCTTGCCTTTGAATATTACTGCATTATGTATTAGCACTACCATAAATCAACAAAGGCATAAATTATTCCCCGCTGTCTTTTACCTGAGCCTGAATGGTGTGATGGAAAGCAAATGGGATAACAGAATGATCGCTGGCAAAATTGTTGTTTCATCTTATCCTAACAGTGGGAGTGTGTTTATGTGTGTGTGTCTGATTTTCCAAGCCATTAAACAGTGGAAATAGGGCTGCAAGCTGATAAACCTCCTTTCATAATGAAACCAAATGGACGAAATGTTCGCAGGTGAGGAAGCGGCTTGCAGAACGAGGAGTGGGAACAGAGGAAGCCTGTTACAATCGGGGAGTCATAAACTCACACGGTGTATTGTTTCCTCCCTCGGGTGGTGGGCAGAGAGCCATATGTAGCTGATGATGGTGATGATATTTTGTCCTGCAGAGGGATACGCATCCAGGCCTAGGTAATAGAGACCGATGATGTGTCAGCAACTTCCTCCTCTGAGACGGTGGATTTGACCGTCGCTGCCTGATGTTCAGTCACAATTCTGTTATGATACTATATGGAAGATTATGGCCAGGCTCTCCTCTCTATTAGGTTATGTAATTAAGTCATTTAATTGTGTGATTATATTGAATTTCTTCTTGTTCCCTTCAGCACCCAGATTTAACAATCACCAATGGTTGTTGAATCTAACTTTGAGACCACATGCTTTTGGTTTATTGTGTGCCCTTCACCCTGACAAACAAACAAACAAAAACTTTTAAACCAGTTGGTCTCCAAGTCGGGTCCAATTGATCTGGTGTCTAGTTTTAGAGCACTTTTTTGTTGGTTAACTGGAAGACCAGCCGTACACCCAGATAAATCACTTAAAAGATAAGACCCAACATGTGTTAAGATGTGTTTTGGTCAATCTGATCACAAGTAGATGAGAAATACACATTCCTGTTTACACATGTTGTTTTAAACTTTCAATCAGATCTGTGATTTCTTTGAGCGGATGGTCTATGGGTGGGTAAATGTATGCTTTTTTATATAGTAGACAAAATAAGCTCATGCAATTTACATATAAAAAACACAGCTTTCGTTTCTGCTCTGCTGCCAAGGGTGTGTGTTACAATTCAGGAATGGTGAGAGAACATTGTGCTTGGTACATTTTTCTTCTTCAAAACACACTTGGGTTCTCCAGCCAACAAAGTTTAAATGCTGTCTGGCCAGCGCACGTCCCATAATGTTCACACATTAGGTCAGTAGGCAGAGAGCAGGTGGTCTTTTTATGGCTGTCCGAATGCATTTTACACTATGAAAATAGTCGGGTCAAATGTGTTTTAAACTACCTCTGGAAGTGGTCGATCTATATTTTAGAGTGGTACATCTATATTTTGTGACATCCACTTGTGATTCGATCGACCAAACCACATCTTAATCCCAGATGTAAAAAGAACCTCTGTTAAGAGTAGTTGGACTAACTAACAATGAGATAAGAGAAAATTACTTTTTTATGTAATTGACTTTAACCCTTTCGCACATATGATCACACCGGTGTGATCAGTCTCGGCTGGGCCCTGGAGGGTACGATCACAACGGTGTGATTAAAACGTTCGTGCGTCACGTGATCAACTGCTAAATTCAAACGTGTTTTCTACTACTCTGTGTTTTCACTACTCAACTACTACTCAACTGTGTTTTCAACCACATAAGGTTTATTTTCGGTTTCAGACATTTAAATAGTCATAAGTACTCGCAAAACAATACATCTATAGTTTGAAAAATATACATTGACGTCCATAAAATCAGAAATAGCAATCGTTCAATTATAAATTGATCAGATAAATCAGATACACATTGCATAGGTAACTATAAAGTTCACCGTATTCTTCTCTCACTTCACTGGTCACTTACTGTTTTTCGGGAGAAGCGACTGAATTTGCATTATAAATCAGACCGATCAGATTTTCCGAACTGCGGCGCAAACAAACATGGCGGCGCCCTTCGCACATCATAGATCAGCTAACATGATCATTATAAAAGTTTTTAAACAACAAAACGCATTCCCTTCCACATTTTTGAGAATCGAAATATCAGGGAGTTGATAACATAGCGAAAAAGTGTGTGAATATTTTGAATAAATAAGACGTACACTAAATAAATGCGATGCACATGTCATTCAGCGCTTTTGAGGCTGCAGTGTGACAAGAATGACGCGTCGCCATGGGAACAATAAGGTAAATATTCTAAAATAATGGTCACCTAAAAAAACTCACGCTGGGGGGTCAGAGAGAATATTTAGAACTTACGTGCGAAAGGGTTAAAATGCTGAGACCATGTCTTTAAAAAGAAAGAAGAAGTGATAATGACACATTTTTAAGACTAGCCCAAGCAGTTTATGCAACACGCAGCTCTTAAGTGGTTTAAAAAGATAGCAGCACACAAATTACCGTATTTTCCCGCATATAACCCGTAGACGCAGACAATCCACACCCTCATATATACCGCAGGTTTTGGGGTTTTGTGTTAAAAATCGTTGGTATAACCCGCACCAATAGACTGATTGTGAACTTTTTTGTGTAAGTTCACATTTCGAATGTTGCTCGCATGACGTCAGTTATCCATAAATGTTCAAGCTCGGTACACAGTGCGTGTGTGTGAAATTCAAACAATAAGAAAACAAACACAAGTCAGATTCAGAACAAAAAGAAAAAAGTCTCTCCCGCAGTGCAGCAGCACGTCCCTTAAGAAGCGTATTCTACAGGTGTTGATCATCGGATGAGATGAGAATAGCACGCCCTCATGGCAGCACAGCCATTATTACTCGCAAAAACTTTGTGATATAGCCCGCACCCTTATATAACCCGCTCCCCTCGCAGGGTTTGTAAAATCTAGTATAACCCGCAGATTATATGTGGGAAAATAAGGTACACATGAAATTTGACTTACAAGAACAGTGTGATTCCAAGAAAAGCTGTTAACATGTTAACTCATTTTGACATGATTTAAGAATGTCAAAATGACCGTACAAAAGTCTGAAACTGTATGAAGGAATGCGTCATATTTCAGATGTATCTTACCATTAGCTTCAATTTGAGGAAAGGCTGGCTAACTTTTAAGTTGGTCACACTTTACTTCTTTAAAGAAATCAGCTTTCATCTTGCCAGGAGGAGATTTCCTTTTCTTCTCTCTTATCTGTATTATATAGTACAAATAAGTGTAGTAGAAATGAGTACGATAAATTTAGCTAAATCTTATACATTTCAGCATTTTGAATAATGTATGTTCATAGTTCAAGGGTTTTGTTGTATTATTATGCCTGTCATTTCAATTCAGTCTTTTCAAGTCTTTATGTTTGAAAAGGGGAAAAAAATCAACTACTTTGGTGTCAGTCAGAGGGCACATGAACTACTATTATGAGACATTAGTATTCAAGCTCTTTGTGTGGTGCCCCAAATTTAGCAGTACGCAGGGAGCGCGGTGTGAAAACATCCATGCATGAAATGGCTCTCTAATCCTACCATTAAGAGAATTTATGCACGCAAATCTGAGAAATTCTTCACAGGTGTAATTATCCCTAATTAGCTATAGATATTATTTAGTTGCAGGCAAGGTAATGAGGACACAAATACAAAAACATAGTATGACTGTGGAAAAACATCAATAGATTTGTCTGATAATGCTGTGTATGTGCTTCTCTCTGGCGGTCCACTGGTGACAGGAATCATTAGTAGATATTAATCTTGCTTTAATAACTCGCTATTTCCCACAGGCTGCAGTTCTCCTGATGGTCTAACATTTCCCTCGCTCATGCCCTCTTCCAGGGACTTTCATCAAATTGACATTTACTCGGAAACACAACTTGTTTAATCACTTCTGATTGGAAAAAGGAAACTCTCTATATTGCTTTCAGAGAAAAGAACATTTTCCAGAGGCTGTGTCTTTATTGCAGTGGCAATGCAAATGCTGATTGGCTGATACTTCTTAAAGAGGAGCCTTACTGTATCTGCGAATGATTTGTTTTCAAGAGTAGACTTTAATAGCCTTCAACTTCTGTAGAACTAGTTTTTGTCTTCTATAGACTAACCATTATTATAAATAAAAATATATTGTTGGTTACATTTTATTTTGATGGTGCCTTTTGAACATTCTGTTGATTATAAATAACTTTGCAACTACATGTCAGATAACTCTCATTATTGTGTTCTTAGATTGTCTGCTTAATATCTGCTAACTCTTTATTGTGATGGTCCTCCAACAAACAATCTACTGATGATAAGTAACTTTTCAAATACATGTCAACATATTCTAACCCTAACTCTACCAGTCTAGTAATGTTCTACTAGCACTCTAATTAGAGTTAGAAGACATATAGGTGCCACTTTAATTGTAGTCAACAGAAGGTGTTAAAGGGACCATCAAAATAAAAAAACATGGTATTATAGTGTATTTTCTGCTAGCATGGCGTCTGCTCTTTGGATTGAGGGCAAAATTCTGGCATAGTTTGCTGGTCTTTATTTGGATTGGTATGTGTTTATCATACATATAATAGCTTTCCTGTAGCTCAAACAGTAGAGCATGGTCATGGGTCAATGTATACCTGGAATGAAATGTAATTCCCTTTGGATAAAAGTGTCTGCCAAATGCATAAATGTAAAATGTATCACATTGGTCTCCAGTGACTTATTTCACTGGAGACCTATGCATCCCCCTCCCCTTGCCATTGCCCAAGATATTGGCATCAGACAGTGTTTAGTTCAGGTATTCAGTTTCCTTCATGTTGATGCTGAGATGGATCTGCATTCCAGTTCTTCCCTGCTGGTGTAAGCATAAAGATAGGCCAACGGGACAATCTGTTGCAGGGCTCATGTGACGGTATCATGACCAGGATGAAGAGAAGCGGCAACAATGCCTTGGCGTACACCAACCTTCACAGGGAATTCCCGATGCGCATCTTTCACAATGGCTAGGTTTTCTCATAGGGCATTTGGACCCAGTTGATGAGCTGTGCAGGCACTCCATGGTCCCGTAGTGTATACCAGAGCAACTGGTGCGGCACAATGTTGAAAGCCTTTTCGAGAGCAAGGAAGGCTGCTTAGTTGATTTTTTTTTCTCCTGGTGCTTTTCCATTAATATTTGCCCTGCAAAAATCCCATGAGTAGAATTTAGGAAACAACATCATTATAATAATAATAATAATAATAATAATAATAAAACCATTGATGTTTTAATTTAGGGTCCAATTTTCACTTTGAGCTAGTTGCTTATGAGCATGCATATAACTAGAATATTGTATTATTAGTACGTACTCATAAAGCACATATTAATACCTTATTCTACACAACCATATTCTACATCCCTTAATTTTACCCAATACAAAAACTTAACAGCTACAATTAGTAGCTACCGTATTTTTCCGCATATAATCCGCAGACGCAGATAATCCGCACCCTCATATATCCCGCGGGTTTTGGGGGTTTGTGTAAAAAAATGTTGGTATAATCCGCACCCTCAGATATCCCGCACCCATGATGAATTTTTTTGTGCAAGTTCACGATTCGAATTTCGAACTGTTCAGGCTCGGTACACAGTGCTTGTGCGCGAAATTCACACAATAAGAAAACAAACAAGTCAAAGTCAGAAGAAAAAGAAAGAGCAGTCTCTTCCTCTCTCCAAAATAGTATCTCCCTCTCCCTCTCTGCGCTGCGCTGTGCTCGTCCCTTTGCTCGTCCCCCTGAAAGCGTGTTGATCGGATGAGAAGAGCACGCTATCATGGCAGCACAGCCAATCACGTCGTCTTGCATGATTGACAGGTCAGAAAGCCTATCAGAGCCAGCTATCAGAGTGATAGACAGCCAATCACGTCTTCTTGCATGATTGACAGGTCAGACAGCCTATCAGCGCCAGCTGTAAGACTGACAGTACAGAGGCCAGACAACCCGTGCAAGAAAGAAAAACAGAAAGAGAATACCGCAAATTTTTTTTATATTGAAATATTATTACGTGTAAAAAAAATGGTGATATAGTCCGCACCCTTATATATCCCGCACCCCCCCTGCGTGGTTTGTAAAATCTGGTATAATCCGCGGGATATATGCGGGAAAATACGGTAATTAGTAATACGAATTAATAATTAAAATAATTAAAATACTAATTAGTATTAATAAGCAGTAATTAGGAGTTTGTTGAATCAAAAGTCATAGTTAACATAAAACCTAAAGTTTATTTACACTCACCTAAAGGATTATTAGAAACTAATATAACACCATACTAATACTGTGTTTGACCCCCTTTTGCCTTCAGAACAGCCTTAATTCGAAGTGGCATTGATTCAACAATGTGCTGAAAGCATTCTTTACAAATGTTGTCCCATATTGATAAGATAGCATGTTGCAGTTGATGGAGATTTGTGGGATGCACATCCCGGACACGAAGCTCCCGTTCCACCACATTGGGTGGATTGGTGAATGTGGGGGCCATTTTAGTACAGTGAACTCATTGTCATGTTCAAGAAACCAATTTGAAATGATTCAAGCTTTGTGACATGATGCATCAACCTGCTGGAAGTAGCCATCAGAGGATGGGTACATGGTGGTCATAAAGGGATGGACATGGTCAGAAACAATGCTCAGGTAGGCAGTGACATTTAAACAATGCCCAATTGGCACTAAGGGGCCTAAAGTGTGCCAAGAAAACATCCCCCACACCATTACACCACCACCACCAGCCTGCACAGTGGTAGCAAAGCATGGTGGATCCATGTTCTCATTCTGTTTACGCCAAATTCTGACTCTACCATCATCAGACCAGGCAACATTTTTTCAGTCTTCGACTGTCCATTTTTGGTGAGCTTGTGCAAATTGTAGCCTCTTTTTCCTATTTGTAGTGGAGATGAGTGGTACCCGGTGGGGTGTTCTGCTGTTGTAGCCGATCCACCTCAAGGTTGTGCGTGTTGTGGCTTCACAAATGCTTTGCTGCATACCTCGGTTGTAACAAGTGGTTATTTCAGTCAAAGTTTCTTTTCTATCATCTTGAATCAGTCGGCCCATTCTCCTCTGACCTCTAGCATCAACAAGACATTTTCACACACAGGACTGCCGCATACTGGATGTTTTTCCCTTTTCACACCATTCTTTGTAAACCCTAGAAATGGTTGTGCGTGGAAATCCCAGTAAGTAAGCAGATTGTGGAATACTCAGACCGGCCCATCTGGCACCAACAACCATGCCATGCTCAAAACCGCTTAAATCACCTTTCTTTCCCATTCTAACATTCAGTTTGGAGTTCAGGAGATTGTCTAGACCAGGACCAACCCCTAAATGCATTGAAGCAACTGCCATGTGATTGGTTGATTAGACAATGGCATTAATGAGAAATTGAACAGGTGTTCCTAATAATCCTTTTGGTGAGTGTATATGTAAATGTTGTCATAATATCGGGTAAGTTATCACAGTTATTGATTAAAACTGCTTTTGATTAAACCTTTTTGAAGGTAAAATAAAGGAAAGGCTATCTTTCACTAGATTTATGTATTTAAATGTTTTTTTTAATCAAAATCTGAACAGTAACATAATGCTACAAAACACTGCAATAATGGAAGAGTAACATTTCTTTTAAAAATTAGAATTCTTAGAATTCTTAATTATCCTTAACTATTGATTTTATTAATTGGTAGAAACAAGCTTCAATACTACTTATTGTTGTGAAAATGTCTGTTAAAATCCTTCACAATATTTGTATAAAACAGTTTTGAACTAGTCATTTAAAACCACTGCAGTTCATCAGACAGCTACTGCCTGTTTGACATCAAATAGACAGAAGGAAAAATACTTTACTGTCTGTTCTGTTGAGGTTCTTGAAAAGGTTTTGTCTCAATGTTATTTCTTACATTGACATTTTGTGTGATTCAGCATGCCTCAAACTATATTTTAATGAGTAAATGATGAAGAAAGCTGTTGTTAAAATAAGGAAAGATTGATGCAGAGTGACGTAAAAGATACACAGTTGGAAGAACTTAAGATTCAGTTCAGCTGAGGTTAATCCTCCATAATCTGCAAAACCAAACACAACAAATTAAGCAATGTAAATGGCAGGCCAATCCTCTCAACGACCCTGCTGTTTCCATGGAGTGCAGGCATTATGGGTAGTTTACATAAACACAAGTGTTCAATCAAGAGCAGACAAGGTGAAGACTGAGAATAAATGTTCACAATTAAGTGACATGAGGATGCTACTGTGTCAGACACCCCCCCCCCTCCCCGCCCCCTTTCCCACTTTCCCACTTTTTTTCCCCTTAAGGCTTCAGAAAGAACAATGGTCGATCATACATTACAAACCTTGTCAGGCACAGAAAAACCTTATTTTTTTAAACAAGGTGACTTTATAAATCATATAGTTTCTGAACATAACAAAAGCACTCTCAATTTTTCATTACATTTGAAGGTCACTGTGTGCCTACATTGAGAGAGGCCTCTGATCTAACCTTAACATGATTCGATTAGAGAAGAAAGCTTGTGTACATCTCTATATGTGTGATTTGAAGTGATAAAGCTTGCATTTCAGCTGTACATGCTAATTTGGTCTTGATGGTGATTAAATCTGAAGTTTCAGGGCATGTTTCTATTATAACGATATTTTAATACAAGGAAATGTTGGAGGAGATGTGAATGGAGACTAATGGCACCAATGTATACTCATTTACGACAAGTAAAAACTCCACAGATCTAGGTGTAGATAAAGTATCAGCAGTAACATCCATCAGGATGATGATGATGATGGTTTTTCCTTGTGTACTTAGTAGAATAAATTAGTTGTTTAGTCATATGAAATATGAGGCTTATAAGTAAAAGAGAGGGCCACACCATTTTTTTAATCATAAAAAACCCGAGATGCTTTGAATTTTAAATAATATGGTACATAAACAGGACGATGATTTGGCCTTTGTAAATGTTAAGGTCCCACTTTTGCAGTGTGTTATTCTTATAGTTATTATTATGTCACTGTAATAGAAAATTGACTACGCAATTTAATGTGTAATGTTAGTTTAACAACAAACATGATTTAAAATAATTAAACTATGTTGTATGAATTCATATACATACAAATTATTATTATTTTTGTTATTACTATTATTTTTATTAAAATGCACTCAAATGTGTTGAATGACGCCATACCGTAACTCATAATACTAAGAAGAATTCCATGCATTACTCTCCATTGATTCTTATGGAGATTATGCTTCAGATGTGAATGGAGTAACATCCCTGATCATATGGGGTCTGTGACATCCCTCAATCTTCACAGCAGGTAGTACGGATGTAGTCATATTCTTTTTGCGTATTTATGCGTTTAGTTATCTGTGTGTGTGAATGAGTTTATATGGCTCTACATGCATCTGTCCATCTGAGAAGTGAGTTAGTGGTTCCCATTTGAACACCACAGAGAGAGAAAGAGATTTTCTTGGGGATCATCAGCTGTGGTTTGGAGGAATTCTGGTGGATTCCCTCAATCTTTGTTGTGTGATAGAGGGTTGTGCAGCTGAGAGAAGAGTTATATGAGATGGTTCCATAGGGAGAAGTGCTGTGCTGTCCATCAAAGGTGATGACACTTGCTCAGGCCTTTCGTTACTGTGTGTTTGTTTGGCTGTATATATGTGGCTCTATGCAAATCCTTAATGGCCACCTGCACTACAACTGCTGAGAGCTGCGGCATACGAATGCTGCCTGTAATTGAGTTTGTCCAAGGCAGCAACAGATTGTGATTTAGAGAAGAGAGGCGGGATGTGGTGGATGCCGGGGTCTCTCAGGGGATGTGGTGGGCTTGGAGAAAGCCATATGCACCTTAAACTTTCCAAGAAAATGTTCTGCGTCTGTAAGCTGTGCGTAATCTTCAGAATTATGAAGGCTAATTTAAGCTCTTAATAAACATTTCAAATGGGCTGCATGTTTTTCAGTAGGCAGGAAAAGTGCTCGAGTGACGGCACACATGAAATCTCAGCAAATCTCCAGCTGGGTAGGCTAGTTTGAGAAGAGGTTTTGCACTAAAATGAACCTTGACAAAACAACAATGGCTCAACCAATAGCTTGAGTTTGGAGGCGGGGCTATCTGTTTTACTGACCAATATATGTACTTGATTGTCTTTCCGCATTACAAGTATTCAAGCATCAGCTTTAAATCATGCTAATGTATTTCTTTACTTGTTTGGAGAACTCCAGCATCAACATCTAATCTTTCTTGACAAGGTTATAAATGTGATTTTAAGCTCTAAAGATTTTTTCCTGACCCTTCATTCTCAAAAACAGAGTGACAGACACTCACAGAGGGCTCCTTCCCTCAGGCATATCCCTGCTCCCGACAGACATACTAAACTTGTAACCTCCCCTTCTCTCCTTCTTACTCTCATCTCCTTCCTTTCCTCTCATCTTCTGAGAACAAAGGAAACACTAATGCGTAGGTCGATCAGCTGAGATGGAAAGGTGTATAACCCTGTTTTTTTTTGTCCTCCATGAACTTTTAGAATATCATATTAGAAGTTCTGCATTTAAACACATCGATCACCAGCACAACAGAAGCTACCTGAGAAGCTCTTTCAGTCCACTGAATTTAATGTTGAATTATACCTTAGTGAAATATAAACATTTTTTGGAGCTTGAGGTTGTGCGATTGACAGCTGTCAATTCATTATTGATGTGAGCTAGTAAAATTGTTCTATTCTTTCAGATAAGTTTTCAGTCAGTCAGTGCTCTGCTATGGCTTTCAATGAATTTTCTTTATCATAAATGAAAACGATACTAATTAATTCCATTAAAAAAACAGTAAAAACTATTAGCACACCTGCTTGTGTGTGTCGGCATAATAGACTACCGCTACTTTGAAGCAATGATTTGTAGCTTTGAATGTGAAAACAAAATGATATTGTTGTGGGGGAGCGTTTTTCTAGCTGTGCATCTCTGTAGTCAAATTTTTTCTACCTCATTGACCCTGTTTAGGAAACAAAATTTATTTCACTCTCGCCCAGTTGCCAGCTCTTGATCGTTCGCAATGAGATAAACAGATGTCAATTATGAAGACACAAACACAAACAAAGAGAAATTAGGATTTTAATGTTCATTTTCCATTTACAAAAAAAAACAATAATGGTAATGGCAAACAAACTTCAGCAGTGATTTGTTGAGGAGGGAGGGGATGACAGCGATTCCTTTTATTTAGTTCATTTTAAACTCTTAAACATGAAAGAAGCATTATTCCTTTCAAATAGCGTGTCACTTTCTAGATAATTGTCATTGAGAAACTAGCTTTATGATGTCACCGGAACTACTTAATGAGTTCATTGAGAAATAACTTTATGATATCCTAAGATATCACACCTAGGAACTAGCATTATGATATTATGTTCTGTTATTCAAGAAAAAGAACAAAAGATCAACTGGATGAAAAGTCAAAGTGAGTACGCAAAAAATATACAGGAGTTTATAGAAAAAGAAAAGAGACAATGCACCTAGAAAAAATATAATTGAATAGTTTGCAATGCTAAAATAAACCAGGACAAATTGGGAAATATACACCTTTACACCAAAAATTCACTAAATGTCTCTTAATTTTGATGGAAAAGTAACTACAATATTTTCAGTCATTACAAAATATATATTTTTTATTTCATCCAGTATATTAAGAACAATAATCTTTTTGTACAAATACTTCTTGGAATATGAAGGAGATAATGACCTGTTTTTGAGCTGATGTGTATACCAGCGGAGGATGAAGGACATCAATCCATTTCTGTGTCATTTAATCTGACTTTTTCTGTCTGATGTGTGCTGACGGAGTGGTCGTAGAGGATTACCCAGCATCCACAGTCCCAACGCTGCTCTTTGCTGTCTGGCCCACAGTTCACCTTCAGATGACCGACTGTCTGTAGACGGGGAGTTTGTGTGGCGTCTAGTGTGTGTTTGTGTGATGATCTGTCCTCTAACCGATGAAGTTTTTTCTTTTTTTAACATGGCATGTGTATGTCTCTTCACCACTACAAAGAAACCATTAACATTCATCATGCGACCAGAAATACATGCGGTGTTGTTTAATGAATGATATATGAGGGAACAGATGTTGGCTGCTTGCTGGACAGAACTCTTACAGAATGACCTTGGCCCACACTGACAGATATCATCATCAAATGGCAAAACCCATATTTGCGATCTGCTATAGTTGCGTCAATGCAATTTCGAATGTAATTTCCCTCAATGCCAAGATTAATTAGAAATTGGTATAAATCTGATAGATTAATTGGGTTAATATGTGTTTCTAAACCCAAGCGACTCCCTATTCACATTTATTTACACAGCTAATTTAGTTTTTTCAGTAATTTGCAGTCATTCTGCTAATTAACAATCACTTTAATCCTTCCATTTTGCGAATGCGATAATGTAAAACCGTTCATAGCATTTGTTCTCCATGCTGTAAGTCTCTTCTTCTATTGCCATAGGCGATTCTCGGTTTTATCTAATGGCTTAGGCAAATGGGAAAACTCTGAGGGGCGAGATTTTTGCAATGCTGGTCATTAAATCGTAGTTTAGCCATTGATTGCCAGCGTGAAAAACTTTAGAAACCAAGTGCAACAAAGAACTGTTTAGCAAAAAGCTGTTAAATATTCACATATCGCTTTGCTTTTTGCATAGAAATCAGGGGTCTCATTTATAAAGTGTGCGTACGCACAAAACGGGGCTGGAAACGTACGTACGCCAGTTTCCACGCAAAGGTTGTGATCAATAAAAATCAAACTTGATGGGAGAATGTGCAGAACTTAAAGCAAACTTTGAGCTGTGTATTCGCACATTCTGGAGACTGGAATTTGCAACACAGATGGTTAATTTTAGTTAATTTTTTGGTGTATGCCATTTTTGACTTTTAAGCATACGTAAACTTTTAGTAGGGATCCTACGCGCAGTTTATAAATGAGACCCCAGATCTGGTAACATTACCCTCTGCTTACACTCTCATTTTCAAGAAAGTGTGTGAAGATGATTATTTCAGATCTTGTACCGATACAGTCTTAAAGAATTTTAGTGACTCCTGTGATTGGATCAACACATCCAACACTTGTTGATTTCATTAAATGGCGGGACCTGTGTGGGGCAGGATCATGTAACTAATAAGAATGGATTAGACTGAATAGATTAACACGGCATAACACATAAAAATACGTAATTGCATACTAACCTTTCATGTGATTTTTGCACCTATATTAGCTGAACAAACTTCCTCCGGATGGCTTTCTTGGCAGTACCTTACCTGTTAAAACATTCAGCGGTTTCTTGATGCGCTGAACCCTTCTTTCCCAACGTGGTTTATTCAAGAATCTCAACACCTCCTCAAGCTGTTCTTCCTCAGTTTTTGAACTCCTTCCAAGAATTTAGTTTTCCTCCCTTTCAATTCTGTCATTATACACTCACCCTCCTGGGTTTCAAACATGTTCAAGTCTCAGATCTCATTTACACCTCCACATATTCATACTTGGCACGTCATGTTCGGATATGTGAGAACCTATGAGAACCACAGTTTAGCATCACTGGCATCAGAACAGCCAAAACACATGCTGAATTTTGAATGAATTTGGACGTTTTTCCTTTTGTTTTTCATTGAGGGAAAAGTCAGGCAAACAGTTTGTTGTTGTCTTTTTGAGTGCCATGAAATGCCAAAGGCCTACCTCATGAATATTAATTAGAATATTCACAATTTTTAGAACAACTTTATCATCTACTTTATATATTGTCTTGATAAATACTCTATGACCTATTGATCATCAAAGTATTTGAACCCTGACCATTTGCTAATTTCCAGGTCAAATCCATTTAAAAAGTAACATTGAATTTATAAATATCCTTAGCAGAATTTCTTTGAGTTTCAAAAAAGTTTGGGATCAAGATAAAAAAAAGTAAAACATTTAAATGCTACAATACATCTATTTCAGATAAATGCTATTTCTGTTCATCGTTTCCTTTCACCAGTTATAGTTTCCACACAAATATTAATTAGCACAAACGTATTTAGCATTGTTTTTTCAATATTTCTTGAGTACCAAAACTAGTATTTTAGCATGATTTCTGAGGGATCAATAAGTTGCATTTTAAGACATATTGAAATAGAAAAGTTGCTTTGAATTGTAATATTTCATAATATTACAGTTTTAACTGTATTTGTCAAATAAATGCAGCTTTGGTGAACATAGAAGACTTTCTTCCGACAGATTAGATGCCACAGCTAGTGGAGAAATGTTGCCTGAATTAGATGCATTCCTGCCGCAAGCTACTTGGTGGGGACGAAATCAGCCATGGCAAAAAGTACTGTGACACGTCCAACCCGTCCAGTCAGTAAATTATGCCTTTGTGCGGAATTTCTCCAAGCAAATGCCTCTCATTAAAAAGCAATCGAGATCACGCATGATTCTTCTTCCAGGAAAAGCCCCAGCTCTCCTCACAGCTCGACAAGCCATAAATCCAGTCCACAGCCTGGGCATGTTCATTAATGCCGTCCAAACAAAGTAAAACAGTGATGCTGTGACTCAACAGGAGGGGGAGGGTGGTGGTGGTGGGGGGGGGGGGGGGGGGATAAAATCGACCATCTCAATTAGTGCCCAGAGCCCGCAGTAATGGATCAGACGAACTTCATCCAATCAGAGAGCGAATAATTACATGAAGCAACATTCATCCTCCTCTGAAAGCAAGAAGACCACAAGAAAACAAGGGGGAAAGATAATGAACATTCTAAAATGAAATGGCTTTATGCATAGAGCACAAATGAATGAGATTATTAAAGAGAGCATGTATTGCTTTAATGTCCGGCCTAAGAAGCCATAAGAAGAAATATGCCTCTTTTATGGCAAATGAAAGAAAAATTAACTAATGAAACGAAGATGAGCATCTCATAGCATAATGATAGCAGCTTCGATAATATTTTAGGATGTGACTGGTTCAGTGTTTTCAAAACGTAGTTGTTCTCAAAGCCATTTCTCTTCAGGATGACCAGCAAAGGATATGCAAAAAAATGATGCAACCTTTTGCAATTATTATTTCTTAATTATAAATTCTTTGAGAGCAATTTATTTATTCCTAACCAGTTCAAATATCCATCAAGGACAAGCGTCAGAACTTTGATGTCAGCTTGCGGCATTAAAACTGGAAGTTGACTGGAAAACCCTGCCCGAATGGTATTGGATTGTAGCTCTTGCCTAAATATAAATGTCTTATCTGCCCTGCAGTCTGTGTGCCGTTCAGATCAGTGAATCTAAATAGAATCTCAGAGCTCTTGACACTGTGTTGATAGTGTTCATAAAGAGGGCAGCAAAGGACAAGGACCGGGTACCACACGCATTGACTTTGTAGTATACTAATATTTTGGAGACTGTATATGAAAAAATACAATGGATTCTATTCACTAATAATACCTATAACTATAATAATACATATCTGTGTGATATAGAGTACTTCAAAAACAAGAAAAGGTCATGTACTGCTTTTTTAAATAACGTTCTCTGATGTCCACTGATCAAGATTTAAACAACATCCTGATTTAGAGGTAACACTATTTTTTATCCTCTTTTTGACTGTCTCTTTGATGGGTGCGCCACACTCAAGTGTTTGTCGCTCTGTCACTCTTATCATTCATCCTTTTCAATAAAACATAGACTATACATTATTTGCAGTGTCATGTTTAAAAATATTGAAATGAGTTGTCTTACTGATGACAACTGAAGATCTTGCTCACTGGAGCTTTTATTCAGGATTACAGTGAATGGCTTTGATCAAAACAATAAAACTAGCGGCATTCAGTGTCCTCTACGTGCCCTCTTCTGAATCAGATAATCCAACACTTTAACCCCATAAATGCCTAAGAAAAGGAAAGAACGGCAAATCACTATCACAATGCATTCACAGTTTGACTGTGATGCTACAACATAAATGCTCAGTACATGACAGAAAATATAGTGACGCAAGGTAAAAACATTGTTACTCACACTTGTGTGTTGTGACATTACTGTCCAATATAGTTGGCACTGCATTATCTTTTATTTTCAGTCTCTCTGAAAAGCCTGTATCAAACAAATACATTTTGAAATGAAGCAAACAAATGAAACCGTGTCTTACTGATGCAATCTGGAACTTCATTAAAAATAAAGTTTAATGTTAGGATCTCAAGGAAGGTAATGCAAAGACTGTTTTTCCATAACTTGGCATGTACAAGAGTCTTGTATTCCTCAGAGGCATCTCTATCATTTTATTGCTTGAGTAATCTTGCCTCTTTTATATTTACTACTACATGACATGGGCCAATCCGTGGGCGGGGCTAAATAGGCAATGATGTAGAAGTAGGCGTTGATTTTCTTTAGCTCTCTACCGGTTAAGCTTTCCTGTATCTCAAACGGTAGAGTGTGCAGTTTGCATTGCAAAGGTCATGGGTTAATTTCATGGGTTCAGGGAAAGCAAGAACTAATTAGAATGTCAATGTGTTCCTTGAATGCAATATAAGTCGCTTTGGATAAAAGTGTCTGCCAAATACAGAGATGTAAATGTAACTTTTCTTAAGCAGTAGTGGTCTTTTGTCACACTATGACGTAATAATGTGACAATCTGAAACGAGTCATTTTGGCAGCTTGGTAGCAAGTTAGTTTTGAGTTCTAAAGGATATTTTTTAGTACATTGAAATGTCAAAATATCAAGGAGATTATGATTTTTCAATTTGTGAGAAATTTTGGACACAATTTGGCCAGTTTTTGTTTTGCCAACGATAATCTCTTCATTACATTATTGTTTCAGTGCAACGCGGTCGTAGGAGTTACTTTTTTAAATAAAAATCGATTGAGATCAGTTATTTTTCCATACGCGTGATTTGACTTGTTTGTCGTAAATTTAGAAAGTAAAAATGTGAATTTATTTATGTATCATGATTTCTATGTGAATACATCAGCAGCGATGAATCACTCATCCTTTTCAAATGTGACGTCATCGAATACATCAGGTTTTTAGTAGACTTGCATGCAAAGCTACACAGGTTAATGATGCTCTTAGGATAAACAGCAGAGCAGACATTGAAAGTTCTGAAGGGGTGTGTGTTTTGAAGATGATTCATGAGCTTTATACATATTATGGGCACTATGTCATACTGCAGTAAGAGAGAGGGAGGGATGAGGGAGAGAGAGAGTGAAAGTCAGTTTGACCAAGTATTACAGGTGCTCTCTTAATCCTCCCTCTTCTCATACCTGACAGAAATACAAACTGTATAATCTTATAAGTTATCACCATGGCAACATTCATGTTCTTGTAGCTCCAAGGTGAGATGAATGGATGCATTTTTCATGGCCATTTCCAGAATCCACCAGTGCAGGATGCTCACGGGACCTACAGCAGAAAGGCAACATGAATGTGTAATCTGCGAGAAAAATACAAACAAAAACCATGCAGGACACATGAAAACGGTCTCGTTTTTTAATTCACTATTTAGCATTTAAGTTTAAACACAACTGAAAACATAAAACCCACTCAGATTGCAACTTTATTACCAAATAATTGGCAATCTGGAAAATATTATAATATTGGAAACAATATTGTACAAATATGAAAGGAAGCTGCTTATTTTTAGTCCTCCGTTCATCCTGTGATCTTGCTTTCCTTCATTATTTACCTTATTTAATTAGCAGTCTATATTGTCTCTTTCTTTACTTTATTTATCATTTACATTTTTGTGTACTCTGTATCCTTTGGCAGTTTTGTAAATGTCAACAATCATGGCAATAAATCGTTGTTCTTTTTCATTTGATACTGACATAGACTGATGTAATTAAAGAGATAGTTCACCCTCATGTCGTTCCAAACTTTCATTCATCTTTGGAACACAAATTAAGATATTTTAAATGAAGTCTGAGACCTTTCTGTCCCTCCATTGACAGCTATGCAACTGAGACTTTGATGCTTCACATAGTTCATAAAGAGATCATAAAACTAATCCAAATGAAGCAGTTTAGTCCAAATATTCTGAAGCGACACAGTCATTTTAAACGATGAACAGATGGAATTTGGTCTTTTTCTAATCAGAATTTGGATTTAGCTTATTCATCTCCCTCTTAAATAGTTGAACAGCTCCTTCCAATGATATAACAATCATTTTTTCAATCCATTCCATTTTTCTGTTCACAGTGTATTTGATTATTTATAAATGATTTAGTCCTTACATTTTGTCATAACCTAACTTATGGCTAATTTAATTGTTAAATAATATATTTGACATGTTACTGCATAGGGCACATTTTCTTTAGTTAATTTATTTACTCGCAAAACCTTTAAAGTTCTTGTCAATAAGCCAAAATCAGCGCAAGGGTCAAAACCAAATGGTTTTTCCATGTACCCTTCCCAAACACGAGTGTGGTGTTGACACTGTGCTTAATGTTCTGTAGAATATTCCCCTACTCTTTAAACAATGATTTGACGTTTAACAAGCGTATGTTTACATAATGAATGGCCCCTGCACTCAGTACACAGCAGCAACTGAGACAAAGTTTTACTGCAGTTACGTCCCCCTTAAGAGAGTCCCATGCACGTTTTTGCATCTAAATGCATCCGTGTTTGTGAGCGTTCCTCCTCCGGGGTGTGTTCTGTCATTCTGATTAAGTTCAGAGAATGGGCGCCCATGTTATCATCCACCAAAACACAAGCTCTAAAACACTGTATCATGCATTTGCACTGACATAATGCTCGCAGCAAAATTGAGATTGACACTATTTCGTTCTCGTTGTTTAAAGGAAGACTAAAGCTGAAACATCTACAGTACCCTAGACTGTATAAATCTGTAAAATTTACAGTAAGAATTGGCAGCTGTGGCTTACCATATAAAATACAGTTGCAACAGTTGTAAATCTATGGACTGATTTTTATGTGAAGGACTCAGTTGTTTTTGTTAGGAAAATCAAAAGGATGTAATGTTTACAAGAATCGCTTCTGTTCAATGACACAAGAAAACGAATGCTTATACTATGTTCTGGATAATGCGAAAGAGCCATTCTATATTGGAATGTCAATGTGTCATGTAAACAGAATGGATTCATTCAAACTTTACTCTCAAATAAGTCAGATTATCATTTTACCTCATCTGACGACATGATACCGGTAAATTGCTACTTTTAATTTCCAACTTTTTTTTATTTCTAAGCAAAGTTCAGTCTCGTTATGTTCACAATTGTTGGCTGCTGTTCACTTTATGGCCACTGGTGTCACTATGAAGGGTTTCTGAATTTTACATATACAGTAATCCCACTAATCCGACTACAGTAATCCCACAGTAATCGCCACTTCCCAGTTCAAGTTTCATGGCCTCAGTGCATCCAAAAAATGTATCAAAAAAGTAAAATTCAAAAATACCGCCGTACAGCCGTACTGCGGAAAGCAACGTTGTTTCATCGTGATGCGAGAGAAACGGTTTCCCAGGATGCCAGACAAAGAGAGAAACTCTTCAGCCTCTCAGAGGCTTTGTACACACCCACGGCACTCAGACAAGACACATAATTGGTTCCCGGCGCGAGATCGACGAATGAGAGCACGAGTGGAGTGGGAGCCTCTTCGCCTCTCTCAGAAGCAAATGTTGATGATCCAGTGCCGATATCTGACGATGAGGCGCTTCCTGAACTGATTTAAAGGCCTCATTATACCATCGTTGTCATTACTGGAGTCTCAATATACTACTGTCATTGATGAGTGTAGAGCACAATAATACGTATCGTATGAGAGAGTAAATGTATAATATTAAGGATTTATAACTAAATATATTTAATTAAGACATGTATAAAGTATAAATATACATATTTTAAACATTCTTGTACCTACACACACATATACGGAAATTCCTAGGGGGGCCAATCCTACTTTGCGGATTTTAACCTATCGCGGGGGGTTCCGGTCCCCATTAACCACGATAAATGAGGGATTACTGTAGCTTTTTAATATACTGACAACAATCCTAAAGCACAAGTTTGAAAGAGCAAGCCAAACGATGAATTAGCTTTACCACAAGCTGAGTTAAATAATAATATACAGAAGGTCAAACACACAACACTAATACGCTAAACATTCATTTAACAACATAAGATGTAACCTAAAACCCTAATATACATCATTTGGCAAGCAGGTACGGGCTGAGAGCCGTGGGAATGGAGCGAGGGTGGTGACGATCATTAGTAAGTGAATCATATTTCTTGTAAAATTACATTAAATGTCCCATTCGTTTTTTACAGTATGGAGTCAAGAATCTTTCCAGTAACCACTAAATAGTCTTTTACTGTAGGATTTTTGGAGGTTTTTTACTGTTAAAAGCATAGCTAAAAAATACGCAGAACAATCAAAAGCTGATGGGTTATACTGTCATCGATCCAGTTTGTGCGTTTGCATTTTACTTATTTTATCGGATTTATGTAGCCGAGAGAGAAATGCACAAACAATATTGTATCACAGGAAGCTTCGTAGTTTTTTCTTTTTCTCTGTTCTTTTTGTAAGATACTAAGGCACAGCTGGTTTCGTCAGGGGAACGCTTTACATCTCTGAGCAATTTTAAGGTTCAGCCTAGGGGTCACTACAGGGCTTGGGCGGGCTGTTTTTGCTGCACTTACTGTTTGTTTTTATTATCAAACTCCGTTCTGTTCTACCGATTCGAACAGCAGCACTCGGGATCACAACAGTCGGCAGTGGAGTATCAAATCCCTCAGGCTTTTCCACCTTCCCATCTGTTTCTTTCCTTGAAAAGAAGGGAATATGTGTTACCTCAACATCACCGTACAGCTCTTCTGACGGGTGGCTGCATGCCTGTAGTTGTAATGCGGATGGGGTTTTTTTTCGGTGCCGAGATGCAGTATGATAACATTTCTGACTACGCATCTATCCTCTGTGTGTTTTTACCTGAAGGATGTAATTTGGAGATTGTTTGCTTATCTGCAATGCGCTGCTAAATGTTCCCTAACAGATGTTACAATGACATTCAACAGATGTGTTTTGCAAGGTTTGTGGTTTAGAATGTTTAAATTTTGGTAAATTAGAAATGCAACATGATGAGGTCAAGTGATGAATGTAATAAGGTCTTTTACTGCTTGTACTGTGATGTATTTAGCAGTAAGCTATTCCATTCAGTAGATGCAAAAGTTCCATTTCAAAACTTGATGTACTTTACACTTTATGAATTTTATAAGGTTATTTTATCATTCAATGTCAGACTCTGATAGCACCTCCCCCTCCGCTATGTAATTAAAGCTCAGACAAATCAGATATTAATTTGATAATTTTATCTAATTTTGACAAAACTAGGTTAGTTCAGATTGTAAAATGTCAGAGCTTTTCAAAACTGTATTAAACCAGCATATATTGATCATGCACTTGGTTTTACTTTGTGAACATCTTTATCATTTACCCATTATATTCTGTTTATTTGTTATGATGAAAATGATTCAGCACGTTTTGCATTGTGGGAGTGTTTCATACATTGTTGTATCCTGTTTGTTTATATAAAATTAGCATTCTTTATACAATATACATACTTGAGAAATACTATGAGTAGTATGGTTGCATGCTGTTCTCAATCCAGGCTATGTTGGTCACAATTTCACACTGTGATTACACTAGAACTAGAAACCAAAAACATGAGGAACCGATCTCATTCCCTGAGAGAGCTGTACCCACGTACTGTATGAGCAAAACCCTTAAAAGATTCATGATGCCTCATTTTTAGTGTAACATTTAAATTTTTTAAAGGGGCCCTTATTAATGTTTGGTCCCAGGGATATTCTTAATGAGATGTTAATATTTCATCAGAGAAACATCCTCTGTTCATCTTGCGGTCAGAATGATTTAAATTAAACTTAGAATATGCATATTGGATGTGATGAATACTTTCACACTGGGTTTTCAGGGCTTATACACATCAAATTTTGGCTTAGGAATTTTTTACTTAGAAAAAAGTTCAAAAAGTTAAATTTTTGGTGAAGAGAGCAGGGGGTTTAGTGTGCTTTTAGGTTTAAGTGTGCTAAACTTAGTTCCCTCATAACTTGAGCCTTTCAGTTTCAAAATGGCGGACATGTGAAATATGTCAATATGTTAACTGAGGAAGAACCCGGTTGGTTTTATTTTTTATTTCATTTTATTATTATTTATTAAATATTATTTTATTTACAGTAATCCCTCACCACTTCAAGTTTCGTGGCCTTTTTTTAAAACTCATCTGCATTTTTTTTTTTAAATACCGCCATATTGACAGACGTATTGCGGAAAGCAGTGTTGCTTCATCGTGATGCGAGAGAAACGGTTTCCCAGGATGCCAGATAAAGAGAGAAACTCTCTGAGGCTTTGTACACACCCACGGGCACTCAGACAAGACACGTGATTGGTTCCCAGCGCGAGACTGACCAATGAGAGCACAAGTGGATGCATGAGCTGATTGGCTGATCCTACTTTGCCAATTTTCACCTATCGCCGGGGGTTTCCAGTCCACATTAACCGCGATAAATGAGGGATCACTGTATTTTGCTTATGTATTTTTTTTTAGAAAAAATCAGTTTTTTTTTTAATTCAATAAAGATTAGATTTTATTTTATCTCTTAAACTCTCATATGTTTTTATGTTTTTTACTAAGGTGTGAGTCAACTACTTTCTGTGGAAATACATTTTTTTAGGATTTTTTTTTTTGGGGTTAATTAATGTTGTGATATTCCATTAACCTGGAGTGTTCATTTAAGATAGATTATTTCACTCTCTGACCTAGATCTAGCCTAGAACAATTTTTATAACATGAGACTCATGTACACATACTCTTAAGCCTTCATAATTAAATTTTGTTTCCCAGATCATTCTAGAAGCGCCTGAAACACTCTGGTTAGACTGTGAAATGGTGCAAGTCTATAGGGCCTCTCTGCTCTGCCCTCCTGTCATGTGCGAAATACTTGAGTGTGTTAGTCGGAGCCCTGGGACGACTGGTAATGATCAGATTTTAATTAAGACCCCTTATACACTATATCAGAGCTCTCCTGCTCACTTGGGAAGTGCCCGAGCTCAAAACATTTCATGCTTTGGAAAAAAAGGAGAGAAAATATTTGATTAAATGAACAACAGACTGTCAGGTTCGATACAATTCAGAGACGGTTCTTATTCTGTGTTTTAAATTATTCTGTAATTAGATTCTCTGTGGCTTGCATTTCATTTGAAAAGATAAGAGTCATCAGCCTTGGAGTTCAGATACTGGCCTAAATTACAACAAAAGCTCTACAAAATATATTGGTTTCAAATGGTTTTCTAATTTACTCTCATACAAAAATAAATACTCATATTAAATAATGTCTCCTATGAGTGTCTATGAGTCATGATAATCTAGCAGGCGCATGCTAATAGTCTGGCGCATTGTTTGGTTTTCCTCCAAAGCTCCTCCACCTCCCCCAGCTCCACCTGCTTCAATACATCCATCCAGCCCATCCCATCATCCATCCATCTATCCATCCAAAACTGGGACAGTTTTAAAATACGAGTTTGATTTAGTTGACCCGTTTTGAGTGACAGCAGCTCTGATAGTTTTTTGTTCAAAATCTGGTGTGGATGAATGTTTTGTAAATGTTAAAGTATTTTAACCATTCAGAATTGTTAAACTATATAAAGGCAAGTGAAAATGGGAGAAAGTAGTATTTGAAAGTTGAGAGACTGGACAACATGGCACCATATTCATCCACTGTTCATGTTTCTCTTGTACTAAAAGGCCAAAAGTGTTTCTAAAGAAGGAATAATAAACATTTTTATTTGCATATTGTGCGTGAGTGCGTATGTAGACTGTGTGTGAAGTCTGTCCTTGACGGATTTGCTCCTCTCATGTCCAGCTTTGGAAATGAGGGCAGTGCTCTCTCAGGTAACCCCCAACCGTCACTACAATTCCTTGCACAGTGTGTGCGCACGCTTGTACATGTGTGTTCACTGCCCTGTCAGTTTGATTGATGGATGCAGGTGGGCATATTGAATATGGGTGTGAGGTCATAACTCAGATGAGATGGGAAGGTGGAGTTTTGCACGTTCTCTGTCAGAAGATAGATGTGCGGATGAGCATGCGATAGAGAATGCAGATGAAAGGTTCATCAGATAGCTGGAGTGTGACTGTGATGTTGCTATTGGGACATTAAATGAATGTTTGCACTCGCTCATGAGAAACAAATCTGCGGATGTGTTTGTTAAACTTTCAAATGGTAATTTACCAAGAAATTTCTTTTCACCAGCAGTCCATTTCTTTTGTCATTCTCTAACATATTTGGGAACGTTATCACGACTCTATATTTCTCGGGCCGAAAACCATTTCCGGCCTAAATTGTTCCTATTGTCTGGATGATGAAATGTTTTTCTATTCATGTTTTCTGACCCGAGTATTTTAACACATCTCTTCCGACAAAGAATGAAGACATTTTTGAGCTCATAAATTGCAGGATGAATTTCCAAACTTTTACGTTCGGATAACAATAGCAATTGCCACTTGTGATGTTTCTGGTGTTTATTTCATTGACATAATGTCATTTTTTTTCTTCTTTGCTTTACCAGGTGCACAGAATGTGTGTGTGTATCTGTTTGTTGGCTCATTTGCATTCAGATTACTCTTGTTCTGTGTATGCTACATCTAAAGCTAATGCAGCAGAGGAAAAGATTGATTGCTGAGACTTTGGCTGAGTCCATGAGCATCAGGAAACATTGAGAAAGCTTTCCATCTCTGTTTGCTTTCCCATCTCTCCCAACAGGAGAAACAGCACAAGTCATGCAAAATTCAACAGCCACCAAGGGCACAATGTAAGAAAGAGGTATAAAGAGCACTGAATACAAACACACATTCCTGTCCTTGAAAATAAGCTTGGCATAGACTGTACAGAACAATTTTGATTTTGGCTGGTGCGATTGTGGCAGACTCTTCTGTAAATTTGGAGTTAATATGGGTGATTTTAAAGGGAAAGTGCACCATTCTTCATCTTCAGAACTCAAATGAAAGTATTTTTTATTAAATCAGTTGTTTTATTATTTTTAGAAGCACATTAGAAAAACAACTGCCAAACACATAACATGCAAGAAACATAATCACTGCAATAATGATTCAATCATTCATTTTATTAATTTTTTTTTGCCTATTTAAGTCCAAACAGCGACTTTAATTACATTTTTCAATTATATTTTTGTGGCCGTGTAGTGTAAGATTAATAACAAACCCTTATTAGAAATTAGAAATAAAGATTAGTAGTGCTGCACATTTATCACTGTTTTAGTAAAATTAGTTTGTTCTAAAACCGCCCTATTCCTGCACGTTTAATAACCTCTCCATTAATTTGATTCTATTCTTGAAAACTCTTTCAAACACCCTTGTGTTCTCACTTAAAAAAATTCTAGACAGAATCTGCACACTTCTGCTCGCTGAACGATAACAAATTGTTGGATTTCTTCAGGGGATTGGCAAATCCCCCGGTCATCCTGTAGCAGTATTACCCTTCGTTGCTGTGGTATATCCTCTCATTCCTCTACGGACCGCCGTAGGATTGGATGGCGGTCAGAGGGGATGAGCGAGAGATGAGAGGAAACGAGAAGGGACAGAGGAAGAGAATGAGAAAAGGACATGATAAAGGAAACGAGATGCAGAAGTGATAGCGTCTTTGTGAGAACGGTCACGGGTGTGTGTCGGGTGTGTCTGCATCAATTCAGGCCTTAAGGGTGGTTAGTTATTGTTGGAAATGCAGTTCTCTATAAATAGTGTCGGTAATAGTTGGTCCAAAGGGTACTTTATGTAATAGATCCTCAGCTCCAGAAATAGATCTGTACTCTTATCAGAGCTTCGCTGCGAACACCGTTTCCTGCGCCACATGACAGGGCACATAACAGCTTTAGGATGTCACACGTGGTTTTTCCCATTATATCCTAACACCATATGTGAACACTAGTTCTGTTCTAAACTTTTGTGAGCTGTCAACCTAGGCAGCATTTTAAGACAACTTAGCCACATACTTGTGAAAGTACATTGTTCTATTTTCATAATTGCAATCTCACAATTCTGACTTTCTCATTTTCTCAACTCCCTTTCTCATGCTTTCAACGTTATATCTCAGAAGTGTAACTTTATCTTGCAATTCTTATTTCAGAATTATATATATTGTGATTAAAACTCTCATAGTTATGACTTATAACTGACATTGCGACTGATTTCTAAATTGTGATTTAAATTCAAAACAATTTCTTCAAATTATGATTATTTCGATG
Organism: Rhodeus uyekii; assembly: GCA_037043235.1. NCBI lineage: Eukaryota > Metazoa > Chordata > Actinopteri > Cypriniformes > Acheilognathidae > Rhodeus > Rhodeus uyekii. The sequence continues at coordinate 810,027 of JAWRVZ010000033.1, forward strand.
AGATAATATTTTTAATATGACAATTTCAAAATCCTTTAAAAAATACCCCCATAAAACCTTAGTGACACTTTTGCATAATTATGACTTTCTGTATAACTGGTCATGTGAAATAATATCTGACAGTTCTGAATGTTTTGCTTGTAATCTGTTTTCCTGAATTGTGGCATTAATTGTCATGGGGCTGTAGGGTCAAAAATGATGGAGATCCAGTGGATTCAACTTTTATTGAACAAAAACTTAGGAGCAGACATAATGTAGCCTTACATTGACAATGACGAGATCGGACAAGGACTGAGGATGTCAAGGATTAGCTCCTCACAGCAATGTTATTCTTATTTTTTTTTGTAATTTACTGAAAAGGTAATACATCACAATATATAGTGTTATAAACATGTTCATTTTCTTTTATGAAAATATGAAAAACATTACTAGATTTACTAGATTTGCAAAGTTGGCCACTGTGAAAATGCATCACAGTTTGTCAAAAGAGTCTGCTGAGCTATTTGACTTGATTTATGTATAGCATTGAAACAAGACAACTCACTTGTGTTTGTAACAGAACCGTTTTTATGTCATGTCCTAACTTCCTTATGTTTGTTGTAGCTAATTATGAGCATTTCAGTTATCTGCCTCCGTGTTAGTCCACCTGTGTCGTGGCCTTATGGTCACTGGAACAAATCCACGCCTAACAAGTGAGAATAAACACAGAATCCTGAAGTGCACTTGTGAGAGTAGAAGGAAGAGAGCATAACTTTCAAGATAATTACTTCTTTCCACTTCATAATGTGTGTGTGGGTGTGTGATGGTCTTCTGAGAGTAGATTTAATATTGCAAATCAGTCTGCTATTAAGAGAATGTCAAGTTTATTTGTTGCACAGAGACTGAGAGTACAGTCCAATGTCCTGTTGCGCTCATGAATGCAAAGTTTTCAGGATGTGTGCATATATATATATATATATATATATATATATATATACATAAATGTATGTATGCTGAAATCATGATGTAAAGGTTGTCTCACAGGCAGCCACCATCTGTTATCAGGGGCTCTGAGGCCTCATAGAGGGACAGCAAATGTCACGACTGTCTCTGCAGGGTGTGTGTACGTGTGTGTGAGATAATTCCCCTCGCACCATGACTTGCAGGTAGGTTATGGAGAACCGTAACCTTTGACACCTCTCTTTCCACACTAGTACTATTTTGAAGTAAAGATATAGGATGCTCTACAGTCGCTCAAGAATGACCTGTGTTCTGGAACAAAAAGTGTATTCAGCCATCTTAAATTTATAGAGAGTGTCAAAAAGGCAAAGCAAAGTTATATATAAATATAAAGAGACTTATTTTTCTTATACAGTGAAGAGCTTAACTGAAAGCACCAACCCAGAATGCTTTGCGTGTTGAGATGTAAATATTCTACTCTTCTCATTCATTTAACAGTCAATGCTACAAAAATGAACAATGAACAATTTTAAATCACATTCTTTTTATACACATGGACAATTTAATAGCCACTTTAAGTTTTCCTCATGATTATAGTACCCATGTATGTATATGTATACACACACATATAGTCATGATTACCTGTGTTTAGTGTTCTTGGACTCTTGCTGTGCCTGTTGATTAGTTCCAGTTTTTATAGTTTCCCTTGTTAGTCTATATGGTTACTTATCACACACACTCCTGTTCCTCATTAACCCTATTGTTACTCCGTGTAATACCCATGTCTTTGGGGGGCTGTTTACACATTTTGTGTTGTGTGAAATAACCCTCAGTTTGTGGCTGTCGGTTGTTGTCTTTACATCTATTGCAAAGCTGTTGTGTCTCCTGAGTTTCCATTGTCATCGTGATTCGATTATTGCTGTTGGCTCCTAGTTTGGATTATCTTTGTTTTTTGTTAGTTTAATAAAGACTGCCTGCTAATAGATCCACACCTCTCCTCATCCCTGCCGCACTTGTTTTAGAAAGTGTGTGTGGTAAGCACAAGAAAATATTTCAGTGAATGAAAATATATTTATTACAATAAGATATGCGCAATTCTGCCAGGACACAAAATTTAATATACATAGACATTTAAAAAATAATAATAAAAAAATTATTAAAAGTTGCAATGTTTGGGAATAATTTCATGAATAGGCCTTGTATAACAATCAAATAATAATGAGTTTTGAACTAGAAATGTTTTGAGAACTAAGTCATAGTATTATGTGATTCAACCAGTAATAGTTGATTATTATTATAATAAAAAATAAAGATAAAAAATGATAATTTAGTAGCATCATGCAGTTTTTAGATTAAAGTGATTTAAAATAATTGAGTTGTAGCATTGAGAATAAGCTGGTAATATATTTTTAGAATAAAATCAAAATAAATCAGAAGCATTATGAAATGAAAATTATGAGAATAAAGAAAGCAAAACACAACTGATTGCTCAAAGATTGCACAAAAGAGGCAATTTCCTGAATGTCTGTCTGTTTCAGTCTCCTGACTAAATTAGTATTTTTACACAATTACTCCAGTTTCTGGAAACTAATCATGACATAAACTAGCGGTAAACTGACTTACAAAAAGAAGAGTGCAGTGGCAGATTTTTAGAAGCATTGCCATAAATGAATGCACTCGAGTATAGCTGAAGTGTTGTGTCATTAAACCTAAATATCTGAGAAGACAGGCAGCGAAACACCTACGGTTGTGCAATTAAGGAGAAACTCAGGATCCTACTCAGTCCTCAAAAACACCTAGATGTGTCGGGATCAAAGAGCAATTACTACAAGAGAACACCGTCACTCTGTTTGCCATCGACTAATTGGAGAGGAATACAAAACACAAGCACTGTAGACTAAATGCATAAACACACACACACAAACACAGGAACGACTCAAAATAACGTCAACACTATTACAATTCAATCAGCCTGACAGGCACATTCAATATTTTCAGGATTTCTGAAGCAGGAATTGTGATGGTTGGCTAATAGGCTGCCAGTATCTTGGCGAAGAGTGAGTATCATTTCTGCGTGTGGTCTGATAAGTGCCCTGACGAGAAATAACTACCTTTTTCCTGCTTCATTTTTCGCAGTATCCTCTGTGATCCAGCTGAAGGCTCATTACTGCTCGGCACAGGTAAGCAGCGGCTACAGCAAATGATCTCCCCGCGGCTCACACGTAACACTTAGATGTCACATTTAATCTTTCTGCTTATAGAGACTTAGGGAAGGAGACCTGTGTGTATCAGACATCTGAGCCCTGGCAGATATAAATACACATAGAAATGGCTGTTTATGGAAAGCATCAACAAAATGAACAAACTTTCTCTTCAGTATGGCAGTTCACGTTCGGATTAGTAAACACACAAACTGACTAGTTGCGTCAGCTCCAGGTCAAGTATGAAGATTCATTGTTAAAATGAGAACTGAGTTGAATACAACAACCCAGAATTCTTTGCAGGTTCAGATGTGTGAATCAACATTATCTTGACTCTTTCATTCAGTGAAAAAACAAATGAGCTTATTCAGATGCTGATATTTAATATTGCAATTTGTCAAATGTTAATTCACAATGACTGATGAAATATAAATGAAAAAACAGGAGCAAGTACAGATTATCATTCTTTTGAGATTCAGTGTTGTTAAAGCATATTCTTATATGCACGTGCAAATGTGGGCGATTTAATAACCCCTTCAAGTTTCTCTGTTCAAAAATGTTTTACGTCAGCGATACAGCAATTAATGCTTCGATTTAGACGCATAATCATTTAAAGTGCTAATTAAACTATAAAACATCTGTTTCATTTGAATTTCTAATTTTAGAGTGCAATCTATTGTGAAGTATTTTAGGGTTGCATTTAGTGCTGGATCAAAAGATGACGAGTTTCCTGTCCTACGTAAGTTATCAAAGGACGATCTAAAACCATTCCCAAGAGAATGGGTTTGAAAACTACAGTGTGCAAAAGATATTTTAAGACTCGGGTTGAGTCAGTTCTCATGATGACTAGACGACTATGAAACTGAAACATTTCTTCAGGATTACAGTCTCTCTCTCTCTCTCTCTCTCTCTCTCTCTCTCTCTCTCTCTCGCACACACACTCACACTAATGATGACTAATTATTTTTATACTGTACAAACTTTATATTCGAGCCCATAAACACAACCCTCACTTTAAACATGTTAAAGCTGGGAAGAAAGATGTACATTCACCGGGAAACATTTGTAATTATAGCTACATTGTGTTTTATTATAGAAACATATAAGATTATATGATATAAGATATAGATTTCTCACGATGGAAACGTCACATCTTTATTTGAACTTCCCTCAAGTATCAGCAGCAACGGACGAGGCTTAAAGGACCGCAGTTTGTAAATATGCACCAATCAGAGCATTAGTTATCTTGTTGCTATGCAGAACTCCTTGCATGGCCAATCACAACAAAGGAAGACCTGAGTGAGCTATTTTAATTAATCATGATTTTGAGTTCATAACACTTAAGTTTATGTATTTTGTAGTTAAATAAGTTAAACTAAATTATATTTTTGAGATTTTGAAAAAATTAAAATGTTTAGTCAAGATTACTTGATTTTTTTTTAAAGTAAAGAACAATTAATTCAACATTAGGGTTTACAGTGTACTGTACAAACTTTATATTCTAGCCCATAAACACAACCCTCACAGAAAACGTTAAAGCTGGGAAGAAAGATGTACATAGCATGGCATATCCAAAACAGAATACCTTGACCTTTATTGCAGAGAAAGCAAACTATTAAAACATTGACATCTCAAGCAATTTACTGAAAAAACTATGTCTCTCTTCCAAGAAATAGTCAATGAGGACTTGGATATTGATGGAAGCTAAAGGTCAATGGAGATAATTCATTGATGTTGCGGGAGCTGATTTATTTTGTAATGAGATACAGTAGATGGTCAAAGCACGTCGATCAACTCCCTACTTGGAAATTAAATATTCCACATGCATATACTAATGTAGTGGTTGCGTCTACATGACTTTGGCCAAATACTGTAGATGCAAACAGCTCTTATTTTTGTTTGTTTTTGTCACTGTGACCGACTATTCATGAGGTGGGATATCCATTATCCCCACAGGCCGTTGCACAAAGGATCTTAGAAAGCACATCATCACAATTCAATCAGAAACCTATATGTATTCCTTCTTACTGTTCCTCTCGTACTTCACAAAAAGCCCCAGAGTCCCAACCACAAAAGTATACTATATATTGCACAAAATTCTGATAAAATGTGCTGCTCTTCTTGTTTGTTTTAAAAGATGTTTTAAAAGGACTTGTCAAATCAAATATGATTTGAAAGCTTCATATGACTTTAGAATGCTCAAAATACAGCACATGAGTCATATGGACCACTTTTATGGTGGTTTTTGTCCCTTTTGGAGAGATGTTTCATTAATTGGAAAACAGAATCTCAGATATTTTCACCCAGTGAGAAAGAAAATAATATTACTGTAGAGGAATGAGGATTTGATGAAGTTGCTGACTTAAATGAAGTTCTTAAATGAACTTGGATGTTGAAGTCATTTAAACTTGTAATATATAAATTTAAATCTTGTATAACATGAAAACTGATCAACTTATTTCGATGAGTTAAAACATGCTGTTGTAACTTATTGATCATAATGTATTACAGTTTTTAAAAAGTTGCAAAAAGGTGTTTTATTGGCATAAGATTGTCCATAGATTTGTGTTTGTTGTATTACACTTCCAGTAGTTGTCACACAACATGATATCCCGTCCTGCACTGATTCCTTCCTCCCCCATCTCATTTCAGAAGGCTGATGGCCACAGATGTTAGATGGAGTTTTGATGTTTTCTTTCACCTGAGCATTGAGATTTGTCCTCTGTCTCTCCATCTCTTTGTCTGTCTCTCTTTCTCTCTGGACAGTCGTGGTGGCCATCTGTCATCTACACTGAAGGGTATTTTTACTTGAGTGAAATATGGAAACACTCACACACATTACAATCTGCCATGTACTCGGGAACAATAGTTAGTGCCGTAGGGTTTTGGTAGTTTCCATAACACAAAAGTGGTCAATGGAGCCTTCTGTTATGTAGTCTGTCCCATAATGCAGCACTTGTTTGTAATGGAAACCGTCTCTCTGGTGCCAGTGATAATAACACACCCTCAAACAGTGACCTTCACACTCAAGCACAGCCATACACCACTCCACCCTCTCCAAGGGTGTAGCATGGCTCTCGACAGGTTGAGGGCATCACTCCCAATGAGGAGCGGGCTGCGTTCCAATCCACATGGTCCCTATACCTAGTGTTCACTGCTCCTAGGTTCTCTTCACTTGAATAAATTCATTCATTTTGAATGGCTTACAATGTCACGTGTTTGTTCATATTAGTGGTTTTGATGTGTGATGAATCACTATACTGGAAATGCTCTTAATGGATTAGTAGAAATAATAATATGAACCACATGTGGTTAATTATATGGCCTTAACCTTTTAGATTATTCTATTATTATAGTTCATTTATTCATTATAAATGATATATATTTTTGATATATTCTCTTTGACTGTTCTTGTAATTTTGACCTTGTTGTAGGTGTTTCCTTCAACTGGTGTAATGAGAAAGCTTTTTTAGCCCTAGTCACAACCTGTAGTGGAAAAATGTCATGATAACCTTGAGCTAGAAGTTGGCTTCAGGGCCATTCAGAATATTTATTCTCTCTTTCAAACTCATTATGGAAAAAAAATCAGTGTTGAAACGGCTCCAAATCTCCTTTCCCTGATAAATATAAGTAATCCTTCCTGCTCACTATCTCGTCCGTGTGTTCAGACGTCTTGAAAAGCCACCCTGTCATGATTCTAATATTAGCAGCTTGTGTGAGCGTGTTTTCTGTTTATTGGCCAACGGCCGATATGTGATTAATGACTGAGTTAGAAAGCTATTAATTGTGTGTTATCATCACCGAAGTAGCATTTGTATCAGTCTCTCTCCCGTTCCCTGTCTGAGATTACTGATGAGACCGAGAGCAAGTGTGTGTTTGTGTGTGTGATGGAGGGTCACTTTATAGGGAGTATAATTAGATGTTATTGGAATCCAGATGTTGCCTGGCTTGGTCACACCTGGAGGGAGACATTTCAGGCTCAGAGATGTGAGAGTTCACACCCGTGAACATCTGTGTCTGCAATCTCATGTGTGTGTATGTGCTCAGTGTGTCACAGTTGTGAAATAGCATCTGCTGTTGCTATGTTTAGAAAGCACTCACGATATGATGTTAGCTGCCTGATGTTCTATCTTTTACTGTCAATCTGATTGTGTGTATAGCACTTATGTAGTGCTTTTGAAGTGTAATGTCACTTATTTACCACTAGTACTTGAAATGGTTGGATTTGTTGACCTTTTATTAAAAGAGTGTGCAACAAAACCTGAAAATGCATTGCATAAAGTTCCCAGATCATGATTCTGTGCCAACTTTAAGATCATTATTAATATTTTTAAAAGAAGACATGCTCACCAAGGCTGCATTAATTAGCAAAAATGAAATATTAATGAAATATTAATACAATTTAAAATATCGTTAAATTTGGTGCTTAAAAACATTTCTTATTATTGTCAACTTTGACAACAGTGCCGCCTAATATTTCTGTCGAAACAGTGATACTTTTTCAGGATTCTTTGATGAATGGAATGTTTAAAAGACCATTTATTTGAAATGGAAATCTTTTGAAACAATAGAAGTCTTTACTGTCATTTTTATTTTGCTTTAATACATCCCTACACAAAAATACATTTCATACACAAAAAGTAACTCTTACCCCAAGTTTCACCATTGTGCACCATTCAGAATTTCTTTTCAGAACAATTCATTAATAATATTATTTGTACATCAGTATTAGTCATGTGGTAAAGCTACTTTTCAGAAGTGATGTCTATTTATTTCTATATAAAAAAGTTTGTGGTGCTGTATGATGGAAGAAAAAAAATCAAAGTTTCAATGTTAAATGATTTGACAGCGCTCCACTTGTTTTAGAGTTTTGCCTAATTAGTTACGCAAAAAAAAAATGCTTCCTATTTGCCAAATGATTATAATTTGTCAAAACTAATAAAGTAACTATTAGTTTTGTTGCAAAGCTTGTGCTTACATTTAACTAATGAAACTAATTGGACTAATTGGACTTTGTGTGATTATTGAATTTCTGTAAATTCCTCTTCCTGTCATCCCAGATCACACCTTAGCATTAGCTTGGAGCTCAATTTATTATTTTAAAAGTGCAGAACCTGATTTCACCAATGCAACATGTTTAAAATATTGTTTAGAATATCAACATTACAGTTGACCAATCCAATTTGAGGGACAAGTTTACAGCTTCTGTCGTGTTTAGGCTTATAATCAGGCTTAGGTACATCTACATCAGTGTTACTCATTTTTCATTTCCCTCTGATTTTAGGGATAACTTACTGTAGGGATATGGTTAGGACATTTTCTGACAGGAATGTTGTTCCAAGATCAATGATACATTTTGACCCAGGAACACGTCAAACTTAAGGTTCATGCAGTTTATTAAGTCAAAAAGATCAGTCACAAACTCACTTTTTTCTCCAGGGATTGTGGGTAATATTATCCCCAGAAAGCATACACAAATACATACTTTATTCAGACACCTTTGGGCTCATTTCAGTACACCACAATATATTGGACTGTTAGTATTACAGTTAGTTGCCCTGACGGTGTATTTCCAATCTATATTAAACCATCTTTGATAGATCTTTTCAAATCAACTCTGCAATAACAGAAGTTTCCTCTGGGAGAAGGTGTTGATTTCCTTTTATATCCTTCCATAAATGCTTCACAGGGATTTCTTGTTGACAGTGAACATTAGCGGATATCAGCAACAGACTCCATACTGAGAGGGGAAATCAATTGCGTTGCTGTAGATATTCAAATTCTTTGAATATAAGAAAATGAGGGAAAGCTGTGATTTTAATTCAATGTTAAAAGTCTGAATAAAAAGGCCAATACTGTAAGCCAGATTTAAACCTTATCGTTACATTTGCACTACTAACTCTGAGACGCGGCTTCAATGTAAACAGGGTTAGTTATGGGTTAAATCCATTTGCATCCACAGTGCAGAGTGGCAGTATTTCCTGCTGAAGTGGGCTGTGACTGATCAGCGATGCACAATCTGTACCTACATCTGCAGCCCTGAGATAACAAGGAGATGGAGAGGCTAGTGAAATGAGGTGGGATGTGGGGTCAAAGGTTGATTGCTGTCAATAGACATCAGTATCAGCAGTTTATAGATCAGCATTCGTGTGTATGTGAGTGTGTTGGAGGCATGCGGCATTTGATTTGTTGTGGTGATGTGATGGGTGTCATAGACTGACACGTTGATGTGCTGTCACAGCCAATCAGGACACAGAATGAATGACAGCTCGCAAACATGGGGACTGTCAAAAATGTGCTAGATGCTTTTTTTCCTTTTAATGATTGAAGGCCTGTGTACACCATTTATTTGCGTACATTTTAGGCACTTTCAGGCATCTGGCCCGTATTTAATTCCTACCTTTCTCCCATGACTCTCCTGACTGTTTTTCCACTGGAAGCAGTGTTGTAAGCTGTACACCACATCAGAATGTTCTAGCAACATCTGTAAGCTCAAGGCTACAGCAATAGCAGTACAAAAATAACAATGAAAGAAAAAAAACATTACTTGCTTTATTCAATTACCATTAAATCCATTATTTTATGCATAACAGCAACTGCATATTTATATGAGTGAAAACAATAAAAGATTACTTAGAACTTTCTACTACTAAGGTTAAAAAAAGTTAACAGATATTTAGTGAGTAGAAGTGCTCTGAAGGTCAAACTAAATATAGCTAGTGTAGGAGCAGTTTGATTTTCTACTTGCGTTAAAAAGATTTTCGAGAATTATTTGCAACCCTGCTACCTTGGGAAATATCTAAATGGTTTAAATCATTAATTAGATTTATTCTCATTTTCTAGCAATAGCATTCATTTAAATTTCCTTCTGGATCATCGGTGAATGTTTTCACCTTTTTTCCCCTCAGTTGTCCTCAAATTGAAAAGATGGATCTCAAAAATATATGCAGTCACTACTGGAAATTGCATAACAAAATATGCAGGAAACATAGTTTTCTAAAGTTACAAAGATTTGATTTGCTCTTTTTTATTTACTTTCCAAAATATCTTTGAATATTTGAACTTGACAAATATCTTCAACACTACAATTGTGTTAAAAATCCATTTATGAGTAAATCATTTTCAATTGTTGGTGACAAGAAGAGAATAAACTGGCTAGAGTGCATTGTCACTCACACAAGCTCTTTTGTTTATGGAAAGTATAGCAGAATATTAATAAAGTCAGCTCACATTCTTCTTTCACCCAAGGTTTTGACTGCTCCCTGGACACTTGCATTCTTCAACATCTCCTTTCTATAAATCTCAAATGTTTCTTTTCACTAAACTAAGGGACAAATACACATCAACGCATGCCCCGTTCCCAAGGGATGCTGTTGTGGGAAGGGTCCTGGAATGCAGGGGTCGATGAGTTCCTGACATTTCACCTAATATATAATTGAGTTTGTCTATCAAAATGGGTTGTATAAGTAAACGACTATCTAGTGGGTCCCGATTTTAGGTGTTTTCATCTCACATTTCATCAAATTAATTGCACAAATAACTGCATGTTTTTGGTTGTTTAAATTGAGTCTGTTCTAGATATCAGGTTTGTCAGGTTTTGAAGTTAAGGTTTTAGATGGATACTTTTGTCATTTGTTTGAACCATAGGTATGACCTGGAAGTTATTTAATTCAAAAAGAGAGTTCTCAAACACTGCATTTGTGCAGAGGACCTGACATGTCTACCTCATTGTTACTTTAATGTCCTACAGTTACTGATTTTCCAGAGGTTTTTATGAAAAAGGATTCAACGTGGGAGGAAGATTATGATGCTTGTTTGCTCTCAGAAACAGAACTCTGTCTGTCACGTGGCCTTAGGGGTGAGATGAAGACTTCTGCCACTCACAGAGACTGACAAAGAACTCTAACAGAGATGGAGAGACTGAGAGAAAGGGAAGGAGGAATATAAAATGAGAGAATTGGCTAATAATTCACGGAGAAGTCTGCAGTACCTGGTCCGCTCATAAACCTGCCATGCAGAATTAGCAAGCACATCATTTCAATCCCATCAAGACAGCAAGGTGATCTGACGTGCCCATCCACTTTCAGATCTATCAGCAATCCCACAATACATCTCGTTGACTTGGACAGGTGTGTTTTGTGGGCAGGTTTGTCACCACCTGCCTCTAATTCCATTAGACCTTGTTTATGCCTGAAATTAAGATTAGTTTTGAAGGGCCAACATAAAATACAGAAGTAAATGGGGTCCAAACCATGATACAATCAATCACATCACATTTAGTAGTCAAAAGCGTATGTGACCAATTTGCATTTTTACTGTAACCATTAATCCATCATAATGCATTCTGGAGAACAGCAAAGGACCACTACTCTCCTTTCAGTCTCTATAATAAAATTGTTTGGTTCTTTCTATAAAAATAACTGAAAAATCTGCTAATGTTAGTAACAGAGTAGTATGTCCGAATACATAGTACAGTATAAAAAAGAACTGTAGGTGAAAAGTACCAGGATGACCTACTATTTCCACTAAGATTCTGAAATGTTTGTTCAATATACACTTTACTATTTCATGAGTCCACAAGCAATGATTTATAATTAGCAGTTAAGTGATGCAATTGAATGTAGTTTGTCCGAATTTTATTGATACTCATGAATACTCATATTATACAGAATATACTTTTTTAATGGTCACAAAGTAGATTCAAATTCAAAATGTTGTACCTACTCAGATTTTGGATGCACTGAATGAAATATGTAAGCCTTATCCCACAATTCTTTTCATATTCAAATTTTTTGCATTTAGATTAAGTGGAGGGTGCAAATGAAGCTGAATACTTCAAAACGTGTGTCAGCATAAACTCTAAAAGAGAAAATCATCATATTTGTGACAAAAACCATCCTGTTTCTATTCTTCCTGGAGATAGACATCACGAGCAGCATGGAATGAAAGCACTGTCTGACCTTTTTGACAACAACGACAGATATAACTCATCCTGAGCTGCACTGAATAAAGTTTCCTTTTGTTGCTATGCTGTTGCAACGTTCCAGATCTCTCAGTGGATCGAAACTAATCGCTTCCTGGAAACACTTGATAGCGGCGGCTGTGCAGGACGTGTGCGAGGCAAAGCGAGGGATTGAGTTTAAGCAGAAGAGGATGAGAGTGGTCAGGTTTCAGTTTCAATGCAACAAGCCCTCTATTATATGACACATTCTGAGATTGAATCCTTTTTTTGTGTGTTCGCCTTAGCTTATGTCATACTGACCATTCTTCCTTTAATATTTTCCTCCCCACTTGCGTTCCATCATCTCAAATCTTGTTTCCCAGTTCCAATCAAATTTTTTTCCTCTATCCATTGTGAGCACATGCATTCTGTCCGTTCAGATATGAGGGCTCTGTTTTGGTCCCTTTGAGCCGAGGCAGGAGCCCCCCAGGGCTGCCTGGGGTCTCTTTACAAGAATAGGAGTTCTGCCGAAAGGACCCGGAGCTTCCTCTGAGATCTGTGTCTCATACAGACTGAATTTAAAAGCATTCAGTAATGATCACAACAGTGCTGCGTCTGGGACCACAAGGAGTCTTAAGGCATGGTGTCAGCTGATGACTAAAGCACTGACTTGCTCCTCGTGGAGTTTTATTCTTCTGCACAACCAGTCATAAAGACAACAGGAAGTCGTGCATATTAAGAGACAATCCTAACGGATAGATAGATAGATAGATAGATAGATAGATCTTTTGAGGAAGATGGTGGACAGATGAGTAGATGGATGGATAAATGGATATTGGGCATACATTGGTAGATGGGTGGATAAATGGGTAGATGGATGGTAGGTGAATATATAGAAAGGTAAATAGATCAATATATAGATGTGTAGACAGATGTAGAGGGTAGATGGATGAATAGATGGATGGATGGATGAATGGATGGGTAGATGATACATAGATAGATAGATGGATGGATGGGTAGATGGATAGATAGATAGATGGATAGATGGGTAGATAAATGGATGAATGGATGGATGGGTAGATAAATAGACGGACAGATGGATGGATAGATAGATAGTTGGATAGATAGAAAGATGGATGGATAGATGGATAGATAGACGGATGGATAGATAGACGGATGATGGATGGGTAGATGGATAGTTGGATGGATGGATGGGTAGATGAGTGATAGATGGGTAGATAGATAGATCGATAGATAGATAGATGGATGGGTAGATGGGTGGATGGGTAGATAAATAGATGGATGGATGGATGGATGGATAGATATATAGATAGATAGTTTGACCAATGTTAATGTTGTTTCATAACTCAGCTTGAATAAACTTTCTCACATGTTTATTTTGAAACCAAAAAAGAAACTGAACTGGTATTAAGACTATAGAGCAATAAAATATTTGACAAGTTTCTCAGTTAGCTAAGCTACTCTACAGAAAAATAACTCCGCTAAGCTAAAAGCTAATTATCACCTTTTATTGTAGTTTGTGTCGTGTCCGTCACCATGGCAGCACAGTACGAGCTACAAGTGATGACTGATGAGTGTAAAATCAGGAGGACATTTATTTGGAGAGAGGAGGAGGAGGGAGAGAGGGGAAAGCTAACTTGTCAGCCAATTAGCAAGTATAGCTAACAAGATTTCCCTTTTAAGGTGTTTATGTTGGAGGGAGAAGGTTTGATGAAATCATGTGAAATGGAAAGAATCCAGACAGATACTGGTAGAAAGGGATTATACAATGGAATTGAAAGACCCAATTTGCCACTTGTTTGTTCGTTTATGTCATGCTTTAGCTTCACTCTAGCTTTAAGCTGGTGATGAAGGGATATATTGGTGTGTGCATGTGTGTTAGAGACTGAGTATGATGATGAAGAGTGACACACTCCACACGTTATGCAGACAGTGAGAGATAAGGGCCAGACAGAGCTTGGCTGTTGTCATTGCAATTACCATCTCTGCCAAACACACGCCATACACACACACACACACACACACACACACACACACACACACACACACACACACACACACACACACACACACACACACACACACACACACACACACACACACAAACAGACGTGTGTATCACTGTGGGGCACTTGAAGTACAGAAAATGTCCCTGGTTTTTACACCAGCAAGTATTACGTTAGTGTCCAATACATTTGTGTGCTCTCCTTGTAGTTCTGTACATTTCTGTATCCCAAGCCATGAATCAACCCGAGGAAAATTGTATTGCTTTTCATAGCTCTGGAGGATCCGTTATTAGTTTCTCCTACAGGTCCTTAGGAGAAATAAAAACTGAAAGAAATCAATTGTTGAAATAAAGGCCCGTTCACACCAAGAACACAGATACAAAGTTCTGTCATGAAACTAATTGGTGCAGACTCATAACTCCTCATTCCAGTCTGCTTGCAATTACACCATTCTCTATAGCGCACAGCTGATTGGTTCCCGCTGTATTGGTAGCCAAAGAGATTGCTGCACAACATTTGAATTCTTGCCTATTGTTTGCTGTGTAGTAATTTGCAGCACACTTTCAGAAAACCCTCCACTATCCCCAGTTTCACCTGTATAGATACATTTACATGTGCACCAATAATGCGATTACTTTACGCAGTAGGATGTTTACATGACACAAGAAGAATACCTCGCTCCAGTTTACATGCAATTTTCATTATTCATATTATTCCGTATGGCCATTGTTTTCTCATCAAAGTCAAAATACATTTTGATGGACATAGATAATATTTGGCAGCGTGATGAACATTACAATGTCATGTTTGCCTACTCGAATATTCTGGCATGACATTTTTGTGAAAATTATCAAAAATGCTGCTGGCTGCGTGTTAAAACAAATGCTGGTGGGCAAAGAGTTAATACATATGAAATATTAAGCTGTAATTGTGTAATGGCCTAAATAAATCTATTTTACTGGTACTGGTTGATCAGAAAACATCCTTTCTTGTCATATGTGAGATTGCCAGAATCTTTTTCCAAATAGAGCAATCTAAAAAGCAGGAGATTTCAGCCAATTTTCATTGCAATTTTCATTGCTATCTAGAAGAAACACCTGAGATATTGGAGAAATTTGACCGGATTGTATTGAATCCATGATGGTTACGCACAGATGTGATATTAGCTAGCATTAAGGGGGCTGTTGGAGACTTTGATTCGACTCTGAAGTTTTGCTTCAGTGTCCTACATAAAGATCCATCTGGTTGTGCAATAGAAGTGTGGAGAAGAAATCTTTTGGGGCTGAGCTGGACTTGGGAGCCTTTTAAATCGCCATGCCTGTCATTCCTGTAAGTAGAACAGAGCACTGTTGCGTGACGGTCATCGTGATTTTGCAGAGTAAGACTGTTCCAGGATCAAGACATGTTCTAGGATATATTGTTGATCCTGGAACAATATTCCTGTCTGAAAATTTTGTCTTAACCCTATCCCTACCACTAAACCCATACATTATTTCTAAAATCCAAGACAGAAATAATGGGTGAATAACACTGATGTAAAAGAACTTAAGGTTGTAAGGCTAAACTTGAAATAAACTGTAAACTGTCCCTCAAATCTAATTGGCTTGGAATGTTGTTCTTCAAATTGATTGAAAGCATTAAGTTGTAAGTGTTTTGAATATAGAACTTATAGATAAATTAAAAGTGTAATAAATTGTATGCATTTTTCAAAAATGATTATCCCCTTACACACACACACACACACACACACACACACACACACACACACACACACACACACACACACACACACACACACACACACACACACACACACACACACACACACACACACACACACACACACACACCTGTCTTTACGGTAGCTTGGTCTAATTCTCCACTCCCTGTGCCTGGGTGCCATCTATGACATAGATACAGGATTTCCTACCAGCACCAGGGACACGCCATATGCTGCACCAGGACAGCATATGTGAACCTCAGAGTTTTTGGAACACTCCCACACGTGTTGCCTGTAAACCATACCTGTCAGTTCAGTATACATTGTTTCTGCTGAGCACATCATTTCAACCGAACACAAATTATTCTTTGAGATGAAGTGTGCAATTTCTGAACATGAAAATCAAAGTTGAGAAATGCTTTATGCAAATGAAATGCTGAAATGGGTGGGGTTTGTGGTGCATTTAGTGTTTAAATCATATTGTTAAATGTTATGCATACATGTAATGAAGCTGACTACATTTGCTGTGCTTTTTGCAGACCTCTGGTGTTTTGAATGGTATTGTACGGTGTGCATGTGAACTAAAGAGAGAAAAGTGCTGGTGTTTTTTCTATTTGCATGTGTTTTCTTCTGTTGCAGTGCGTTGAGCTCTCTTGGCCATCGTAGTACTGGGCCGACATAGCTATAATAGTTGAAAGTTTTCTTCTCTTTTTCCTTTTTTTTTCTATTAAGCAAACATCATTGATCTGGCTGTATATTAGAAGTGCGCTAAGTAATTAATTAGTGCAATTTTACAGAGACAGGCCATTTTATAGAGACAATCCTGGATCAACCCAACCCCTCCACTCAACCAACCACTGATCTCATGTTTAGGAGTAGGACTTGTTTATGTAAAAGTTGTTGTAAAGGATGTTTACCCAGATTATGAATCATATTGTGAGGTTAAGTTAGTATTGAGAGAGTTCTCAAGCCTTTATAATCTTAGAGAAACAAATTAATATTTGTATAGATTAATACATTTATCTATTCTTTCTGTGTGTTTGTTTTTCTAAATATTCGTTCTATTCACTGTAGGTTGACTTTCCGTATACTGTATGTTGCTTCAGTTTTAGAACAATAAATAGAAGAATAATGTTTCATTTTAACATTTCATCACCCTTTTGGAAACATGATTCTGTCTTCAGGTGTGTGTGTGTATGTGCGTGTGTGTGTTTGAGTGCTTTTGTGAGTATATAACAGATGGTGTTGGTGACCGTGGAGGCCGGAAGTATCAACGGGTGGGCTGATCTCCTCCCTCGTGTCCCGCCTCTGCCCACCTCACCTTGGGCCAATCGTGTTTGTCTGCCTGGTCATGACAGGTGATGTCACCACAGTATGATATCAAGCAGGGTATGACCCATCCTTTCCTCTGTCTATTAATTTCTTTCTATTTATTCTTTATTTGTCTTTTCTTTTTCTTCACCACTGTGATCCATCAGTAGCACAAAAAACACAAGATGATTCATGCTGAAAATTCATTGCCTGAAGCGTTTGAAATTTGCATAAACTTCAAAGTGACAAGGGCTCAAACAGATGAAGAAAAAAGTGTTTATTGTCTGAAATAGAGTTTTTGATTTTCTGAAGTGCTTAGGCAATGGTCCTAGAATAGCCAAAACATGCACTTCTAAAATAAAAAAAACAAGAACAAAAAGGCATTTGAATTAAATTTATTACAACAAATTAGTTATTTTTGTAGTTATAGCTTCAGTCCATATTTTATTGCACAAATGCATCATAAGCAGATTAAAGTTTGAAGCATTGTTTTCATGCTATATTAATGTCCTTGACAACCTTTTAGAAATCATATATGATTAAACATGAATCCGTTTCTGCATTTTGATAATTTCCCCAAACTTCTTAGGGACATCAACATGTGATCTAACATAAACACAGCAATCCAGCAAGAACATGGTAATGTTAATATAAATGCTTGTGATAAAGCAAGAAAAGTACACATCAGAACTTTATGCATTTTTGACAGTGAGGGAACAATTAGAATAGAAATAGACATAAAATGGATGGAAAAAAGGTGGGAAAAACTGACGCTTAGAAAACAACATAGAGTTAAACTTCAAAGATGTTAGAGGAGAGGAGGAGGACACATGTCAAACATTGACAAAGAGAGGCTTTGGCACATTAGGGCACTCATAGCAGAATCTCTGGAGCCCAAAGCCTTCGTGTGAGTGTGTGTACTAGCTTTCTGTAGTTGATTGGCATGGCCGAGGTTATTTTGGGCGGCTCTAGGATGCAGCTGTCTTTAGCTGAGGAAAGAAGCTGAAAGGTTTTAGATGGAGATCTAACTCTGCTCCCTGCTATAGATGGGCGCACGCACACACACATACCCATCATACATTGGTCAATAAATTGAATTATACCTCGTGTCTATTCCTGTCTCACATCAAGGTGAAATTTATCAGATTAAAGGAAGGAGACACAAACAGAGCTTTATGTAGGACGGGCGACGCTGAATGACAATCAAATCCAGTTGGCAGTGTGTGCGCATGTGTTTTTGTCTATAGTCAATGTAAACGATCATGGTAGAGGGAGAGGTGGAACGTCGTGCAGATGGTCATAAGGTTGCTGGGAGTACTGATCCTCCTCTCTTATGTGGGCTGTAATTGCATGTTGTGCGCTGCATCTGTCCCACCGCTGATGAATGGAAGGGAGAGGAGATGCGGTTGGGAATATGAATGTCTTTTCTCTGGCTCACATACGCACTCAACCCACCCTCCCCTGTTCGACACACACATTTACACGGAATCTCAGTCTAGACGCTTCAAAAGAGCACATAGCAAATTATAGTGTACTCTCAGATAAAAAAGGTCTTCAGTACTTTAGTACCAACAATAATATTTTTTTCTCCCATTTAGCTATTTTGAGTTTTCCTACATGCTTCTTTAGAGATTAAAAAAGTGTTGCTGTCTCTTCATGGGTTCCTCAAATCACACTCAATGTATAAGCTTGTTGAAAAGGTCAATTATACCTCATAATTTAAACTTTTTCTCATAACTGTGACTTTGTGTGTGTCGCAATATGGCTTTGTTGCGCAGTGACAGTTACAACTGTATTTCTCCCAATTCTAACTTTATATCTCAAAATGTGACTTTAAATCTTGCACTGTAAATCCCACCGAGTTAAGGTAACTCAACCCACTGAAGACTGACTTTATATTGACTTCATGCAAGTTAATTTAAACTATTGTTTAATTATCTCAGTTTACAGTACTCATACATGTTTGTTTTAAACATAAATGGTTTAAGGAAATCGGTTTCCTCAACCTTGAATCTTTTACTGTTAGCTGCTAGTTAGAAAGAGCAGAAGCACACCCACATCTTCTAATATAATTAGCACAAAGACTATAACTGTGCTGACATGACACACCTTTTCTTTTTAAATAAGGCAGTATACTTTCTTAATTTTACTCTGCCATTCCACAACAGGTTGTACTCTTCACCACAATGGTAAGCCCCCAAAATTCAGACTTAACATAAACCTTTTTAAATTTCAACATAACAGAACATTAAACATTAACAGACCACCCACTATATTAATATTGAGCAAAACCACATAAAATAACACTTAATTTTAACATTTACTCTCCTTTAACAGTCGGCAGCATAGCATGCTGGGAATCTTGCAATGTGATTATCTCGCAATTATGGCTTTTTATTACTGTTATACACAGTATGACTTTATATCTTACAATTATGCCTTTTTCTGTGTGACTTAAATTGTGACTATCTGTCTTTTGACATTACAACCATATTTCCCCTTTGTTTCATAATTATACATTTGTCTCATAGTTGTATCTTTGTCATTTCTGCTTGATCTTCCATTGCCCTGACTGCATCTCGCAATTAACTTTTTATTTAATATTTTTTACTTGAACTATTTTTGGTTACACTTTATTTCAACAAGCCACTTTAGACATAAGTAATTTTGCAACTACGTGTCAACTCTCATTAGAGTATTAAACTGTTATGTTTGGGTTTGAAGAATTAGTTGACATTTAAATTGCAAAGGTACTTATAGCCACTGGAATGTCTGGTGGGAGAAATAAAATCTTATATACTTATATCTTATATACAAGTCTTCTGACATACAAAATACTGGTAGTTGACATGTAGTTGCAAAGTTACATATAGTTTGTGAATGTCTAAAGTGGACCATCAAATTAAAGTGTTACCCAGTTTTCAAGTCATACAAGTTTTATAGGTTTTAAATGATATGTGCTACACAAAGTGGAGTCAAAAAGTATTAGGACACTTTGCAGTTGTCATAGAACAACATGTGATGACCTGTGATTATTCTATTCTCCCATGAAATATCATTGCAAAAATGGCTCAGATTTCAAAACTCTAGCTTTGTGTTTGCAAATTCCATTTAGTTTATATAATGCAATGAAATCGCCATTTTAATCTGTGCTTTAAGTGTTCAAATACTTTTTGTGGCCATTTTATATAATTTGCTTAAGAACTTGAGAATAAAAGGTTATTTGTGGAAGTGAAAAATGCTCTTCAATGGCCTTGGGCTGTAAAAACCCTATTTGGTTTTAATGGGAACCCTTAGTATGAAATCAAATGGATCAGAGTGGGTGAAATCTTCAGTCTATACAAAATTGAGGTTGAAAACAGGCCTTAATAATGTGTTGTTCGTTTCCATCAAGCTAGCCCAAGACCAGACAATAATTTGCGTTCTGATTGACTCTTGAATAAAACTTGCACGATTCTAACTCTTATTTTGTTGTTAATCTGCTTTCTCCTTTGCACCATTCCTCCCCTTTCTGTTCATATGTTCCCCCTCACTTTACTGTGATTTAATGACATTTAAGAAGGCGCATGCATTAAATTGGATGGAACGGTAATTACGGAGTTCTCCGAATTACAGTTGCTCAAGCTGTTTTGACATAAGTTATGATTTGCCGCCAACACGTTTTAACACGAACAAAGCACCATTTACTCAATCTGACAGTTGTTAGCAATTTTTCATAATGTGTTGTGATGAGAAATTAATTGTTATTCAGTTTCACAAAGTGCATTGTACCTTAGCAGTGTCTTCTCTGCCTGAGAAAGTGAAGAATGAGGGTCTGGAAGAGTCACATTCTGAACTTCTAATCATATTTTTCATTAGCTGGCCAAACATTCAAGCATCCCATTAGAAGTAGGATTGATAACACCCAATTGGGCAGGAAGACTCATAAAGCAACCAAGGGGTCAGTGTTTTGCTAGTTAGCATGGTCCTGTTACCTGTTTTGGTCTCTGAGCACATTTCATGGTGGACACAATATAGTCTTGAGGTATGGTCCCTAAATGGGTTCCTTGTCCAACATTGTGGAACTTTGAACCCTTGGACAAACTCATGTAGGGTCCATAACTCACATTGGCCCCACCATTAAATGTTACCTGTGTTAGGGACCCCCCCCCCCTCTTCAATCGTGTTAAAAGTTCATCCAGTTCAGCTTTTCCCCCCACCTCACAGCAGTTTTAAGAAAATGAGTGATTCATTCCCTACACCGTCAACACGAATGCCAAACCTGAGTCAGCCCTCTTACCTCTTCATTTCTCACAAATCGTTCCCTGCCAAGTGCTGTTCTTTATGACCACATCTAATGTGGGTCCCATTAAATTATCATCCACCTTTTAATAAACCTCCCAATGAACTTTCATGTGCTCTGATTATCAATAGTCATACTTGCATAAGGCCATCAAATCTGTGCCGACTCATTCTCTTGAAACCTGCATGAATTATTCACAGTATTTTATGGGTCATCTCCATGTGGTGTTTTTTCTAACTCGAGTGTAATCCACGTTTTGACACCTTTAAATATGTGCAGACAAAATATTTATTCATCAGAGAGACTGAGCAGAAAAACTGAAAGATCTAATTATCCAGATCAGCGAAAGCTACGAACAGGCACTTGTAAGAAAGATGTTCAACTGGGCTTTTCTTTCTTTCTTTCTCTCTTGGTTTGGCGGTGTGGACTTTAATGAATGCCTCAAGGACCTGTCTGAAAACTATTTCGGCCCCATCGCATGCCCAGGAGAAGCCTCCTAAATTGGGCTGTAGCTCATCAGGTGTCCGTGGGGCTCCCAGGTAAAAGCACAGAGAACAGGAAAATAAAGCAAAACAAGCTCCATTGAGAGTTTCTAAACCTCACTATTATCATTTGGAGGAATAGCTACATTTAGGAAACACTGATCTTGATGTCATTCTCCAACCTAGCTGATGAAATCGTTCTTTTGCATAATGAAACAACGGTTCAAAGAGTAAAAACTGAGCTTGACTTCTGTCTCTGAAGACTCTTTGACTTGGGCACCTATTCTGTTCATGGATCAGACCTTAATCCTGTTAGGCAAGTCCCCGAACACAGCAGATCTAATATTGCAGCTGACCTCAGTTCAGTTGTAGAGGGAGCTTTCAGTCTTCGTATGTTCCTGAAAAAAAGATCATGTTCAGCTTTTGTATTTTTGAGTAGAACATTTTCAATGCCAAATCTGTTTATTCAGAAATTGATGAACTCACTTATTAGCAAGCAAACATGAACCACCATGTTTGACAGATACTGATAATATGAATATTTCATACTGATTCTGCATTAATATTCATCACCACTGTTTTAATCATGCAGGGAGCCTCTGAAATGCATCATGAGTTGTTTGTCTGCATCTCAAACTTGTTTTGCGACAGCCTTGTGGCACCAGCAGAAGGCCCTCGGTCCAGTCCGGGCGAGGGTGATGAACGACCGGTGTGGCGTGCTCACTCTGAGCGACATTGTCAGGTGTGAAAAATGACATTATTACGGTTATACCGTTACCATGGATCCTGTCAGAAGGGTTGAAAACACCACCGGCGTTCAGGATATTGTGTCACTCATGGCTTGGCTTGTGGAAAACCAGACAGAATCCAGAGTTTTTCATGGGCGTTATTTTGCATGATTTAATACGTGTTGAACATGGTTATGCAGGATTGCATTTGCTCTGATGCTGAATGACTGACTCATGGGAGTTTTAGTACATATTTAATCTAGTTTTACAAGTGAGATTTGTATTACACTCCTCTATTTTTATATGTATGAGTAATGGCCAAGGCAATGAAGCAGGTGCTATTTTGTTCAACTCTGTATGAAGTGCTGCAGAGATAATGAGTGTTTCAGATCTCTCACCTTCAACACACAAAGGCACACATTTAATAACAAATCAAAGAAAGATATAGTCCGCTTTCTTATTTTGTAAGTATGAAAATAGGAGGTTTGCTACAGTCACCTCTGACTCATCTCTTTTCCATTACAGTTGTATGTTCTAATACTTGTATTTATACTGTACTGTACTTGTGTTAGAATGATACTTGTATGCTAGACGCTTGATGATTACGGTCTAATTCATTTATCACCACACAATTAATTTCAAGTATTTAAGTGGACAGTTAAAGGGACAGTTCACAGACAAACTTCATTGTCACTTGTACTCACACTCATGTCATTCTAAACTTGGAAGACTTTGGTGAATGTGATTTCTCCAAGTACAGCATGGTCTTGGATATACATTCCAGTCAACCAATCAAATTTGAGGGACATGTTTATAGTTTATGTCAAGTTTAGGCTTATAATCAGGAGTAGGTACATCTACATTAGTTTTATTCTCTTATTATTTAGCTCTAACTTTAGAGATAACTTATGTAGGGATGTGATTAAGACTAGATTTTCAGACAAATGTTCTTCCAGGATCAACAGTGGGACTTTTTTTTTCTTGTGCAAACCTTTTAAAACCTTTAAAGACGAATGTTACTGTTTTTGTCCATATAATAAAATTCAATGGGGCCCAACAATCTTCATTTATCATTTTTGATGCTTCATTGAAACATATTTCATCAGGTGTGTCCTGCCCTTAGACCCAAAATCAAGACCTTTCAATCATTAGTTTTGATTTAATGTGACATTCCTGCAGGCATAACATAACCAGCAAAATAATGTTTGACCTGAGAGAAAAGCTGAACAGAATAAATGTTTAAAATCTCCACAACTACCATGCAGAATTTCAAATACACGTATCACGCAGTCATTTAAAGTCATATCCAACTTCCATGCGTACTGAAACGGCCCTTTTGATGTCCTCATAGTCCAGTCTCCAATGATAAGGATCATTTTTAATAAGCATGTCTCTGTGGTTTGACCTCCAGTGAAAAGAGTTTAGATAAAGATGTTCCTTTTCATTTTCTGTATAGATTCATAAGCGTTATCCCAGTGGTACAGTTAGACGTTCTAAATTTCAACTGAGGCGTGAGTCTTGTCTCATGCTAAGGCAATGAATGTAGGAGTGCAGATTCTCCAGAGTGGCATGCAAACACATGCATCAACACTGTCAGGTTTAGCTCACGGGACTGAAATAGATGTGACTGGTAACCATGGTGACACTGGCGCCTGTCATATTTTGGCGCCATTTCTCTAACAACCCGAGGCAGCGAGATGCTCTGAACAAAAGTCACTAAATTGACTACGATGGCGCAGAACACTACTATTCTGGTTCATTCAGTTTATAACACAGTGCGTGGTCACGGTACAGAATGCCCAAATGAGGGAATCCTGTTAGTTTTGGAAATGAATGAAGTTTGCCATGGTGTGGTTTTGTGCAAAGGCAAGTGTGGGTTGCCCGTGACATTCTTAAAGCAGATTTGCTTTTCATGAAGGAACTAGCAATGCTTGTGAGGCAGAAAAAGAAAAGTTCTGTCTAATTAAAATGCTGTATCACACGATTTTTATGGTCAAAAGTTCAAAGTATTATTTTTCCTATTCATTTTCTATGGGATTTGCATGCGTTTCAACAGTGTTAATGTAAACTAAGCCAGAACAGATACAAATTTGAGAAGGAACAAGGTTTAAATGTGGCCTAAATTAATCTTTCACTTGTTTGGAGCCAAAAGTTTTTAGTGATAAACTGTAGTTTATCATGATTTAAATCATGATAAACTTACTGTGTATATAGATATGCAAATAATAATAATAACTAATAATTGTTTGCTTGTTGAATGCATAAATTTCATAAAATGGGAAGAGATTTCCTTGTTTTCCTATCATCTTGTAGAAAGGTTTCAGATAGTGTTATTCCATGTAGATATCACAGTATTAAGAAATGTTACTTTTATTTTGGTCACACTTTAACTTAGGGTCTGATTGTCACCATTAACTACCTATTTACCTATTTACTATTTACCTAAATAAGCTCGTAAATACTGCTTAATAACATTTAGTAAGGTATTTAAGTTTTGGTATTGGGTAGGATTAAGGGATGTTGAATATGTTCATGCAGAATAAGGCATTATTATGTGCTTTATAAGTACTAATAAACAGCCAGTATTCTATTAATATGCATCCCAATAAGCAACTAGTCCATAGTAAGAATTGGACCATCTAGTAAAAGCAGTGCAAAATGAGTGACATTTTAATATAGCAGTTTTGATCCTTAAAATTAGTTTATACATTGCTGTTAATATAATAGTTCATTTTATATTAGAAAATAGTTTATCTAAAAATCGAATCAATCTCATAAAAAATAAGCATTGCATTTGTGCTTCATTATTTAATTAAAATAGATGAATACTCAAAGGAATACAAGACCAGGTGAAAATCAGTATGGAAACATTACAGTTATTTTGAATGGGTTAGATTTTCTTTTTAATGTATTTGACATCTCAATTAACTTGGACAAACAAGGTGTGAACAGAATGTGCTGAAATTGCCAGAAAGTGTGTAGAGAATATTTAAGCGTAAACGGATCTACATTTCAAGCACTGCAATACATGTAAAAGAGAGAAAAGAAATGAATCCTGACAACAATGGAAATTGGTTATAAGCAGTTGAAATCACATTGCCAGTAATCTATAAGGCGACAGTGCAACTGTGGCTGGTCGCTGTCCATGGTGCTGAAATCAAACCAGCACCAGCAAGCCTTTGAGATCAAACCCTCTCTTTTTCTCTCGCAACATTTAATCTGTGATACGTCAACGTGACTAATTTGTAAGGCAATGGAGAAGAGGGAAGGCCCTGCGCCAGGAAATTCATCACGGGTGCGCGCAGACAAACACACAAGGCTCTCTGAGCTGCCGCAGCTGTTTTGGTTCACTTGCTGAAATCAGTTTTTGCCAAAGTTGACTTTGTCAAAAGCTGCACCGACTGGAGTATTATCTCGAAAATCAGAGTCCTGAAGTATGAATGCTTAAAGTTTATTTTTATCCAACATATTTTACATTGAATTCAAGATACACATTGACATTCTAATCAGTTCTTGTTGGGAATCGAACCCATGACCTTGGTTGCAAGTACCACGCTCTAATGTTTAAGCAACAGGAAAGCTTTTTTTAAGTATATGTGTGATATCTGAAAAACGTTTGTCCGTCAAATCGACATCAGTGTGAATTAGCCAAATTTCTTTTTAACTATTTGAATGAATTTCAAAATCACACTGTATAAAAATTGCCACACACAGCATTTCTCCTTGTATCGTCTCAGACGTCCTTATTTGGCATTGACCCTTGTATAGAGAGCTGCAAAATGGATAATCGTATTCTGAGCTTGCAGATTGTGTTTGTCACAGTAAGAGACCTTCGCATGACTCGAATCCATTCGCCCTTACAGGTCTGATCCCCCCCTCACCTCTGCAAACTGTCTCCATCTAGCGGTTTCCCCCACCGCACATCTAGCAGCGCTGAATGTGTGAATCAATAAACTGAGACGTAAAAATATCCGCAACGCTTTGCCCCCAGTCTCTGAGCTCGTGATTCAACACTTCACTGAATTCCTATTTAATAATAATTGAAAGAAAGCCATAGAATAACTTTACTCAATGCAGTATAGGACGCTCGTTTCCCCCCTTTACGCGAGAACCAAATGCAGCAGCTAAGCATTTAAACGTTACGCTACTTATGATACGTTATGCACCATTCACACAGGCTGTTACATTCATATGTGTTAACCGATGCCTGTAGCACGTGACACGCCTCCAATGCGCCGTGAGCAGAAGCAACTTGGGCTCCACCGCAGACTCACAGATCTTCGTCGGTAGCGGGTGAAGCAACTTCCAGCGAATCATTTGTTGCGGCTTGACTTTTTGTTCGGTTTATAGGAAGACCCTGCGAAACAGTTCCCTTGTCATTGGATTACATTTAAGAGAAGAGGATAGGAAAGTGACATTCTCTGCTTTTGAAACATCGAGCGCGCACTCGCCAGGGTGGTCTTCTCCTATGAAAGGACCACTGTGGCAGGTTTCTCCAAGATCGTCAGTGTGAAAGACAGAAGCTTGGCCGGTAAAAAGAGGAGGAGAAGGATGCCCTTGGACAACGTGAATCCTCTACCTGACTTCTAAACTTGTTGCATTTGCTCTACAACACCTCCGAGAGCGCATTTCGGATACTTATTTGTGCGTAACGGCGGAACCGCGATTCAAAGTGGACTATAACTGATGATCTGTGTGTAAAATCCTGCACTTTTGCATCAAAATACATTTATGAGGAGGTAAGTTATTTATCGTGCTCATAAGCAATAGATGACACTGTAAAGAATGTAATAAAAGATGCGGTGCATTCTCAGTCATTTGTGATGGACAGAAAAGGCGGTCTTTTACGCATACACACACACCATTCCTTTGTGCGCTCACTGTAATTCCACCTTGCCACTCGAATGCTTTGATCTTGATAATATGGCAACATTGTGCAATGTTCTGCTACGCGTGAGAAACTGTCTTCCTTGAACTTTACATCAAGTGATTGCGCATTGTGTCTCTCCAGATGTCCTTTCTGTTCGTGGCGGATCTGTGAGCGCAAAACCTGCTTCAGTCTCACCGGGTCGCGCACATTGGGTCAGCATGGCAGCCGGAGTCGCCGCGTGGCTACCGTTCGCGCGCGCCGCGGCCATAGGATGGATGCCCGTGGCGAGCGCGCCGATGCCGCCGCCTCCACGGGAAAAGAGGCGAGGTAAGGACGGCCTGATCATCTTGAACGTCAGCGGCACTAGGTTTCAAACTTGGCGGAATACTTTGGAGAGGTACCCTGACACCTTACTGGGGAGCACAGAACGCGACTTCTTCTTCCACGAGGAGACCAACGAGTACTTTTTCGACCGCGACCCGGACATCTTCAGGCACATCCTCAACTTCTACCGAACCGGGAAGCTGCACTACCCTCGCCACGAGTGCATCTCCGCCTATGACGAAGAGCTGGCCTTCTTCGGCATCATTCCTGAGATAATAGGGGACTGCTGTTATGAGGAGTACAAAGATCGCAGGAGGGAGAACGCGGAGAGGATTCAAGATGATGAGGAGAACGAAAACAGCAACGACATGGTGCCGCCGGATATGTCGTTCCGCGAGACCATGTGGCGCGCGTTTGAGAACCCGCACACGAGCACCATGGCGCTGGTGTTCTATTACGTCACGGGCTTTTTCATCGCGGTCTCCGTTATGGCCAACGTGGTGGAGACGGTCCCGTGCAGCAGCGCGTCAAACCGGATGAAAGAGATCTCGTGCGGGGAGCGTTACGCCCTCGCCTTCTTCTGTTTGGATACGGCCTGTGTCATGATCTTCACTGTTGAGTACCTCCTGCGTCTGATCGCCGCGCCCAGCAGGTACAAGTTCGTCAAGAGCGTCATGAGCATCATTGACGTGGTGGCCATCATGCCTTACTACATAGGCCTGGTCATGACGGACAACGAGGACGTAAGCGGGGCCTTCGTCACCCTCAGGGTCTTCAGGGTCTTTCGGATTTTCAAATTTTCGCGGCACTCTGCGGGACTGCGCATCCTGGGGTACACGCTCAAGAGCTGCGCGTCCGAGCTGGGCTTCCTGCTCTTCTCGCTCACCATGGCCATCATCATCTTTGCCACCGTCATGTTCTACGCAGAGAAGGGCTCCTCCGCCAGCAAGTTCACCAGCATACCGGCGGCTTTCTGGTACACCATCGTCACCATGACAACTCTGGGGTGAGTCGATGCTGTTGTGATGGGCAAACTTAGGGAATGAGTTGTGCGCATGATCTTGCTTCAAAGCAGCTCTTTACACCAATGCGCTCAAGTTGAGCTGGAGACAGAATACATCAAGGGCAGGGGAGATCAATAAAAGTGATATAAATCAAAGAAATAGGCTCCTTCTAGACTGTCCTTCTCCTTTCTCTATCTGGCAGGTGAGACAGAGATCATCCTTTACTGCCTCATTGCTGGAAAATACCTAATTTTATTTTATTTTTCTGCAATATTCAGTGCTCATACATCACACGGCTATAAAAGTTTGTTTTTTATATAAATACGTTTTTTTTGCAGTTTATACACTTTTATTATGTTCTAGTGCACTTTTATTAATAGAAAAAATAATATAAAATATTTGTTATAATTTATTTGACTAATAAAGTATTTGCACTTATAGTTAATCATATTGTATTAATTTATATTTATTAATAAAATTCTAATAATTGCGATATAAAATGCAGTACAGTATATAACAACTTAAAGAAGATTAAGCTTGCAGTGTTGTACAGACCATGAATATACAAGTGAGCATGGTGATTAGAGCATAAATATCAATTTGGCTGTGACAGCTGTGTGAATGCCAGCAAGGCATTTGGTCACTTTCTGACAGTTTAGGAAATGAGATTTTAGATTTTTTAATAGTATTTCTCTCTTAATTGAATTACTGTACAGGAGAAAGTGAGTATCTGTTATATGACACCTTCCCAGTGTCAGACTGAGCACAGAATCTTCCTTCTTTTGGAAGCCTTGCTTGTTTCTAACTAACCGTCTCGATGCGCCTTTGGCAGAATGTTGTAATTTCCACACAGTCAATGAACACACAGAGAGACATGGCTAATTCATGTGAAGTTAAGCACTGAAGGCGATTACAATAATGCATTTCCTATTGATGTGTTCATTCATTCATTAATCCCATCACTCGACACCTCAGCATGGCTTCTCTGAGCCTCCCACCTCTGCTGAGCGGGTGCCCTCCACGATGCCGAATCTGTCCGCCGCATGTTGCGGTCGCCCCACGGCTGCTCTCTGCTGCTCAGGAGACGACCAATTCTTTGCTGGCGGGCCGACACGGTCATGAGTCACACTCGAGGGGATTAATCAAGCTGCATGCTCCAGTACACATCCCGTGCTTTGATCGGCACGCCTTTGAAGTGCATTACTGTGTGTGTCACAACGTGTACTGTGAGCGTCAATCTGACGCCTGCAACTGGCTGATATGATGCACATTTCAGACGTACTTGTGATTGGGAGACTTTTAGTTTTGCTTTGGGTTTTTGGGACTCGTTTTATACTCTAGTTCAACGATGTGTGCTTCACAGCAACTTCTCTTTAGATATGACTTCATGTCTGGATATACTCTTTGACAAACTGAATGTGAGTAATTTTGTCTTTGACGCAAGAAATGTCAGAAGTTCCTTCTTTAGATACCATGAACCTTTAATAAGAAGAAAATGAGGTTGTCAGAGGTTGTGCATGTTCTTGTGATGTATAAAGAGTTATGGTTCACAGAGTGCGAATAGTTCCTATTCCCCTTCTACTTTCCTGTCAGATCTACATTGTCCCATAAAGAAAATAGTAGGTTTGGAGACAGCAGGAGTGAAGGGTGAAAAAGGAGATGCAGTGTGAGTGAGAGAAAGAGCATATCAGCACATCTTATTGTGTGCAATTTGTGTCCTGCCGTTTCTTGCCTGTCAAATCGGATGACATCAATGAGAAAATGAAATTATGGGATGATGCTCAGCACTGACTTAATGTTTGAAACGCTGTTTGTGTGTGTGTGTGTGTGTTGGGAGAGATGATGACTTGTTGGAGCCAGCTGGTTATGAACTGTCTTCCAAACAGACCCACAGCTGCAGGGCTTCAGTGATGCGGCCCATATACTCATCTCCTCTCTCTGCAGGCAGGCATGCTGTTCCTCATTTCAAATTTTATTGCATTGCCTCAGTGAGCCTATCAAGAGGAGCACGCAGGGGTGCTGTCGCTACAACAGAGATCTGACCTGGCAAAGTCAAGTTCATCCTGTGATGAGCAATCGCCAAATCTTGGGATGTGAAACCGGGCTGTGTATTGAGACCATTTCATGTTTGAGTGGCTACAGTTTGATCTGAAAAAAAGTTTAACTTTAACAGAGAGAAATCTTGCTTTTTATATCTTATCTCCTCGTTGTGCTTTGCTTGTTGAGTTCATCCATTACCCATTTGTCATGTCTAAAATCTCATTCACTTCCCATTTCTCCTTAAACACACTTGATTGAGAGGCCAGTCCAGGCATTGCTAAACGACTTTACCTGCACTGATTGAACAAGAGCCTGGCTCTCTAAATGTATGCATCACTTTTTAATGCCTCATTTCCCAGACTGGATGACAGGGATGGATCTGCGATTCAGAGAGCAAGGGGAAGGATTTACACAAGGCGGCTGCTTTAGATTACGTGAACCTGATTTTGATTTTGAATTACTAGTAATGAAGCCATGCGATGTTCCTTTACCAAATGCTATTGAAGTTTGAGAACATTTCGACTATCAGCAAGGTTTTACTGAGATAAAGTCACGCTTGCTAAATTATACTCAACCCTCAGGCGTCTTCAATCTGTCTGCATGAGAATGATTGAGAATTTTAATTATCCGTAAAGATAGCCTCTATCTTGCAGAACTCCACATAAGATACCTGAATGCCTCAACCAGCTTTAGCCCTCAAATTTTTGTGTGTATTCACGAGGGACTGCTGCTCATCTCTGTCTCTTCTTTTTATCTAGATGAAGTGGCTTCTTTTATCTCTGGCCGTGCTTAAAGTATGCATAGAGCTTTACTGTCTGGTAATGTAAGATATGCAGTTTATCTCCAAATTGGCATAATATCGTGATGGTGAGAACAGAAACTGCGTTGATGTCCTTTTAAACCTGGCTCAGAAGTTCCAGTGATATTTATTCAACAATATATCATACTGTTTACTTATTTAAAGCTACAGTAAGTGCAATCCTGACATACCTTGACATAACATAGACATGTTCATATTAACATATCCAATCCTGCATCTGAAGGAAGGTACACTTTCCCTCCCGAAAGTATTGAGAGAGCCTAGATACATTGATTATCTGATTCAGGGCTGTTTAATGGGCGCTACAGCTAAACTCTGTTGGACTGTGGCCCTCCTGGAGCAGGATTGGGTACCATTTGGATCAGACGCATTTGAACTCATTGACTCTAATTTGCTTATAATCCGTCATCTGCGTTTATCCCTCACAGAGTTCTGCTCTTCTCAAATGGGAATGTGCAGAGCCGGGAGGGAGGAGACAAGGGACGGGGTGTGACTTTGGTTCACAGCACGAATGGCCTCCGCTTCACTGGCCCCTATCGCCTCTTTAATGGACTCATTTTCTGGCATAGGCTGATTTTGCCCAGCTCAATTAAATCAGCAGCATTTTAATTGGCTTATGCACTGTCAAACGGGATCTATTAAGTGAGCAGCTGTCAGAGCTGAAGACAGGCAGATATGAGTGTGAGGGAGAGAGGGAACGGTGAAGAGGGGTAAATACATCAGCTTTAAAGCACTCGGGTGCAATGATAATGTCTTGTAAATGAAATGCCCCCATGATCTTCTACAATACTCATAATTCTTTTCACTGAAATGCACTTCTCTCGGTTCATTCTCCCATCTTCTCACCCCCTTTCTCCAGCGGGGTTGTGAAGGCACATAAAGAGTCCTACAGAGAGGTTGTAAAGGTATTGGAGTAACATGGAGAGTCTATTAAACTCTAAAGTCACCCTGCGTCAGGTCAGTTAAGGCCAAAGGCTTCAACGCTGCCAGCTATGTATTCCCTCTCCAGAATGTCACATAGAACAGGGTGAATTAATCTTCGATAGTCATTGTGGCTACTGTGGGCTAAGCAGTAGGCTTAATTCCTTCTAAAGGAAAAGATCATAAGTTCATAGTGCATGACAGAAGATGCTTTGATGTCATTTCCGACACTCTGAACAGACCGAAAGGTTATTTCTTTCAGAGGTCATGCCAACAGAGTCAGGCCATGATACAACATGTGAAAGGGACTCTGTGTTTAAAAGCATGTTTCCAGTGTGGGGCTACCCTGATTTGCACATCTTGACCAGGCATCACACAGCAAGAGCACTGCCTAGGAGATATGCAATGAGCAGGTTTATTATTGATGATCCCAGGCCACTCAAATGTGTCCACTTACGGCACAACTGGATGTCTGCAAAGACTTAATGCCCCCGTTCTGATGTAACCTATAGTGTGTTGTGAATTATCCACAAGACGCAGGTTACCGCACAAACCAAAACCGAAGGGTGCAGCATATGTTCACCTCCGTAACTTTCCCCAGGAATTCAGGGCTCAGGGAAACCCCAAACATTAGTCTTAAAGACCGTTACACTGGGCTTATTAAAGGGACAGTTTATCCTAAAATGCTGTCCTCATTTGCTCACAATGAACAACCTCACTGAACGCCACTGACTTTCTATGAAAAAAAAAAAAAAACATTTCTTTTTAACCCTTTCGCACGTAAGTTCTAAATATTCTCTCTGACCCTCCAGTGTGATTTTTTTTTTTAGGCGACCTTTTATTTTAGAATGTTTACCTTATTGTTCCCATGGCGACGCGTCATGTTTGTCACGTGACACACTGCAGCCTCAAAAGCGCTGTATGACGTCCATCTCTGGATCGGCGCCAGATGACGCGTGAAAACACGTTTGAATTTAGCAGTTGATCACGAGACGCACGACCGTTTTAATCACACTGGTGTGATAGTACGTGCGAAAGGGTTAAAGATTTATTTTTATGTTTTTGCCTTTTATAGGACAATATGTAGATGAAAGCAAAGTGGAAGAGACAGAGAGGGGGCAGGATTGGGAAAGGACCGTGAGCCGTGACTCAAACTTGAGATGCTTGAAGTGCAATTATGCTATATTGGTCTACTGCCCAATATAGGCTATTGGTGCTGACTAAGTATAATTATAATCTCTTGTAGAAGAAAGGAAGTCATTCTGGTTTTGAATGACATGAGGTTGAGAAAATTTCTGTTTGGGTGAACTATGCCTTTAAACACTGTAGGTGAGAATTACTGTTTGAGATTGTGTATTTGGCCACAAAGAACCTCCTCTGGTTTGTGGGCCCACAGTATTCCACAGAGGTCTGGTTTATGATCGCTGTATTTCCCCAATGTTATAAGTATTTCATATAAGAGCTGCAGAGAAGAAAAAAAGGAGTGTTTTGACCAACATTTTTTTGTTCCACAGATGTACATGACATGTTTCATGGCTCAAATAGGAGCTGTATTTGAAAGATTTACACAGTGGTACAGCCACAGGGAAATAAAGAGCCTAGAATGAGGTAATTAAAGGCTCTTTGTCATGTGGAATAACCCCTGTGGTGTTGCTGTAGAGGCGCTAACTCTATTCATCCATCCATTTCATACTTGCGCTATTACTCCACACCGAGAGGCTAATTGGACTAGCGTCTCTCTCCTTAACTCTCGTTCTGTGTCTCTCTCTTTTTCTTCTAGCCTTTTTCTTCCTCATCTCTTCCTTTATTCCAAATTTTTATTCGCTTTCTCTTTCTGTCTTCATTCTGGATGCATTCACCTTCTCTGTAATGGTTCAAATACCCTAAAAATCTTTTGAAAGTGGGACATGCTCTCCTCAGATGGCTGCCTTTAATCAGTTAAATGTAACGGACAGACTGCTTTCTTCCTCCTCCTCCTTCCAATTAAGTATACTTTTTTTTTCATTTGGGTCTTTTAATTACTCGGCCTGTCTTGGAAGAAAAAAAAGAAGTGGTAGGAATAATGGTACTGGTGTTGGAAGTTTAAGTAGCTTCATTTCACACGCACACGTCTTGGCTTACATCAAAACACTGAAAATCAAAAGACACCTTTGTTCAGTGGCTGCTCAAAATGACGGATATTGTGAGAGTGAGTGGAATGTAAAACTTCAAAAGTATAGACTTTTTTTCCCCCCATGATGATTAATGTTTCATAGAATAAGATCCAGGATTGAGGTGCTGGAATCAGATCAGCTGTATGTTTAGATTAATCCCTTGGATCTGGACATGAATTTGTGACTACAAACTTTTAGAAGTTTCACATTTTGTTCTTTGTCCCTATATATATATATATATATATATATATGGATATATCATTTTATTTTTTGCAAGATACATTTTTGGATGACTACACTTAACCCTGTACTAATGTCTTTTTAACCCATGGTTAAGGTTATTTTTAACCCATAAAGGGTAGTATTTAACCCTTCATACCGTAATATCAAAGTCTGGGGTTACCGTGGAGCTTTGTAAGATGTCTTATCCCAAGATTTTACTTTTGTCACAGCAAAGAGGGAAATATGTAAAATGCCCACCACACATTTTCAGATCATTCTTTTACTCAAGTCAGCATACAGACACAGCCTTAATACCCCCATATTTGCAAGATCCAACCTCATTTTATTAATCTGTCAGTCAGAAGCACAAAGACAAATATGGAATTCTTCCCTATTCCACTGCTCATCTCCGTGTCCGTTATCTTCTCCAGATCATGACTGATTTGATTTGTGTGCAATCTACATTATGGACTCTTGCTATTTCCTATTATTTTGTTTTGTGTGTGTGTGTGTGTGTGTGTGTGTGTTTCCTGTACAGTGGTCTGTTCTGCACTAGACTAATTAAATTAATGCATTCATTTGTGTAGTAATTTCTTTTTCCTGTTTTATTCTTGCACATGTTCATTCTCTTTTATTTTTTGACCCCAAAGCAGACTTTTTTTCTGATAAGATCATTGAAAAATTCATGAAGACACCTTGAGAAGTCCTGCATGAAAGTGATGATTTGATCCTCTGTATTGAAAGACTGTGTGTTTTGGGTGAAAATAATAATGAATGGGCTGAAATTCAAAAGGGAGCTGGAGTGTTTTGCTAAAGCCTGCTAATACCGTACAAGAGGCTCATAAATAGCAGAAACAGAGTGAAGTGTGGTAGTGAATACAAATTTGGCCTTTCATATGGAGATCTTCTGTGATGGACTGATGTGTCTTCATTACAGCCCTCCTGAATGGTGTTTAAAGACAGCAGGAAAGATGGCCATCAGTCTAGAGTTGGCTTTTTGTCAGTGAACATTGATTATGCCTCACTAGGTACAGAAGAGATGACCTGCTGAAACTCATCTAAAAGCAGCCTTTAACAGCTTGAAAACATGCTTGCAGCATGCAGAATGACACGGGAAAGACAAACTGAGAATCAATTAACCTGCAGTATCTTGCACCTGTGTGAGTGTGTGTGTGTGTGTGTGTGTCACTCCCTGTAGACCTTTTAACTTGACCCATTTTCACAAAATCCTTTCATGCAATGCCACAAATGTTGATTTAATAAGTTGTCTGTATGATATATTATAAACAACTTTTTTTTAAAACTTTTTTTCAAAAGAATCTGTAAGGGTGTTGTAGGAGGTAGCCAGGTATTTAAATATACATCAAGACCATTTAAACTAAGTTATGTATCAAAACATCATCTGTGAATGTCTAGTACAAACTAGAATATCTAGCTCGAATGTCTGTCGTACAAACAGCGAAGGTTGAGCTATTAATGTAATCTTGCATTTGAAATATAGTAATAGAGGCACTTGCCTCAAACAATTTTGCCGTTTTATACATTGATCTTTCATGCAGCCTATTGTTAAGTTGTGTCATTTAAAAATACATTTCTTTCTTAACTGACCTTTGAATTCTGACTCGAGAACACGCAGCTGAAACAGGCTGAATAATGTTGCTTGTCTGTTTGGAGTTTGTGTTCCGTTCATTGCGTTATGTTATTAGGCAGTTATGTTCTTCCTGTAGAGAGAAGCTGTACAGTCCAGTCTAAACAGATCACTTGCATTACATTTTTCCTGTCTGTGTGAATCTGAAGCAGATCAGCAGGGATGCCATTTGTTGGTCTTTGCGATTTGGTCTCAAATGGAGTGAATCAGTGGGAGGACGCCATGTAACTACTGCAAGTCAGGCAGAACACTAGGGGGGACACTGAGTTTATGGTTTGTGATACAAACACTTGAATAGGCCATTACACACCTTATGACACACCTATCTCTCGTTTCATATTGTCACCTTATTTTTCCATTTTTTCTGATGTTCGTATCTTTACTTTAAGGCACAATCATTTTTTCAGCTCAAATTGGAGCATGCACAGACTGAAAAGTCAGCAGTGTTAATGCATAAATTCCAAACATTTCCCAATTTAGATTTACTTGCTGTCAATTGCCTAAAGCAATGTTCTGAGTTCAATGCTTTAATCTGACACATCAGAATCTTTTAAAGTAATGCAATGGACCGTTCCTTGAGTTTAGATATTTGTAGTTAGTATGTTTAACATGCATATTGTTCAGAGCAAAAATGTGTTATTTGAGCTTTCTCATGAGTCATTTTAGCTCTGCTACTACAGTTCTAGATAATTCCCGTGGGTGTTTTTACAATGAAAACAATCTAGTGAACAGGTTTACTGGCTTTACATGGTCTTGACTGGAATCCAGGAATAACTCACTATTCAGCACTAGTTTTAATATTGTTGTGCACTTGAAAATAGTGTGTGTATTAACATTTAACCCATGCTTTATAGGCTTTCACTGTAAGTATATTACAGCAGACATGGTTGTTTTGTTTGTTTTTTACAAACTGAGGGATGGGGTGACATTTTTTTTGTCTGTAATTTAATTTTATTAAACCTGGATTTCTATTGAGTAAAAAAAAGAAGTACTCAATGAAGAATGCTCTATATCCTTCTCTATATCCTTCAAGATAATTCTAGAATTGGGAAAGCGTACACAGGAATACTTCGCAGGTGATTAGGTTCAGAGAAACACAAGCTGTCTTGGTAACCTAACAGGTCTCATGACATTACGGCTCAGTATCCTGTACGTTAAACACACGCTTCATCCTCTTTGACATGTGAACGTGACTCACATATCTAATATTTCCTCTGAATCTGACTTCCTCTTTTTTTGCATTATGATACCAAAAATGACATGATTTCAGGTCAGGTCAGAACAGGTCAAACAGTGCATTTCTTTGATATATAATCTTAAAGATTTAGTCTATTAGTTCTATTTTGACAGAAATAGAATAGAAGAGAATGATGCATTGGAACAGCTAACGAAAGCTGGTGAATTATTTGATCAAGTGTGTTTCTAGTGTATTGAAATCCACTGCCATTTCAATATATATTCTTTCCTTTTTCTTTGTAATGAGTGATTTATAATTAAGTTAGTGATTTATAACTTATGTTTTTGAATGACCTTATGTACACTTCAGTCTATCGCCTATATATAACCAATTATTATTTAAAGCCTTTACATGTCTGAATTTTTCCACAGAATAATGATGAATATTGTCTGTTCTTCTCACCAGATAGTTATCAGAATGTTTTGAGAAGTCTTTCTGATTTCTGTTAGCAAAGCATTTGATACGTCAGGGATTATTTAAATTCTTTTGAAAGAGCGACGACTTCAGATTGCTTCTGGAATTGGTTATTTAAGTCCAATGGAGCGGTGCGTGTCTTTTCTTTAACTGTGATTACAATCTGTTGGACACCTGAAAATCAAGCTGAAATGTAATCCTGTTTTTGGTGCATATTGAGAAATTACCAAGTGAGTAAATCCTAGTAACAGCCGTGAATATCTAGGTCATTGAATTTGATGCTCTTGTTAACTGTTTCGGGTGTCCTCCTCAGTGTCCTGTACCGTAGATCTAGTATAGTCATTCCAGTGAAGGTAAACTGGTGAAGATGGACAGCTGGGGTCAGTGCAGACAGAACGACGGTAATAGGAGCACGACAGGGAGAGAGGGAGGAGGGTGGCATTTAGAGTGTTACATGTCACCATGACACATCTTTGGAAAACACAGAATCTATTTACCATTGACTGTCCTCTCTCTGCTTCTGTCGTTTCCCCAGACAGGCCGTAATCACTCCGCTCACACACACATCTGATGCCGTGTTCAAATATACACACCTGTACTTACAGGAAATACGCAGTAATGAACTGCCAGTCAGGAAGATAGAGTGTGTGGTTGTTGTGGAGGCAGTGGTGGTCAAACCGCATTGAAAACCTAAATTACAGGATGTGTATGTGCTGAATGCTCGCTTCTTGCAACCAGCACTTTCTAAAGATGTGAGGGCAGGTTGTGAGATTGGTGAGATGGAATATGGTGAGAGGGAACAGGAAGTGCAGACTACAGTGTTGGCCTCATGTTTTAAACATCATTGCCATTCTCTTCACCGGCTGACATTCAGCAAACTCTCCGTCTGTCCGGCCTTGATAGTGTCTCCTGCCAGGACGATCAGTCCTGTAAGCTAATTATCATACGCACACATGCATGAATCACCTTCA
This sequence comes from Rhodeus uyekii, assembly GCA_037043235.1. Lineage (NCBI taxonomy): Eukaryota > Metazoa > Chordata > Actinopteri > Cypriniformes > Acheilognathidae > Rhodeus > Rhodeus uyekii. Next base: position 849,282 of record JAWRVZ010000033.1, read on the forward strand.
GAGGATTTTTTTTGAGCAAATGTTCACTTACACAGTGCAGTATTTTATTTTGCTGAGGCGTAAGGGCCAAATAAACGCTTTTCGACAAGAAATATCTGCAAACTTTTTGAGTGCCATTCACGAGAGCGCATTAATTAAACTATCCGTGTGCGAGTATGTAGTAAACATTAGCATACTCCACTGCGTAATTAGAAAGTTCGACGCTTCCAAAAAGAAAATCTCTGTTTTGGTTTTACGCTTCATTTCCAACCGCATCGGTCTTGATGATAAATAATACGCTGCATTGGAAAGTGATGTGTGTATGCCTCACTTGAATTGAATCTACTTTATATTTTGCGGCTGAAGCATTATGCTCAGCCGCTGCCCTCGGTGCTCACAAATGTGACAAACGAAATGGTGTTTGTTGGGTTTTTTGCTGGTCTCTATGGTATCCATCAAACTGAGAGAGAGAGCGAGAGAGAGTGAGTCACTGCTGTGAACTAAGGGAACGTACTGGTTTTTGAGGCTCTGTCTGGGTGCCAATTCAACCATTTTCTAAATCTGTCAGTTTCACATTTGACCTAATAGTTTATTGGCTTGATTTCCTAACAGCATGCACCAGCGCAAACCCTCTTTTGCCATTTAAAAAACTACTATAAGGATTTACAAAAGACACACAGTGAAAAGGCATGGGCAGGGTTAGTTTTACAGCGGACCTTATTGTACATGCATCACAAAATAATGGGAAGAGAGTATTTCAATTAATCATGCAAGGTGATTTACTAAGGTTTGCACCAGTCTATTTAGTTTGCGCTTTTGTAATGGTATTTGCGCCTTAAACCAGTTGCTAATTTACGCCGCTCTTGGTATATTGCACCCAGTTGCGTGTGTTCTTTTATTTGTGCATTGTCAGTAGATCACTCGCAAAACTTTGGACTCCCATCAGCGTTTTAAACTCTCTCATGGTAAATTACCCTGTTTAGTAATCTGACCCTATATTTTCAACATTCTCTTGTTCAATTTAACCTATTAAAGATGCTTTGCACCAAGGGGCAAAGTAACAATTGTACAGTAACTGTATATATTTATTTATTCCCCCCCCCCCTTTCTTTTGGGGAAATAATCAAGAATATAATCACTATCCTTTTCCACACATCACTTATCTCTCTTCATATTTTTGTGTGTATTTAATATTAATAATTAATACTACTACTGATAATAATAATAATAATAATAATAATAATAATAATAATAATAATAATATTGTTATAATAATATCTAAATTGTTGAATAATTTCAGCGTTTTCAAACAAATCAATGGCATGAATGATTCAGTGTCTCAAATTTGTTTAATCTTGTTTTCGTTTTTGAATTAATCTGTTGAACGTATGATTCTGACCAACTGGTATATCAACGTGACCTAGAGAAAGAGTCAGAAAGTGACAGAATTAAAAACTTTATTAAAAACAGCTCATTGAAATGTTTTCACATTAAGTATATATTTTACCTGACACAAATTTTAGATCATTTTTATACCCTTACATGCCCATTCTCTTTTGGAGCTTGTATTGAGGCTCTTTACAGTACGATTTACAGATCTACAGTAAGAACTGTGATTAATGTGTATTGGATTTTTTTGACTGGTTTCCACTTTCTTACGCCTGGTAGATTCTGATTGGCTGTTCGTTGATGGTTGTAGCTTTGTATTGGTAGAGGGAGATCATAGCTGCTGTTATTGGTTCAGGGTTTGTGCCATTTTGTGAATACTGGTGTGTGTGTGTGTAGGTATCTGTACGTCAGTGCTTTAGCCCACACAGCTCCTTTTTGACGACTCAGCCAAAACGGGCTCAAAACAATTTAGCTGAATCCTCGATACGCCTTTTAGATACAAGAAATGAAATAATAGCAAGACTGCCAGGGATCATTGATCCACAGCCAGCTGTGAATATCAATGAAGTACCATTACACAAAGAAAAATACAGTTTCAGAGTGTTGTGTCACAGCCCTCGCACACATAAACGCATTTCAGCTTTTAGATAAAAAAAAAAAAAACACAGCCGACTGAAACATGGGTTATCATGAAAGCGCTCATGAGAAACAGGTAGAAGAGTTGCAGTCCCTAGAAATGAGCAGAAAGAGATGAGCTTCCAATGACGGAGAATCGAGTTTCTGAGTGAACCTACAGAATTGTTGCCTGTTTATTTATATGTCCTGGATCTCATTCCAGTAGAGCCCTGCTGTTGGGTTCCAGAAGTAAAAATCCCATTTATTTTGCCCATAAAGAAACCCCATTTTTAATGTTGCTGTAGAAATAGTTCAAGAAAAAGCTTCTGTGTGCTCAGAGGTTGTTAGTCGATGGTATATTGTATGCTTCTGTTGAAACCATCTGTCAGCATTAATTCAACTTCATTTCTACAGAATCATGTTTAAAATGGCCCAATTTCAATGATGAACAATCCACTGATAAGACATCTGTGGCAGAAAACTCAGTATTTGCCATTGTATCCCATGAAGCATGACAGACAACGTAAATCAGCCCACTGCACACTTAAATTGCTTATGTATTTGTGTATATATGAAGATTTTGCTTGTATATTAATGTAAAGTGGAGTTCACTTATCTCGACTCACGATTAACTCGCCAATCCTATTATGTCGACATTTTTGAAGTGGAACCGCCAAACTCCTTCTTTTCGGGAATATCGATTATTTTATGTCGTCGAACGCTAATATCTAGAAGTTATAAGATATACTTAGAAGAAGTTATCTCATACTTATCTCATAAGCGTACCTAGTTCACTGCATGTGCGCTGAGTTTGCGTTGCATGTCGCTCTGTCAGTGATGCTTCTCTCACAGTGCTGCGCAGTACTCTCTGAAGTGACAGCACATATCGTTCTTACGCGCTGAGCAGAACGCATGTCCAAACAAAAGCAGGTGTTGTGTGTGTGTGTTTATCTAAGCCTCATACTCATTGGTCGGTAACCAATGAGGATGAGGCTTAGATAAACACACACACACACACACACACACACACACAACACCTCCTTTTGTTCTGACGGGTGCTCTGCTCAGCGCCACTGCGGATTGAAGAACCCGGTTGTTAAAAGACGGGACAAAGCCGAATTTGTTGAGAAAGCACATTAGACAGGCAGAACGCAAGAAAGTATGTAATCTAGTACAGCGTGATGACCTCACAGTTCAGTTTACGATGTGAGCGAAATTTTTGGAGAATATAATTAAAGGTTTGTATCGAGAATTTATTGTATACTGGTAAATCTCTGCTGTTAGTTGGTGCACATATGCCTTTTGTTGTTAACAAACATATACAGTGTATGTACATTTTTATAGCATGCCGATCGCTTCATCAAATAAATCGCAGTATTGGCTGTTGGTTATCTCGATCATCGGTTATCAACCCTTTTTTGCAACCCCGAGGCCATCGAGATAACCGTATTACACTGTATATTGTATATACTAATATAATACATCTATAATACACAGCTTTCATTGATAGCATACATAGCTTCATACATTCATACATAGCATTCATACATAGCTTTTACATGATTTTTTGTCACTTGTTTAACCTTTTTTATAGATTTTCTTCTCAAAGCAAGCAAAAAATGGTTAGCATCTTAATGAAAATTAGATTAAATTGGACAATAAATGGAACAAGATTATAATTTTTTGCATTTTATATAAATTACCGAACCATATTAACTGCATTAAATGTTAAACTGAATGAATGATTATCAATGTATGAATCAAATTCAGTGTCGACAATGTTTCTCATTTAAATTATAAAATGTGATAATACTGTCATGTATTAGCAAAATAAATGAGCTTATCATAAAAGGTTCTCATTGAAAACCATTTAAGGAATTATTCATACCCAGTCCCTCTTGTATCTTCCTCAGTATTCCCTAATTGGTTGTGTTCGTGATTACCTAATTTACTAATTAGCTGAGCATGTTTTACATGTGTACTCTGAGGGAGTTGATACGAAGGATATCAAAGTTTTATATCGCTCTTTATTTGCAGTCACTGCAGGAGACTGCAGGAGAAAAATTCAGGTGCCTGAAATAAATTGAAAAGTTTAAATTTGCTTTATTCTAACTAGATAGCAGTATGACGAGTTTCAGTGTCTGAGTGTCTTGAGTGCAAATGGTGGCAGAGATGTCAAAAGAAGTGAGGAAAAATGAAGTCATAGACGTGTGTGGTGTGTGTGTGTGTCGTCAGGAGAGGTTGATGTAATGGTTTTATAATGGATTTAGAGCGGTCACGGTGATCAGCACCGGATGACTTATTTAAATGTCGTGCACCCTTCTCATCCTTTGCTGGAGATGAAGCATAGAAAAGGATGAGGGGAGCGAGTGAACGGATATTTCAGCACTGTCACTCTTCACTCGCCGTTTCTCCTGGAAAGCTTAGACTGGATTTACGGTTCTCTGAGAGAGCTAAATCTTCATTCGAGTCTAATTTCAAGTCGTTACTGTTACATGACAGAGAGGGCCAAGGCAAATACTACCTGAAATGAATGGAAGGGGAAAAGAGCAGAAGGGAGTGATAGAGAGGTTGAGGGGAAACGGTATCATGTGGGGCTGGCAGTGAGTTTCTATACACTGTAAAATAAAAAATGCTACAACGTAAAATCCGTTTCACTTTCATCATCGTAAAAACTTAAGTTCATCATGCCGTTAATTTTGAAGAATAATCAACTGGCCAGTGCCACTAGGAGGCCATCTCAAACTCCAAACATTAAAATATTAAAACTAAATTAAAAATCAAGATGTTTCACTGTTTAATTAATCTCCTTAACAGCTCTATGTTTCCTTTACAGATCCAAGGTTACAACAGTCTTGAAAAAAATCTTTTCATTCTGAAAGTGTGATTTCTAGATCTGAAAAAAGGTTAATTAATAAAATGGTAAAAGTTCATGTGAATTTTTCATAGTTTTAGTTTTCTATGCTTGTCTATATAACAAACAAATATGTTTGTAGGTATGCCAAATGATCGTTTGAATGACCCACTTCCAGTTGTTGTATTCCTTAAAAAAAAAAAATAAAAAAAAATATATATATATATATTAGGAACCAATATTGCTATGTAGTTCTTAAGATAACAATCTATATTCTGTATATACAGAATCTATATTCTATATTAGGAACCATTTGTCCAACTGAAGAATGGTTCTTGATTAGAAGAGGGTTCTACAAAGAACCAGTCCAGCATATTAATAGTTCTAATGATTGACACCTGCGGTGCTGCCCAGCCTTTCATGTGCATGTTTGTGAACCGTCCCTGCTGCTCTACACTGGCTGGTGTGTTATGAGCTGAAAATAAGAAAAGTGAAAAATATACTACAACCAGCCATCTTTGTAAAGCATATGACTGAGAGATGGAAATGAGGAGAGAAGAGAGAAAGAGAGATAGATTCCTTTGAGAGAGGTATATGATGACACTACTCTTGATCAGTATTTATGATCACGGTCACAGCATAGCGATCTCAAATATAAACCCGTTCAACACACACACATAACGTTCTGAAGTGCTGACGACAAGTAAACAACCCGTTGCTGTATGCAAAGATGTGAGTAATGAGTTCTAAAGGACAGGAGGAGCAGAGCGGAGCGGAAATGGGCCAGCCCGGCTTTTGATGACTGGGGTAATGTGGCACAGGAAGTGATGAATATATCGGTGGGTACCATTTGGCACGACTCAGCGCTTTTCTCCTGACGCAGGTCTTTAAGACAGGCAGATTAATGAATCTCACTGAAATTAGATTAAAGACTTATAGCCCTCGTTTCTCTCCGGAACCAGACACGACATCATCTGAAATGTACACATGCAGATAAACTACAAATGCGTCATGGGTATTACTCATGTTTTTGCTCTGTATCTGGAATGTTACTACAGATGGATCAATGTTTTTTTTCTGAAATGGTACATTTCTGAATGGTCAAAACAACGAGTTGTGGAAAAAGTTTAGGTTACAACTGTAACCTTGGTTCCCTGATAAGGGAATGAGCTGCTGCGTCGATGATGCTGTGTGAACGCTCTGCATGATTGTGTCATTAAGCCTGTGTGAAATCAAGCCAGTGGTGTGAAGGGATGTCAGAGACAGTGACGTCATGAATCAGGAAACTGTAAAGGAATGCCAAAGAAAGCAGTGGCAGCTTCTAAGTATTGAAGTAAGTGGCTGACAGGCACACATATGGCAGGGTGACTCTACAGGGAACAAAGATTACAGTCATAACGTAGATATTCCCTTGCAAGGGAAATTGCGCTGCATCACTGATGCTGTAGGAATGCTAATGCCTCTCACCATGATAGTGACAAGTGACTGTCTGGTGTGAAATCATACGATTACACAGACGATAACACCTGTGCCTCTGGTGCACAGTCCAAATCTAGGTTGTAGAGCCTTATGAATGTGTGCAGGAAGTACCAGCCCGCTGCACCACAAACATCTTTAAGGGAGACTCCTGACAAGAGGGCTTTAGAAGCAACCATACTCCAAGAGTTGAGTCGAGTTGCCAAATGGGTAGGCAACCCTGCCGACTCAGAAGCGAGTGAAATAGCCTTAGGCTTACAGGGACACAGGGAAAGGCTTAGACTGGAGCCTAAATGCCATGGAGGAAATTTGTTACTAGTGCATCTCTCCATAAAGACATTCCATCTAAAGGAATGTGGTAAGCATGAAGGCTACCACACAAACCTTTAAAGTGGATGGGGATAGCCCTGCAGTGAATTGCTCTTGCAGGAACTCCAGTACTGTACCAATACGACAGTTAACTGGGTCCAGTGGGTGAGCACTGCACCACAAAGTGAAAAGTTTCCACTTCAGATGGCATACAAGTTTCTCATGGTGGGAGCTCTGGAGTGGACAATGGTCTCAACAACCTCAGAGTCTATGAACTGGGCCCCCTCAGAGGTCAAGCCAACAGTTTCCACAGCTCTGGGTAGGGTTGAAGAATCGAGCCCCCTGCCTGGGACAACAGGTCCCTCCTGATCTGAAACTTCCAGGGAGAGCAGTCTGGGAGGAACATAAGATCCAAAGCCCACATTCTGCCCATCCACCACGGGGCTATCAAGGGGAGACAAACCCTTTCCCAGCAAACTCTCACCAAAACTCCCAGGAATAGACAAATCCACTTGGGCCTGGCCGATCACCTTTCATATTTGCTCTGCCTCAACAGGATGTCTGCTCCCTGACTGTGGACCCCGGCGATAAAAGCTGCCCTGAGTGAAAGCAACTTCCCCTGGGAACACAGGAGGATTTGGTTCACCAGTTTACAAAGTGAACATGAATGCTGGACATGCATATGGTGACCCTCAAAGTCTGGCTGAAAGGTTCTGATACCCAGGAAAGCAGCCATGATCTCCAGATAGTTGAAGTGCCAAGAGAAACGGTGTTCCCTCCACAGGCCTTGAGCTGAGTGTCCGTCTAGGACCACTCACCAACCCATTAGGGAAGTGTCCGTCGTTAACAAGGGGAACCAGCAAGGGTTCCCCTTTACTGCAGGCTAAAAGGTGTAACGCTGAACGCTGCTGCCATCAGTCCCAACAATTTCTGGAACTGTTTCACAGTTAGTGACTGATCTAGCTTTATTCATTTTATCTGCCGATTAGATTGGTTTGATGGATGCCAGGGAAAGACATAACCAAATCCCATGCTATGCCTTGAAAATTGGTCCTCTGTACTGGAGAAAGCACATTCTTCTTTGTGCTCAACCTCAACCCCAACATTTTCAAGTGTGTGAGAAAGGGACCTGATTCGTTAACTGCTGCGACTGACCTAACATCAACAACTCGTTACAGTAGTTCTGGATGCGTATTCCTTGAAGACACAACATTGCTTTTGCTGCGATTACTCATCTATTTTGTTTTTCTTCATCTTGTCTCTCTTCTCGTCTAATTTTATTTTTGGCAGAGCATCCTGCTTCTCAACTGGCTAGTCTAATGTTTAAACTGGCGAGCACGAGTCACAACTTCCACCAGTTCATTATAAGCTGGAGAATGAAGTTGCAAATCTTCACCTTCAGCCTCGGTGCCAGCAACACCCAATTGCCCGGAGTCTTTTTTGTGTGCCATTTTCCTGTTTTATATATTGCTTGAGCAAAAATTAATTGATGTGTGCTATTTTTTTTTTACTTTTTGCATTTAATTATTTACATTAAACATTATGCAATTGACATACATATCAAGAATTTTTTTTACACCTACATTTTTATGAAAGTTTTTAAAAACATTTTATTTAAAAAATACATTTTCCATTTTTCCATTTACCTATTTGCTTTTGTTTTACATTATACATTAATTTTTTGTTTTTTAATCTGGAATGCTGCTTCAGATACATCAATGTTTTGTGATGAATGTTAAATTTTTTTTAACAGTCAAAACTATATAAAGTGTGTAAAACATCATTTACAGACCCTACTAGTCACGAACAGCATGGAAAATTGCTTTGGTTGTTCTCGAAAGCGTGCTGTGTCAAATTTGAGTATTGAAACCGATGTACAGGTCCATTTATTTGTGACACACATTGCAGGTAAGCATCTGAAGGCGTGTATGCAGTCATACGTGAATGGAATACAACCAGGCAGGATTGAGTCTCAGCCGAAAACGTTTCTCATTTGAATGCAGCAAACAGCCACAGCTGCACACACACACTTGATGAGCTTTCAAAAGTGGGCAGACAGTTGAGGTGTTCAGGAAGACAGAGCGAGCCACTCTAAAGGAGTGTGTGACCTTTAGCTTGCATCACTTTTTTTTCTTGTGTGCGTCTGAAGAGCGAGGTGCAGAGGAGCTTGGATGGGAGTACCACTGGGATATGACATTTCTCATTCTTTCAGTTTGGACATAGCAAGGCTCTGACAGAAAGCGTGTGAAGAGGGGGGTGGGATTTTGGAAGGAAGCCCGGAGATGTTAACCCTCGCCCGGGGAGTGGAAAAACATCCCTGGGGAGCTTTCTGGACGGGGTCCGATAGCTTTTCAGACCTCAGTCATTACTAAGCCACTTAACTTCTATATTACATTCACTCCATCCCTCTCTCTCTGTCTCCACACCCTGAGACCACACAATACAACTTGAATGTGTAGCATCATCTGTACTTAAAAGGATAGATCACCTTGAAATGAAAAGGATTGTTTAGACAATTGCTACTGTCTAAAATTGTTTAATTTGTTTAAATGTTTAAACAATTTCGAATCATTGTTTACTGTAGTAAAATAATTTTCACATAGGTTTTCTTCTTTTTTTACAAATAAGTTTATAGTGGCTATAGTGTTAACATGAAATTGAAATCGACCATTATAAATGATTTCTCCTTTCAGATAATTATTTTCTTTTTAATTAATGTGCACTCTTAATCTTTAATAAAATATACAGTAATACCTTGAAATACGAGCATAATCAGGATTGAGCTCGTAACTCGAATTGATCGTATCTCAAAACAAATTTTCCCATAAGAAAAAACAGAAGAAAAAAAAATCTGTTCCAGCCCTCTAAAAAACTCCCTCATTAGTGCTAATAACAATGGAAAAAAACATGTTTTTGAATTGCTATAGAGCCACACACAAAAAAATACAGTATATAAGGATTCCTGTGAAATAAAATAAAATGTGGTTTTAATTATGAGTTCTTAAATTTGAGACAGCCGATACAGTAACAGCTAATGGCGGCATGTGTGGAGGAGGAGGGAGGGATTACGTAAATTACGTAGATACCACAAACACTATACAGAAGTGTAGTGTTTCTTCCCCTGTAGTGTTTTGGATAGACTACACACACAATAATGTATGCCTCAGAACCTCATATTTATTATTATTGAACACACATAACTCGTGCTGCTCCCAGCTTAATACTCCTGAATCACTCGTCGTCCCCAGTAACTCTTGCTTTTAAACCAAAATGGCCCTCCAGTGGAGTCCATATGCAATTGCTCCATAAATGCTTATGGGAGATGCTTACGGAAGTCATTGAACACGTGAGTTGAAGGAGGGAGGCGTGTGGGTTGCTCCGAGTGCTCTACCACCTAGTGTCAGCGTCTGTAAGCGTGCTCGTATCTCAAATCTTTACTCGTATTTCAAAGCAAAAATTAGCTTGAAGACTTGCTTGTATCTCGGAATACTCGTATGTCGGGACGCTCATATCTCAAGGTATTACTGTATTGCCCTTTCTCCCTCCCTAAGAAAACACCTACAATATAATGATCGTACATGGATTACGTTTATTGAGGTTAGGTTTAGGGGTGGGTTCAGGGTTAGTACTTAGCTATTAGCCTATTTTTGTAATTACTATGTCAAGTACATGGTCTAGGCATGGGGGAAAAGACTGTAAAGTAGTTCTATCTACTTTTTTTTCTTCCTGTCAAGAGCTCCATTCTTGACTGTCTCTAAACTGAAGGTTGTGGTTTTCTTTATGCCAGCTACTGCTCACTCTCTCACTTTCTATCTGCACTTACTATATGATATTTTACAGCACTGCTTCTACAGGTGCTGCGGGAAACAGTGATTTTCCAGCTCTGAGCAGGACCTGGCCTTGAAAAGTGTTCAAATCAATGCTGCACAGAACTTTTCCAACAAACTCACATTGTGTTGATGATTGAGCTCCATCTTCCCAGTGTTTCTAAAGGCGAAATATTTTTTTATCAAGTGTTTTCACTTTTCACTCAAAAAGGAGGCCAGAATTAATACCAGAACACCTTCAAAACTCCAACATTGCGTTGGCTATCAAGCAGACACACTCGTCTGCCGTTGTGTGTGTGCATGTATACTAAAGCATTACAAGCACAGTTTATTTAGCAGACGTGCTCCTCTCTGCGTGATCTATCATCATCATCATAATAAACCCATTGTTTATGGTGATGCTCTCAGCGTTTATATATACAGGCCAAGCGCTGGATAATGCATCTCCCAAACTTCACTCTTCACTGGGCAATTACAGCCTGATCTACGAAGCATAACTCACCACAAAAGGAGCCACTGGAAGGCTCTTCATTTGTGCTTGATTTGGAGAGAGTGTGAGATGCGAATAGGGATACTGGGGTTTCTTCACAAACCGCAGGTTGAAGGCAGAGAGTGAAACAGGATCTGCATGCAGCATATGTTTATTTACATCAAGCTTTAACAATCAAGACAAGAACATGGTGCTTGCAATGCTAGGTTCATGGGTTTGTTTCCCAGGGAAAGCAAGAATTGACTAGAATGTCAATGTGTACCTTGAATGCAATGTAAGTCGCTTTAGATAAAAGCGTCTGCCAAATGCATAAATGTAAATGACTAACAAGACCGAACTTACTCAGTCAATTTCCTTAGAGACTGAAGGGCGGAGGACAGGGAAAAACGGAACTAATTACTGACAGACTACAAAACAAGACGAACACTAACCCAACACCAAGGCCAATTAAGGCATATACAGTGGGTAGGGAAAATATTCAGACCCCCTTACATCTTTCTTTGTTACATTACAGCCATTTGCTAAAATCATTTAAGTTAATTTTTTCCTCATTAATGTACACACAACACCCCATATTGACAGAAAAACAGAATTGTTGACATTTTTGAAAAAAAAAACCCTGAAATATCACATGGTCCTAGGTATTCAGACCCTTTGCTATGACACTCATATATTTAACTCAGGTGCTGTCCATTTCTTCTGAGCATCCTGCAGTATTCCGACCCTTTGCTCAGTATATAGTAGAAGCACCCTTTTGCTCTAATATAGCCATGAGTCTTTTTTGGGAAAGAAACAAAAAGTTTTTCACACCTGGATTTGGGGATGCTCTGCCATTCCTCCTTGCAGATCGTCTCCAGTTCTGTCAGGTTGGATGGTTGGTGGACAGCCATTTACAGCCATGTTTGCTTGGCCACATTCTTTCTCTCGATTGCAACCAGTCGCCCTGTCCCTGCAGCTGAAAAACACCCCCACAGCATGATGCTGCCACCCGCATACTTCACTGTTGGGACTGTGATGAGCAGTGCCTGGTTTTCTCCACACATACCAATTAGAATTAAGGCCAAAAAGTTCTAGCTTGGTCTGATCAGACCAGAGAATATTATTTCTAACCATCTTGGAGTCCTTCAGGTGTTTTTTTTAGGAGGAGAGGCTTCCGTGGAGGAGAAGCATTTTCTACAACTTTCTCCCATCTCCCGACTGCATCTCTGGAGCTCAGCCACAGTGATCTTTGGGTTCTTCTTTACCTCTCTCACCAAGGCTCCTCTCCCCAGATAGCTCAGTTTGGCCCGACGGACAGCTCTAGAAAGGGTTCTGGTCATGCCAAATGTCGTTCATTTAAGGATTATGGAGGCCACTGTGCTCTTATGGACCTTAAGTGCTACAGAAATTTTTGTAACCCTGGCCAGATCTGTGCCTTGCCACAATTCTGTCTCTGAGCTCTTCAGACAGTTCCTTTGACCTCCTGATTCTCATTTGCTCTGACATTCACTGTGAGCTGTAAGGTCTTATATAGATAGGTGTGTGGCTTTCCTAATCAAGTCTAATCAGTATAATCAAACACAGCTGAAATGAAGGTGTTAATCTTAAACAAAAAAAACTCCTATCTCAAGGAGGATCAGAGGAAATGGACACCACCTGAGGTAAATATATGAGTATCACAGCAAAGGGTCTTAATTAGATTTTTAATAAATCTGCAAAAATGTCATCAATTCTGTGTTTTTCTGTCAATATGGTGTGCTGTGTCTACATTAAGGAAATAAATTAGCTTTCCTGTAGCTCAGTCAGTACAGCATTGGTGTTTACAACACCAAGGTTATGGGTTTGATCCCAGGGAAAGCAAGAACTGAATCAATGTGTATCTTGAATGTAAATGTAAGTCGCTTTGGATAAAAGCTGCCAAATGCATAAAAGTAAATATATATATGTAATTATATGTAATTATTATTAGTTTGTTTAAAACTGTGGTAGAGCAAACATTAAAATAGTTAAAAATGTTTTTAGTTTGAAGATAGAAACAAAGCCAAATAAATAATATATATATATATATATATATATATATATATATATATATATATATATAGTAATACCTCGGTTTACGAGCGACTTGGTATACGAGCAAATCGGTGTACGAGCATGGAGGGTCGAATCGGTGTACGAGCATTGTATCGGTGTACGAGAAATAATTTCCCTCACCCATGTGCAGTTTTGTGTGGAAAAAGTCCTAACGCTCAGCATCCTTGTGTGCATTTTTACATGAAATATCCTAATTACAGCCTCTCATAACACAGTCAGGAGGTTCCAACCTCTTTATAACCCCTTAACTCATTCATTGGCTGCATCATTCACCACAGTGATACTTTTATAAGTGATTTACAGAAGTTTTTACCTCATATTCTAAACATTAATTAATTGTGATCGCTATTGTTCACGTAGTGAAATATACACGGTTTTAGCCAAATAATAAACAAAGTAATAGGGTTAGACAAACCATATTTTTATACAAACAACATATAAGCTTCTCCTACAAATGAGCACTGTTTTCATGTTCGTCAGACCTGCAGTTTCTCTGCAGTATCAGCAAAAGCGCAAGGATTAAAATGTGACTTTTTACCCCGTGAGCGGGGCTCGTTTTAACAGACAGCGGGTTAGTTGTAACACCATGTTATCCAATGCAAGTTCATTCACGTATTTTTATTTGTTTAAAAAGGTTGCGTCTTGATGATCATAAGCATAACTTATGAATTAAATATAAATTTTTCCTTTATTTTTTACATTTGTTGTGTTTTGAACAATGCAATGACACGAAAAAAGTTTTAATATGTTAATACAATGCAAAACATATGATTATTAATGCAACTTGTTCAATGCAGCTTAGTGTTACAACTAACCTCGCTGTCACGAATGGGTCTTTGCTGCTGGTGTGTGATGCAGAAATCCAAGACGAGGAGAACCGGATTGAATATAACTCATTTAATGATAAACAAACTCAAAGACTTTAAATACAAAACAAAACAAGCACGCATGTGCATAAACTTGAACTAAAATAAAACTCTAAACAATAAACAAGGCAGGAGACCAGGCAACCATCCAAACAACACAGACCTTCATAAAACAACTGACCACTAGGAAGTGAAAACAGAGGACTTAAATACTGGCAGTGATAAACCTAAATGAAAACACCTGTGATGATTAGTGATGATGGGACTGGTGAGTGATGGTGAGAAAAGGAACAGAAAACATGTGACAAAGGCAAAATAAGAGTCCGGAGTGACTGTGAACGTGACATTACGCCCCCCTCCCGGAAGGCGCGACCTCGCGCCGGAGAAAGTTCAAAACTGGGTGGGGGGGTGGGTACCCTGGAGACCGGGGTATACAGAGTCCAGGAGGTCTCCAGGGTGGTGCCGGCAGATCAAGGACCCATGGTGGCGCAGCCTTCCATGGCGGCGCTGGTGGGTCAGGGGCACAGGGCGGCGCAGCCCTCCATGGCGGCGCCGGTGGGTCAGGGACCCAGGGCGGCGCAGCCCTCCATGGCGGCGCCGGTGGGTCAGGGTTCCAGGGCGGCGCAGCCCTCCATGGCGGCGCCGGTGGGTCAGGGACCCAGGGCGGCGCAGCCCTCCATGGCGGCGCCGGTGGCTCAGGGTACTGGGGTTGCCCGGGAGGTTCCGCCTCCCTTGTCCCACCCACCCTCAGGCTGGTGTTATGGCCCCCCCCAAAAAAATATCTAGGGAGGAGCTCCCGAAGGGTAGGCAGGGCGAGGCAGTCTGGGAGGTCGGAGACGGCCGGCGGCGGCTCTGGGAGGTCGGCGAAGACCGGCGGCGGCTCTGGGAGGTCGGCGAAGACCGGCGGCGGCTCTGGGAGGTCGGCGAAGACCGGCGGCGGCTCTGGGAGGTCGGCGAAGACCGGCGGCGGCTCTGGGAGGTCGGCGAAGACCGGCGGCGGCTCTGGGAGGTCGGCGAAGACCGGCGGCGGCTCTGGGTTGTCCCGGAAGTCCAGCGGCGGGTCAAGCCACAGTTCAGGCAGCTCGGGCCACAGTTCAGGCAGCTCTGGCCACAGTTCAGGCAGCTCTGGCGGGTCGGGCCACAGTTCAGGCAGCTCTGGCGGGTCGGGCCACAGTTCAGGCAGCTCTGGCGGGTCGGGCCACAGTTCAGGCAGCTCTGGCGGGTCGGGCCACAGTTCAGGCAGCTCTGGCGGGTCGGGCCACGGCAGCTCGGGCTCCGGATCGGGCTCTGGCTGGCGGATCTCTGGATCGGGCTCTGGCTGGCGGATCTCTGGATCGGGCTCTGGCTGGCGGATCTCTGGATCGGGCTCTGGCTGGCGGATCTCTGGATCGGGCTCTGGCTGGCGGATCTCTGGATCGGGCTCTGGCTGGCGGATCTCTGGATCGGGCTCTGGCTGGCGGATCTCTGGATCGGGCTCTGGCTGGCGGATCTCTGGATCGGGCTCTGGCTGGCGGATCTCTGGGTCGGGCTCTGGCTGGCGGATCTCAGGATCTGGCTCTGGCTGGCGGATCTCTGGATCTGGCTCTGGCTGACTGGCAGCCGTTACTGAAGGCTTTGGCTGACTGGTTCGGAGCTGGACACTCACCTGACATTCGTGCACAGCTTGCTGCCAGCTCATGCCGGTAGTGTCAGGGAGGTCTCGGAGCTGGAGATGGTTTGCTCCGAACCAGAACAGCTTCTTCAGTGTATCGTTGTCTAACGACGAAAATATGGCAAACACACGGAATTTCGTGGCGAAGTTGTTGAAGTCCGGATTATCTTTCGCCATTTGGAAGACTTTCGTCAGAGACTCCATGTTGCCACGTAGTAGTCTTTCTGGGGTGACAAACCCGGTCAGTTGTTCTGTCACGAATGGGTCTTTGCTGCTGGTGTGTGATGCAGAAATCCAAGACGAGGAGAACCGGATTGAATATAACTCATTTAATGATAAACAAACTCAAAGACTTTAAATACAAAACAAAACAAGCACGCATGTGCATAAACTTGAACTAAAATAAAACTCTAAACAATAAACAAGGCAGGAGACCAGGCAACCATCCAAACAACACAGACCTTACTTCATAAAACAACTGACCACTAGGAAGTGAAAACAGAGGACTTAAATACTGGCAGTGATAAACCTAAATGCAAACACCTGTGATGATTAGTGATGATGGGACTGGTGAGTGATGGTGAGTAAAGGAACAGAAAACATGTGACAAAGGCAAAATAAGAGTCCGGAGTGACTGTGAACGTGACACCCGCGCTGTCTTGTTTACTTCAGGACCGGATAGCAACCACTGTGTTTTTCACGTCTTTCAAAATGGTACCATCTTTTAGCCAAGAAGATGGTAATCATAACAATATAAGATTAGATTAACAATCTTTCACACATTCTTTGAAAATCGAAAAACAACTACTATAACAAAAAATATTTACATGCTTCCAAAAGAGTTTTTCCTGTGGTTCTCATCCAAACTTCGATGAAATTTCTCGAAATATGGCCAGAAGAGGTGTTAAAACAGTGTGATGAAAAGCCCTTTAGCACGTCACATTTATGCCCGTGCAACTATCTAAAAAAATCGCTGTTACTATTTACCCCGCTTTACTTTGTGCCTCGCGCTCCCCTAATTCTCTCGCGGCTCCCGCAAATTCGTTCTCTCGCGGCTCCCGCGAATTCGTTCGTTCGAGGCTCCCGCGAATTCGTTCGTTCGAGGCTCCCGCGAATTCGTTCGTTCGAGGCTCCCGCGAATTCGTTCGTTCGAGGCTCCCGCGAATTCGTTCGTTTGAGGCTCCCGCGAATTCGTTCTCTCCCGGCTCCCGTGAATTCCTTCTTTCTTCTTTCCTTCTTCTTTCCTTCTCCCATGTCCCACGACTTTAACTCTGGATTATCACTTCGTTTGTTTTCTGCACTATTATAATAAATTCACTCATTTGCTTTCCTCCTTGCTTTCCCCGCTCCCCCCTCCTCCCTATTCTCTAACCTCCAAGCAGGCTGCTCAAACCTGAAGTGCATTACAGTAAATTGTCAAGTATTTTTAGAGTTTAATTGTCAATTATTAATTAGTATTTATATGAGATCTTAATGGTTACAATTTTAAATGCAATTAATAGGGTAAAACAAAAAAAAATTAAGATGGGCATTTGTGGTCATGTGGAACGAATTAATTGATTTTTAGTGCATTCTTATGGGGAAATTTGTTTTGGTGTACGAGCATTTTGGTTTACGAGCTCGCTCTTGGAACGAATTAAACTCGTAAACCGAGGCATTACTGTATATATATATATATATATATATATAATGTAATGTGTTGTTTTGGTATTATTTACATACTGTTGTAATTGTTATTAATATTTTGAGTGAGCTTATTACATTACATTTTACTTTCTTTTGTTTTAGATTACGGTACAGTTCTCACTTTTAACTAATAACTACGACTTTTCATCATTACCTTAATTACTGCTTATTAATAGTAATTGTTTGTAAGGAAGTTGTAAAGAAATTGGGTAGGATTAGGGATATAGAATATGGTCATGCAAGTATAAGATGTACTAATAACCTAATATTATGCATGCTAATAAGCAACTAGTGTGCGGTAAGAATTGGAACCTAAATTAAAGTTTTCTTGTTTTTCAGTTTTCAATAAAAATTATTTTAGAAGTTTTAGTTATAGGTAACTACATATAGTCTTTTTTATGTTACCATATTTATTATTTGACAAGTTACCCTCGCGTCGACAGGTTTTGACTATTTATTATCTTTATGGAAGCAATGAGCATCAAGAGGGCAAACAATCAACCGCTACATGTTTGTCGCAGCATCCAATTATAAATTGCAAATGAGAAATGAACCATGTAGTCCACCAACCCCATCCTCTCTTAACCAGTCAAACAGAGTCTTTAATCAGAGCTCTCTGCCCGACTGCAGCATGGCAGGCACATCTCTAAGGAAAGCAATAAGACACAAACACAAACTCTCATCTGCCTTTATCTTACCCAAGACAGCTGGGGGATTTAAAAGAGCTGCAGTTGTTTAAATGCGTTCAGCAGCGCGGTCACACATTTGCAGGTATTCACTGGCTTTCCATGGTACTAAACTTTCTCCCTGGTCCACTTTAACATGTGGAGACCACTACCTCTGGTGCCTACAGTTACCCTGGCAACACCATTTCCCTACTAATCCCCACCTTCCATCACCAGAGAGAAAGAGAGTGGGAGAAGCTCTGTGATAAAGTGGGAACAATGCATATTCTTTCATTCAGACAGCAGACACCCATTTGTATTTTTCTAGTGAAAGCGAATGCCTACGCACTCTCTTTAATAAGGTTTTATGAGAAAGAGAGCAAGAAAGATGAGTCCTGTAAAGGTTCAGGGTTGAGATGTTCTTCCAAGGCCCATAGACTCTTTTTGTAATGAAATCACAAGTATTGCATTGTATAATAGAGCTAGTGAATAATCTAGCAACATAATCCAGAATACCATTGCACTAAACAAACACCCAGAACACTTTAGCCACTGCATAGCAACTCCCTGGCAACCACCTTCAACACCCTAGAATGAGTAGAATGAACTCTTTTTTTGTTAAAATGTATACATTGTCTTGTATGTGTAGATACTGTGGTCTTGCTGAAACTAGCTTCTTTGCCATTGCTCTGAAAAACACTGCATAGCAACACCCTAAACACCCTAGAATCATGGTGGCGACTTCTGCACTTTTATGTGAAAATGTGCAAATTCATTTGATCTTTTACATGTAGACCTGTGTTGATATTGTCTTCTCGCTGTAACCAGTTTCTTTAGCAGTACACAAAAAAAATGCATAGCAACACCCTAGCAACCACCCACATCACACTAGAATCATGTTGGTGAGTTTTGCATGCTTATGTGAAAATGCATAAATTCGGTTTTTCTTGTGTGTGTGTTGATATTGTCTTCTTGCTGTAATCAGTTTCTTTTGCAATGCACTGAAAAACACGACATAGCAACACCCTAGCAAACACCCATAACACCTTAAAATCATGGTGGTGACTTTTGTACTTTTTGTGTAAATGTATTCTATTTATCTTGTTTGTGTTGATATTGTCTTCTTGCTGTATCCAGTTTCTTTAGCATTGCTCTGAAAAACCCTCCATAGAAACACCCTAGCAACCATCCACAACACCCTAGAATGGTTGTTGCACTTATACTTCTTTTGTGAAAAATGTCTAGATTCAGTTTCTCTTGTATGTGTCGATATTGTCTACTTACTGTACCCAGAAAATCTAATTGGCAACTTTTGCACTGTTTTTGGTTTAAAAAAAACTCACACAGCAAATGCGTATCGGATTTAACCACAAATGCCCTGTGATCCTCTAACGAACGCTACTGTGTTACTGAGTAGTATCGAGTGTTGAACAATAACCAGTAAGCATTACAGCAATGCCTCTCAAACATTCCCATGTAATCCATAGACCACTGTTACGTGAGACAGGCTTTCGCCAACGTGCTCGACGTGAGGGGATTTGATACTGGAGGAGTGCACCTGAAAACATTCTTATGCATGAATAAACATGCATACGTGATCACACTCATGAGCGGAAAAGGCCTGATGCTTACACATGGGCACAGTTCCTACTCTCCTGCTTTCAGCTAGCGTTCTATTTGCCTCGGCTTGTAACAAACAATTTTTCACAGCATGCTGTAACATCAAACCCAAAAACAAGACATGTAAACAAACACAGGACCAGTGCTTTGCCTGTGCAATAAAAAGTGCAAATGCAAGCATTGAGCTGTATAAAACATAATGTATATTTATAATGCTACAAATATGACATGAAAAAATTATGGTTTTACTAAAGTGTAATTTACTTGTTTATTAATAAAAGACAGGCTGAATGCTGACTGATGTCCCAGTTAAAATCACTCGGCCATTGGTGGCTGTGCTCAACAGCTGTCAGAGTATTTTTAGCAGGCATTGTGTGTCTGGCCTGTGTTTAGTCTATGATAAACATCTATAGAGAAAGAGAAAGTCATGTGTGGCTCTGAACCAAACCAGCTCATGTTAGTCAGAAGCATGCAGCGTGTGATTATAGGTGCTGTTGTTTATACGTCCCAAAGAGCCAAATTTAATGAGCATCCAACCGTATGAAACCAGATCACCTCCTTAAGGGTGTCAGGTGAACCCTGGGTAAAGTGATCACACTATGAGACATATGATTTAATGAGGATAAAAGCTCTCTCGTTGTGTGTGGGTACCTGAATGTTTTATGTTGTTCAGATGCCACCAGTGTGATGCACTTAAATAAGTTGATCTAATTGTGCTGTATGCCATAAAAAAGCATTAAAGTACTCTATGGATGGCTCATCCAGAAAAGTAAATTGGATTTTTGATTGTGGAAACGTAATGGTTTGCTCGGTAAGCTCTCTTTCGTGTTAGCACACAAATACACACTCTAACGCACCTGTGAGTGAACAAGAGTGAAAAGTAGGACAGATAAAGACTTGAGAGCCCAAGGCTAAGGACCGACTAGAACACACACACACACACACACACACACACAAACCCACACTCGCAATCACAAAAATACCTTTGGGCTACCAGCAACACTTTTTACAGCCTATTTAACACAGATTGCACAAACTGCCAAAGTGCAACATGTCTCACGTCAGGCATGTGTCATGGCCACACGTCAAAAGCTGGGAAACTCAGTTTCACTTATAGCTTACCTGCAACTGCTGATCCAAAGTTCTTGTAGAGTGGGAGGGGGAAGTCATCATGGCAAGGGGCGAATTGTAACCATAGTAACATGACCTTAAGGGTGAATTCGTAATTGCAGGGCCCTGAGGGTGTGCATACTAAATGTTCCTTTAAAGAAAGTTTGTCAACACACTGTACGTTTTATCACGTTTGTGCTTAGGCAAGGCTAAAAATACATCAGGATTTCATTATGAGATGTGAATTATGAAAATTCTGTCATTTTCTCAACCTCATGTTGTTATAAACGCATATGACTTCAGTTTTTTTTTCTCTCCATACACAAAGTTAATGGGGTCCATTGTACCCCACTGACTTTCATTATATGAACAAAAAAAATAAAATAATAATAATTATTAGTGTTCCACAGTCATAGAGGTTTAGACTGACATGAGAGTAGATATTGTCCTTTCCCTAAAGTTTACATAAGAAACAGGCACTTGCACACACAGAGGGGGCTGCTCTTATTCTTCCTTGAGATAAAGTGCCATTTTATTTCTCGGGTGCTTAAAAAAATACATATACATACACATATATATACACATATAATATCAGGTCTGGAGAAGAGTTCCGATGCCCTCCCCATCTCTCTCTCGCTCTCTTCCTCTTTCTCTTCCTTCGCATCTCTGTGCAGCAAAGCCCTTTATTCACTTGAGCACCTGAATTATTTCCTGAGCTGTAAATCATCATATTAGAATGATTTCTGAAGGTTACATGTATAGTATGTGTTGTGAAAAGAGCAGAACATGGACGCACATGTTGCGCAAGCTAATGGCGTCAGATATAATTAATTATTGATGGTGTTCAAAGTGTAATTAGCTGCAGTTGCGATCCTGGGGTGTACTTTACCCAAACAATGAGTGCAGAGAGACACTTTACAGAGAGTCATTGGCATATTCAGCCCGAGGGATACATTTACCTGAGCAGGTGTGAAACACAGTGCAGTCTGCACAGAGGCACACGTGCAGGAAACTGCGAGCAAGGAAAACACAAAAGCTTTTGTGATTGTGAACAGACATTAACAATTAAACTGAAACTGGGATCAAAGACTAGATCTCTGAAGTGACTATATGAGAGCGTACTTGACCTGCGTTGAAATGCAGACATTGTAGGGAAAGATTGTTGTACTTTTTCAGCATCCCATGTAGGTTCTGAGCTACTGAGCCCACGATCGCTCTGCGAGAGAAAACAGCACTGAGTGAGAGACATACTGGGGAAAGGAATGAACGAAAAGGTCAAAAGGGTGTCTGCCAAATAGTACAGAAAGGTACAGTCTCTTTGGGAATTATTCAAAAGACCTTGGTGTGCACTGTTCTCTGTAGAAATATGCTTTGTGTTACACACATACACATTCTCCTCTCTCCTTCTTTCTCAAGGCTGTCTAGTGATGAATGGGGCTTGACTTACTGGTAAATGAGAAAATTTAGCCGATCCAAGTACGAGGATATCTACCTCCATTACATCCCACCATACACTCACAAAATCAGCACAAATCTAGTAAACCCTGCTAGCCGCGAAACACAACACACGTCAACGCAACTCGATCGTTTTAACAATCACACAACCCCTGTAGCAATTTAAAGGCACTGTAAAGGATATTTAACGTTCTTTCGATTATATGACCCTTTAAATCAAAGCAAACCCTGTCCAAAAACATTAGCATTAGCATAACAGTGTACATTATGAACAATAGTACTAAAAGTGTGTTCTCAACGTTTCTAGCATTTTTGTCTGCATTTTAAATTCAGTTCCCACAATGCAACAATTTACATTCACAGCCAAACAGAAAATTGGATGTTTCATTAACGAGCAAATTTTTGTAAAATGTCTTAAGAGAAAAATTTGTTAGGACAAAAAAAGTTAGCATTTATTGTTTATAGCATTAGCATTAAATGCTAACTTGCAAAAGCTTTCAAGAAATAATGTTGTAATGTTGTCATAATTACAAGATGACAACACGTGACATTGACTTGGAGCTGTTCATGTCCTCAGACTAAGAAATATGCATTTCCATGGCAAGACTATCAATGCCAAACTGAATCTGCATTGGTCACATGGTACAGTAAATTTAGAGTTTACAAGTTGTAATTACAACAATGAGAAATCTCGTAATTACGGTAATTCTGACATAGCTTGAACCTTAACTGTAATCATAACATATGTGCACTTGTAAAGTTATTGTTTGTACACTGAAGCACACCACAGTGAAAGACTAACCTGTATCATATTACGAAACACAGATTTTTGGTTTCCAAACACACTCAATTAACCACTATAAAAATAAAGCAAATGCAATAATATCTCCTTAACACAGTGCTTCCCTTCTTCTGCATGATATAAACCCCATGCGCACAAGCTCGCTGTCCCAGCAGGGCCATGTACATGATTTCAATAAGCACTTGTGATGTATTGGCATGCAAAGCCAGTGGGAAACACCTGCTATTTTTATCCTCTGCAATAATACCATCCAATATCATGTCTCTACCGACATACCATCCACAAGAAATGCAGTGATGCCAGAAGCACAAAAGAGGCATGCTGTGCATTCTTGCAACATAACATGAGACACTGAGTCTGCAAAGGAACATCAATATCTGTCATCAGTCATATGTGTCGTGATCACGTTAGCGGCGAGATGGTTTGTTGCAGGCATCTGCTGAAAAGTCAGTGTTAATTAGCATGTCTGAAAGTTTTGACGTTTCGATAATGATTATAATGATTTTGTCTATCCTGGTTATGTGATCAGTTTGTCATTTTTCTTAATAACCTGTAGCTAGTCCAGTCCTGTATTGCTTATATGTTTATGAGGAAATTCAAAAATCTATCCAGAATAGGTAGAACCAAGAGCAAATGGAGTTTTTGACCAGCAAATTTTGGATGCGTTTTGTCTGTCATTAAAATGGCAGTACGTGCATCACATTACGTTTTTATCAACTTATATAGAGTTGTAAAGTTTATTATAGCTTTGTGGGTGCTCAGTTTTTGGCCAAAATCCCATGCTATTAAAAACAAAGTGCTACAGAGACTATTTAAGACAGTATTAGCTGTGACTCGACAAGTGCTAGACTAGGAAAACTTCTTTATTTACCCTTGCATTTCAAACAAGCAGAGACTGGCACTGGCACTGGCACTTCTTTCACGGTAGAGACGGGTGGAGTTATAAGGTTTGACTGACCATTTGTGGAGATAAGAGTCTCAGTCACAAGCTATTTGTAATACTGTTCATTTGTTAGATATACATTAGGCCAACAGTGATGGTTTCTGAAAAAAATTAAATTGACGAAATACAGAGAGATGCGTTTCTGCCCAACAGTGATGATATTTAAAGATATATTTAGATAACGGAAGATATATTAGCAGCATGCTGAGCTTTAGATGTTAGATTGCATGGAAAACTGTTTAAATTGATCACTTTTAAAGCATCACTGCTACATCCATATTCATTCAGATGGACATATTTGTTTTGCACTGTTTTTTAACAGTTTGTAGGATGGGGTTTAGATATAAAAGCAGGTCAATTTAACAAAAATACTGTGTCTAGCTTGTTTTGATTTAAAAAATGTGGTTACATACGTTCCTAGTTCCTACTTCTACTTATACGAGATTAGAATATTACAGGACATTGAAAATGTGTGATTTAATAGTGAACTTCCTGCCTATGGGATGTTTTAGGGGTGTGTGTGGTTTAGACATTCTTGCTCCGAGCATGATAATTATTCAGTAGATCCATGTTGTCCAGACCTCTTACATTGCCCTCTGCTCTCTTCGTCAAGTACAAGGTGTTTTATCCAAAGTGACTCAGCATTTGTCCACACAGTTGAGACCTTCCAGTCAGCTGGTGTCTTTATCCTGAGCAGCACTCCATGTCCTCTCTTTATTCCAGTCGGAAGAGAAACTTATTGACCTAGTGGCATGAAGAATGATAATTCAGACTCCAGACTAATGCCTTATTTATTTCAATTTCAGTAGAAGCAGCATTTCTACAAATCTTTTAAAGTCATTTCTTATTCACTTATATGTTTTTTTATGATTTTCATAGCCTATAAAACAGCCTATGTGGCTTAAATTCCTCTTTAATTTATGAATTAATAATTTTGTAGCGTCGGATCATAAATACCAAGAGCGGGTGAAATTCAGCAGAGCTATTCCTGGCACACAGAACAGTTTTTAGTAGAAATAATGTTGATTTACAATAGGAAAGCCACTGTAAAACAAATTAATATGACGGTTTAATTCATTTGGAGGCTGGAATCAAACTCTGGTTCAGACGGAGCAACTGAACCTGGTGTTAAAACAGGCCTTGTTATATATTTCTCACATCCTTCTGTTTTTATCTAACACATCTTTCTGTTTTTAAAGGCAGATGGCCTGCTTTTGTCTGGACATAGTGTGAATGTGTAATGCTACTCGGGCGACACTGTGCCGTTTTGACAGATTACCACACAGCAAGTGACTCATCGTTTTCACCTTGAGTGCGTTTTGTGCGAATGTGTTTGTGTGGGTGTCTGTGACTGATTTGTTCATCAAAACCCCATGATAATGTATTGGAATTGCCAAGGATGAAGGGAAATTTGTGCAAAGTGCGGCTTTTTCACTGTATTTGAATATGTATTTGTTGTGCTATTTTCTTTTTTAAACTGAGTATCAGTTTGTATGAGAAAAAGAAATGACTGCCAGAAAACACACAAAGACCCTTGTCACTGAAGATTAAAATGTCAAATGCAGAATGGGAAGAAAACAGTTTCGCTTTTCTTCCTTTTATCTTCATCTTTTCTTTTCTCTTCTCTTCTCATCTCTTAGTCAACTTCACTTCACATATTTACTGAATTTGAGGTTGATTCATAAATTATTACTCATTCTTTTTAGTCTTATTTCAATAACCACTTCACAAAACCGTTCTGTTTTGTTCATGAATCAACTTGACTTCCATTGCTGCTTATACAGATTTCATTTTTGTTCCTGTCCTTTTGAGTCAGAGATTTTCAATGAATTGGTTAAATCTTTTCAGGGAATCCTCTAAACCATAGGTGTCAAACTCAAGGCCCGCGGGCCACATCCGGCCCGGCGTGTAATTATGTCCGGTCCGTGAGAGCATTTTATTAATGGCCCGCGAGATGTCCCGCACTCCAGCTGGCCCGCCGAACACTTCCTGTATTAAACAGGAAGTGGCTAATGATGCTTCGCGCTCGTACCGCGCGATTGTTATTGTCAATTATCCATAACCGTTCAGGCTCGGTACACAGTACTTGTGCGCGAAATGCAAGTGTTGATCATCAGACGAGAAGAGCCCGCCCTCATGGCAGCGCGTCTTCTTGCATGATTGACAAGTCAGACAGCATATCAGCGCCAGCTGTCAGAGTGAAAGTACATGCGCCAGAAAGAAAATACAGCGCAAAAAAACAAACATTACGTCCTTAGGGACGTAACAAATATATTGAAATATTATTACGTGTAAAAAAAAATGTGATATAGTTTGTAAAATCTGCTATAACCCATGGGTTATATGCAGGATAATACGGTATATGTTTACTGACATACTGCCGGTATACCCGTGTGTCTCATTTGCGGAGCTAATGTGGCAGTAATTAAATAATTTAATAAGACGGCACTATAAGACAAATGATATAAGAGCAAATTCAATTGAATGATTTGATTTGTTATTGCTGAAAAGCAAAAATTGTATTTAGATTTCCAGGTTTTGTTATGCAGCATGTCCATATTTTGAATTTGTATAATTTTGACAGGATATATTTTTATGGAGAGCAAAATCTTTTATATATAAATCTTTTTAAGTTTTATATAAAATGACATAAGAGTAAAGAAATTTGAATGTTTGTTCTTTTAACTTTTACTTACTTTTACTTTACTTGTTTACTTTATTTCTAACTTGTATAATTTAGACAGGATATATTTAAAAAAAAAATGTAAAGTATTTTTTAAATATTTTTATATTTTTAAGTTATTTAAGGTATAAGTTGATTTATTCCAGAATAATATTTCTGTCTGTTTTTATTCACATCTAATTAAAAAAAAAAAAGGTAAGTTTTAAAAGTTTAGTTTGTGTTTTCAATAAATGTTTATCCTGTTCGGCCCGCGACCTAAATTTTTTTGGGATTTTGGCCCCCTGTGCAATTGAGTTTGACACCCCTGCTCTAAACCAATTTACAAAAATAGTCAGAATGTTTCATTGACAAATACAATAAACCTCTTCCACGACTACATTTTAGGCATGTTCAACTTGTGATGAGTCATTCTTATCTGTGAATCATTTGAACCAGTTCGCAAAAATAGTCTGAATGTTTCATTCACAAATTGGACTGACCCCTTTCCAGGACTACATTTTAGTTATGAATTTGAACATTTGAACAACATTTGAAGTCGATTTGAACAAGGTTGATTTCACTGCAAATACATATGACATGTAATTATGTTTGATTCATTCTAAATGTGGATCTTTTCAGTGAATCATTTGAAGCAGTTCACAAAATTGAATCAGCCCCTTCACCTACATTTTAGTTACCTTCGATTTGTGAATGATTGGTTCGTTTGAGTTGGATTCTTTTCAATGAATACATAGTTCTGAACTGGATTCATTTATATATGTTCATATATTATGAATGTTATTCATATATCTTCCCCCTCCAGCTGAATAACACATTTGCCATCTCATACACAGGCTGTAAAAGACCAAATGGACTGGCACTTGCGTTGGCTTGAAATAATTCACAGTGGCACTGGCAAGCGCGCTTAAGGCGGTTTGGATGATTTGTAGTCATTTCTGTTGGTTGGTTGGTTGGTGCTTTGTGCTTACAGTGTTTTGTGTTTTCAGAAGAATAAATATTTCATCATCCAACATCTTGCTGGTTAAACAAATCTAAAGAGTTTTTTTGTAGTGCAATTATCTGAATTATGTAAAGCATCTATTGTATTTGTTTAGGCGGGGTTGGAATTGCAGATGTAGTTGTGTGCCAGAGGGAGAAGCAACATTTCTTTTACCATTTCCTTCTTCCGTATTGCAATACACATTGAAAGCCGTTACTCTGAGAGGGTTGTAGACAAATCCTGTTTATCATTAATCAAACAGGACATAGCCTGTCAGATAAAAGATGTAATTCAATTTGTGAATTGACTTTCTCTTTTAATGCCATCAATATCACCTCCTCTTAACATACCAATCATTCCCTCATCCTCGCTTTCGTTTTCTGTCTCAGTCTAATTTTCGCTCTGTCGCCTTGTGGGGATTATGATGTCATAAATAGCGAGAGATTCCTCATTCTGATCAACCAATCACAGAACATGTGTTACAGATTATTCATGCATTTCTATTCATATTTCCTTATTTCAATAATTCCACAAATGTATTCTCTTTATTATGGGCCATCAGAGAGCCGAAGAGCACAGGACAGCTGTCATGATTTATAATACATATGTTCAGGATCATGTAAGGGCTATATATAGTGGTAGTATCCATGGTGATTGCATCTGCCCTGTTCTGATCTTTCATTCATCATTGAAAACCTCTAACCAAAATGTCATCTAGCTAGTCTTTATTTATATCGAAATACACCATCAGTCAAAGGTTTGGTCAATCTTATGCTTGTTCTTTTTTTTCTATGGAGAAGGTAGAATTTTATGCTAGATATATATTACACTTTAAAAAATATCACAATAGATTTAAGTGTTGTTATGGTTAAAAATCAACAACCACAAATAAACTGGCAGCTGTGGTTGGTTAACCATTAATAATGGTGTGACAATGTTACCAGTTTTACAGGATGCCTGAATATTTTAAAACTTATTACTATATATTTAATTAAGTGATACATATAATGTTAATATACTTTAATGACCAAAATCTGCTCTTTTACCTTGAAATGTCCTAATAAAACGTCTGCAATAATACAGGTGGCAAAATAGAAAGCCATATGATGAGTCAGATTTCATCATAACCGGCCTGTTCATAAAACATGGTCGATACACGTATACAGACGGTGCACAGGGTTATACACACTGAGACGAAACACAGTCTGGGTATCACATCACACTAAAATAATGCAGTAAACATTAACTAAATAACATAAAATGTTACACAGAAACACACAAATGTCCGCTACTGATAACAAAGATACTTATAAAAGTGTAATCATGTGTGTCTTGTAACTCAGGAAATGTAAGAATTTCCTTTTTCTTTTCAATTAGTTCTTAGTTTTTATTTGCAAAAACATAAATTTGATTGCATTTTACAGTAAAATTACATATAATATTAAGCCATTTTCACTAAATATGGGAAGGTAACTTACACTTTTTGCTGTAGCATTTCACGGTATTCTCCTGTAAAAAACATTTTCAAATGGTATCAGCACATATTTTTGTCTATTTTACAATTTCAAGAATTATGTTTCTAATTGTAATCTATGGTTTTAAAGTTGTGTGTATGTGTGTGTCAAGAGCTAGTGAAAAAAAACCTTCAGATATTTGATGTGTAAGATCATAAAATAATACGTAAAAGACCTTGTTTTAGGTGATATATCATTGATGTTCAAATGATGTTCCTGACTTCGTAAAATCATACGGTATCACAAATATGAAACTCTGACTCAATGTATTTACTTAATAATAATAATTTTGGCAAGAAAATAAATAACAAGGTATGCAAGGAGCATGAATGCACTTGTAATGAAATAATATTGCCTCGGCTGTAATAACTGTAAAACAACCCACTATTCCATTCTTCTTGTTTTGCTGAAGTGTCCAATGTTAGGAAGGATATTATAATATATATGATTGCGAATATAGCTGTATTTTTGTGCATTTGAAATTTTACTTGCTTGATTGGTGGTATTTTGGTTATTTCATAGGCCGATGGTTTCTTATATTGCGTAGTTCTGCTTGGGTATGTTGTGTATCTCTCTCTCTCTCTCTCTCTCTCTCTGTGTGTGTGTGTGTGTGTGTGTTTGTCTATACATATGGTTGCCTCCATTAGGGAGTAATAAAAGTAGAGTTGCATAATCCCGATGTGGATGCCTCCAGGGAAAGTGGCTAGATTCCTGGTGACACAAAATTATAACAAATGAGAATGTTCTTTTCTCTTTTTCACTCCCACATCTTCTCCTCCTCCACTCATTTATTTTTTCTGTTTTGGCTTCCTTCCAGGAGGTCTGTAACATTTCCCTCTCTCTAGTGTTTTTGAGTGTAATGACTGTGTTCAAACTGGCACCTCTGACTGTTTTAATGCATTTTACCATTTCATTCAAATTATCTATACAGCCACACTGGTTTATGTCACATGTTCGATTTTTCCCTTGCTTATGTGTGTTGGAGTCAACCAAGATTTTGTGCCATCCATTTGTTCGTTGCAACAATAGTGCAATCCTGTTGCCGTATTAAATACCGCTGAGAAAAATTGTGTGTGTGGTTATTTCCAAAAATGCTTAGGTATAACAACCACAAATGAAAGGTACTTTATCTTATGTGATTACTATGTTCTTGGAACTTGAGGGAAGCAATCCAAAAAATAAGATTATTCATGATTCATTATTTTGGCAATAGTACAAACACATCTTTAAATTATGTAACATTTGATTGAACAACAAAATATTCAAAATCGTAAAACAGTATGCAATCTCATTGGATAAGCCGCATTGACATTTTTTGACAACACAGCTGATGTACCGATGCATGTGCCAAGATATACTTTGGTATAAATCTCATCTGATAGTCTATCCGTGTTGGGTAGCGCTGCTGTAGCATGTTATCTTTTTGCGTATGGATGTACTGTTCATTTGATCTTTTTACATAATTGACTAATTGCGTTGTCTTCATCTTGTCTCATGCAATTACTGTAGTCTCCATTTGTGTGTCTGCATGTGTGTGTATGCCAGAAATGTCTAAGAATCTCTTACATTTTCTCAAATATTCAGCTGTTATATAGTGAATGCTATAGAACTACCCAGAAACCAATATGAGGTGGTGTGTATGTGTGTGTGTGTGTGTGTGTGTGTGTGTGAGAGAGAGAGAATTAAGTGTGAATTAAAGGGGCAAATATTTATACCTATTTATGTTTACATCAGGGTCAGATTATCTTTCTTGCAATTTGAACCCATGCATTATGTTGAAGCTCCTTATAAAGTTTCCAATGTACTCTCAACATCTCAAGTAAGTGATATATATATATATATATATATATATATATATATATATATATATATATATATATATAAAATAGTTATGGGAAGAATTAGTTTCAAATAACATGAATGATATTCACAAGGAGAAATCTGAGCTTTCTTATTAAAACTATCCTTAAATGTATGCTGCTGCAGAAAATATAGCTGTATATGCTGTATAGTGACATCTGTTTGGAGGTCTTGCTACAGTGATCATTCAAAGGCAAATCGCACAATAAAGCAGCTATTTAGGGAATGATTTATCGAGATCACACCTGCGTAGTATGCTCAGTAAATACACCGGTGTAATGAGAACGGGAAATGGCAGCTCAGTATGTAATCACATACAAAACCTGGCTTGCCACAAACAAAAGCTTTCAGATGCACCAATGACATGACAAACGTTGGTTCTACTTGTGTAAACTACCTATAAAATAGACCTTAAAGGTGCAGTATGTAATATTAACAGCTAGGTACTGTAGCCTAAATTAAAAATATTAGGGAGAATTGCCCCCCCCCCCCCCTCCCCTCCCTGTCCCCTCCTGCTCAGACTGGAGGCTTTCACAGGTTGCCAGATTGAGGGCATACAACAGGAACAAGTGCAAATACAAGTGCAAACGGATGCAAAAAAATGGAACAAGACAAGCTTTAAAGCCCATTTACACCAATAATAATATCTATCAAGAAAACTATTACGATAACTATATTATCGTCCACTCTAATGCACAATATTGTTCTGTTTATTCTAAGCATGCTTTTGCCATCAGTCTATTTAAATGTCCGAGCTCTTTAAAGCAGGATAGATTCTGATTGTCTGTCAGTGTTTTAATTGTTAAATTGTTTTAATTGTTAATTGTTGAAAGCTATTCCATTGATATAATTTCTCTGTGCCGTTATCGTTAAGTTGTGGTTTGGATTCTATTATTCTTTTACATTTAAAACTACATTTTGAACTGTGGGCCAGATTTAAGAATGGTGTGTGCCAGCTCAAGGTCTTTTTTGGCGCTAAAAAACTACTGTAAGGATTTACCATCAACGTGCAGTGAAAATTTTGTGCTGAAAAGACATGGAAAGGGTTATTTTCACAGCTGACCTTATTGCATATGCATTTGTATGAGTTTCCCTTTCAGATACAAAATTATTGAGAAGAGAATATTTACATAAATCAGGCAAGGTGGTTTACTAAGTTAAACCAGATGCTTATGTCTTAAACCAGATGCTAATTTGCTCTCTGTAGATTGTTTTGGTCATTATGGAAATGATCCGGCCACGTCTGTGTTCTTTAATTTGTGCATCATCAGCAGAGCATGGCCAGAACTTTCCACTCAAATCATGGCTTTTTTATAATTGCGCTCTCACGCTCATTTACCCTGTTTAGTAAATCTGTCCGTATATCATTATAGTTAACGTTCTTGCTTTGAATGGTCTTTACACTGTGTATTTATCCATATTTGAATGTGTGTTTTAAAATTCCTCTTGTCATAGAATCTGCAAACTCATACCCAGTGTGTTTGCTACCTTCCATGGTTGCCAGTTGGCTGTGTTTTGAGTCAATTGGCAGTGAGTGAGATCACACAGGTATTTCGACAGAGAACACACATTTCAAAGTAGAATAGCTGGCTGTAGCATTGTTTTGTAAATCTTCCTAAATCTTTATGCTGTAGTACAGTCATAAAATATACATATAGCACTTTTAAACAGTTATCTTTGAAGCTTATTTCTGGCTACAATCAAATCAAATTTTTATTGCGATATGACCATGGACTGGTGGAATTTGTTGCAGAATCAGAATGAGCTTTATTTGCCAGGTGTTTACACACACAAGGAATTTTTCTTAGTGACAGGAGCTTCCAGTCCACAGTAGAAATAAGTATAAAAAAATATATAAGATAAAAAACACTTAAATAATGTTTTAATGTACAGATGTACAATTTTGATTTATGAACAAATGGCCAGTTGTGGTAGAAATGAGTTTAATTGTTCAAGCTGAATATAGCCTGGGGGACAAAAACTGTTCTTGTGTCTCCATGTCTTTCATTTGATTTTGTCATAAACCAGCACCATGAACAATGGGCCTGGAGAAGCCTGGGGTTCAGTGGCTTGCTAATGGTCTCAGTGTTGATGGCTCATGGCTCGCCTCTTGTGGGTAATGAACCAGCAACTTTCCAGTTACCAGCCCTGAGCCTTAAACACCACACCACCAACCAAGTTGCATTTATGCATCACGGTTATTTTTTTTAAAGAATTCTGTACCTTAGCAAAGATCCTAAAGTGAACAAGAGGAAAGTGCGTTAGAGGACCACTACCAGGCTCTGCCATCTAATAAGTTATTTCATATTTATTATTTTATTTATTGACTTTATTTTTATTTTATTATAAATTATTCACCATTTAATGTTTTCTATGAAGGGTTCTTAATGTAATACGAAATGTATTTTATTCTTTAATTATACGGTATGCATCCCTTTAAATATTGTTTTTATTTAAAACATGTTATTAATGTAATTATCGATTAAGTCAATAAAATTGTGTTATATTATGATTTTTTTATTTTTTATTAATGTAATACTTTGTGTTTTTAAGTAATGTTATTCATAAATTATACGTACCAACACTGTTCCAGTGGAAAAAGTCAAGAATGATTTCCCAGCACATTAACATAAAAAAGAAAAAACTTTAAAATGCACTTTTAAAGGTGTTTTGTGGGACATTTTGTCCCTCGGTGACGTCTTGGCCCATCTTTCCTAATTTTGCTCCCAGGTCTCTCACCTCCATTTAGCTTTTTTAATGCCACAACCCGTGTAGCAACACTGGAGTTGTAAAGGGGTGATCGACTCTTAGATAATCCCAGTGAAGCCCAGAGAGAGAGAGAGAGGTGGAACGCTTAGGGCTCTTAATTCTCCACTTGGGTTTGATAGAAGAGCTCCCAAAGACTTTCTTATCGCTTTTGACAGCCCTTTGTTCTGGAGTAAGGGAGGTGACAGAGGAGAGGAGAGATCAAAACAGGAGAGAGGGGAGAAGAGAAAAGATAGACGTACTCGAAAGCAGAGAGCTCCACATGAGCAAATGATAGAAAAACCTGAGACTCTGAATATACTGCGTTAAACTGAAAGAACAAGGGTTTATGTCACCCAAACGCTTATCTTCTCCTCTCACTTATCCTATTGGTTAAAACGGCTACAGCTATGGGGTATAAAATATAATCCTTATCTTTACCCCCTTCTCATTCACAGTTTGCCTGGACACTGAAAGCACAGTATATTTAGTGGCTGCTGTCTCTGTTTAATAATATTTTTCTCTTGCTGGCCTGCATGTGGTGAAGCTGTATTTCCCTCACATGCCCACTGAACCAGAAAACCCGTCGTCTTCAGCTTCGGTAGACTGTTTATGTAGTGATTATGCCATCCTCCTGCCCTCTGCCACCTTCGCTTAACTCAATGTCATTTTCTCCCTCCCTGCCTCTCACTCACTCATTGTTTTTGAACATAATTTAACTGCCACTCAGGGTGAAACAGATTTGCCTGACCTTTGGCTTATTGTTGTATGCATTAATGTTAAAGCAGTGAGTGTGAATGTGTATTGATTAGATTTCTACATCTGTATTGAATGTTACCTGTCAAGATTGGATTTTAGCTAGTCGATTGACACATTTTCTCTTTTGGATGATGCTGGACCATCGTGGCATTTAGTGGATTTATTTAAAGCATCATAATGGATTTCTTCATCGGTAAAAAGCAATCATTCAAGCTTGGTGTGGCAAAGTGTTTTCTATAGGCGAAAACATGTTTTAATGTTTTGTGTTTGTGCGTGTTCAAAATATTTTAGTACTACCAGAAATGCTATCATTCAACATCCCAACAAGATAAATTTCTGTTGGGAAACGCATTTGCTCACATAGCTACACTGATTAGCTTGCAGTAACTGATGGTGATGATATTAGTATTGATTATCTATAAGAGAATTCCCACTATAGATTGTCAATAGAGCGGCATGTTATATTAATTAAGCGACCTGAAGGCTGAGCATTCATTGGGGAGTTATCCATTAAACCGCATCATAACCAATGTCGCATCGACCAATCGCACGGCCAATGAGGAGTTAACGTGTGTGTCAGCAAACCGAGCTGCCATCGATCGAGCGCTATTCAATATCTGTAGGTTTTTTTCTCTCTTTTCCATCATCTTAACATCACCATCTATCAGTGTCTTTCTCAGAAAGGCTGACTGAATTTCTTTGTTGCTTAATCTTGTCTGCTTTCAAAGGAACATTGGCCTCCCATAAACAGCCTGAATCGTCACTGTGGCCTTGGCAATAACGTCTTTTTGGCATCCTTTAATGCAAGGGTTGGGGCGATTTTCACCTAGATAAAGCTTTACTGGTGGCGTGAGTTATACTGCTGCTGCTCGAGTGTGTAAATCTGAGCTCTGAGCTTTGCTGTAGAGCCGCTTCTTTGCAAGTCCAATAGCCTCTGAGAAAAGAAAGATGTAAATAAGCTCTGTTAATTAGCCCTTGCTATCAGCTCCCTCTGGGCTCCGGAACACAACTCGTGCTCAAATAAGGTCTTTATCAGTCCGACGGCTCTTCAACATGCAACACTTAACGGTTGCGCTACCTTATGCATATGCAAATTAAAACCTGGTGGGTTTCGGGATGTTTGAGTCCATTTTACATGTAAAGCTTTGGGCCCACTCCAGGATATGTGTGATTGTGTAAACATCCATCCATCCCTCATTCCTTCCTTTCTTATGTAGTTTAATAATAATCAATACTATTGTTCATTTTCATTCGTAATTGTTATGTGTTACTGCATGTACACAGAGCTTAGCAGTAATAAAGTCAAGAGTCACGATTGGTCTATATCGGTTTTAGTGCACAAACACAATGAGGCTGTGAGGAACAGAAATGCATTTTAAGCACAGCCACTTAAACATCGAACATGCATTGGGTGGAAAATCAGGCGTCATCTTGGATCTCAGTGTAGTTTTCGTTTGCGTCAAGAAATGCCGTCTTCTCTGACGCAGGTTGACTGTGGTATAGCAGGGTGTGTTTGCAAGTTTACAAGTTCACGTCAGCATGTGTGTCATCAACTAAAGAGCTTCTTTTCCAAACATGGTAACACAGTCTCTGTCCCAGGTGATCTATCTGCAGTGATATCAGGATTTGATTTCTTTGTCTCTCTCTTTCTCTTTCTCTCTCTCACTATTTGGTAACGTGTTAAATATTCATGCGCTGTTTTGTGTTGTAAGTACAATCTTTTATCGCCGTCGCTCTCTCTCCTGTTTGTGCACCTGTCTCGGAGGGAGACGCTCTGTGAAGACAGACGATGAAAAGAGGCTTCATGGTTTCTCTGAGTGCTTTCTCCAGAGTTCACACTCAGCTGTTAAACACTTCAACAGCTAGCTGATGCCTGAAGGTTGGTTTAGTCGGGTCACAGCCGTGGAGAT
Organism: Rhodeus uyekii; assembly: GCA_037043235.1. Taxonomy (NCBI): domain Eukaryota; kingdom Metazoa; phylum Chordata; class Actinopteri; order Cypriniformes; family Acheilognathidae; genus Rhodeus; species Rhodeus uyekii. The sequence goes on from JAWRVZ010000033.1 coordinate 885,542, forward strand.
CTTATGCCTCAAGTACATTAGATGTCTTAAAAAGCATGATGGGTCATCTTTGTGGAAGAAGGTGGATTTCAACATTCCAACAAAGTGAAAGCTTTCTTTGGTTCAGTAAATGGAATTTCCTGTGTGCCTTTAAATGATGTTGCAGTTTTTATAATACCAGAATTATCTATCCATCCATCCGTCCGTCCATCCATCCGTCTGTCTGTCTGTCTGTCTGTCTGTCTGTCTATCTATCTGTATATCTATCTATCTGTCTATCTGTCTGTCTGTCTGTCCCTCTATCTACTATATCCATTTATCCATTCATGATTTCACTTTAAATTGCCTATTGTAAGTTCTATTATTCGTCTTCTTTTGTCTCTCTGTATTACTTTAACTGTACACATTTGAGCGCTTTTAACATCTACAGGCTTTCTTTTTAGGTATCATTTCTATTTTTGTGGTAACGTCTGTCAGATGTTTAAGTGCTAAAGATAGCAGGAGATGGATAGGAGAGAGAAGAGTTGGATGTTTTCCCAGACAGTGGGTTTTCTATGCAGTCTGAAGATAGATGCGTTTGGCACGGTGATGACTCTGGGTGGAATTGTCTGTTGCAGGGCGGTAGGGACACATTCAACAGTCATAATCACCACAGAGATCACTCCTGATCCATCAGCAAAACAAAACAAGCTGCCCAGTTTCTTAGTATCAGCAATCTCTTTGACGTGTTTTCTGACATGTCAAACAACAGGATGCGATTCCGAATAAAAGATCAGACTCACTCGCTGTCACTTGATGGGATTGCTGCTGGACATCTTCCAGCGGGCTCTGTCTCCAACATATGCCACTAACACTGGGATTTGGAAAGATAGGAGAACAAATTTCTGCTTCCACTCGGTCCTCTCTTGTTCTTTCTATTTCTATGGCATTCGAAGTGAACCTGTAATCAAAGTTGACTCTACTTTGTGTACGTTGGTATTATTACATGTCTAGGTCTTATTGTGAAAAGTTCACATTATTACAAAAATGTTTTTCTTTGTAATCCTTCATCAGAATGTAATAACCTACTCTGACTCGACTTTGCCTTTCCTTTTCCTACACACTTTTTTCTCTTTGAATATTCTGTCTTGCTCAAAAATAAATGGGGTGTGAATGTAATTTCATGTTGATTTATTTTAATACCTGTGCCATATAAATATTTATTATTTAATGTACAGACCTTTCCAAGTTCAGAAAAAAGGAAATTGCTGTACTTGTACTTCAAGTGCACCTAATTTAATGATTGCCTCGCATTCTCATCCCATTTTTCCCTTGAAATCTGTTCTCATTACCATTTAACCACTTTCAAAGAAACCTCGATTCATGAACCCAATTAATTTTAAAAAATATCTCTGCTTAGTTGTCCAGTTACTGAGGATCTTAACCCGAATGCATCCGGTGCATCAGTTCTTGAGATTTGTATTGCAGCTCACTGCAGTGATCTTCAGTCTAGCAAATTACAACTAGCCGATGGGGGTTTAGAGTGAAAGTGTGTGGAGGAGGAAAGGGCACTGTGTGTTGGATCAGTACAGTGGTGTTTCCACAGGCCCTCGGCGGAACATGAGCCCACTGTGGTTATTACCAGACCAATACAATCAGCCTTCACTCAGTCTGCTCAAATGAAGCTGCAAATGCAATTACAATGCAACCAGCGAGGGGGAGGGGGTTGGGGAGGGCAGCCCCTGCCTTGGCAGACAAGAAATTTAATTAAAATGGGACTGATTTGACTTTCTCTCACTCTGTTTAATTTTATTTCTCAAGGACTTTCCAGCTTAGATCCAACGAAGAGATGAAGTCAGGCAAGCAGAACTTAAAACCTTGGGTCGTTTCATTCTCTTTCTCTATCCCTACTGAATTTGTTCAGCCACATGATTTTGTTGGTTTCAGTGAGAAAATGACCAGGGTCATTTGCACAAGTTTTATCACACCTCTCCTTTTTGAAAAAAAAAAAGACAAAGATCTGAAGACCACCACATGTGAGCTACATGCACGTTTCATCATACCGCTGACCTTTATTGCACAGGATACGTTGTCCTGGTGTCAGCAGTAATGCCAGCAGATGTCTTACAAACAAACCACACCTTGGCATTCAACTGATTCCGTGACTACAGCTTTACACCTCAAGGGTACAGATGCATTTTCTCAAACGCAAAGACGGGTAGTGCAACTTCTCTTTACAGTATCATATTGTTCTTGTGCTTGCTGTGAACAATCCCACTGTAATATTCACTGCATTCTGCCCGTCTGACGTTCTGTCTTTCTTTCTGTCTAAGGTTTACTGTCTGTCAGTCTCATCCATCCATCCATCCACCTACCTACCTACTATTCTATCGGTCTGTATCTATCGTTCTGTCAATCTGTCTGTATATAGCTCTAACGTTTGCCGTCTGTCTTTCCATCTAACATTTAATGTCCTTCTTTTTATCTAACATTGTGTCTGTATCTTTCTTTGTATTGTTCTATCTGCCTGTATTTCATTTTTGTTTGTCATCTGTCTAATATTCCATCTGTCAGTTGATCTGCATTTACTGTTTGTCTTTCTATCGAAAGTGAACTACTCTTGTGCTACCCCCAAAAAAATGTTCAGTTAGTAGTGTTGCTACATTTAGTTCATTGCACAGGCAAGTGCCTCTATCGTTATATTCAGGATACATAAAACTGTAGTTTCTACTGCTGTTTTTCTCTCTCAGAAACATGCACACATGCAGACTGACAGTAAGATTTGCATTAAATATTTCATAGCAGGTGTACTGCAGTAATGTGTCTTTGAACTGATATTCTCCGTGGAGATTTACATGAGTAAACTGTCTTTCACACAGTCACAGAAGAGCCATTGAAAGGATGATAGAGCATTATGCTGTGCTTGTGTATTTTTGTGTGTGTGATAAAGACAGCTTGTAATTAATTTTGTTTATTGGCTCACCTTGCCTACGTCTAGATGTAGAGCAAACTAATCTGTTTTTATAGCACCAGGCAGTGAAAACGCACTCACACAGACACAAAAGCACACACACATTTTCAGAGATCCTCCTATCAAAATTTTATGGCCTCTTCAGAGTAAGACCTGGGACAACAGCAAACATCAAACAGGAGCACATGCATTTATACATAAATACAATGTTTGGCAAGCAGAATATGCTAAGCTATTAAATAAAGAACAGAAAAGAGTAAAAACCAAACTATAGTTGAAAAAAAACTTTCCCCTATCGAATAGTGATATCTCTGTGATTGACCCTGTGTACGCCTTGTCACAACCACATCTGACAACCATCCTCCAAATATTTCAGCCACTCAAACACAATGCTTAATAAGCATTCTAAGATTAATGAAATGCTAATGAAAATGTAGAATTAATGTCTTTACATTAAGGATTAAGGGATAAACATCATTAGTTTAGTAGAAACAATAGAAGTCCCCACCGTGATTGTCCGTATATGTGTGATTTGATTAGGTCCTCCAAGTTTTATTATTCTGTGAAAGCGGTTTATGAGCAGTCAGTCTTCTATAAACAATTATTCATGGACTGTGATTCTCTTTAAGCTAAGAGCATCAGCCCGTATATTGCAGATGTAGCTCGTACGATCTCATTTATAGAAGTGCAAGACCTTTTATTCTTTGAATGCTGCTAATGGATTTTTAACACATTAGCTTCTGTCCACACATAAACTTACATACACACAGCTGCTGTTGCTCAGAAACCATCTGTGATGTCTACTGTACACTGGAAACGCAGGTGAATTAGGTTTCTCTAGCCCAACTGGATCCTAAGTCTTTCATCAACGACAGAGAGACAGGTCTTAATTTCACGATAAAGCTGACCCTCCTATACTTTCGGCTTTATTTGTAGTGACTTGGTCCATCTGGTTTCTCTCCCTCTCGCTCTCTCCCTCTCCCTCTCTCTGTCTCTTTGTATCTACCTCAGTGTTGTGAGAGCTAATTTGTCCTTCATCTTCATCTCTAATAGGAAGTCATTTGGGCCACATAAGGATTCATTATCCTAACAAGTCTTAGAACAGATGGGCTCACATTACCAAGCTAGAGCATTCACCTTGTGAAAAAAATACATTTGCAAAGGGGATAACAAACAAAACTGGAAAAAAAGGTTTAGCTGGAAAAGAAACAAAGAGAGAAAGAACAAGGACAGAGCATGCAGACCTATTGAACATAATGTGCAAATTTTGAATATATATATATATAAAATATACTTGTGAGAGAAAAGACAAACATTCTACACTAATGCGCGCTGTAGTGCTCCTTGTGGTAACACATATATTGGTATTGCTTTTTAATTACTACCTTACACAATTCAGAACTCAACAGTGCACAAAATCAAGTATGTTTCTGGGCTACAGGAGTCTTATTAGAAGATTTAAAGCGGCAGGAAAAAGAGTAGAATGAATACAAGAACCTAGGAGGGAAGGTGAGATGTAGCAGGGAGGTAAAGCATGAAAGTAAGAGGTGTAGATCTTTTTCAGGCCTGTATTGACTCTGCACTCACATAGCTGATCGATTGCTCAAGCAGTAAGAGGTGCTTTGTGATTGAGGCTTATTGTTTGAATGATTCTTAGAACAGGTTAGAAGCTACACTACAATGAGCGAGCACTAATAGGGGATACTATTAAGAGTATCCCAAATCCCTGCTGTCCAATAACACTACAGGGTCATAGGTAAAAATTGGATTTTATTTGTATTAGCATTGTGCTGACTCTGTTTTTGGTGTACTCAACAATTAGTGATTGGTGATTCTTCCACTCAAAGAATAAGGCTTTTTACTCGATGTTTGAATGGTTACCATATATATTTCTTGCCCCTTGAAGCGCATTTTGAACTGTATTTTACCATATTTTACATACATTTTGTTGTATATTTTACTGTTTACAACACATTTTATTTGTATATTGGTCAGATTTTTTTCCTTGGTGTGAAATGTTAAAATGATTAGATTTAGATGAACCATCAAAGTATCAATGGGCAGTTCTGGATTTTGTTGAACGCTGACTTTCTCAGTTGAGGGAGTTCATTAAAGAATTGTGGGTTACACAAATTGGTATTGATCAAAAAGCTTTTAAAGCACCACATGAATGTTGGATATAACGTTTTAGACAGGATATGCTTTGTGCGCTGTTGATGGCAAATAGCGATAAAGCTATGAAAATTGTGTGAAGAAACTACTTTTTCTATCATTCTCTGTAGCTGCAAATGAACTCTAAAGCATATCAAGCACAACTTACACAAGCATTGAGCATGCTTTTCTCCTGTATTAGCACCTCCTACTTTTGTTAGAAAGTGAAAGAGAGAAACAATCTGAAAGACATGATTTAATAATTTCCAAAATCTTAAGAACTTCCCAGGAGGAACTGAAGTCAACCCTAATACAGTATAGCAATTTACCACTTTAGTATCAAGGCTCTGGCCGGTCAGTCTCTAGAGATTTACATGTTCACCCGATAAATGTGTGATGGGCCCATAAACATGACTAGTGTTAGGCTGATGCATCGCATGATGAATAGCTGGCAGTCAGCATGACTCTTTTGTCGTGGGGCTGTGTCAATAAAATGGACTCTGTGCGTCAATTCACCAGCTAATCAATCAACACCTATAAACCATACTGTCACTTTACTGGTTTTCTCTCTTGCCCTATTTCTCTCTCTTTTATGTCTGCTCTATGCATAAATCAAACTTTACGGCCTATAATAATCACAACAAAGTGCTTACATGCGTCATTCTCTTCCTCTACGTTTGTAAACACGGCAAAGCTAGCATAAATGCTAATGCTTGTGCGATAAGATTCCTCCGTTGTTTTGAGGAAAACAAATGAGAACAGCGGAGTATATGTAGTCATCATCAGACTGATTTATTCTCATATAGAAACATGAAATGGGAGATAAAAAACGTAATGGGATGAGGGTGTCGAGGACAGTTGGGAAATCAAAGTCAGTCTCTGTGGCTATGATAGGAAGTCTTGTTTTTCAAACACTCAAAGATTATTTCCCTAAACTCAGTTTTCGGATTTATGCCATGAACTTAACAGTTCCAGCTAGGTAATATGACATTGGCTGAAGATAAAGGTGTACTTTATTCTAAGTACATCTGTGCTCATATTCCTCTCCCGTCCTTGGAGTAACTGAAGTGTTTTGCCGGAAATGACACCTGGTTTGCGTAACCATAGCAGCGGCAGCTGAGGGGATATTCCTCAAAGGGTTTGAGAAATGAGGTCTATGTCATTTATTTGTAATCTCTGCAGTCTTTTGTTAATGTGAATGTTTAATGGCCGATGGAGGGCCTGACGTCTGTTTTGAATGTGGCACATGGAGAATTGTGTGCACGACAAACGGCCCACAGCCACTTCTTCACTCATTGCTGGTTCTTTATTGTATGTTCTTTTGGTTTTGAGAGCCCACCGTCACAGATGAGGAAGCTCTTTCTGAAAACTATATTTCAGGTTTTGTATATAAACTAGTATTGTGGAATAAATACAAGTAGCAAGACTATTGCAGTTTTTCAGTAGCTTAACAGTAGTAGACAACTGTTTTTTAATAATTTTCTCTGTCATAAAACAATCTGATTAACTCTATTACTCAGTTTGCGCAGACGGTTTGAGTAAATTCAGTAAAAAAAAAAAATCACTGATTTGAGTCTGAGAAGTGACAAATATATTATTACATATATACATATATACCCACTCTGATATGATATATATATATATATAAAATACCTTGGTTTACGAGTGACTTAGTGTACGAGCAAATCGGTGTACGAGCATGGAAAGTCAAATCGGTTTACGAGCATTGTATTGGAGTGCAAGAAAAATTTTCCCTCGCCCACAAGTATTTTTCCGTGGAAAAGTCCACGAACACTCCGCATCTTTGCGCACATTTTTACTGGAAATATCCTTACGACAGCCTCTCACAAAGCCTATCATCCCTTAACTCGTTCATTCTCTCAGCGTTGCTTGGTATGGTTGCATCATTCATCACAGTGATACTTTTATAAGTGATTTACAGCGGTTTTACCTCGTGTTGTTAACATTAATTGGGATCGCTACTGTTCACATAGTGAAATATATACGTACAGTACAGCATATAGACAATGGCCCTCAAGAGGAATAAGAAAGAAGGTACGAAATTCTCCCTGTAGTAGGTAAAACCCTCCTGTCGTCTCCATCACGCCAGCAGCGACACTACTCAAAGCTAAAGTGCGCGTTACATTAAATTATCAAGTATTTTTAGAGTTTTATTGTCAATTATTAATTAGTATTTATATGAGATCTTAATAGATACAATTTTAACTAATTAATAGGGTAAAACCCAAAAAATATTTAAAATGGGCATTTATGGTCATGTGGAATGAATCGATTGATTTTTATTGCATTCTTATGGGGAAAATTGTTTTGGTGTACGAGAATTTTGAGTTACGAGCTCACTCTTGGAACAAATTAAACTTGTAAACCGAGGTATTACTGTATATAAATATGGCTGTCACATTCACATTTTGCATGAATGATATTGAGGGGCGGAGTTATGTTAACGGCAGCAGTTCTTGTGGCTCCCGCACCTGGTAAGTCTAATCAATGACTGCTGCATGTATATATTGATTATAATTGCAGGGTTGGACTTCTGTGGTGTGCATAGTTTGTTTCATTTTTAATTTGTGCGTTGACCAATTTTTGAATTTGTTTGTCACTGGTATGTTTTATTCGTTTTTGTCATGTTCTGTGTTAAAGTTATAGTTGACGTTGACGCGCACTGTGTTCTCACGTGTGCTGCGCTGCGTGATGCCTCCATTTTAGGCTTGTGTTCTCTGTCCTGTATTTCCTCATTGTTTAATTTGTTTGGTTGTATCTACTGTGTTCACTTTGAAAGAATATTTTAGCAGTTCTCGTGGCTCTTGCACCTGTTAAACTGTACCATGCAACAACATCTATAAATGTGAGGTAACGTGACAACTTTTTACATTTTTTGTTGTCATTCCATAAACAAATATAGTGTGTGTGTGTATAGACAAAGTGGAGTTTACATATATATCTAAAATTATATACAGTGGAGTTTACTTATCTCGAGTCACGGTTAACTCGCCAATCCTTTTATGTCGACGTTTTTGAAGTGGAACCGCCAAACTCCCTATTTGTCTTAGTATTTTCGATTCTTTAATGTCAATTCCTTAATGTCACCGAACACTAATATCTCGAAGCAAATATCTTGGACAAATTCGCCACCTCACATGGTTATCTCTTTATTCATGAGAGTACCTAGTTCACTGCGCATGCGCTGAGTTTGCGTTGCATGTGGATCACAGTCATGGTCGCTCTGTCAGTGACACTTTACTCACAGCGCCGCACAAGACTCTCTGAAGTGACCGATTAAAAATAACCGATTAATCACACATTTGTCTGTAATTAATCGCACCTAACATTAAAGGTTTTAATAAAACCTATAATTAAAAGCTATCAATTGTAACATTTATTGGGCTTTAGAAAATATAACAACTTTTAATCTTCACATGAACCAATTATAACAGCTAAACAGCACATTTACATGTGCCAATCAATATATCAGGGCTCAATTTTTTCTATTGTCCCAGTCAGACTGGTTTAGATTGGACTTGCCCTGTCAAAATGCACAAAAAGTTAAAAAAAATTGAATCATGGAACCGTGTAAACCGTGCTTTCGATTTTCAGGTAGGACTAACAGGTAGGATGATTATTTACATTTCATTTTGTTGCATATAATTTTATTGTATAAAAACAAATGAAGTATAATTAAGTCAGAGAAACAATTATCTGATAATTACATCAAGCTATTGTATATGAATGTTCAGCATAGAATTTGGCTCGAGAAAAGGTTTGGGAGTTATAAACGCACACATAAATTCAAACCACAATCTGGCAGCTGAAAGCATCTGTATGTGTGTGTGAAACTAGCTTCTGGCGCAATTTGTCGAGCCGTGTGCGTCCCCTGGAGTGGAGGTGGAAGTGAGTGCCGAGAAAAGAGAGATCTGTTCAGGTCTCCCACCAAGTGAACCGACCTCCAGTGCACCTCCTTGACACAAACACAATGTAATCCATGGAAATAAATAAAGAGGGACCAAGAATGCAGAGGATAAAAGAACAGTGAAGAATTGAGTGTGTATGGTGGAGATGAGGAACAACGTCTTCACTACTTCCTGACTTTGATGCCTCGCACCACTGTGGTTTCTCACCTCATGAATATTAATATTTAAAAAGTCGCTTCTTCACCATAGGTGCATTTCTCTTCTTTTCTTCTGGCCCCACCCCTTCAGATCTCTTTGTGTAGACCTGATAAAAGACAGAAAGGATTGTCTTTTGGGAAAGCTTTGCCATCTCGTTCCCTGTGCAGCCAAAGAGAAAAAGTGAAGTGCCTTTCACATGACCTTTTAAAGTTAAGTCATGTTTATTGAATGAGGGTTAAAGTTGAATTAGCAATGAACTTGGATTGTTTGATGCTTCACTCATTAGAAACATTGTGAAAGGGCCTTTAAAGCTGTGGAAAAAATGGAGGTAGTGACAGATCTTTTTCCTCCCACCTCATTTCCATCACAAAAGTTTCTTGGGGGAACCGAAAGTTTTATAAACTTTTACAAACCCACTCCATTTTTTTTACCACCACCATGTCTTATGAGGGGCTCCACATGCTATAGATCTTATTGTGGACAGTTTATCCATATGTTTAAATTATTATTATTATTTTTTTGATCCTGTGAAATGTCTGGTTAAAACAAATCTCGAAATCCAGACAACAATCTATGCACAAAACCCTGTCCTGTCCTGACAGGGTCCCTGTCCTGCAGTTTTTCTTTTTCCGTTATACTGTATCCTGTTGAAGAAAGATATTTCAGTGTTTTTGCAATAAGGCCAAAACATTTTCTCATGGGAAAAAAAAAGTTGTGCAAGTGGACACAAACTTTCTCAGTGAAAAGCAATACTTTTTCCCCCATCACAAGGTGCCCTTAGGTGCTTCATAATAACATGCATTTAGAAAATGGATACATTTAAAATTCATTTTGACTTTGAAGATAAAAAAAACTAAAAATACACAGTGCAGCAAATGGCGTAAGTAGAGGATGACAGTATAAAGATATTTTTTATCTGCAAGAACTTCCTGTCTCTCACGTCATCTCTTCCCCTGACGGGGGTTGGCCGGTGTTATTGCCAGACCCCATGACACAGCAGGCTTTGGAACAGCTGTGGAGCCGGCAGGCTTTTTGGGTTGAGTCCTGCTACTGTTTCGTAAAAACTGCATCAGACAGTGCGTAGGCGTTCCTGTCTACTCCCCTCCTCTCTTCTCTAACTCTTCTTAGCTATTCCCTTTCTATTCCTAAAGAGGACCAGATGCAAAGAAACAAGCCAGCTTTCATCTTAGGCTCTCAAAAAAGCCTTTCATCCCAGTATGAATGTGCGTGTCCATGTAACAGAGAGAGAAACATGCTAGATGTTTCTGAGCCATTTCCATCAAGATTTCAATTGTCATCAACACTGGTACTTATGGAGCATTCTGGATGAGAGAGACGTCAGACGAGCACCTACAATCATCTTTTACATTTCAGAAAGACAATTTTCATTATCCTGAGAGTACTTACTGTCTTCGCACACACACATAGACATGCATCTGCAATCGAGAGCTACTCAGAACCCTTCCTGTTGCCACAAAATACCTGTTTTGCCTAAAAGCACTGCAGGTAATTTCTGTTATTGTCTCTCACTTGCTATTTCTCGCTTTCTTTCTCTCTTTCTCCCCGTTTATCTCTCTGTTCTTGTTTTTTTGTGAGTGCAGAGAGCTTGTTGAGATTGCAGGAGTATGTCTGCTGAAACAGAGATGAAGGGTGATCAGTCCACAGGTGCATCACTGGTAAAATAACAGCAGATAAGAGGGTTCTGATGAAAGGTTCTGGATCAGGCCCCACTGTCTTTGGTGTAGAGTGCTGTCAGGGGCTCTGAGGGTCTTCGCTTTGGGTTTTATCGCCTTGCTGCGGAGTGAAAACTGCAGGAAGAAGTTTCTCACTCCACAAGAAATGCCTGAGCAAAGAAATGAAACCATTTAATCTAGAATGCGTTGACGTTTATTCACAGCAATGAGGAGAAAAGTGGTTCTGGGACATGCTGTTTGTAAATGTGATTGGGTTTTTTTCTGTAAATTTTTTTTTTAATACTATTAACTGTATTTCTGTAATGGCAGACTACATTTTAACTGCAGCACTGTGGGTTTTGAGTGTAAATGTATGTGTCTGTGCGAAATGATCCCCTATAGACCTAAAATCACCTACTTCGGGGCATATAACATCTACCCATATACTTTCATATAAATAACCTGAAAGTCATGTTGCAAAACTGCTTTTTACTGTTGTATATAATATCTATAGTTTCAGTTAGAGAGCCCTGTGCTATTGATTTATTTGTCTGTTCTCCATTGGGACCCTGGGAGCCAATGTAAGAATCTTATGATTTTCTGTCTATTTTGATTATTCTAAGAGGATAGTAAACCCTGAATCACCTTGACACTTGGGCTTATGTCTTGGGCAAGTGAAGACCCACACTGAAAACATTGGAAACTGCACAGTTAGCACGTTAAAAAACAATCCAGATGCCTTAGCAACCCTGACATGAAGGGTTTTACAATATTTTTACTACAAATTTTCTTCAGGAAAAAAATCAAATCAACTTTTTTGATGTTGCAATATGTTATATCTATAGGTTCAGTTAGAGAGTCCCTGTCATCTCTTCTTTTGCCTGTTTTCCATTGGGACCTTGGGAGCCCATGAAAGACTAAAGGGAATGAATTATATTCTGACCTATCTGTCTTCCTCCTCTCTCTTGATGCTAAAAGAAGGCATAAAGTTTGAGTTCTGCGATGGTGCTCTGGAGAGCTGAGCTGGCCTGATTCAGACACGTCACACAGGGATCGTAAATCTGCTCCTCGCGTCACTGCAGTGATCGGCTCGTAGGCCCCCTTAGTCTCTCCCACTGTGTAGATGTGCTGGAAGTAGAGACGGAGAGCAGGTTTATTGCCTGCCTTATGGAGATTAGCTCCATCCCAAATGAGTCACTTATCCTATGCCTGACACTTTAGTGGAGATAAGCAGTATGTCTAGGGGACAGCAGCATTTGCACACTTTGATTTCATGGTAGCACTGCAGAGAAAAATGGTCACAAATTCTTTATAATGTTTACAGATTCCAGTAAAATCGTCCATTGTTTTACAATGTTTATTAATTGCCACACTTTTTGACTAATTGTTGTTGAAAGTTGTGGACATTGGCATGAATAAACAAGTCAATATGAAATCAAAATGAAACCTATTTACTTTTCGGAACACATTCCTGCACACATACAAATAATCAGTACACGTTATTATTGGAGGTTTATGTTCATCATTTTTGTAATTTCTGTACTTTTCTGTATGGCAGAGAGTCAATCAATCAAGACGAACAACATCTTCATCAGTTTGACAACACGTGTTGCGAATACTTACAACTCAGCTAAATACAGAAACGTGCTTCAAATTCTCACAACTCGGCTAAATATAGAAACATGCTGCAAATTCTCACAACTCGGCTAAATATAGAAACATGCTGCAAATTCTCACAACTCGGCTAAATACAGAAACATGCTGCAAATTCTCACAACTCCACTAAATACAGGAACATACAGAAATGTAAATACAGAAATGTACTGCAAATACTCACAACTCAGCTAAATATAAGAACATGCTGCATATACACACAACTGCAACATATACAAATGTTGGCCCACATTCATAGGATAGCATCTTGTAGTTGATAGAGATTTCTGGGATGCACATCCAGGGCATGGAGCTCTCGTTCCACCAAATCTCAAAGATGCTCTATTGAGTTGAGATCTGGTGACTGTGGGGGCCATTTTAGTGCAGTGAACTCATTGTCATGCTCAAGAAACCAATTTGAAATTATTCAAGCTTTATGACACTGTGCGTTATCCTGCTGGAAGTAGCCATCAGAGGATGGGTACATGGTGGTCATAAAGGGATGGACATGGTCAGAAACAATGCTCAAGAAGGCCGTGGCATTTAAACGATGCCCGATTGGCACTAAGAGGCCTAAAATGTGCCAAGAAAACATCCCCCACACCATTACACCACCACCACCAGCCTGCACAGTGGTAACAAGGCATGATGGATCCATGTTCTCATTCTGTTTACACCAAATTCTGACTCTACCATCTGAACAGAAATTGAGACTTATCAGACTAGGCAACATTTTTGTCCAGCCCAGTCCAATTTTAGTGAGCTTGTGCAAATTGTAGCCTCTTTTTCCTATTTGTAGTGGAGATGAGTGGTACCCAGTGGGGTCTTCTGCTGTCGTAGCCCATCCGCCTCAAGGTTGTGCGTGTTGTGGCTTTACAAATGCTTTGCTGCATACCTCGGTTGTAACAAGTAGTTATTTCAGTCAAAGTTGCTCTTCTATCAGCTTGAATCAGTCGGCACATTCTCCTCTGATCTCTAGCATCAACAAGGCATTTTCGCCCACAGGACTGCCGCATACTGGATGTTTTTTCCTTTTCACACCATTCTTTGTAAACCCTAGAAATAGTTGTGTGTGAAAATCCCAGTAACTGAGCAGATTGTGAAATACTCAGACCGGCCAGTCTGACACCAACAACCATGCCATGCTCAAAATTAAATGTTTAATGCTTAAATCAACTTTCTTTCCCATTCTGACATTCAGTTTGGAGTTCAGGAGATTGTCTTGACCAGGACCAACCCCTAAATGCATTGAAGCAACTGCTATGTGATTGGTTGATTAGATAATTGCATTAATGAGAAATTGAACAGGTGTTCCTAATAATCCTTTAGGTGAATTTATATGTATGCGTGTGTATTTAGTTTTTTTTTTGTTGCAAAATACCTCTGAAAGTCACTCCCCTCTATTCTGATATACCATTTCATGTTGACAGTAAATGTCATTTTGTGCCGTTGCCACCATTCAGTCTGTTTAGGAAAAGGTGTAAACAAACAGACTCCGGAAACAGCTTGATAAATAGTAACACTGTAGTTATCTCTTGTTTGGCCAAATGAAAAAGTTACCCACTCTTGGGAAATGAAATGTATGTGCACACATGGGTGGAAAATCCTAACCCCTCGCTTTCCCCAAGGACCCAACCCTACCCCACTTTTCTCCGAGCCTCTCAGTAAATGAAAAGACTCTTTCTCTCTGCTCAGCACTGATGGAGAGATACGCTTGTCGCTGCAGACCAGGATATAAACTGGCAATCCTCGCTCGCGCTCATCACTTTAAAACCTATGAAAATGGAGGATCAGAGCTAATCTCCTCCACCCACTAATAGCGCTGCGTTTGATTGGATAATCTGTCAAGCGGCAGATAAGCTCAGCTCTTTCTCTGACTGAGGGAAGAGGTTGTGAGACAGCTCATAATTCCGACCCGGAGCAAAAAAAGTCACTGCTCTCTCCTCCTTATTTCACTTAGTGTGATGAGTTATGGCTTACAGATCCATAAAATTAGCATATCGCCTTTGTTTTTGTCTCATAGGCTTTTTTGAAACATATGAATTGCATAAACCAAGTGGCATTAAACTAAATAAAATGTTAGCACAGTCACCCTTTTCAAGCCCAACATTTCCCAAAAATAAGGTTTGATGCTATTTGAAAGTTCTGTTATCATTTACTCACCCTCATGACAATTTTGAATAAGATATTTTGAAAAAATATTTCAACCGTCAACCCAGTTGACTTTCACAGATGCACACACACACACACACACACACACACACACAAACAAACACATTTTTCAAAATATCTTCCTTTGTGTTCCACAGAAGAAAGTCATACGGGTTTGGAATGGCATGAGGGTGAGTAAATGATGACAATTTTGAATCTATTCCTTTTGGTGTCCAAATATTCTTGGGACATTTGTACATGCATTTATGTATGTAGCATTTCTTAATCTCTGCTGCTCTTCTAATCCTGTCAGGTTGGCCTTGTTAGTGTGGCTTCAGTCTGAGCAATCAGGGTTTATTGTTGGAACTGACTGAACGTGAGCACCTGCTCTTAACCTGGCTGGAATATAAATGAGGGATTAACATAGCCACTCAAGTGGCTTCTGTTCTCCTGATATCCCCAGTTGTGTCTTTCAAGTAAGGTCCAGTCCAGTGAGGAGTGAAACCCACCTGCTCACTTTCTGCTATGGTTTTTGGCTCCTGGCCAGTCAGTCATGTCGGGAGAACTGGAACTATGTGCTAACGTCTTCCCGACAGATTCTCCCACAGAAGCTCAATTGGGGTTTGCTCATTCAGAGGGAGGGCAGGAAGTGTTGGAGAAAAGAAAGGTGGAAGAAACTGAGAAAGTCAGACATGTGGCAGATTAAAGAAAGGGACCTGATTAAACGAACAAACAAATGACAATGAATGAATCAATGGAAGAGAAATGTATTAAATGTATTATTTTAAATACCTAGTTTGTTATTATTACTGTTGTTAAATGTACAGTAGTGGAAAACATGTTGTATATTAATAGTAATAATAATTAGCAAACATCAATTCATAAGGTGGAATTGATTGTAGAATTTTTATTAAGTGACATTTCTGTGGACTTTTAACGGAGCCACAGAACAAACACAACTGTTCATCCAAATGACAAAATTTATTCGAAATATCCTCAACTCTAATGGATCCACGGATCATATCTGTCATCGTGGTGATCAAAGTTATAATGGCACAGTGTTCATAGTTCACTAATTAGGCTGTATGAATTATCTATCATTATTCCATCCGTTTCAATTTGCATTAACATAAAGAGCACACTTGTTCGGTAACCCTGCACTTGTCCTATCGTCCTCGTCACTTCCCTTCTCTTGTTCTCATTTTGTTCCTGTAGACCTCAGTCAGAGTCGACTGCATTTCATTTGACATGAATGACAATGAGGTGTTGAGAAATAGAAGTGCAGACTGTTGAATTTAATGTATTATTTTACAGTCTTTTAAATTTATTTTTTTGTGCCTCCTGAAAAATTGCGGCTCACTTTGGTTTGCATCAAATTCAACATTCTGTGTACTCTGAGATCATTTATTTGATCATGCTTTGTGTTTTATTTCTGTACGCAGACATAACGCCCCTGTTTTGGTTGTGCAGTTTTTATATTAGCAGTTTACTTGAGCCAAATTCTCAAAGGCTGACTTGTATTTCTGCCCATGTACTTCCTCTCCGTCTGTGCCGTGTCTTCTTTTGTGCACTTGCGTGGGAGTTTAAAGGTGTCAACAAGCTATCAAGCGCCCTGCTTTAACAACCTCAATCAGATGCTTCACCAGTCATTTCTGTGAAGTCTTCATTTCCCAGTGTGTTTAGCTGTCCGGCAATGTAGACGCGAACCGTGCTAAATTTCGCATTTGATGCAAGTTCAACAATTATCTGTAATCTCTCTTACACTCAGACCAGAAAGCACTTATCTCAGTTGAAGTCTGTTTTGGTTCAATTAGAGTGCAGCAAACAGTATTGAACTCTTGACTGCATTACCCTTGATCTAGATAAGTGCCAAGCATGAAACAAAATGACACCCAATGTCTTTATCGGACGGGGATGAGGCGGGTGGTAAAGGGACAAGCGGAGACCAATGGAAAAACACATTAGCTTATTATCAGATGTTGTACCAGAGAGTAAAAGCAGCATGAGATCAACTGTGACTGTAGCCTATTTGCTGTTTTATTTAATAAATGTAATGTCTTATTGTGCATGGTTTATCAGTGTGCTTTATTATTTAAAAATAATAATAATAATAATAATATTAACCACTTTTTTTGCATGGCATTGGAATGCTTGATTCTGATTGGTCAATCACAGCACTTCACAGCGATAATTTTGTATATTGACCACTGAACAGTGTGATTGACTGCTGTCCTTTGAACCACTTTTATTTGTTTAAATTTCATTTAAGAAAATAATAAAAATAAAATAAGCATTAAAAAATTATACATTTATTAAATAATAAGTTTAATAAGTCTCGTAACATTCCATGAGATGCTACATAAAATAGATAAAAAAACTTTAAAATGATCAAATTGAATGAATAATTAATTAATTTAGCTTAAATTGTGTCACTGTGCTAATTTTAAGTTGCTCGTAACATTCCATGGTCGCTTCTCATAAATAAAATAAAATCTATTTAATAAATGATAAATTCAGCTTAAATCATGTTACAGTGCTGCTTTCAAGTCTCTTTCTTCTCATATATAATAAAATAAATAGAAAATAAAATAAATAGAAATTTCAAATATAGTACGCAATAAATGTAATTCAAATAAAAAAATATTAAATCCAGAGTCAAAATATAAATGATGTGTTACGCTAATGAATAAAAATGACAGTATATGGCTGAAAGTATATGAATCCTCACCACACCTACATGTGCTCGATTAACATTAGTTTTAATTTAATTCTTTTAATTCTCTAAAGTGTCATATAATGTGTGCTGAAGCATTAAGATTGGGTCTTCCCTGGAATTAAGGGCCTATTCAAACACTTTAATTAGCAGGAAGTGTCCATATACTTCTGGCTCTGTAGTTTATCTCAATAGTCTGTGCCATTACAGGATTAAATCATATCCTACATTAAGCCTTCACTGTCCTGTCCGACCGTGTCCTTCACTCACAATTATCATGTGATCTCTGGCAGACTTGTAAATTATTCAACACTTAATGTACTAAGCCGCACTGGTTTACTTTTGGTAATAGCATGCAGTGAATATAGTTTTCTCAGACTTCTGTGTATGTGTGTGCGCACACGTATACATGCTCTACATATAATGCATTGTCCTTGCACTGTTCAGCTGTAATGAACATTTAGGTCTTTATAAATGTTACACAAGCCCTTTCCCCTGCATCTTTTAATATTCATAGTTTACAGAGCAACAATAATCAGTGTATGTTTATATCGCAGTTTGTGAGCATTTGTCTGTGCGTTATTATTCATATTCATCTTCTGCACTAATCTCCCCATTGCTGAAAACCCCTCTATATTAAGTTTTCCGTGCCCAGCGGGGTGTTTAAAACCGAGAAGGGGAAAATAAAGGGGAAGTATTTTAAATATTAGTCTGCTTGAACAATATATGCTTGACATGTTTACTTGAAGAACAAAAAACAGAGGAAATGCTATTCCAGTGCAACCCAGTCAGCCAATTACAACTGAAATTCCCTCGAGAAAGAGCAGTTAGCTTGAATTTACCTTCTTTTCGCTTGATTGCGCCATCTAGATATGTGAAATTATGTCTTTCCAGAGCTGCTCGGGGGTAAAGATAGATTGCATATTCTCGGTTAGGGGAACAGAGGGAGAGAGTGAGAATAAGATTTATATTCCTGCACATGGGAGAAGGATTTTTTTTTTTTTTTTTTTTTTTTGCATTGATCCCCAGCAATGAGAGATTCAAAACAGCAATTGGCACTGAATTCATGTCATTCCTCTTCAGTTTGAGCTGTAATGACCAAATTAGAATTATATTGAACTAAGTCCCCAACATAAAATATATATTTTTCATAATATCTATACACTTGCATTGTGTAATGTGTTCCCTTTGATGGTGTATGAACGGATTAGCATTAAGAGGTTGGATTTACATGTGAACAGATTCATAGATTTGTTTGAGTCATCACTCAAAAGTGTATAAACACAAAATGTGCTCCCTGATTTTTTTTTTTAAATACCTCTGCGTACCATTCTGTTGTTGAATGAGATTTTATTTTTACTCGCCTTCATGTCATTCCAAGTCAATATGCTGCTATCGATCTATTGTTGTCTATTGTCTTAATAAGACTGTATTGCTACCATTTACCAGTAAATGTGAGTAATATGTATTTTATATTGGTCATTCCCCTTACTCACTTAAAAGTTTAATTAATCATTTTATATTTTAATTTGATAACTAATAAGCTAATATAACTTTTTACCTAATTTAATTCATAATAATTTATACATTTTCAGCTATGTACATGTGTTTTCATGCAGAAATTCACTTAAAGGCCCTTAATGTTATTTTTAAATAGTGATATCTGTTATTTTTCAGTTATTAGTCATATCACATAAAGAATTATCGGCTTATCGATATCAACCACAATTGTATAATGCATATTGTACTATTATATAAACCATTTATGATGCTTAAATAGATTTTTTTTGTATATAGCTGCATAAATGTGAGTAAATAATGACAGAAATTGCATTGTGGGTGAATAGTCCCTTTAACTTTTCTTGTTTCAAGTTGAATTATTTTCAAACACTTTGTGAATCAGTGAAAGAACTGTGCGTTCACAAATCAAACATCACTAGAATTGATGAGAATTTAACCGTAATCACTGCGGGATGTGTGTATGAGTGTTTGCATTTCCCCTGATGTCTCTAGATTCTAGCTCATTCCATCAGCGAGTCCTTAGTGTTTAATTAGCCAGCTTATGGAAGGCCCTCCGGATTCCCACAAACCGGCCCTTCATCTCCCAAACACATCTACACACACACACACACACCCACCCTGGAGACATTTACTAACCCTCACATACACCAGCCAATATTAGTATGCAACAGTGTTTGCGGAAGAGAATGTTTCCATGGCTAGGAGGAATCTTTAGAAACATAAGCTCTGTTTAACCAAACATTAAACCCTGATGAGGGCAAATGCGGTTGCCCTCAGCTACATGGCGTGGTAAAATGGCACGGGAAGCATGAGTGTAAAAACTGGAGGAAGAAGAAGATTACATGGTGTTAAGAAGTGTGAGATTTTAATGGTAAGGTCTTTTTCAGACTTGAATTTGATTTCAGCTGTCCAGGCTTCCAGTCCAGTGGTGTGATCTGTAAAATACAAAAAACATGGATGAAAGAAACGCAAAGAAAAGGCATCAGTCTGTCATGTACAGGTGCAGAAATAGGGACTGAGTGAGCGGAGGATCTTTCTATTGAATGAACTGAAAGAGGGATGTGATAGAGGAATAAAAGGCATCTCTTTCATCAGTCTAGACTAGATAGAAAGCTCACCGCTGAGAGAAATAAAACACACACAAATAGAGTCCCGCTCTGTTTGTCCCACCCTTGGCATCGGTCTGTTTGCGAGAGCATACTGTGTCAATGTGCTTGTTTCATCAAAAGGGATTGGTGCTGCTTATGTGGGCAAAGGAGATTAGTTTTGGACATTTTGTTTTGTGTTTCCAAGTATTACAAGAAACACATGTGGGAAGCCCGTGTAATCTGCCTTTATTTTTTTATGAGCTTAATAAATGCAGTGCAGATATCATAATGAAAGAGTTGATTTTAATATAGACAAGACATAATGGTGTCTTGGCTATACTGAGATGTATGTACACACAGTCTTGTGTAACCAGACATTTGGCTGTTTATTCTTATTCCACCCACAAGGACAGGAATAGACGTTTAGGGTCGTGTTTAAAGCGTCAAATGAAATTAGTCCTTTCAGTTCCTACTTCAGATGCCATTTCAACCATTTCATCTACTTTTTTATAGTGCACACAGGATTGTGAGATCATCGGGAAAGTGGCCAAATGACGGCATTAGAATGTATGTAGAAAGGATTGAAAAGGATGCATAGACAGATAGCTTTTATCTATCTATGCGATTTTAGACACCAGTGAAAATTCACAATCTTCTATTCCAGTTTCAAAACCACATCTAAAACATAGACATATACATATAAAACATTATTAAAGGCAAATAAAGAGTCAGTAATACAAGAACAATAAGAATACAAGTAATACAAGAAGAATAAGAACAAATAATAAAGTTACAAGCAAAAGCGCACATGCTATAAATTCAATATAACAAAGATACAAATAAAATAAAAAATGCTTTTTTAATGCTGTCACTTTCAGAGCGAATGCTTAGACCTAATATACTGATACTGATAGCTGTTTATGTTCACTTAGGACATGACCGACTGTGATAACTAGGATACGCACAATTTTTTGCATAATTTTGTGAATTTGTCCGTTCAAGCGCAAGAAGACGTGAAAAAGAGTTTAGTATTCACGGCTTTCTGGGAATAATGAAATAAGTCCCTTTTCGTGTCAAGGCTTAAACGACTATGAATCGACTGCCCCCCCCCCTGAGCATTGTTATATCCATGCTTTGTTTATATCCATGCTTTGTTAGAATTCCTGAAAATCTTACCGGCCAACTGGCATGTGACACCATTTCATATAGAGTGTTAAATTTAGGTTCTGAATTATTTATTTTTCGTTTTTTCAGATTTCAGACACAGCCAAATGCTTCTTATATCCCATTAGCCATCTCTTCCTAGGAATATCCATATGTGTGTTTAAGTTATATGCGGGATAGATATGTGGGACAATATTGCCTGTGGCAGGCAGTATTGAGTAGACCACAATCATGGTCTTATTCGGGCACTTCTTACCCATTATGAGAGGCAGATCGATGTGTGCCGGCGGTCTGTGACTCTGGGTCCCCCGTGCTTAGCATCTGTTGTAGGTCTGCTTTATAAACTGGTGTTTGATAGAAGCAGGGGTATAAAAAGAAAATGCATTCTCTCTTGCGTGTTCTCCATCGCAGTTATATTCCTCTATAAACTACGCGGCTTGTAGAAAGAGGTCCTTATTACTCCAATAATGAACTAAAAACCATGATTAGGGTTCATTTTCACGGCCCCAAAGGAGCCACAGCTTGTAAAGACGTCTGAGTTTCATTTTGTTTTATGGCATGTCGTCTGCTAGGTTTATAGTTTGAAGCCCCAAGAGCATAATAATCCTCTCTTCAAAGGTATGATACCAACAGGAAGTGAAGATAAGAAAGTTAAAGAATTGTGAATCTTCTTATTCTGACCCACATTCCTCTTGTTGATGTGGTTTTATGTCACTTGAGAAAGCAAGTGTGCATCAACGCCTTCAGTTATGTTTAATGTCTTGGTGCATCTGTTGTATATTTCTGTCAGAATTATTTCTTCATCACCTAAGTCTGGTACTTACAAAATACCACTTTTTTATGGTGTTACAAAGTTTCAAGCATGATCACAAACTGATATTAGTTGAATTAAAACATTTTTAAAATGCAATTTTTTCAACTAATTAACAGCTGATATTCAGTCCAATGACAATAAGTGAGTGTGATATTGCTTTATACAATTTTGCACTTTGTGTATTGTTAATATCAACTAATTAAACTTTCTAATGTTCGTAAATTGAGTCAAGACTTGAACCATGAACTACTTGAAGATTTCATGTTTTCTTAGACAAAATTAATCCTCTCCCATTTTATGATTGCACTGCTGTAAAAAAATTTAATCTTTAAGCATCTTTATTTAGAATAGAGGTCCGCAAGCTCCTTATTACAGATCTCAGTCACACTTAGACTAAAAAAAGAGAACGAGAGAGACTCCAAGCTAAATACCCACAAGGCCGTGTTTGACAAGAACTAAACGAGAGAAGGTGTTAGACAACCCAACCACAGATGGATCCAGATATCTCTCTTTTCTCTGTCACCCTAAGTAAATGACAACATATTCCCCTGATTCAAGTCAGAGACTCAGGTCACAGCTTTGAAGGAAGTTCTCTACCTTAATCTTGTCACACATCGCCTTCATTGAAACAGACCTCTATGTGTGAGACGCATATTAATGAATGAAACCTCAAACCTAATAAATGTCAATTTGATTCCATTTTGATTCATCTAAAATATATATTTTTAAATGTATACTTTGATGTAATCTTATTTTATATATATTAAATAATGGTGATACAACATAATACTATTTATATGAATGTATTATATTATTTACAATTCAAATAGACTTTTAAAAGGACAAAAATCAAACATGAATGTACCACAAAATGATTCCATATGAATCTTCCCTTTTGCCATAGCTCTTAAATCAAATTTTCTATATATTAAAGCTTCCCATGTCATGATCGGTTACAATACATTTGATAGTAAATGCCATTTGGGATTGTCAAACGAGACATAATGCGTTCTTACAGCACATCTTGGATCAAATTTTGATGATCGTGGAACAATTTCCTGTCTGAAAATGTAATCCTAACCATATCCTATATCCCCCTCCCTAGGGAACTAGATAGGTGAATAATACTGAAATGGAAGCACCTAATCCTGGTTGCTATATTAAATGTACATTTATGTATTAACAATTTCTTGAAATCCAGGATTTTCAAGCAGAGATCAAAGGATAAATTCTTACGACTCTTGCTTTTAATTCATTTCGACTATCAAACTAATTGTTAATTTTAACATAATTAAGCTTATAATTTATAATAAAAAAGTTTACACTGGCACTAACCTGTTCTATAAATATTGAAACCCTTTGAAAGAGCAGAAAACAGTAAGAAACGACTGTTCTGAGGGCAAGATGGCAGAATTACACCCACGCAACACCTAGTTAACAGGATGCGTTAATTCAGTTTTCAGTTCAGTTTATTTGAGCAGCACTTTTTACTACACACGTTGTTCCAAAGCAGCATCATAGACAAAATAAAAATAAAGAAGATGAAAGGTAAAGGCTTATTTTAACCACACTTTGATGCAAACAACCCGCAAGTGTCTGAAAGAAGAAAATTCTACTGTCACTTTAGTGTTTGTCTGGTCGACTCCTCAGATCTGATTCTCTGGAGAGCTGGTAAAAGCAACAAGATCAGGTTTGGTAAAATGTCACAGACAGAGCAAATAACATATACAGAATTGTGACATTTACATGTCCTCATCATTTGCTGAAGACTCAGGGCTGTTCGGATGCCACAGGAAGGAGAATTACTGCCTTTGTGATGGAAATTAGCAGAATGAAAATGAACACAATCATCTGTGTTAACTCATTATCGGCACATTAGAGAGCTTCAGAAAAAGGCGGATAATTAGGAATATTGTTTATCATGCAAAGTGTGTATGTGAGTGTGTCTGCAGGTCAGTCTGTGACGGATTCAGACCCGTATTGCACCACTGTCATCATTTGGTTCACATTACACTGATGGACCCAACATGGACGTGCATTGCATTTCAATGTGTGCGACCATTGTAGTTTGGGCAGGAATCAAACGTCGGTCTAATTATGAGTGCCGTGATGGTGTGTGTGCGTGCCAGTCAGACAGGATCAGTCGTGATGGGAAGTGTGTCTCGTGATGCCCTGGGTGACAGCCAAAGAAGAGAAGATGTTGGCAGAGCATGTGGTGTGGAACCCACTGACAGCTCCAGGAGGAAAAGAAGTTTGTGTGTGCGAGTGAGTGCGGTTATGCACTTTAGCTTGCATACCAAAATTGAATAGTAACAAACAGGTAATTTGATTATATAATAAGATTACAAAACGTAACTGTAATGAGGTTGGGCTGCAATAAGGAAAAGTGTAATTTGATTATACTTGCATTCACGGAGATGGATTTGTGTAATTACATATCTGCAAATCTTGAGGAAATATTGCAGCCCTGAAAAGTGCAATCAAAGAATATTTTGTAGGAAAAAAGGAGGATTTTCTCAATGGAATACTTGCACAGACTGCATACTGACTATATACTATAGTACTGGATATAAATATATACGATAGTATAGAAGTGTTTTAATTATATTTTATTGCACAGCTCTGTGGAATTCTTCATTCTGATTGGTCAATTGTACCATCCAGCGGTATGGTATTCCCGATAACAAATTTTAATTAATAAGGATGTGCATGGATAAATGATAAGAAATACTGCAATCTTCTAGGTCAAGAGTCAAGTAGGGTTGGGAGCTGATACCACAAAGAATAGATTCTTTAATTTTGAGGTGGGAACCAAAGGTAGGAGTCAATTCCACTCGTGTTTGAGTGCGACCATGTTCCTTATTTCCATTTCTAAACCATTACATATCCCAGAAGATCCTTTAGAGCTTGTAGAGGAGATTTGGATTCATCCCATTGTCTTGAGAATTTTTATTCACTTCACCAAAAAGACTCATTAAGATTTGTTCTCTGATTCACGCAGTGACTCTTTCTGTAGATTACATTGTTATACAAGTAGCGACGAGTCATTGAGCATCTCTTTGAGTAAAGCATTATGAGTGATTCTTTCAATTGTTTGCTAAACCGTTTAAAGGGATAGTTCATCCAAAAAGAGACACAAACAATTTATCTAATGAATAGATTGAATGAATTTAGGCTTTTATTCACATTTAAAAGTTGATGTGCAGGAACCAATGAGGTTCATTCTCATGTTACGCAGCATGTTTGAGCTTCCTGCAAAAGCCAATGAGATTCGTTCTCCTGCATCAAGCGGGTTCGGTTGAGCTTCTTTTTATGTCTGTTGATGAATGTTTAAATGTGAATAAAAGCCTCAATTTAATCTATTCATCTCATAAAGCGGTTAAGACTCTGGAACTATGAACTGGAATAAACAGCTCAGTTCATATAGATTCGTTTTACAATCTTTTGAATCGTCAAAGTGTCTGTTGTGTAGCTGCCAATGGAATTACTGATATCTTTCAGATTTTATCAAAAATATCTTCATTTGTGTTCCAAAGATGAATAAAAGTCTTACAGGTTTCCAACAACATGATGGCGAGTAATTAAGACAGAATTTTTATTTTTGTGTGAACTATATCTATACATTTACATATATTTATATTTACATTTGCATGATGCTTTTATCCAAAGCGATTTACATTACTTTCAAGATACACATTTTAATCAGTTTTTGCTTTCCCTGGGAATTGAACCTATGACCATGGCAGTGTAAGTGCCAATGCTCAACTGGTTGAGCTACAGGAAAGCATTAATGTTTAAATGCATGTAAACTTATGTATGCAAAACATATTTATTTAGAACTAAGAAAATAATTAACTCTTGGAATCAATTCCATTGAATTAATTCCAAAAATCTGTTATTGGAGGCAATTTAAAAGTCCCTAGCATCCAGTTATTATTATCTTTAATTGAAAAAGGTTATTTTACATTAATATTGTATATTTTAAATTATGTGTATTAATTGTAAAAATGCCAATCTAATAAAAATTGTCATAGAGAGGGTGTTTAAAATTGTTGTATACTATACATCTGGGAATTCTATATGATACAGAAAATGTGCGCATATACAGTACACTGCATACTGCAGAAATAATAAGAGAAGTCTGGTGGTATTTTACTTTTTTCCCAAAGGAAGTTTGTACTGTGCGACTGTAATATAATTATTTGCATATCAATGCAAAATCATGTCAACTAAAACCCACATTTAAATAAGTGATCCTTTTTTAAATAATTTTTTTATTATTATTTATTTAGTGGCAGTGCACTGAGAATAGTCATTTATCAAAAGCAGTCCCTTTTGTACAGCTTATGTTATCTTATTTTCTTGAATTTCAGCCATATTCAGAATAAATGAATATATAAAGGCTATGAATACATTACCCAATTTTCTTATGTAACGAACTGTGTCTCTAATCAGGAAGACTGATGTGGGGTTTATATTCTGTGACAGATTACATTTTGTAACTCTTGCAACGTGTGCATTTGTGTTTGTGTATTCGATGCATTTCTACACAAATGCAGCCTTGAAAATATTAGAAAAATTACTCATAATGCAATTGCATGCTTGGCTATACACTGTGTGTGATTTGAGGGTCAGCCCTCACAAGTACTTTGCAGCTTAACGAACCCTGTCCGTGTGTTTGTGTGTGTGTGTGTGTGTGGGGGGGGGGGGGGGGGGGGGGGGGTGCTTGGCATCTGCGGGCGGTAAATGAGGATTGCTGTAATTGGATTATACCTTATAAATGTTCTTATAGCTGACTGGGAATTATTAGGGCTGAGCAGCATGGCCAGATTAATTTAAAGCGCATAGACTGTGTGTAAGGTGTATCAGTGGGTTTGTTGTGGATGCTGGAGTTAAAGGCTTAGTAGAGTGTCCTCTCTCCCTCACTTAAAGATCGGACGTTCAGGGTCTTTCCATTTCTCACGGAGATAAAAGGCTGGAGGGTAGCTATTCTCATGCCATCTCAGTCTACAGTACAGACACATAATCAAATAAATGCGTCTCCCTTCAGTACTGCACATATAAACATAATTAAGATTCACATGCTAACATTTTGATGTGCAGAGTAACAGTACTCATTCAAACACATATTTAAAAACAACAATGAACGAGAAATAAATCTTTTAACTCAGATCAGTGATCTTCTTAGGCCTGTTTCACACCACACACTCAAAAATGACACATTTTTAAAGTTTATAGGTTTTATCAATTGAAATGCTCAATGTATTTACTCAGAATTATTATTTTATACATCGAGCTACAGCTTGCTCATGCAAACTGTGTAAAACAGGCGCTTTATGACGAGCAGTGTGTTTTTCCAGTGAAGTGTTCTGTTTTGGGGTCGTCCTGTGCATCTAAGTTAGTGGGAACAGGGGTGCGTGTATATTTAATTACGATGCATCCATTACATCGGGCCAGATTAAAACCTGCCGTGTTCCACCATCGCCGGTTACATAAACACGGCTTAGCACCAAATCCTGGCCTCAGGCCACCGCTGCCAAGAGCAGAGAGACAGAGAGAGAACTGTGACTGGCATTTTAATGATGGCTACATGGTGGCAAAAGCTATTGGGAGTTAGAGTTCCGTCAATGGGGAAAAACATTACTATTGAATGGTTCTGTGTGTGTGCGTAAGTGCACTAGTCAGTTTTATAAAATAAAATGTGTTTTACCTAGGGGGGAAAGGCAAACAGCACTGCTTTTCACATATTATAATTATACACTGTGTATTTGGATATTTTGGCTTGTGGGTTGGTGTTGAATACATTAGATGGCATTAAGGTGCTATTGTTTGTTTTTCATGTGTTTGCTGATCATATCGATTTTATCCAAAAGTTGTTGTTTTTTTGTGTGAAATAAATAAATTTTTACATTTTTTATTTATTACTTTGAAGCTGCACATGCATGATACAGTATGTTTGAATGGCCAGGGTTCTGTTTTGCGATAAAAAGTCATTGTGTTCTGAATGCCTTTTTGCTTCACATCTAAATCAGATGAACGCAGTGAAGCATGAAATCTCACCCAAGTGAGAAATGTAGAAACGAGAAATGTAGGACACGCATGCACATTTAATGCACGTCATGTACTTACATACACATTTGCTTTCAAAATCATAATTTTTTTATTTAACATATATTCATAAACCATTCAAACACTTTCCTTTCTCTCTCTCTCTCTCTCTCTCTCTCTCTCTCTCTCTTGCGCTCTGTTCATGATGATGAACTTTTCATAATGTTGCTCCATTTAACTTGTGCCAGTGGTGGTGTCAGACCACTTTCTAGGTCATGTTCAATCATTTCTAATACTTTGTAATGCATACATTTTTTATGTTTGTTTTTTTCCTGTGGCCCACTTTTGTTAGTTAAGCTTTTTATTTAAATAGTTTTTCTGTTTGTTTGTTTTTTGTGCCAGAAGAGTTGTGTGTGTCTGTATATGACTGTGATTGTCGAGTCTTAGGGTGTTGTTGTGCATTGCGGTCGGGTGCATTGGGGAACGCTAATGGGGTGCATGACTAATCTTGTGCATTGTGTGTTCAACACTGATATGGCTTTGGATGAAGTACAAGAGATTACGTCCCAGAAACCGTCTTCAGCGACCAGCTAATCTGTGTGTCCCCTCCCTCTCGTCTCCAGAACTCCCACGTAAAATGTTATAATCCTTCTGTTTATTTTGAAAACACACAGCACAAAAAAAATCTCAGTTGAATGATTAACATCATAAGGCAGGGGTCGGAACCTATGGCTCTTTTGATGGCTGCATATGGCTCGATCGCTCCGCTACTTCCGCCCTTTCGGCTACTTTTCGCTACTTTCTGCCTTGGTCAACAGGACTATGGCTCTACACAGATTCATGTTCCAAAAATTTGGGGTGTATGGCTCTCTCAGACAAAAAGGTTCCAGACCCCTGACATAAGGGGTGAACTTTCACTTCTTTGGTTTGACCAGATGTTGGCATTTTTGTCTTGTCTGCAGTTGTCAAATCGGCAATTTATCAAGCATCATTTCCCTTTTTGCTATTTTATTAATAATCATGTCTTCCTTGTAATGGATAATCTGCATAATCAGCATTGATAACTGCAAATGATTGTGTAAGGTTGTTTAAGGTAATCGTTCACATGACCTTCTCCTGCTCTACCGCTAATGACAGTTAGAGGACTGAGAATTACACGGTACAAGTTTCCTGGGAAAGCCACAAACTTATGTAAGTGGGTGTCTTCTGTTATCCGAGAAGTGCTCTCTTATTACCCACGTTTCCTTGACTCATGGTCTCTATACTTCTCCCTGTTTCTTAATCAACCTCTCTCTGATAACCCATCTTACCTGCTGGATTAGCCCTTTGTTTCCACATACCGAGCTCTGCCTGTGTCCAACGGTGGTGTTAGGGTTTCATGTTAGCCGTGCTCAGGTATTGGACTTACACAATGCTTAACTTGTGACTCTAGACAGAAATATAGTATTGCAGCTATTACGTTGCTTCCTTTAAATAATTTCAACTTAAGCCAATGTTGGCATGTACTTTTCAAACAAGATTATTTTTTAGGGGCATAGTGTGCTATAAAAGCACATCACTTGTGATGAGAAAGTACACTTTTTTAATTACCTGGGCATTCAGTATTCTGTAATTTGGGAAACATTAATTCACACATTAATCACATATTGTTTAGGGGGGATACTATAGTATAGTAATACCTCGGTTTACGATTTTAATTTGTTCCAAGAGCGAGCTCGTAACTCAAAATTCTCGTACACCAAAACAATTTTCCCCATAAGAATGCACAAAAAATCACTCTATTCGTTCCACATGATCATAAATTCCCATTTTAAATATTTTTTTGGTTTTATCCTATTAATTACATTTAAAAATATAACCATTAAGATCTCATATAAATACTAATTAATAATTGACAATTAAACTAAAAATACCTGACAAATTACTGTAACGTGCACTTTAGCTTTGAGTAGCATCGCTGCTGGCGTGATGGAGACGAGAGGAGGGTTTTACTGCTTAGAGGAAGAATTGCGTACCGTCTTTCTTACTCATTTTTCTGGGCCATTGTCCAAATGCTGTACTGTACGTATACATTTCACTACGTGAAGAATAGCGATCACAATTAATGTTAACAACCGCTGTAGGTAAAACCGCTGTAAATCATTTATAAACGTATGCACTATGGTAAATGATGCAACCAAACCGAGCAACGCTGAGAGAATGTTAAGTTAAGGGGTGATAGGCTGTCATTAGGATACTTCCAGTAAAAATGTGTGCGAAGATGCTGAGAGTTAGGACTTTTCCACAAGAAAATGCACGTGGGTGAGGGAAAAATGTTCTCGCACTCCGATACAATGCTCGGACACCGATTTTACAAAGTCACTTGTAAACCAAGGTATTATTGTACTTGTATGCTAATTGGGTTAGATAGGGCATGCTTTCTTCCATCCGTGTCAATGTGTGTTCATTTGCAGCTCTTATATTTCATTAGTTTGAAAACATTCAGCCATTTTTCCGATCATTTTTATGTCGCAAACCAGCCTCAAATCCACACTGCCTGTATGAGCACCGTGACTAAACGTGGTCCACTACTGAAGAAACCAAATTACACTAAACCTGATTAAACCTGATCCTAAATTTAACAATTCAGCTAATTCACAGTACCTCAGTTCGCTTGTCATATTGTTTCCATGGTAATGCTTTCGTCCTATTTGAGCATGATATTTTTGTTATTCCTTTTCCTCCATCGTAATGGAGTTGAGTTAGCCTACCTAGATCAAAACTACACATACCAAGATATTTCATAAACTGCAGTACTTATGAAAAGTAAACATCAGAAAGTACAATCTGTAACTTTTTGACTAACTCCTATTTCTCTTATAATCTTTGTCGCCTTTTGAGAAACATGTAAAGCTGCTTTTTTGTTTGCACTTTGCACATGAATAAAATATATAGCTTGAAGCTAATGCACAGAGAAGCAGTGACAATGAGTGATTAAAGTTTCACGGCGCATTTTGGGAGAAACATCAAGCAATGCTATGAGCCTCTCTGCGTCTATTATTTCTGTTTATATCTCCCGCCTTCCCTCTGTGGACTCTCCAAAGTGCCGTTTAGCTAGAATCCGTCAGAAATCGATGGCACCCAATAGAAATCCAGCTGAGATCTATCTGCTTGCGCCACATGCTGACTTTTCTCTTTATCCTCTCTGCCTGACTTCTCTTTTTGTTTTTTTCCCCCACACTTATCCCATCCAGCCCTCTGAGGATGGGTCTAAGGCTCCTTCTCACTTCTTGCCTTGAGCAACAGGCCCCAAATTCCCTGTTGTGTGCCATTCTGGTCATGCAGCTTTCTCCATTTCCTGTAAATCCCCAACATAACACACACACACAAACACGTGATCCGCTATCTCACTTCTGTCATGACACAAGAGGACGCGTCCCCCAGGGGTCTGTCCTGGGTAATCTGCTGTTCTCAGCAGGTGTGTGTTTGTGGGGGTTGCTTCTGTTAGGGGTTTTTCCATGAAGGATTGGATTGTCAGGTCTCTGTTATCGCTAGATGCTATCACAGCTGTAACACCATCCCTTTAGCCAGCGTCTCTGGCCCTCAACTCTTTTGTGTCTTCTGAGCTATAGATGTAGTCCTATACCTCCAGTGAATTATCAGATGTCTCTGTCCATATGTGTGTGTGACTGATGGGTTTGACAGTGGTGGATGGGACGTGTGTGGTGTCTGTCTGCCTCAAACTCCTCTTGTTTTTCATGCACTGTGCGCCCATTTTAAGAACACACTTACCTTATTTGATAGACTACCAAAAGTGTGGGTCACATCAAAGCTGTTAAACAAGTAATTGTCTTTAAATGCAATTCAAAATAGCACATATAGCTTATTTGACTTCTGCACTGTGGGGATTTCAAGGTGAAATGTTTATTAATTGAAGAAAAAGTTGGGTTTGGCGTGATTTTATATAATTAATTGTATATTCCGTTACTATGGATGATTTGTATAATATAAAAAAATGCTATTGCATATGAAAAAAGCCAGAGCTTATTTTATGTTTAAAAATTTAGTTTTACTAAATGAAATTGCAAAACTTTACAAACTTCAGGGTCCACTTCAACCCTATGAAAAAGTTTTTCCTGCCCCAATCTCAAAGCATCGATTAAGATAGACGGAAATATGCCAGGCCACTCAAACAAACAAATCATTGTATGTTTACACTCTTCAGGAAGTGAACCCACTAATGGCTTACATATAGTTGTCTGTTCACAAAGACTACATTGTAGGAAAAAGTATTTTAACATCTAAAATATTACATATCTGTGACCTGTGTCCATTTATAAGTGAACTCTCCTAATGTGTATTGTCCATAGCACTTATGTTACTGAATTAAGTGGGTCGGATGCACACACGCCGTGAGTCAACCTAGATGAGACTCTCTGCAAGAGTTGGTCCGAATGAGACTGTCAATCAAAGAGAGGGATCACGTAATGTGACACCCTTCCCATCACGCAATAATGCGTCTCAATTTAGCACCCCCACATCTCTTTCTCTCATTCTCTCTCTCCAAACCTCTCTCCATCCCCAGACAGGCATTCGGCCCAGATCCCATCCTCACAGTGATGGATGGATAAGGTACAAACAAAGGAGAGAACAATTCTTTTCATCTAATACTCTCTCTCTTTCTCTCTCAGCGAAATCTAATTTAAACACAAGACCTCTCACCTTCTCGCCTCAGCCGTCAATATTATTTATCGATTAGCACCCACACATGCACGCGCTATTTCGCACTAACCAAAAGACATCCCTTCCTGTTGTATGTGGGCCGCCACATGCTGGGTTCTCCAGGGATGGGGAGAGCGAATGTGTATCTAACAGCTACTGACCTGTGAGGGAAAGATAATTAGCTGAGAAAGCGCAGCTAATACTGGAGTGTTCCACCCGCAGATCTGGCCGGGGGTCACCCTTGATTAACCCCAAAATGGATCACTCCAACTGCAACGACCAAGTTAAACTGTCTACAAGATATATGTACATGAGCAGGAGTGAAAGTGCTTGAAATAAAGGTTTGAGAAGAACATATATTGGGGAAAATAGGAAAGAAAAAGTCGAAATAGTGCAAAAGTAAATAGGCCACATTCACACAGCAACAGAATATGGTTGTCAGTTCTGTGGCGGCATTCAGATACAGTGCAGTTATTTATAGGAGTCACAATCTCATTCTATAACCGAACTCTCAGATTTTAGGACTCACAACCGCATTCTTGGAAGATCCGCACTGTGTGACCAGAACTGGACTGGTTAACTAGTTGTCTGTCACGTCAAGAGAGCCGCTCTGCGCTACACAAACTGTTCTCTACCATTTGATGCGGGCTTTCGTGTGTAGTTTTGCTTTCGTAACTTACAGTGATGGAGATGTAAGCTATGTGTCATCTGAAGGTTTTAGATCCAGTCACTGTTCTCCACCGGTGCGGCTCCTGTCAGTTTGGTGTGTTACGTGCGACTGAAATGCTCTGCTCTCCACCCAGATATAAAAACTTCTATCGGTTAATGGAGAAATGACAGATGCAATAGTGGCTCTATTGAACTTTTCCCGTGTCTAAAGTTTTATGGACATTGCCATCTTTGATATTACTTAGGTCACTGTTGAATTCAGACCGCATTGAAACGTTTCTGTAAGTTTCTGCTTGAACAATAAGAATAACACCTGTAAGTGAATGCAGTTGTCAGTCCTAAAAGCTGACAGTGTGAATGTAGCCATATTTTAAAACTGACTGCTGGTACTGTATTTTCCAGAAAGTAAGTTGCTCATGACTGTAAGTCAGACAGGGTGAAAATTGAATTGTTAACAGGAAAAAAAAAAACAGATATAGTGAAAAAACAAAACATTGTATCCGTCACATTTTCTCATTAAAATAACAAATAATATAAGATAAAGTTGAACAAAACATTTTAAAATATCTTAAACACTATGATCACATTTCAGTTCCTCTCACACAAATCCTTTTTTTTTATTTCCGCACCTATCCCATCCAGCTCTCCAAGGATATTCCAAGGCTCCTTCACACTTCTTGCCTAGAGCAACAGGCCCCAAATTCCCTATTGTTCTTCTTGAATCACCTTGGAATATGAGTCACTTTGGAATATGATTCAGAGCACATTTCAGATTCCACTGTCATGTCCATTATAGCTTATTTTCGTCTGCTGAGCACAAATACTATTGCTCTCAAAGAAGATTTTTTGTCCATACTATGAAACTCATTGGTGTCCAATATAATTGTATTGGACCCCATTGACTTTCATTGCATGGACAGGTTTTCAAAATATCCTTTGTGTCCTTGTGAACGCCATTTACGTTTGTATATGTATGTGAGTATAATGAGGAGACATGAGTATGTCTTTGTTTTTGTTTTTTTACCTGATAAAAATCTTGGAGAGTTCGCACAAAACACACAGAAGAATGGAACACAGGCACTTTTGTAGAATGAAAATAATCATTAATAATTCAATGTAAAATAATCAATAAGTGTTCATTTTCCATGGTTAAGACATGTCAAAATTGTTTCGTAAATTCAAACATTGAAACAAAGCAACTGATGAATAGCAAGCGTAATTTGGTCACGGTGTTGCCTGCATGTAACTTCTCCTCATATTATATATGTGGGCCCTCCATCATAGCTGTCAGTTCCTCCATTATTCATGCCATAGTGTTAGCCTAGCGAGAGCTCCGCTGATTTATACAGGCCATTCATCTCGCCTAACAACGTCCTGACAATGTTTGCGCAATGTTGAGCAGACACAAACAGCTTGTATCTAGCAACATGTCCAGCATAGGTTGCTGTGTGTGTCAGTCAGGGATATGAGATGTTTGATTAAGAATTGAAGGAAATCGAGTCGACCTGATCAGTAATCGGTTGAATTTTGCCTGCTCTGGTGCTTGGTGGTGTTGATGAAGCACTCAGGTTTGCTGTGGTCGATGGATCGATACATAGTTAGCTCGGCTGAATTTTGATGGCAGTCTATTGATTTGCAAACACCGGGTTGCTTTCCAAGCGTCAGTTTGAGATGTTAGCTTGACCATTGAGGGGATTTTCAGTCACTATTGGGAATTACTTCCATTTAAGGTTTGAAGTTTACAGATTGAACTTTGTACGTCTTTGGTTAGGTGCTGTGTTAAGTGTTGTGTCTGGACATTTATGTGAATTGTGTTATTCGAACAAATGGCAAATGAGAATCCCACTCATTTTATTCATATTGTTTTCCCTTTTCAAGAAGTTTAAATTTAGTGAATGTTTACATCATGTAGCCATATGAGTATAAGAGTATCTAAGAGTTATCTTGTATTCTTTTGAAAAAATACAATCAATGTTGCTGTGGCAGCTGTATTTATTTTTTGAACTCATTTCCCAGTTTGGCAGGAATGTCTTACCAAACTCCCGAATTCTGTTCCTTATCAACAACCTACTTTCCTCACTCTTCTTTGTCATCCATATACCTCTACTTTCCTTGGATGATGAAAGACAGGATGAGTTCCGGAAGAGTTTGGGAAAAGAAAGAAGTGCGAACAAACTGGATTGTCTTACTTCCACAAAATATATGTATCTCTTTTCCACAGACACTTTCTCAGCCTATTTTCTCATATCTCCTTAACGTCTAAGTGCTGATGAACTCGCAGGAAAACCCCTGCGGCATGAGCTGAAGGACATAGGAGGATTGGAGAAGAGAAGGGATTGGAGGGATGCCGATTTTAAGCAGTTTTCATCCTTTGATATTTCAAGAGTTTTCCTCAAACTCTTAAGTGTGGATTTAAGTCAAGTCATCTTTGCTGAAATTGTAAGTGTGTTTTCAAAAACATAATTTTGTTTAGGTTTTAAAATAACAGCACATTAATTGCAGAAGTTGAGTAGCTTTGTGTTTTATGAATATATCTACAGTAGCTATAATGACCCTAATTTACATAGAATGGAGGTTTGCTTGCTGTTAAATGATAATAGTGACTTAAATATTTTTGCACACTGCTAATTCTGCACATTTAGCATCTGGTTGATCTCGACTGGCTAGTGACTAAAATGCAGGTTTTTGTGCTGAAATACCACACGCAACGTATGTTTTGTGATTGTGTGTGTACATTTGTTTGTGTGCTAGACCCCAACGGGCAGTGTTGTGTGCTAGTCTTAAAACAACAGTGTTTGTGTGCTAGTCCTCACCCAGCAGTGTTTTGCATAATGAAGCTCACATTAATGACATCTCACTGCAAAACAATTTGCATCAAATGCTTTTGGTGCCCATTTATCTTCAGTGGCACATTTCAAAGGTTTTATTTAGCTGTGTGCGCGTCTGTAGGGATAGTCATTGTGTATTAGCTTGAGTCACCATTAGCTGTAGTTGACTGAAGTGGGACTGCGAGGTTGACAAGTAATATTCTGATAATTAGAGTGTGCTTTATTAGTGTGAAGGGAAGAACAGTGTGGTCAATGCAGTCTTTCGGTCTGACTGTGCTACTATTAAAACACTAAGATTGCAAGAAATACTTTTAGAACATTTTAAATGGCCTGTCTAATCATTCAAATGAGCCTTGGAAGACTCAGAATTTAACCTAAAAATGAAAAATTCTGTAATACACTCACTCTCAAACTCATACGACTGTTTCTTCACACAAAAGAAAATAACTTTAGCCAAGTCTTTGAAAACTGATTAGATACCAAGGGGGGAAAACACAAAAATGTTTATTATATTTCAGAATATAAAACAACAGGGATATATAGGGAAATATATATATTTCCAGTCATATATATATATATATATATATATATATATATGTATAGGGAAATATTATCATATTGGAAAGCTCAAAATAAAGTGTACCATCACAATTTATTTCTTTATTGTCATTTTGAAGCTTGACAGCCCATTCAGTTCCATTGTATGAAAACCATGATCCTCTGTTTCTTGGTCCAATCGCCTGATTAATCTCTCGTTATAAAGTACCCATTGTCACTAGAGTCCACAGAGCATAGTCATCGTATCTCGCACAGATTATGTTTATCTTATCAGTTGTTAATTGGAGGGTTCAAATTGATTTCATTATCAATAATGTGTCATCTCTCAAAACTTTTCGCATTTATCTCTCTCGCTCACACCCACGCTGTCATTTCAAGGTCAGATTTAATTGAAAAGTGCATCTAAACTGCTCTGTGCCTCATTACGTGCCAGATGGCTTTGCAAAAATTAATAGCGAAAAAATGAAAGGAGGTATATAATTTAATGGCGGTTTCCCATCAACGTTATCGGCTAATGAAGGGCTTTCTCGGTTGTATTATGAGTGGAATCTGTGTTTTCAATAAGCCCGTTATTAACCTGAATCAGTGAAAGGATATTAAAGGAGAGGATGTTCCAGCACTTTTGTTTATGAAGGATAATGCCAGCTAGGTATTACAAAACAATTAGCACTTGTGATGGAGGTCACGGCTTTACAGCTGCACCGTCAGTAGAGGTGTTTGCTATGACAATGCTCAGAAAATAACATAAGCTGTGTTTTTAATATCTTCAAGATTGAAGATATAGATTAAAGCAGTAATCCATGAGAGACTGTGCTACAACAAATTTGCCACGGTTAAGCGTTGTGAAATCAATATGTGGAATGATATGATGTCTTTCAGTTTTCAATAAAATTTTCAATCTAATTCTGACAGTTTTCCCTCAAGATGAAAAAAAGTGTCATGTCCCTGAGTGTGTACCCAGATTATTAATTATAATCCAAATGAACAATCCCTCCAGCAGGAATATAATGCTTAGCCAAACACTTCTCCCAAACTAAATTATTGAAATGTTTAATTTGCTTCTTAATTTGTTTTTGTTTACTTTGATATATGAGGCAAGGAGAAAAAAAATGGATCAATGGAAAATATATGAAAAACGATAAGCATTGTCAAATGTAAAAAGTAACAACTTAAAACAAGACGCAGAATGATCTGGCATGTTTCATACATTATATTACATAACATTAGTGCCCAAGATTTTACAGTTTATGATTGTTATGCAATGTAAAACTCTAATATTGCATATTATATTATATTATTATATCATATTATATTATATTAATGTCACTCTCATTTTGTTTTTACACTTTAAGATTCAACTCTTTTAAAGCGGTTTCAAACATGGCTCATCTTGTCTGTTTCAATCATGAGACCCACATACACACACACACAAAGTTAACTCGGTTGAGGGCATGCAATCTCAAACACACACATTCCCACACACACAGCAGGACAGACAGGCACGGAGGCCAACCTCTGCGCTCCACCTGCGGTTCACTAACAGAGCAAGCTGTCGCTAACGCACACACACACACACCTGCTATGGCTCTTCCACAGGTACAAAACCTGAGACACACACACCTGCTGCTTCATCCTAGCTGCAGCCACATGTACCCAGGGGGAAAATAAGGCAGAGAAAAAGAGATGGATGGCTATTTTCAGCAACCTATGTCTTTTTGTTAGCATTTTTTTGTCTCACTCTGTCCACGTGTGTGTGTGTGCACACACACACCGTTTCTTATTTACACCTTTCCATCTGTGCAATCACACCTCCAAAGTGTATACCCTGCTGAGTGACGACAGGGCAGGTGAAGGCAAGAAGAGAAATAGAGGTGAAGTGAGAGAAGGATGAAGGGATGCAGAGATTCCACTGTGAGAGGAGGAACGGTCTGTCTGAAGACATTTATAACAGGTTTAATGAGACAACCTGTTTGTCAGACATGCAGAGATCTGCAAGTCCTTAAGGAGAGACTGTGATGCCTGTGCAGTGCTGTTAAACAAGCAGCTGTAGACAGAAATCTTTAGAAACAGGTCTTGCTGGAATACTTCAGAGGAAAAGAGTTTGAACAAAGCAGAGTGCGGACCGCAGGATGCCGAAAAGACCTGAGGATATGCTTGATTAATAGCCAGCTTCTGCAAGAGGAATAGTTGGACTGTGACCATTTTTAGTGACTATCACGTCATCTGAGATTTGTATATATAGACAGTCCTCGGAAAATGCGATGAGAGATCTCAGTCTGGTGCTTTAGTGCAGAAGACTGGTGTGATTTATCTGGAAAGACGCTCGGATGAGAGGTTAGCATAACGGATGCATAATTCCACTGGGGGCCGACGCACTGTAATCGCTCAGAGCAAATTTGTGGAAATGATAAATTACTCTCGGATTTCACATTTTCTGTAATAGTGTGTCAAAGTTAAAAGGGACAGTGCACACATAAATGACAGTTAATGGATTTTAATGGTTTTAATACCTTTGTTTTATTTGAAATTGTTTTATTTCTAACACAAAAGATCAGTCTAGCGTAGAAAGAAATGAATAGTCTACTTTAATTCAGCAAAATATGCATTATATCAAACGTGACATTAAAGACATATGTTACAAAAGATTTCCATTTTAAATAAATGATGTTTCTTACTTTCTGTTCATCAAAGTGTCCTGAAAAACTGTATCATGATTTCCTCAAGACTTTTAATCTGTTTAAAACATGAATAAGAAGTACTAATGTCATCATATTAGAATGATTTCTGAAGACTGGAGTACTGATGCTGGAAGTTCAGCTTTGCCATCTTATAGCTTTTGTTGTATTAATAAATGCAGCCTTGGTGAGCATAACGTCTTTGTAAAAGCATTGTATGACTTCTTTGTTTAAGAGACTTTAGAATGGTTTGAATTGACTTTCATGTCCATCCAAATCCAACTTGAAATACCTTTTAACACACATTTGTTTTACAAAGAAGAAATTGTGAGTCCAAAGTGATATGAATCTAATGGACTAATTCTTTTGAAGCCATAAAATAGCTTTGTGTGAAATTCAATTCAAAACATGATGCACCAAACCTGGCACAACACATCATTTTTTTAACCGAACGGGATTTGAAAAATTGAGTGGAATTTTTTTTTCTCCAGCAATTATAAATTTTCGTTATAAATTTCAATCTGTTCCAGCTGTGTAATTGAGATGTATGGGATAAGGAATGTTGCTAGACAGATACGAATTTTTCATTTGAATGAGCACCAATGACTCATATGTGCAATCACTAAACAGATTTAGCTTTCTGATGTCCGCCATCTGAAATCAGCTGTCATACAGACCGATTATTTTGTATTCCGAATGACTCTGCCGATGATTGACTGTGCAGAGCCCATCTTAACACCACACTCATTAATCTACATCTGTTGTCATGGTTTGATATGAAAGAGAATAAATTAACAGGCAACAAATCTTCTCTTCTGGCTGTGTTGTGCCCCCTGTTGGCTTGGAGCAGATGGTGTACGGGGGGTGAGAGCATTGGACAGGTTTCAGCGGCTCGGATTGCTTCAGGGATTAGAGTTTGGTATAGGTTAGTCCAGTTTGGTTTGGACATGCGGTGCACAGGACCTCTGAGTGTCACCAAGGTTGTGCCGAGGGGCTGCATTGTATTTGAGCTCCCTCTAGTGGTGCTTTATTGTGCTCTGGCTCACACACTCACTTCAGTACACACTTAAACACACATTCCTGCAAATAGATGCAAACAATAGAGTAGAGTTTATCAAAGAAGCACTATTCTCTGAGCATGAAGCGCCACGGATCAAAGCAGATCTCAAATGCGCTTCACAGCAGTAGATCGCTGTTCTCACCTCCCTCTGTAAATCAGCTTGCTTAAGAAGCGAGTGGCTTTGATTTGAAGTAATGACGTGTGAAGCGGCGTTGTTTACTTATAAATACATGCTCCTTTTATGTGAGGAGTACAGTGTGAGAAATTCTGGGTAAATGTTGTGTTTTGTTTTTTCGTGTAAGTGTGTTACTGCAACGTAATCACATTTATTGGCACTGAATGTGATTACAGGCTCCACGGGGAGGCTCATTGTCTGACTGTATTTAGCTCATCAAACCCTGTGCACAGCCAATCTGATATGTCAGGTGATAATCACACAAACACATCAAGAAAAACTCAATTTGCACATTTACGCTCTGATAAAAACACAGCATGTGTGTGTCGTAAATTAATACATAAAAATGGTTTCTAGTGCACCTTAATTGCCCCTTTGAATTACCTGCTTTTTCAGGCTCTTGACCATATTATTTAGATGTAAATGCACTCGAGAGGTGGACGTGCACAATTGTTTTAAACTACAATCATTTATTATCCATCCATATATATATATATATATATATATATATGGATAAATAATCAATTTAAGAAAAATTAAATTAAGAAAAATATATATTTTTAATTTTAAGAAAAAAAATGTAAAAAATTATATATATATATATATATTAAGAGCCACATTTTTATTTTCATTTGCTCTTACAAAACTTTTTCTTTAAAACTTTGGACTTTTATTCAATTTTTGCTTCTAATTCCTATTAGCATATTGTGAAAATGTCTCTGCAAAAAAATGTCTTTTACATAAAAAAATTGTATTCATACCTACAAAGACTTAAATACATATCTTCTATGATGAGCTTGTTTTTAATTTCTGAACTAAACAAATTCCTTTTGATATTCTTAGGAGGCATGAAATTAAAATGACCTAATGTCATAGGGACAAAAGCTTCATTAAAATATTTAAATCCTTGAAAAGAAAATCTTAATAAGCTTGACCATTTTTCCCCCTCAAAAATCCTAATGATATTTATACATTTATAAGTCCTGATGTTTGTGCAAAAAAAACTTTTTTCCTCATATTTAAAAACTTTTTTTAAAAAGTATGTATGCTCACAGATACTGTTTTTTATGGCTCAGTGTTTAAAATGGATGAAACCATTATGAATAGGCAAATTACATTTCTTAAAACTAGGTTTTCAAAAGATTCCCCCCTCCCCGCCCCCCATGTCATTGACCGATCTGAAGTAGTAAAACATGAACCAGACATCTTGTGTGACAAAAGAACAGCATCCATCAATATTTTCAAATTAAGTAAATAATGAAAACAGGTAAGAACCCTGTTCAGTTTTAATAAGTAAGTGCTAAGTAGCGATATATTGGAATGCAGCAAAATGCAATGCAATGCAGCAAATAGAAACATCCAGATACTATTTGGAAGTGTAAAGGCGACCTGTGTGTGATGTGATAGTGTGATGGATCAGTGTACGAATGAGGGATTGCGTGGTTGCCAGGGGTACCACCTCTCTTCACCCCTTCTCCAAAAAGAGATGGATGACATGGCCCGCAGCACCAATTTGGCGGATGACAAGTTCAAAAGCAGACGGATGAGTGAAGCAGCCCAGGTGGGCTATTTATAGTTTGCCCG
The DNA here is from genome assembly GCA_037043235.1 of Rhodeus uyekii. Taxonomy (NCBI): domain Eukaryota; kingdom Metazoa; phylum Chordata; class Actinopteri; order Cypriniformes; family Acheilognathidae; genus Rhodeus; species Rhodeus uyekii. The sequence goes on from JAWRVZ010000033.1 coordinate 927,824, forward strand.
CCTTTCATCCCTCTCCATCCTTGGCTCAGTTTTCCCTCTCATTTTTTATTCTGTGAATTATAGCGGCTCAACCGGAGACACTCTTTCAGAGGGAACAAGGCTGGTTTATTCGTCACGGACTCCATAAAGATTGGTGGTGTGTCTGTGTGAAGATCTTATGATGAAAGGTCATGATGATCAGGATTTTACAGTTCGTCTGCTTTTACAACAGTCTCATAACCAGGTTAGCAGCCCAAGAAGACTCTAGCTCTAATATTTAGACAAAAACATTTGTTTTTGTTTTTTTGCATTAGCCAAGATATTTAATCAAAATACAATGGTATGTGGTGGTGGGTGTTTCAGTTCTGCTGAGTATGTGTGCATACTTATATCCAAAATGTGAATTTTGGGGCGATTGACCCTACTAATTAATGATTTTAATTAAGGCAATAATTAGAATAGAAGTCAGAGATAAGTATGGCAACATTGCATAGCAACTCTTAATTTCAATATCAGAAAGTATTTCAGCAGTATAAGCATGACAATTACTGCTGTTATTACTTTATTATAGATTATCACAAACTGATAACAAAGTGTTTGATCTTTCAGATAAATTAAATGTAGTGCCATCAAATTGGCAATTGTAAGACGAATCTTAAAGTGTCAAGACCCGAAAAGTTTTTACAGTATTGAAATTTTTGAAACACTTCACAATTTGTCAACAGTTTATAACAACTATTAGTCCCATTTATATTAGGTGTCTTTAACAGACATGTAAAATAATCATTTGATAAAATACACTTATTGTGTGTACATAGATATTTTTACATTGGACTTACATTACCCGTAACTCACATCAATAGCAGCAAAAGTGTTTTGGAACATGAACACAATAATTATATTGTACTTAGTAGTTAAATATAAAGTGTGACTCAACTGGGTTTACAGCATTTAAACATTTTATAGTATGTCTATTTACTATTGTTCATTACAAACATATCTTTATTTAATATAACAACTTTAAAAAATGAAAATAGAAAATTAGCAAAAATATTTGTAAATGTATGAGTGAAAATTAACCAAAATGAATGAGAGCTGTGAAAGTTGTTCTTTGTTAGTCTGTGATGCCTAATACATAGATTAATGTTAATTTATGTTAATTATTTTAAAATAGGTGCCCCTCACTGAAAGTCACTTTTTAAATTGCACAAACCTGATATCTAAAGCCAAAAATGTAGTCATCATTGTTTAGTCGCTAGAACGGTGCAAAATCTAATAATTGAATAAGGAGTGATGTTTCTCTCAAAGACAAAGAAATTCTGAACACCAAAATATACTAATAAAACTTTTACTTCTAAGTTTGTCAGGCATTGTCAGTACACACACACACACACACACACACACACTATTAAGACACTATTATTGGATTTGAGAGAAATATGTCATCTGCATCTGTCTTGCCTGAGGCCTGGTTGACTAATTGTCTTCTGCACTCGGGTCTGTAGGTGGAATCAAGTGTCAAACTAGAGCTTGTCAAGTGAATGTGTGTGTGTGTGCATCATTTAGTGGGTGTTTAGCTCTGAGCTGAAAGAGAGGGCAATACATCTTTTGTTTCACAATTGCTTTTTCTTTCTTTCCTCCTCATGCAAGCGTGTGTTTGTTCTTGGCCTTTCCTCCAGGACTACACAGACAATCAATGGAACTGACTGAGACTGAGTCAGATCTGTATTCAGACAAATGATGGGGTTTTTTCTAACAGCCCTCAGAAGAACCATTCAGTGTGTGGGTGTATAAATAACACGTCTGCTTCTATATGTTTGTGCTTAACCATGGATGAATCTTTCCTGGTCATGCTAGGATAGTTTACAATAGGAAGGGATGTGAAGCATCCTTGCTTTGGCAGTTATGATCTGCTCTTCTAGTATAGGCTTCCTCACAAGGACCCCAAGGCTCTTTGGAGCCAAAGGCAATCCACTATATCATCTATAGGATGGGCCAACCCTGTTTGCAATAATGAGAACTACAACAAGAAAACCCTCAAAGATACATCAAAATATTGAGTTTTTAAACGGAAATTTAACAAAATAATTGTAGATTTTTTCTTGTGTGAAACGTATGCTAAGAACAGCGGTTGTGCATGTTTATGTGTGTAGTTGTGTGTCTGGTTGACGGACAGCTACAGATGTTCTGTGGTGAAA